>CM052542.1:53758306-53778322 GCA_028533065.1 Trachops cirrhosus
TTTATCTTTAACATTTGGCATTTTAACTATGTACCTTGGAGTTGGTCTCTTTGCATCCATCTTGTTTGGGACTCTCTGTACTTCCTGGACTTGCACATCTATTTCCTTCACCAAATTAGAATGTATTTCTTTCCCTATTTTTTTCAAATAGATTTCCAATTTCCTGCTTTCTCTTCTTGTTCTGGCACCCTTATGATGTGAATATTGGACCTCTTGAAGTTGTCACAGAGGCTGCTTATACTATCCTCATTTTGTTTTGATTCTTTTTTCTTCTTGTTGTTCTGTTTTTTATTTGCTTCTTTGTGTTCCAAATCATTGAATCGATTCTCAGCTTCATTCACTAGTCTGTTGCTTTCCTGTAAATTGTTCTTTATTTCAATTAGTGAATCCTTCCTTTCTGACTGAATCCTTTTTATGCTGTTGAGGTCCTCACTGAGTTGCTTGAGCATTCTTATAATCAGTGATTTGAACTCTGCATCTGATAGATTGCTTATCTCCATTTTGTTTAGTTATTTTTCTGGAGATCTAATCTGTTCTTTCATTTGGACCATGCTTCTTTTTCCCCTTGTTTTGAAAGCCTCCTTGTGTTTGTTTCTAAGTATTACGTAGAGCTGTTATAACTCCTTGTCTTGGTAGTGTGACCTAATGCAGCAGGTGTCCTGTAGGGTCCAGTGGCATAGCCTCTTCTATCACCCAAGCTGGGTATTTGAGATGTAGCTTTCATGTGGGCTGAGTACACTCTCTTCTTATAGTTGAGACTTGGTTGTTGGCAGATCAATGGGAGTGATTTACTTGGGTCAGTCAGCTGCAAAGATTGGCTGTGACCATGACCACCAAACTCTGCCTTCCATGGAGTATTATCTATGCAGGGGCAGGGTGGTGCTGCTTCAGCATGGTCAGTAGCTATCCACTGGGTGTACTGGCCCTGGGGTTTCATGAGTGGTGTAGGTATTGTACAAGACCATTCTACATGGCATGGGCCCAGCTCCCACTTAGAGATGCACAGGACCCACTCCCATGGATAGGTACTCCCATGGGGAATCAGGCCTACATTGTACCTAGGCCACTTTGAGACTTGCTTTTGCTAAAACTCCCTCACCCTGAATTGAGACAGCAAGTGCTTACTGTAACTTCCTAAAATCCATGCTAAAACTCCCCAGTAAGGAGTGTAACCAGTTCAACTACTTTTCTCTTTTCATTTGCAAATATCCATCTTCTGTGATGTGATTAGTGGTATTGCCTCCTCTGTTTTTTATAAAACATAACCACCTAAAGCCAACCTGTGCATAGTAAATGAGTACCATCATGTAATGTGAGAGAGAAACCCAATAAAGGCCGGTCATGGCAAGGGCCGTGGCTTTTGCTCCCCTTGAGAGAAAAGCCATGCTTGCCCTTTTCCTCCATAGTACTCGGTAGTCCATGTGAATGTCTTTCCCCCATCCACAATATGGTGGACCCTGCGAGCCGGGGTCCACATCAGGCATAAGTCAGCCCCCACCTGTGTTTTGCCCAGAGACACCCTGCATGAGCTATAAAGCATCCTGAGATGGCTGTTAACTTGTGCTTGACTTGGAGATTCCCAGGCAAAGCCAAGCTGTGAATCTCACCTGGCTGCTGCTAGCACCAGTCCTGTGTATCACTGAGGCCATATGTTGCTTGTTTGATAGTATTTAGGAAGTTATGAAGCATGAACTAAGACCAGATATTCATGTGGAAAAACAGCTTTGGCTGGTCCCATAAATTGGGTTGTGTAGAGTCTTTGGAGATCTCCTAGGCAGGCCAAATGGTATTAGTCAGTTTGATGGAGTCTCAGATATGGCACCAACTTTCCAGCTATTTGGGGGGAGGGTTAAAAAAGGGACAATGGCCTCTGATACTTCAGTTGCCTCTGATGCTAGATACTTCAGTTTTTTCCTATATACCACTGGTGTCTTTCAAGCTGCTACTCTAGTCCTGGAACTGAGAGGGAGTGAATCTGAGTAGGTGAGATCATGTGTGGCTTCTTTAAGAGCAACTGCTTGGGGCTCCAGAAGTTTCTTCCACTGACTCAATCTCTGCTGGTTTTTGCAGCTAGAAGTTGTGGGGACTTATCTCCCTGGCACTGGAACACTCTGCTGGCAGGCCTGGTGTGGGTCTGGAACTCCTCACTCTCAAGATATCCCTCCTGAATTTTTATCAACCATACATGGGTGAGGGACCAGCCTGTTCCACTAATGAGCCCCTCCTACCATTCTGTATGAATTTGGTTTCTTTAATTCCATAGTTATCAGACTTCCATTCAACTTGATTTCTGATGGTTATGAGTGATGGTTATTCTACATTTTACTTGTAATTTTGATGTGGTTGTGCAAAGAGGCAAGCCATGTCTGCCTATGTTGCCATCTTGACCAGAATTCTAGTTTATTATTTTAAAACATTAATTTTAATTCTGATTGATTAAGAGATTATGGGAACTTTATAATTTATATCATCATAATCTATAATGGGTGGAGTTTTAATATGTTGATATAGGTAAATTTTTACTTTACAATTGACTGGTTTTTGGTCTTTAATAGAACTACATCAAAGCTTTTAACACATTTTCTTTATTCCTGTGAGAGAAGTTGGAAATCCAGTAGCTGAAGCAAAGTAATTAACACACATGTAAATTAGGTAAAAACAACAAGGAATTAAATATATTAGATCTTCATTCATTCATTTATTCATTTTTACTTTCCCATCTGTTTCCAAATATTCACCCAACAGATTCTTTGTTGTGTCTTTACTTTGTGTTTAGTATTGGGATATAGCAATGAACAAAACATGCAAACAATCTCTGCCCTCATGGAACTGAATTTTTTGTACAATTTAGGTAATAAACAACATAAACAAATAAAATAATACTATCTTACATAGCAATAAATACTATAAAATGAGAGATGATGCAAGAAGGCCTTACTAAAATGAAGACAATAGTATATAACCATGAAATCAGTGGGGAGAGAATCATGAGAATATGTGGGGTAACATCATTTGGGGTAGAGAAGTTTAGAAGACAAGTACCAAGAATGGGAAAGAGATGTACCTGATGTGTTCAAAGAGGTTGGCATGTTACTCTAGCAGTATTTCAAATATCCAAGGAATATATATTGAATCAATAGAAGATAGGGTCAAATTTGTCCATGAATTCTCGGGAGCTTTGGGAACATTAGCCTAGTGAAAGTAAGAATTAAATTGAAATGAGTTTGGGAAAGGACTTGTATACATATGAGGGGGCACCTCCCCAAAACAAGAATTATATTCTATACCCCTTGTAGTACAGGCTTCCCCAACTAGGTAAGTGTTCTGGGAACCCACCTATATCAGTATACCAGCTGCCATTGTTGTGAGAGGTTGCACTCAGCTTCAGTGAAAAAAAAATTTTTGAGCCTCTTTAAACACATTTGCCCATTTCATAATGGATGATTTACAAATGTACCTGCTCACACCATGCTGAGTGTTCAGCAGTTGTGGACAAAAAACAGCATACTCTCATGACCCCTCTTTATTATTCCGATCTCAACCTGAGTGTTTTTGCTGTTGTTTGTTTGTTTGTTCCCCGGGATGAAAAACGTCTTCAAAGGGAAACATTTTGCCCATGTGGAAGAGGTGAAACAAAAAACGGCAGAAGCATGAAAAGGAATCAAAGTGGACTAGTTTAAAACTGTTTTGAGTAGTGGAAGAAAGTCTCAATAGGTCAAACAGAGAATACTTTGAAGGTCACTGAAGTTTAAACATGTAAGAATAAATACACAATTTTTAATAAATAAAGTTCTTTTTAGGGAATCTCCTGTAATACACACACACATGAATTTTCCTGTGACTGCTATAACTAATTTCTACAAATTTGTTGGCTGAAAGCAACAAAAATTTATTCTTCTACAGTTCGAGAAGCCAGAAGTGTCACTGGGATGAAATCAAGGTATCTGTAGGGACTCACTCCATCCAGAAGATCTAGATGGAGAATTTATTCCTTATATTTTTCAGTTCTAGTGGCTTCCAGGTTTCCTTGGCTTGTGATCTCATCACTTCAAAGCTTAAGGCCATGTGATAGTTTATTTCATGTCAAATGGACTGGGCCATGGGGTGCCCCTATTAAGCATTATTTATTAATATGTCTCATAGGGTTTTTTTAGAATGAGATTAACAATTGAATCGGCGGACTCAGTATATTCACCTCTCCAATGTGAGTGTGTATCATCCTAGCCATTGAGGATCTGTCTAGAACAATAGGTGGAGGAAGGAAAGATTTGTCTTCTTTCTGTCTGCTTTTTGAGCTGAGACACCAGTTTTCTTCTGTCCTTTGATTGGGTTTTACACCTTTGGTTTCCTGGCTCTCAGGCTTTCAGATGTGGACTGGAACTATAACACCAGCTTGCACATAGCAGATTACAGAACTTCTCAAACTCTATAATTACCTATAATTACTTAATTAATTAATCAATACCATTGGTTCTGTTTCTCTGGAAAACCTTAATAAAGCTACTATCTTCAAATCATTCTCTGTCAATCTCCACAACATCTACTCCAATTTGTGTGCTAAAATCCCTGTCCCCCTGTTATAAAGATACATGCGAAAGCATTTAAGACCCTCCTAGCTCATCCAAGAAAGCTTCCATTTTGATATCCTTCACTTAATTATATCTACAAAGACTCTTTTTCATTAACAGATTCTAATGAAAAAGGACCTGATATCTTTGGGGCAGCATTGTCCAGCTTACCAAAGTACTATATTGTCTATCTCTCTACTATCATCTATCTATCACCTATCTACCATCTATCTATTTATCATCTATCTACCATCTATCATCTGTCTATATTACATTACATTACACATAAACTCTCAAAGATTCTGGAAAGAATAAGGGCTTTTGCATATCTTCATATGTGCTAGAAAGATTAATGAATCATTTGATGAATGAAGTTGAACAATTCTGCTCAATTTTTCATCGATTGAAATATTAAAAGTTTCTTAATGACATTATTGCATTTTTGTTGTTTCTCCTTCTTATGAGACAAATAAAATGTGCCAAGTAGAAAAAAAAGAAATTGTTCAAAAGTCCTTAGGACCAAAGTTCTGTAATTATACATCATAAAGAAAGATACATTGAGTGTACATTTTCATGATGGAAATTGATCTTGAGCTGATATGTGCAAAGGAATTTGCAATTAAACATATACAACCACACATATACAAAACTAATTATTAAGAACACTCAAGTAGTTGCATTAAAAACTAGTTTGTGAATTAATATAAGTAATAAAATGAGTGCACTTACTAAATAATTTTTAAATTGCTATTATATAATTTTTGAGTCAAAATGTGCTTGTAAAACAAATAATTAAAAAGCCCTAGATACTACATTACATTATAATATTAACCTTGTAGAGTCATTTGGTATACATGCGTTTATAACATCAAGCAAAACAAAATTTTTAAAAGTATTTATTAGTTATTTAAATCCATTAAATTATATTTTTAATGCAAAAGTCTTATTTGGGATTTTGTTAGATCTTGTGAGGTTGAATTAAAATCAGAATACCAATTTTGTTAATTCAGCATTTCTCTTCACAAATAAGAAAAACTGTAAAATCACATACAACAATGCAACATCTATGAAAAATCTTCTTAAAGATGTACTGTAATTATACAGGGAATGTGAACAAAAGAGAAGAATGTAAGAGAAAATTGAGGTATTCCAAACATGTATGGTTCTCACTAACCACATTTCAAAACACAGACTTTACAAGAATGCTCTAAAACATCCTGCTTAATTTTGAGTTTATGGAGGCTAAAAATTGTAACAGAAGCTGGTTCACATGATTTTTATAATCTGCCATCTATATTAGTGGAAGATAAAATAATTTTGAGAAGTGTTCAAGCTATGAATCCCAGGCATAAAATTTTTCTTAAAGTACACTATTGGAATAATATTTTTTTTCTGAACTAAAATGTTTGGCTTTGCACCAAAAGGTGAATAAAACTCTTAAATGTGCCCTCTGAAAATGAGAGTGTACGTAGTGCTGCAGTAAGCAGTTTGGTAACGATGGAAGAAATTAGCCATTGACAGCATTATAAAATAATTATTCTATACCATGTTTTCAAACTTCTAAATTTGGCTGATATGACTTTTAAACAAAATAGTATTACTAATAATATCAAGCATAATTTATTATTTAATCTTGAATCATGGATGTTCATTAAACAAGAGAAATATTAAGCTTCAATCTCAGCTTTTGCTAGTTACTGACTTGAACTCTCAGTCTTTCAGCATTCAGCCAAAAGATATATTCGAGACACCAACCTTTTAGTCATATTGTGTGTGCGAGTGCTAGGTTGTGTATGTGTGCCTGTGTGTTGGAATAATGCTAAGAAAATCATCAAGTCATCAAAATATCTTCCGATAATTTTATTCTATCAGCATACAAACATGTTTTATTTCCATTAGGAATGAAGAGGTGGAGTGGGATAAAGATTTTGTTTTTATATCCAGATAGTGACACATTTTTCAGTTTATCTCAAAAAACTTAATCTCCCACTTGTCTATAATTGATTTATTAATCGCCTCACCTTCAGTTCTCTTCTTTGCTCACTTCATTAAGGTTTTGTTCCTACCCAAATGACACTTGTCAAATCACCTGTGACTTCTGCTTTACCAAACACAAAGGTTAATTCTCAATCTTACATTCCTTGCATTGTCAGTACCATATGGCACAGTGAAGGATTCCAATCTCCCCGAATCATTGTGTTTCAGCTTTCTTGCACTCCTGCACTCGCCTAACTTTTTATACATCCTTGGATGTTTTTACAATGTTTTTGTTAGCTCCTTTTTATTCCATGGCCATAGGTTTAAATGTTTGTGCACCAGATCTCTGTTCTCAAAAGCTTCCCCTAATTACCACACTTTTCCTACTTGATCTCATCTAGTCCCATGAAGTTCAATACTAGTTAGACATTGTTGACCTGCAGAATAAATCTCCTACCCTAATCTCCCCTTCTCCCAACACCAACAAACTCAAAGATCTGTCTACTTAATTTCACTGGCTGTCTAACAATCTACTCATAAGCAGCATTTTCTGAGTAAAAAATTAATTCATCCCCCAAACTGGCCTCTAAATCTCCCATTTCAGTGTGAGGGGGAACCCCCTAAAACGGAATTATCTTCTGAAGGATAGGTCCCTTGTAGCACAGGCTTCCCCCACTAGGTGAGTGTTATAGAAACCCATCTGTATCAGCATATCAGCTGGAGTTGTGAGAGGCTTTGTTCAGCTTCAGTGAACATTTTTTGAACATTCTTTTAAAGCAATTGCCCATTTCATGATGGGTGATTTACGAGCACAAATGCCCACGCTGTGGTGAGTGTTCAGCAGTTCCAGACCAAAAATGGCATGACCCCCATGATGCACCTTCCCTATTCACCTGATCTCATCCCTAGTGACTTTTTTTGTATTCCCTGGATGAAAAACTTCCTCAAATGGAAATGTTTGACTGATGTTGAAGAAGTGAAATAAAAAACATCAAAAGTACTAAAAGGCATCAAAATGGATGAGTTCAGAAATGGTTTTGAGTAGTGGAAAAATGTCTTGATAGGTGTATTGGATCAAATGGAGAATACTTTGAAGGTGACTGAAGTTTAAACATGTAAGAATAAATACACAATGTTTTATAAATAAATAAATACATGATATTTTATAAATTCCATACATGACATCACCATCAACACAGGTGCTCAATTTGGGAGTGTTTTTGAATCTTTCCTTCTACCACATGCATAGACAATGGATCAACAATTTCTGTCAACCCTACCCTCAGAGAACAATCTGAATATATCCAATTTCCTCCATCTCTACTTTTTAATTAAAGCTATTGACATCTTTCACTTTGACCTCTACAATAATCTATTGATATTAATATTAATATTAATATTATTTGCTTTCACTTCATTTTTTATATAGCAGCCATAGAGATCATTTTAGAAAGTAAATCAAAGTTCATTCCCACTAGAAGTGGCTGTGTGACCAAGAATTATTTGTGAGAATCTTATTTTGGAAGTAAAACAATATGTGAAATGGGAGTGGAGAAGTGAAAAAAAAAAAAGACAGCCAATAAAGGCCGTGATATCCAGACAGTTAGTTCCGTAGTTTTTTTTAAAGCTTAATCTCCCAAAGAAACTTTGAAAAATGGCTCCTTGGATTTATCCTACCAGAAGGGTGAGGGAGCCTGGTTACTTACACACTGGCACCATGCCTGCAGGCAGCCTCAGCGGGGTGGATTTCCAGCACCGTGGCCTACTGGTATGAGAGCTGTCCAGCCTTGCAAAGCTTCAGAGAAAGGCCCGGGCAAAGAGGTGTAGACACTGGCAGTCGGAAGTCAGCCAACAAATATTTAAGTGGTCTTGCCCAGTGAATATGGGCACAGCACATGAACCAAATTTTTCCTTTTTAAAACTCTACAAAGACTTCTTATTTTATTTAGAAAAAAATAAAATAATACAAAAAAACCCAGATCCTCACCAGAGTTTAATGGCCAGCTTGCTGGCTTGTTTTCAAGCTAAGATCATCCACTGCAGAACTTTACCTGGAATGCTCCTTCTCATCATTTGGAACTTGATTCCAGTAACACTTTATCAGAGGTGAAGCATCTCTTACGGGAATGAACTAAAGTAGCCACCAGTTCCACACTAGCACACCCCTCTTTTTTATTTGCCTACTTATTTTTTCTTAGTTTGAAAAACTCAATATATATTTATTTTGTTTAAAATTTTACTCTCTCACTCATGGCAATATAGGCTTCCTGAGAAAAAGGAACTTATCTGGTTCAGCATTGTATCCCTAGCATTTTGAACAATGCCTGGCACATAGCAGGTGCTCTAAAAAAGTATGATAGTTGTTTTGATTACTTAACTCAAGGTATGACAATTCATTTTTTATATCATTTCCCCAGACATGGTATGCATTTTGAATTTTGGAACACAACATCTGGGTTCAAATGACAGCTCCAGTATTTATGAACTGTGAATCTTGGAAAGCTACTTGCCCTGCCATTTGTAGTACTTCACTATGTTGTATTCACTCATATAGAATATTTATTATCGGAATTATGAGAATAGTGCTTGACAGTAAGTACCATAGACCTATTAATTATTAGCTATCACTTTTCAATAAACACTGAGTCATATCCATGTATACCTTTTTGATTAAAAATTGAATTAAAACCTTGTTGCATGTTTTGTAGTGGAAAGAGTACATTATCAGCTTTGGAACCAAAATCAGAGTTATTCGTTTAGTAGCTTTATGACTTAATTATTTCCTTTCTTGGAATTTCCTTCATTTGTAGTGGAGAGAAGGATGACTATTACACAGAGTTTTCATGAAGATGAAATAAGGTGCATGGGAAACACTTGGTGTGTTGAAGTTGTGTCCTACCATGTTAATATCCTTTGCCCCCTCTCACTGCCATTAATTATTTGTGAGTTTAGAAAAGTCACTCACTCACTTAAGGATCACATGAAATAACCAGTGTTTGACAGCCACATCACAGGAGAAGATTTCGTCAACGTTTTAATATATCTTTCTGATAGAAAAATAAGCAGCATGGAGGCCTCACAAGTGTGGAAAACATTTTTTGTTCCCCATTTTTCACGTCCTGGAAAAATATATACAAGTTAACACATATACAAGTTTGTGTGTTATACTGTCCTACAAATTTTTTGGTAAAGGAAACTGATTGACTTACTTTAGGATAACTTTACGAAGCACTGTTTCAGAAATGAACAGCTTTTTTTTTTTTTTATGGAAGACCTGTTAAATCTTCAGAGACTCTGGAACATTCAGCAGAGTAACATCTAAATCTCTTCTGATTTTAATTTCTGAAATTCTGTGGTTCTGTTAGTACTACAATTTCTATGTCCTCTTCAATTGCTTCATCCCAACACTTTTCTACGCTTGGGACATGATTCATTTGTGCTATGTTTTTTTCTCAACTGCTACCCCAGGCCTTCCTTCCTTATTGCTTTGTACTACCTTCTACTCCCACTGTATTCTGCTGAGGTTACCTCTGCTTTCAAATAACAACATCTCATTTTAGATGTTATACAGATCAAAATATGCAGGGAATATGGGTAATTCTATATCTGACATCCAAATGACAGGGGTGGGGAGGTAACCATTTCTTAATTATTCCAGAGAGGCATAAAAGAGCTTATTCATATTTTATATGAATAAAATAAAGGATCCAAGTTTCAGATATAAAAGTGTCAAATTAGCTAGACTTTTTTTAGTTTTTCTCATAAATTATTTTCTCCTTGTTACCAGTATTCTAAGGGCATGCAAGTCCTCCTACAACATGTTATATTAAGACCTACTCAATCTGGCAATCAAATTATGCCAAGTTTTACAGTTGTCCATTTTATATTTAAATATCATAATTAAATACCTAATGCAACCGATATAAAAATTTTCAAGTTAGCACGTTTCAGAAAATTAGAATGGAGATTTTATATAGAGATATATACATATAGTATAGTAAGAAAATAATTCACAAAATAAATCTTAAATCATGTATAAGTCTAACCTGACAAAATCTAAGTAAGTTTCATCTGTTTTTTAAGTATCTTCATGTTTTCAGTCCTTGGTGCTTTTTATTATCCTTGGTAAGAGTTTTCTTAGCAGCTGAGGAGCATGCAGATGCATTGAAATAACAAATGGTCAGCTGCTACTGGTTGCTCTGCGTTTTTGTGACCCGTGTTGAAGGACAACATGGCACCTCTTATTCCGTAGGCCAATCGTATGCTAATTTTTGTGCAACCAACTCCTGATCTTTTTGAATCTTTCTCCATCAATCATTACCTCTTTTTCTGCTATTTATAATCCTTTCTTTCCACTGAAATCTACTTTTATTTTATTTTTATAGGTTTATTTATTTATTTTTAGAGAGGGGAAGGGAGGGAGAAAGAAACATCAGTGTGTGGTTGCCTCTCAAGCACCCACAACTGTGGACCTCACCTGCAACCCAGGCATGTGTCCTCACCCGGAATCGAACCCTTTGGTCCACAGGCTGGAGCTCAACCCACTGAGCCACCCAGTCAGGACCTGAAAACTACTTTTAAACTGCACCTTTCATTATTGTGAATCTCCATTTTACAGTGCATTGCTTTATTTGATAATAGAAAGAATCTAGTAATAATAAGATACATTTATAGGCATTTTGTAAGAAACTTATTTGCCTTTTTTAAACTTAATTCTTACAAGTAGATAAATCATTGACCACATTTTAGAACACATTTTCTGGGGCTCAGGCAGGATAAGAATGGGCACAGGCAGGGTTGGCTCATGGATATTCACCTCGGCAGAAGGGTTTTGTGCTTAGTTTAATGCTTTGTTATCACTGCCTTGAAATTCTTGAAAATTTTGTCTTTAAACTTGTGTTTCATACGTGAAGTCTAACGAAACAAAGGAATATGCATTTGAGCAGAGGAGGCGCACACACTATGCACGCTGCCCCATTTTCACACAGCGGTTCCAATGTCCCACCAAGATTTCAGTATTCTGGTGAGTCCAGGCTGCACAGGAGTTCAGCAAGATCCAAAACGAGTGCTAACGAAGTACATTATGATTATGACTGGGTAAGTGGGGAGAACAATACCCCTAGGGGTTGCACTTTCCTTTTGAACAATAAAGCAATGGCATTCTAAGAACTACATATGACCAATAAACTCTACCTTATTCTTTTTTTCTTATGTTACTTTTCTGCATTAGCCAACCATGTATGCTGACATCGATAACAGAAAGAAAAGAGAATGATGGAGTAATAGTTCATTTTCCTTTTAGTCTTTCATTAGTTAATATTAAGCCACTGGTAGAGGATTTTGATAGAATATGTATTATGCATTTATGAAGCAGTGAAATAAGCACCATTGAATTAATTTTGTATAGCATTTCAATTATTTAGTTAAGAATGAAATGCACATGCATGTACAAGCAACAAAATACACATCGTGTAATTTGGTGATTCATAATGTAAGTGAGGTGCTTTTATATTTGCTTTAAACTGGCAATGTGCATATAAAGATAATACTAATATTATTACTAACAACAGAATTAATTAAAACAGTTTAATTATTTTCTGGTTTCCTTTTTTTTTTACATTACTAGGGATAGATCTAGTCATATTATTATACTTATAAGTGCTTGAAATAATATATCTCTAATTATACCAAGGACTCAAGAAATAATAACATTAATAGTTTAAATTCATTTATTGCTTTCAATTTTTAAATTTGAAATATGGTTATAAATTCAAACTCATAAAACCAGGTATATTTTAACAAGCCTAGCATATTTATATACAAATATATGAAAGAGGTATATATATGTATAGATATATGTATATACATAGGATAAATGGTATATAAATGATATGATAGCATGCTATATACTTTTCTTCTTTATCTTGCTTTTTAACTTAATAGTAATTTCATAATGGCATATAAAGTTATTTCTCATTATTTTTGTAGCTTCACAGTACTCATTCTGTCAATGATATTTATTCAGCCAGATGGATGTTTGAATTATTTTCAAAATCCGTTACCCAAATAGTCTGTAACAAACAGATTGTGATCCATTTTTTTAAATAGTTTTACCAGTTTATCTTCAGGATGGACTCTTAGAAATGAGATTGTCCAGTTAAGGGTAGAAATACATGTAATTTTGCTTGTCATTATCAAATTTCTCCCCATTTTGCATTCCCACAAGTAATGTATGACACTGACTACTCCCCCATAAGCTTTCTAATAGAATATGTCATCAAACATCTAATGAGTGTTTTTATATAAGAACACTGGACAAAAGACATGAACAGAAAATTTACAGAACAGGAAAACTAAATGGAGAGACAAATATTTTATCAGCTGATCAATAATAAACAGAGAAATGTAGGTTACAAACTAGTACTTTTATAAATTTATCACATTAACAAAAATGTAAAATTCTTATCATAACAAGTATGGCGAAGTTGTGGAGCTACAGAATCTTGTTGCTATGTGTAGACATGTTCCATTCACTTAAAGAATTGTTGGCCTTCTACAGACAAGGGAAGATGCCTCTGGCTTTGGACTCAGAAATTCCATTTGTAGGCATGTATTCTAGAGAAACTTTCTTGTGTGTATAGAAGACACATATAAGAAGATTTAATTTACCTTTGTAATAGTGAGAATTTGTTAATAGTTAAAAAAGTTTATTGGAGAATAACTAATTGTAATTGCTAGTAATTACAATTAATCATAAGGGGATGCTATAGTCTCAGAATTAGAAGGATATTTAAAATTTCAGTTAATTTGTTTTGAAATATTTTTGTGCTTAAGAACCACCTTAACTCTTATGCACAGCAAGAATCATCTTTTTTGTTGATTTACATTAAATGGAAATTTCTAGTTGTCTTCTCTGGATATTCTGATTCTGTTTTAAATCAAGTTCTATCATCCTTAATTCAGTCAGTGTCCATATTCACTAGAGTTCTCACTGTTAACTTCAGACACTGACACTGGCTCCCTTTGCCTCTGAGACTACTGAAGCTCAGACCCTCATCAACCATCCTCAGAGTTACTCTCCACCTCGTCTCCCCCTTCCAAGATTAACAGAGTTTAGAAATTAATGGCCAGTGTAATTTTAGACATGCTGTTACATTTATCACTGCTGACTCATTTTTATGTAACACATATATATTGAAACCTACTATGTGATTGATAATTACTATTCATGCTATATTCACTTAAATGCTATGAATATGTAAAGATTAAGCTGATAAATGACTGAAATATGAACTAGAAAATATAAAGCCAAAAAGTCTAGAATATGAGCTCTTTCATGTGTCAATATCTTAGTCACATGCATTTCTTAAATAAAATAACATTTTCACTGCATATTTCTTACACTGTGATCTTTTTTATTTTTAATTTTATTCCACATAAAATAAAAAACTAAACCTTTAAATTGTATAATTTTTGTGCAAGCTATGACAGACATTGCCACTCTTCACTATTTCTGGCTTACTTATATTGTTGAGCATATGGGAGAAATATACTTCATACTCTCTTAAATTTAGGTATTGCCATCTGACTTGGGCTGGCCAGTGTGTGACATGTACCACTCCCTGTTAAAAGCAATAAAAGTCAATTTTCCATCTTTTCTTCCTCCCATCACAGTGAAGGGCAGTTATGTTTCCTGGGTTCCTGAATAAAAATGTGGTGCATCAAATCCCCAATGACCACTGACAAATAAACCCTCAAGGTGGTTTTTACTATAGCACAAACTAGACAATACTATTATATAAACTAATTATTTTTAATTCTAAACTCTTACTATTTATCTCAGTTAAGGAAAATCCTTAATTTTTAATTAAAATCCTTAATGTAAACATTCCTTTATTTTTTGGTGATTTGCACTCAATTAGTATAGTACAAATTAGTGAAATAAAATCCCCCTGATTATATTAAAAGAGACATGATTTTCAACAGCTATTTCATAACCAGACAAATTAAATAGGTTTTTTGATAATGAATGTGATATTTAATTTCTATTATTTTCATTATTTTTTGTAACATGAAAAGCATAGAATGGAAAGAGGATAAAAAATTCTAGATCATTAGAACAACAAAACAAAGATATTCGTCTGTTCAATTATCATAAATGTACTGAGCAACTACTATTTGCCAGAAATTACAAATGATATATACTTAGTTTCTGAACACTAAAGGAGATAATCTAAAAGTTAGGATTCTTTCAGAACAAGTTACAAATGTTTAACTAAAGTTACAAATTATTTATTGATAAAAATCAGTTCTGGGTAATGAAAAAAACTACATTTTATTAAACACATAGTCTGAACTTGTATTATTGGGAAGAATTAAAACTGATTTCCTTGAGCAAAGCCAAATGCTTCTGAAGTTATAAGAATAATATAATTTAGTGAATATTAAAATAAACAAAAACAATTTAGAACATTACCATCTAGCTTTAATTATAGATTTGGTGAATATTTTTGGGACTAGTGAATGTCTATTTGAGAGGAGGAAATGCAGGTTTTGAAACTTGTGTTATCTCAATATAAGGCAGAAATTGCTGCCTTAGAATATTCAAATAAAATTCAAAATATTCAAATTTTATTTGAATATTTTAAAGTACAACTAAAATCACTGTGTGGCATTTCAATAATGCAATATGTCATGGAGCACCTACAAAACATAACATGCTCCCAAAGGTAACAAAACTTCTATAAAGAATGGAGCATGTGGTTTAGCTCCTTCCTATTAATCTGAATACAGAAATATAGGATCCTAACATTTTCCCCTCTTCCTATTTGGAAACTCTGATCTGCCTTGGAAGTCCACTTGAGGGCAAACTTGTTCTTTGTCTTACATTTTGCACAATAAAAAAATTCATTACATATTTGATTTATCTCATATGTAAAGAGACACATCACCTTTTTGTATGAATTAATCTCTCAATTAAAAAAGTCACTTTCAGAAACAGATATAGTTCTGCCTCTGTTAAATCAAGAACATTATTCACTTAATAACACCTATCACCTGTTAGGTAAGACATTATATTTATATCCCAGGCTTCAATGAGGTATATCATCTATTAAATAAATATATCAATATTAAACAAAAAATATTTTATTGAATAACCTAAATATGTATTGTTTATAGGTCAAAGAAGCTTTCAATAAATAAATTACTGTAAAAATAACATTTTAATAATTTTAAGTTTTAGTTCTATTAAAGAAAGTATGCTGGTTCACAAGTAGCCTACTTGGTTTTATTTATTTAAGTATTTGTTTATTGATGATGGCAAATAATGCTGCAACATATTTTCTGAATAATTGCAAGAACTATGACTCCTTGCTATTATTCCTCTGACAAACAACAAATAAATATAAATGGGTTTGACACAATTTTTAAAAAAATTCCTAATTGAAGATATTTTATATATGGAACATTGGGAAAATTAACAGCTGTTTTTTGGTGTCATGAGAAAACATTTTCTATGTTTGTTGTGTTTGAATTGATGTTATGGTACTTTCTTTTAAATATAACTTTGTATCCTAACCTCTCATGGTGAACACTCAACAAGTTATATCCTAAATATAAAATATAACACGAGTCTTGGAGACTGCCAAAATTTTCAGATTGCATGAATCAAAGCTTAAAATGCTAAAGTATCCTTTATCCAGAATTAAAATAATCTAATGAGGTTATGAAAACCTGTCAGGATATAGACCTTTGACTGTTTTTCCTCTGCTTTCAAAATATTCATTAGTCTTGGAAAGAAAAAATATCCTGGATCCATACCCTTTCTGAGAATGCCATAATTACTCAAATCTCAGCTGCCATCAAAGAGCCACACCAAACATTCCACTCCAGCTCAAGAAAAACTAAACTCAAAATCACCTGTATTCAGATAATCCCAAAGGGACTTCTCATACAGAGGTAGAAAAAAGGAAAAAAAAAAACACTTCTTTTTATGAAAAATTGCAAATCCTCTTAAATAGATTCCTAAAAGCAAACTTTGCATTTGTAAATATGCCCTTTTTTTTCACAGTATTTTTCAAACTGTATTTTTTGGTTGTTGTTCAAGGTTTATTTGGAGAATACCTACCATTTCTTATGCACATCTGAGGTTTTCTATTTCTGTATGTTTATTCCTTTCTCTACCAGAAGAAATTGGTTTTGCTGTCTTTTCCACTCATCTCCATATTTTCATCTCTATCATGTTTCCCTCAAATTCTGGTGCTTTGAAAGTCCTTTTCTAAATTTTGCTTTGCTTCAGGACTTACTAAAATCACCTCTCTCTCTCTCTCTCCCTTTCTCTCTGTGTATTTTTCTCTTTGTTTTTTAACCTGTAATCTTTCCTGTATATTTATAGTTTTGAGAAAAATGCATTTTTCTCTGTTTCTTGACTTAATCAACAAAGCAATTTCAAATTTATACTTTTATCAACATTTTTATCTATAATTTTTTCTCCAGCTTTTTTTAGAGACACAGATTACTCTCTTCATGGTCAGGTAAATATGAGTTAACTAGACTATCCCAGAAAACACTTGTATTACCTTGGATTTGAAAAAACACTGCAAAATTCTAGATTACACAAAATATGGTTAATAAAGAGTTAATATCCATGGACAGTTGGGGGATTGGCTTCATTATGTTATAATCCCATTAAACACAGAAACAGTCTCTGTGGTGTAAACTAATCAATAGTTAGAGTTCTCCATGGATACTTAGATTTTAGGCAATAGTCAATGATTTGCTCCTACTCAATTAGGACTTTATGATTCATATGAAATTACACGTGAAATCTTGGACTTTATTAGTTATATATGTGCTATACTGTATATAATATATTAGTTATACATGTCTTAAGAGTTTTCTCAAAATGTGTTTACTTGTGCCAATTTACAATTCTAGATGGCCTTCTAAAATTCTGTCTTCAACTCTGAAATTCTGAAATTCACCAATGTCACGCTGGATATGTACTCCAGACTTTTCCATTTTCCATATTGCAACCATCCCAGAATTTTCTTCTTAACATCAATCTCTATCAACATTGTTAGCCCCCTCTGTCTTGTGCTACAGACCAAACTTTTGTAATAAACAAATTACTCTATGATTGTATATTTTTAGACAAATTACTGCATGAGAATGTACTCTAATTTTCTGTATTACTTCTTGCACGACTATTAGAGAAGGCATAGAAAGAAGGATCAGAAAGATCAAATACATCTCAAGGAAAAAATAAAATGGAGCTAAGCAAGCATCTCTGAATTTGGAGATTGGGAGTCATCGGCAAAAATTTATGGAGTAAGTTCAATAAAGTTGTGGAAGGGATGGTCCCATTGAAAATGCTTAGGAAAGAGTGGGTGGTAAGGGAGTGGAAGAAAGAAGGATAGCAGGTTGAAAAGAAGACATATTGGTTGTTGGTTTCTTTTCCTTTTATCCTTACATTTTAATCAATAAAGGAAATTCCATGCTGGGGAGTACAAAGAAAAATAATTACAGATGAAAATAATGACAATTGTCTGGTAAATCTTATAGTGAGAGGGACAATTGAAACACAAGGGAAGTCTATTTTTTCAGAAAGAACATTACAAATAATGGAAGAATATAGTTGCAAACAAATCCTGTTAGCAAAATATACTCATTCACTCATTTGTTTATTCATTCATCCAGAAAGCATGTATTCATGTACTGATATGCCTGAAATTGCAACCAAATGGGAAACAAAAAATGAAGGTAGTTTTGGCCTTCAGGTTGACATGAGTATGATGGGAGACAAAATGTAAGTAATGAGGACGTGAATGTGCTAAATGCATTACCAAAGTTATAACAAAGTATATTGTTGATGAAAAATAGCAAGTATAGCTAGGAGTTGGAAAGATCAGGCAGAGCTTTGCAGACTGGTAAATGTATGTTAAGTTAGGTTCTGTAGAATGAATAGCCATTTACTTGGCAGCAAGTGGGAAAGACTATTCTAGGCCTTGGGAACAGTCTGAGAAAAAGGCATGACAGATACACAGCAGCATTTCCATTATGGAACTGCTTCACAAATGCTCCTTTAATGACTTTGGAGACCTGAGTAGTTGAAATAGTATCAACTCACAAAAACTTAAATAGCATCCACTGATTTTTCATTTTTTCTGATCCCTTCTCATCTTTCTTAGGAATAACAAAAATAGTAACAATCATATAAGCATTATCATTAATCGTTAACTGCTAGTTATGACTATGTTTAGTAATTTTAGTATATTAATGAATTTGATCTTTGAAACAACCTACTGGGTAGGTATTATTTACTTCAATTTATAGATGAAACAGTTGGAACTTAAGAGTTTCAGTCACTTCCCTGAAATATTAAGCTAGTGAATGACAGAGTGGGATGGGAATCCAAAATTGTCTGGCTACCACAAAATCTCGACATTGTCCATATAAAATTCCTTGTTCCTATTCATGTCAATATAATGAGAGTTTAATATTAGAAAACCAGCCACTCTGCTTCCAATAACAGTATCTAGAGAAAGTAAATCAAATCTGGATTTTGTACTGTAAGAAGTATCATATATATTTCTTTATTATGCTTTCTGATTATAACTGTTATACATACTAGGGGAATTTCAGAGAATGCACTTTTTATGTAATATATATTTTGTAAATATGTTTCTATCTGTTACATGTGTCTAAACATGTCATATATCTAGGTCCTATTAATGTATAATCAGTTCATGAAAAAGGATGTAAGTATAGGAATAGTCCCAAGTTTCTATCTTAAATTCATGTATGCAGATAACATGGTAATTAGAAACTGTTCTTCATGTTCTTCAAGAGAATTAAAACAAAAGCAAGGTTTTAGCAACATCAAAACAACCTAGGAAACATTGGAACTTAGATGAAACTCTGAGAAAAATGACTTACTTAAATTCCCCTGTAGCCAGAAGTCTCTGCTTAGCATGTTAAAGATGCATACTGTGTCAGGAAGATAGCAAACTAAACTTTGTTGTAACAATGGATGTCAGAACTCTGGGCTGACTAGAGCAATGCAAGTCTTAGAAACTTGTTCAGTTTCTCTCCAGTGCAACACCATTAAATTTAATTACAAAGAGAAACTTATTTTTGTTATACAAATAATATCCCCACGTAGCCTAATTTAAACTAATTGCCTGCACAGTTTTATTCCAAGGGGAAAACAAAACTAAAATAAGTGCTGACTTATTGAAAATGTCTTTAATTATATTATCACATTGAATTCTGCTTGACCCTTCTTCAAGAGTTGCTTTTAAAATCAGAAATGTTATTACAAAGTGTAGCATACCTGCAATTTGTAAAGTTTCACTTCAGCATGACCTATTTACCAGTCCTTTTTTTCTTCTAACACAGAAAATAACTTTTTTGCAGAAAAAGTCCTAAGGGTCTACAATGGTACAAGAATACCTGTGCTAATTTTTCT
>CM052542.1:53778822-53879582 GCA_028533065.1 Trachops cirrhosus
AACTAAAGGGGGGGAATATGGGTGAGAGGGGGTGTGTAGGGTGGAGGGGAGTGAAGGTAGGAAATGGGACAACTGTAATAGCATAATTAATAAAATATATTTAAAAAAGGAATTTGAGCTGAAAGTATGAGGTATAGTTAAAAGCATGAGCTTTGTCATCAGATAGATCTGCATTTGCGTTCTGATCCCGACTCTTCCATAAATTAGAGTTAAAAGTACATATTTTACAGTTTTTATAAGATAATTCATAATATTAAAACTCCTTAGCTGAGTGCTTGGCACATTGTAACCACTCAATAATGGCATTTGGTTTTATGATAGCACAATTACCAAAACTCATCTTTAAATTAGTTTTCCTCTTCTATTTTTATTCCTCTTTCTCAGTAGAGAAAGAACATTTTTCAGATTGTAACTTACATGATAGAGGCCAGAGATGACTATCACTCCTTGTAAAGATTTTTGCAATAGCCTCCTAACTATCCTTCCTTGCTTGCATCCCTTGTCCCACTACATTTTGTCCTAAATCCAGCAGGCATAAAGATCCTTTAAACACAATCCAGATCCTGTAACTCCTCTGCTCAAAGCCTCTTCTGTTTCACATGGAAGAAAAGCTGAAGACTTTACAATAACCTACAAGGCCATTGTTATACCTTCTGGCCTCTATTACTTATCTGATCTCATATCTTATTACTATTTTTCCTCATTCACTCTGTGTACTGGTTAGGGTTCTCTGAAAAAACAAACAAACAGAGTAATGGGAGATATACATTATAATGAGAAATTGGCTAATGTAGTTATGGAGTCTAAGAAGCCCCATAATCTGCTGTTCAGAAAAGCTGGTGGTGTAATCTAGTCTGAGTCTGAAGGCCTGAGAACCAAGGGAGCTGATGATATAAATCTCAGTCCAAATACAGGTGAAGATGAAATGCAATATCCTAGTTCAAAGAGTGAGGGAGTTAAAAATGGGATAAATTTATTCTTCCTTCCCTTTTTTGTTTTATTCAGACCTTCAACTGATTGGATGATGTTTAATCTAATTGAGGAGGGCACCCGCTTTACTTAGTCTACCAGTTCAAATGCATCTGGACACACCCTCACAGACCCATCCAGAATCAATGTTTAACCTGGCACCCTGTGGTCCACTCAAATTGACACATAAATTCATCATCAAGCTCTGCATCATGTCAGTAGTGGCTTACTCTTAATTCTCTAGCTTGCCAGCCACCCTCTTGCTGTAAGGCCTTGATGATCACTTTGCCCTCTGCCTCCAGGCTTTATTTCATATATTCTGAGGGCCTACTATCTCCTCACCTACAAATTTTACTCAAATGCCATGTTCTCAATGAAACCTACTCTCAGTAACTTATTTGCAATTGTAGCCCAGGCACCCATCTCCTTACTCACTGCCCTTCCCAATACCCCAAATTAACACAGTCTTTAATTTCCTTTCCAAACCATGTATCATTTTAATCCATACCTAACATACTATACAGTTTTTTTTTTAATTTTATGTTTTCTTCTTCTAATTTTTTTTATTACCTTCTTTTTTAGGTCCAGGTCAAAATCAGGAGCTCCAAGATCATGGTGGACTAGGATAAAGATCAGAGGTGACAGCTGTTTTTTCTCAAGGAATGATATGTTTTCTGAATGAAGTTGTAGTGCAGTTATAAAAGAGACCTACAGATTTTCCTAACTTCTTCTGCCACGTGAAGACATAGTGAAAAACTGTCTTTGAGGAAGTGGGCCCTCACTAGACACCTAATATTCCAATTCCTTGATCTTGGACTTCTGCATCTCCAGAACTGTGAGAAATAAATATCTGTTGTTTATAAACCATCTACTCTATTATATTTTTGTTGTAAAGCCTAAATAGACTAAGACATATATTTGTTTTAAAAAGAAAGTTTAAAACCATGCTCCAAAATTATGAGCTGGTATATTCTTACAGAAAGCTATTTATATCATCCCCAACTATATGCTTCTTAAAAGCTTTTGTTATGCCTTATTCATTTTCTATATTCAGAAAGTCTGGCCCATTACCTTGTACATAACAGTACCATTAAGTTAATACATAAATGGACAAATAAATGTTCAATAGATCCTTAATGGCTAGAGAACCACTTCTTATCATATTTCTATCCTTAAATCTATCCTCTATGGGAGTACTCAGAACATTAATGAATACACACACTCACACTCATATACACAAAAACTTAAAGGAATTAACAGTTTTTGCATTGCTATAAAGATAACTTTTATTCATATAGCTAAATGTAGGCTCATATGAAATGAAGCAACCTTTCCAAATTCAAAGATCATGTGCCTAACATTATAACCAGCTAGGACACTCTTGCAGTGAGATTAAATCATTGTCAGGGAAAGATAATGAACTCAGCATGATTCTACTAAATCTTTGCCAAATAAACTGGATGCAATCCAAATAACTGATAAAAAAATATTGCCCGGGAAATGAGTGAAACCTTCCAGCAGGACAAGTCAGACCATTGGTCAATCACAGCCCCTTAGGGGATCAAGACCTTGCCCCTCAACACAGTGACCCTGAAATCTAAAAATTGTGTTAATCATTAACATCAATTATTCTTTTCTAAGGATCTTGGGAATTAATTTAGTTCATTTAAGGACCATCAGAAGCCAGAGATTATACCCATTTTTATATAGATATGGACTCCTGCTCTGCAAAAAGCAGATGATAGTGTTGTTGTTATTATTATTATTAAAAACAAAAATAAAATTAAAAAAGAAATCACTTTTCTTATTTCACTGAGATGTTTTTTACTCTTTTTAAACTATGTCTTAGCTAACATGTTCTACATGTCATAAAATGTCCAATATGAAATAATAAGTGCAGTTATATAAATCAATAGAATGGTCACTTAATTAGGGAATGAAGGGTTGTTTTTTGTTTACTTCAAGGACTATACCCAATAAAGGACTGAGGTAGATTTGATTAACCTCCATGAACCCAGGAACACTAATGCCAATTATATGGGTTATGTGTGACTTTGAGCAAGTGTTAGAGACACATTTTGTGTCATGATGATGAAAAACACCAGTTCTCAAAACAGCCGATGTGAAATTTTTGCTGTGTTAAAGGACAATTTTGTTTGTTGTGTAGAATCTGATTATCTGTATTCTTCAAAATGGAGAATAACACATAAAGCAAAATATTGTCTATTTCTTAGGCAAACATACTCTTACAGGTATAACAAAGGGTGGCTATATATAATAAAGTGTTTGAAAATACTTTCCATATTAGAATGCTATGAAATACAAATAATGGTGAAATAATTTTAAACAGATCTTCTTTAGTTTTATATCTGCTTCTAATGACAACCACTGATCTTCTCTCGAGCTCCTCAAACATCACTTGGAAACGATTCATTACCATTCCCTGTTCATTGCCCACCTCAGTGAAGCTTTCACCTGCAGCTTTCCGACCAGGCTTCCCAGACACAGGTCACCTATAGTCTCCTAATTGTCAAATCTGATGGTCACCTTTCAGTTCTTGTAATATTTGATCTTTTTGGAGTGTTTGGGGCTATTGGTCATTTTCTTCTATTTGAAACTATAACTGTTCTTGAGTTCCATGGCACCAGGCTTTTCTTTTTTAATTTAGGTCTACTCCTTCCTCATATCCTTGTCTAACATCTCCTTATCTACCACCATCACATTTTGGTGTCCCCAGTTTCTATTAGTCCAGTTTCTGGACTATTTTTTCTCTTTGTTCACTCTTCAAACTCCTGGTTTTCTCCTGTTACACACACTTGGATGAATTTCTTTCTAGTATCATTAGCTGTTCTTTTGAGCTGAAGGTCTTTATCAGTTTGCCCACTGAACATCTACACTCTGATAATACACATATAATTAAATCCAAATGTTCAAAAACAATCAGGTACTCCCATCCCAATTGTTTTCCAACTCTATTCCATATTATGCTAAAAGAGTAGTACTCACCCAGGTACATAAACAACAATTTTTTTTGCTCTTAATTTCTGTGCTTACTTGCTTCTTGTGTTTTGTTTTATTCCTAAAATTGTACCCCATTTTTACTTTTCTCATATATTTAATCAGACACAAGTTCTGTAGATGCTGTCTCCTTTGATCTTTCTCTCAAATCCCATTTCTTTTTGCTTATTACTTGAACTTATTTTCTCCTCTTTTTATAATAATAATTTTACCCCAGATAATCTCTATGCTTCTGTTTCTGGTCTTGATTTCCTTCAGCCCACCCTATACAACCTCTAAAATAATCTTTCTAGAGTGAAAATTTCATTTTGTGACACTCCTGATCAAAACCTTTGAAATGATCTTTGTGGTATTCAAATTATGTTCAGATTCTTTATTATTCCAATAGGGGCTCACAAGATACGGCCCCTTAGCTTTTTCTGTACTTATCCTCAAACCACAGGATTTCCACCTTATTAAACTTCTCAGTTTTCTTTTAATTCAATTGATATAATTTATTCATTCATTCATCACGTTTTTTATTATTTACTGTGTGATAAGTCACTTGGTGGATGTTAGATATACAGAAGTGATTGAAATGTACCTAGTCTATCCCCTTTGTCATTTGCTGTTCAACAAGTACTTCTTGTGTTCTGTTGCATGAGGTATCCTTTGCTGAGCTTTGTGGTACAATAGAAAAAGAGATAGCATGCATGCTCATGCCTTCACAACACTTTAAATATTCTAAGAGAGGAAAAATATTGCATCGTTTTGTAAAAATAAATTTCAGTGGAAATATGGAAAAGACTATGTGGTACAATGAAATATAAGTGAATTTGACTTAACAAAGTCAGCAATGGCTTTCTGAGGGAAAAATAAAGTATATTATGTAGAGATTGAAATGATAATCAAGAATAAGTTACATATCTAATGGATTTAAGAGCATTTAGCTGGAAAAAACATTTCAAAACCTTTTCTGAAGGGTCATGATGGGTATAAGGGCTTGAAAGAAGACTGATATTAGAATGCATGGAGAGTGTATGGAGTGGAGGAATGCAAAAATGATACTACTTAGATTGCTTACAAACCCAAGGAGCATGGTAAGGAGTATTTTGGTTTGTGCGTATGTTTGTTTTTATTTTTATTTTTTTAACCCCATCTATACTGAAGAGTTGTAACCAGTAGGGGATGGTGGTAGTGGTAGAATCTGATCTGTGCTTGAAAAGGTCTGGCCAACTTTGATGTAGAGAATTGATTAGAAAGTCACCAACAGAATTCACACACACATCATATAGGAGACTATATTGCAGCATAACCTGAAAAATAATGGAAGCAGGAACTGCGGTGATTGTGGTAGAGATGGAGTCAACTAGACTCATTCAAAAGGCATTTAAGAGGCTCCCTGAATGATGTTGCTCAGTTGGTTGGAGCATTGTTCCATAGACCGAGGGGTCGTGGGTTTGATACCCAGTCAGAGCTCATATGCAGGTTGCAGGTTCGATCCCCAATTGGGCTGAATATGAAAAGGCAGCCAATTGACATTTCTGTCTCACACTGATGTTTCTCTTTCTCTCTCTCCTTCTCTGACTAAAAAGCAATGGAAAAAATGTCCTTGGGTGAGGATAAAATATATTTTTAAAAATAAAAGCATTTATGAGGTAAAAAATCAATAGAATATATAAAGGAATTTACATTGGATAGTCAAAAAAGAGTAATCAGGAATAACTCCAGGTTTTTTTTCATATTCAACTAGATGGATAGTGAAAGTTATCAGGTAGTAAACACTTTTAGATCAGGTTTATGAAAAATAAAGTAGGAAGCTGCAATAATTTAGTTTGGGATGTGTTTTGTTTGATTGACTTTAAATAACTCAAGTGGAATAATTAAGTAGGCAAGAAAGTGCAGAGTGTCTGAATTATAGCAAAAATTGTGCAAAATCTGCTTATAGGTGATAAATTATGGACGTGAAATATATATATGTATTTATTTTAAAAATATTCATACACATGGAATACACACATAAAGGCAAGAGAGTTTTTAGGAATAACCTGATATGTGAAAAACTATTGAAGTAATAGGATAAAGGCTTTAAAAATGTCAGCAGTTCTAAATGTTTCTAAAAGATCCAAGTATGATATTGGCTGAAAATAAGTCTTTCAACTTTATATTATGAACTTGCTGTTAGTTCCTTGAGAAGTGATGATGAAACCCAGATGAGAGTGTTCACAGATAAATTAAAGTATAAGTTTTTTATACTCTTAAAATATAGAAAAAGGAGTAAAAAGTTTTAAAAATCTTTATTAAACACCAAGAAGAAAATGAATTAAATGCTATTGTAGATGATGAAGACGGACAGCATTTCTTGGTTAGGTAATAAGGGTAAGACTTCTGAAGGAAGTGGCATTTAATTTGACCCTTTTAGAAAGAGAAGGAATCAGCAAGAGAAAGAGCATAGGAAATAGATGCTAAGGGATGTGCCAAATCTCTAGGGAAAAAAAGAGGCCAATGAGGCTGTATCGTTATTATCAAAGAAGAGAATGATCCTCAATAATATTTTAAAATTTACACAAGACTAAGGCCACACAAAACTTTAGAGATGATTCGATGACTTTAATAATGGGAAATGATTGAAAGGTTATTTCTAAAAATAGTTCAAGTGAAAAAGTGATAAATTTGATATGTGTTTTTAAAAGACATCAGTTCCATTGGAGAGTTGAGGTGAAGGTCAGATCTCAACAGATTAAAAAATGGAGAACTTCCCTTTCCAACAATATGGAAGACTAGATTTAGAAAGAATGTCTTTCTGCTTCTTCAGGTGAAAAGAGGGAAGATTGGGATCTTTATTTGCCATGAGAATATCTGTTATGATATTTATCTGAAGAGCTTAGGAAACAAAGTAATAAAATTCAGGTTGGTGGGAGATTGTGTCTGAGTATAAACATAAGTGAATTTCATAAGTGAAGTTCACTGGGAACTTGAAAAATAATGGAGAAGTGCCATATGGAGAATGGAGAAATAATGGAGAATGGAGAAGTGCCATGGTCTGAGCTTCAAAAGGATCAGAGTTTTTATATTTTAATAAGAAGAAAAGTCATGAAAAATTCTCAAGGCAGTGATAAAAAACAAAAAGGACACAGACCCCATCTCCCGATTCTGTTGTACAGAAAGTGTGTGAGAAAAGACTCCACCAAAGAGATGCAATATATCCTGAAAAGAGAAGGGCCAAGTGACAGCAAGGCTGGAAGATGGAGGAAACTTTTTGAATAGAAATTGAGAATATGGTGGAAATTGTCAATCACTGAGTAAGTGTTGCAAAAGGCTGAATGAGAGGGGAGGGAGGGGAAGGGGAAAAGCATTGGGAGAATTGGTTCAGGTAAATGGATAAACAGTAAGAGAAGACTTTAGGAGAAAAAAAAAAACAGCAAGCCTTGACATATGTGCCTTTGCCCATGCTCCTCTCTGTTTCTTAATGCTCTCTGCTTTCCCTCTTTAGAATATTCATTATAATCTAAACTGCTTTTTTTTATTATTCCTACAACATAGTCAATCAATGCAGTTATTTCTATTCACATTTTTTCTCTTGATCTCGAATAGTAACTCATTGAAAACAGGGATCGGTTACTGTTAGCTTTTATTTTTCTAGCATCTACAAAGTGTCTGGGGTTATTCAGTGTCTAATAATTGTTTTACAAATGAACTATTTTCTGACTCTGTGCATTTGTACATAGAATAGGACCCATAGTTCCAAGAGTTGTAAGTATAAGCTGAAATCGCTGTTTCAGTGCTGTTGTCCCTGAAGTAGTGCGGTCTGTCCAGATTGACTTCTATGGTTTTCTGCCCCTGGAGATTTTGTGACTTCTAAATAAGTAATCCTTTCATTTGCTCAAATGTTTTACCAGTGGCTTTCTTTCCATTTACTTTTCTGAGATATGTGAGCTAATTGTGAACATGTTTGACACTGACCTGTGTTTTGGGAATCTTCTACATTAAGGTCCTGATCACTTCTCTTTTAAACTTTCTTAAGTGTAAAGTTAACTTTTCTGTCAACTACCTCAAAGAAAAACTATATATGACTAGGAACATCTAGCTCTAAATATCACACAAGATGCTGTGTTTCTTAAAACTGAGTCCCTTATTTAATATTAGATTTTAAGTTATTTAAGTGAGTCTTGAAATGGCTTTGGTACTTTTGCCATCTATAAGCTGTAAGCCATTACAGGATTCTAAAATAAATAGTATCTATGATAAATTATGTGTCTAGGAAATAGATTTGAGAAAATTCCAACATAAATATTCACAAAATCCTTTGTAAAATTAAATAGTTTATTTATGGTTCTTATATCCAACAATTACATATATTAAAAGATTACATACAAGGTTTACTTTTAAAGATATTCTCCAGAAGACAAAACGTAGAGAGTTGTTATAAACAAACTTTTTCCTGTTTCACACGGTTTCTCTCCTTTGGCTTAGTTTTTCTTCACACATTCTTTGAATAACATTTCTCTTGATCCCTGGAAGTATGAGCTCCAGTCATCATGAAGAATATTTAATTACACCTGAAATATTTGCCTCACACATTTGATATGAAGTTTGGATTCTATAAAACACTATTTGGAAGTGTTTGGCGCAGGTGGATGGCCAAGTACTCTGTCACCAAAATGGAATTATTAACTAATGGAAATTGAGATGAAAAAGAGTTTTAAGAACATGGAATAGTGAACCAAAGGAAATAATAAATTCCACTCAGGTTCATACGTTCTGGTTAATTTACTGTTGTTCAGACAGAGTCAATACCCTTTACACAAGGGTTGATGAGATCAAGGCCCTTTTTTCCTGTCACCCACAGCAGCCATCAGCTAGGTGAAAAGAGTTTTTTTGACACTTGCATTTCCCACCCTCTGAGATACACTATTTGGAACTAATTATAGCAGTGATCCTATAGAATAGTTACCAAACAGCCTAGAGCAGAGAAATGATTCTTGTAGTATTGTGCAGGACCCCTGGGGTATATAGATGTTTCTTGAGTCTGGAAAGTCGGAGAGCTCCTGGAGTGGAGTATTTACTGTGTCAAAAGTCTCTCATTTTTCACACATTAATTTGTTCACTTAATGCTGAAGAGGAGGGAGAGCATGAATAATGTGGCCATAAGTAATATTGTATCTTGTTAAGTACCAGAATTCCTCCATGTTTCTGATTTATACCTTTGCTCCATGTAATAGTAATTTCATACCACTGCTATTCTCCTTGCATTTGTAATTTGCAGGTACAACTACAGCATTAAGGAGGGAACATATAAAAGCTTAAGCAGAAACATTCTTACTTGCCCTTAAGGCAATAAGCTTTGTTTACGAAACATGATTATCTAGCCACCATGAAGAAGTGACAGACATGGAAATATCAAAAAGATCAATTATATTGCCACTTTTGAAAGAACAAAACTGACTTAAAACTGTCTTATTCCCAAAGAAAATTAATATAGCATCATCAGAGTAAATAAATATAAAAACAAAAAAGGGAAAAATGACTGATTATTTTTGTACTTTTAAGAGAGAGATCTTATTTGAGAAAGTTCTAAACATCTAAGGAGGGATAAAACATGGAATGACAGAATTCAAATTCCAATCCATGGGCAAGTTTTTAATAACCAATAAGCAGCTGAAACAAGTAAACCATATGTCATGATATAGATTATAGAAAGTTTAAAAGCTAAGATCAGTGAATTCAGTTACTTTCTCATTGACTTTTATGGTAGGGGGCCTTTGGTTTGTCATGCAAAAATTTCAGTCATCATTTCTGTGAACTCTTTTCACTAAACCTTCATGTAATAGTGTCCTAGGGCTGCCATAAAAAATAGATATTGATTTTCTCACAGTTTTGGAGGCCACAAATCTGAAAACAAGGTGTTTCCAGGGCCAGTCTGCCTCCAAAGAATTTAGGGGAGAATCTGCTGCATGCTCCTCCCAGCCCCTGCTGGCTGCAGGCCTTCTTTGACTTGTGGCCACATCACACCAATCTCTGCCTTCATGATCATGTTTCATCTCCTTTTCGGTGTTTCTGTTATAAGGATGCATGCAATTTTATTTAAAAGCCTAATAAATAAAATAAACCACGACCAAAATGGAAACAGAGGCATGGATGCTTGGAACAGACTGACAGCTGTTAGAAGAGAGGGGGGACTCAGGGACTGGAGGCCTTGAGGCCTGGATGGAAAGAAGGTGAAGGGATTAGCAAAGAACAGGTTTGTACAACCCATAGACACAGACAACAGGGAGGTGACGGCCTCAGAGAAGAGGATTGGGGGACTGGGTGGAGTTGGTCACGGGGAGGGGAAAAAGTATAGCATCAATAAAAGTTAAAAAGAAGTAACTAAATTAGCTCTGGTTCACACCACACGCGCGCACGCACACACACACACACACACACAAGAGAAAGCCATCTGATAACCCAGGCTCTTCCTCTTAAGAGCTTAATTTAATCATATCTTTTGCTATATATGGTAATATTCACAGTTCCAGGAATTAAGGTTTTAACATGTCTTTTTTTGGTTTTTGGGCCACCATTTAGCCTACTACATTAGGCACAATTGATTCTGTCTTTAATATAACCTAATATACAGATAATATGTTTTGCATGAGAAAAAGGATAATGAGAAGGTAAAAGGGTAAATAATTTGTTATATACTATATATACTGTAGATACTATATATCTACAATAATTTGTTATATACTATGTATCTCTTGAATACTTAGAAAGGTGAAAGGTTTAACATTTCTAGTCCTTATAAATCTCTGACTTGGTTGCTCTACTTCTGGTCCTGTATTGAGAATTTTGAATTTTATAACAAAAACAGCTTGTGATGTCTTTTTCAAGAAAGCCGGGAATTATACTAAAAATTGCTTTACCCTTGAACTCATAAAACTCACTTCTGTCAAAAAAAATTAGAAAGGTTGGTAGGCTGCTCATAGGAAATGATGACTTCATGTCACGTCTCAGTTTTCTTCTGGAGAGGATTCACAAACCACCATTTTGCCCTAGGGAGAAATGTTGCCATTTTCACAGCAAAGTGTTTTTTTTTTTTTGTACAGCAAAATGACAGTTTTCTTCAACAGTAAAACTGAATTAACTTCTGAGGAAAAAATGCAGTAAAAATGTCAAACTCATAAACTATATCATGTTTTGAACATCTGCACATGTTTTTTGACTGACCCGACCAAGAAAGAAAATGTCCTTGAGGTACTAGTGAATCAGGGACTCGGTGGTTGAAGGACAGGTGGGGGTGACTGTGGGAGAACTAAGAATGGGTAGGGGGTCTGACTATGAGAGGAGACATTGTATCTAGGTTAAAGGTATAGAGCTCAAGGTATGAAGCTATTTCTGGATGATAGTATACGTAGACTTTTTATTTGTGCAATATCTTATTAAACGGTCTGAAAGATCTATGCATGTCTAGAATCAAAGTAATACACATGTAAAGTGGAAAGGCTGACATGTCTCAGAGGCAAGTCATTTGCCCTCCCTCCCTCCTGGCCTTCTCTCCGATAATGCTTTTCTGTAGGTATATCCTGTGCATGTAAGTGATGTTTCAGAACAGTTGTTTTCAGCTCATTGTTATTTTAAACTCAGCCACAGTGTTCTCATTTGCTCACTTTTTATTAATTAAATGCTCACTACACATTCTCTCAAAGAAATGGTTTGGCTTACTGCAAACAATATTTAGTCATGGCCATTAAATATGTATAGGTGAAACAATACAACCCACAGGAGCCAGATATTATGATTCTTAATATTCTGTAAGAAGAAGAATTCAAAACACAAATGAGGCCCCATCTTAATTTCACAAAAAGAGCTAATACATCATTTTTTTCTCCTGATCAATTGGGCAGAACAAGAGAAATTTCATATCCTGTCCCACCATTCATGACAGAGGTGAGGAGGAGAATGAGATACTATTAATAATAGTAACAGTTTCTCAACTGTTACTATTATTTAATTTTATAACTGGTGCATATTCCTTTCTAAAATTTTGTCATCACAATAGTCATTGAAGTAAGTAGGAGAGATAGTCATGCTTGGGTCCAGAAATGTTAGCTTTTAGTATTAAATATTAGGCTCACTGCCACCTAGGCAGATATCTTGGTGACTGCATTTGCATATAAGGGAAGAAGCATTTCAGGAAACCCAGGCCTTGGCTCACTCATGTGATTCACAGTTTGACTATCTCCTTTGGCCTCAGTTCCCTTCTTTGTATAATAAAGAGGAAGTAATCTGTTGTTTATCAGATTCTTTTCAGCTCAGACAATCTCAAATTCTAGCAGCCCTTCTCGTCAAAGAGTACTGCCTTCCCTCTGTGCATGGAAAAATCTTACCTTGATCCTTTACATTTCTCTTACTCTGGCTGCAGTACCAAGACTTGCCTCAATGAGACCACCTTACGGCAATAGGATTGCTTGGAAGAAGATGACAATTCCAGGAGTTGGAGTTGTCTTTATTACTTAATTCAGTTGTTCATAAGACAGCACCCTACCCTTTCATATTTGCCCTCCTTTCTTGCTGCTCACTGTCCATTAAATGCACAATCTCATTCTATCTCTCTCAGTGGTACTATAGTCTATTATAGGCAGACAACTGATCAGATACATAATTTTACTTTTCAATGATGACTAATGTGCAAGATATATTCAAAACAGAACTGAACAAGTAAGCAGAATTCTTCAAAGTTAATTACAACTTGCAGTGAACTGAAGTTTGTACATTTTTCACATAACTTTGAAAAAATCCAGGTTTCCCAGTTAATGAAGAGAGAAGCAGGGAGGGCCTTGCATGTAGTAGTAATGTTTGCTCAGATCTCTACTAAGACACCTGTTCTGGTCTATGTTCTTATATCCTGATAAATGATCAAAGGACATTGCATTTCTTCACATATGAGGATGCCTTTGGATTTGTGTGAAAGAGAGCACATTTTTTTTCGAAGAAAGTGTACTATAAAGCAGATATAAGCTCAGAATGGATATAGAATTGAAGTTAAAGAAATGGTGACAATTATAATATTAAACAATTCACTGGGTACTAATATTCTTTTTTAAAGATTTTTTGTTGGGGTCCGCCCTGCCTGGTTTGAGGAGCTGTAACCCCCCATGACTAGGGCTGAGTGAGAGACCTCCGAAAAACAGGATGCCTAAGGAGAAAAAACGTATTTCCCTAACAAGAGCGCTGCCTGCTTTATGTTTGGCTCCCATTGCTTGGCCGGTAGTCAATGACGGGTAACAATTCTCTGAAGAGAATGAACCTAAGACAGACACGATCATGTGGGAATAAGCCATCAGGGAAGAGACTCAGGGGGCTGTGGAAGTGAGGGAGTGATTGACATCACCCCTGCCCCCTCGGCTTTGACAATAGCCTGAGTCCTTGTTCTGGATGTGAGAAATCCAAGTCTCCTGGCTGCCTTTGTCTCCTCCACCCGACTTGGGCTTGCAAAAATAGTAGGGTGGTGCCATCCAGACCAGAGTCAGCGTAACCTTGGGGAAATTAGACCTGAGGCATAAAATATGCAAAATCCTGTGAGACCTGCTTGCTAGGATGCTCTTGGATATGTAGGCACGGGCAGGAAATGAAACTAGGCCTGTATCTCTTAGATGATAACAGCCTCAAAACTCAGCATGAGCTCTTTGAGCTCTTTGAAAAATACTTAACTGTTTTTGATCTTCTCTGCTAGATGATAATCCACGTTCTGTATCCGTTCACCTACCCAATACTACCTAATAAAAACCTGCTCGGGCGGGAAGGCAGGGCGCTCTTCACTAGAGAGTGTGGCCATGCCGTTCCTATTCCCCCACAGGACTCGGTAGTTTGTGTGTATTTCTCCCGTATCATGAGCATCTGCAGCATTTGCAGTCACCGCAGGCTGCTGGCTGCTTCATTTATTTATTAATTTTTAGAGAGAAGGAAAGGGAGGGGGAGAGGGAGATAAACATCCATGTGAGAGAGAAACTTCGATCAGTTACCTCTCACACACACCCTGACTGGGGCCTGAACCAGCAACCCAAGCATGTGTCCTGACTGGGAATAGAACCCATGACCTGGTGTCCTCTCCCTTTGCAGGACAACACCCAACCAATTAAGCTACATTGGTCAGAGCAGGAAATATATTTCATTAAGAGTATTTGTTTTTGAAAACTTTTAACAAAAAGCGAAGTTGTTGAAGCTTATTAGGAAAGGAAAAACAGTGCTTTCTTCAAACAATAATTATTTGTTTTTTAAAAATCCATCTATTTATTCATATATTCAAACTGTTTTCTCCTGTTCCTCTTCTTTTCTTTTTAAGATTTTATTTCTTTATTTTTAGAGAGAGGGAAGAGGAGAGAGAAAAAGTGGAAGATAAACATCAAGTGGGAGAGACACATTGATTGCCTGCCTTCTGACTGGGACTCAAACCCGGGACCTTTTGGTTTGCAGGCGGGCACTTAATCCACTGAGCCATACAACAAGGGCATCTTCTATTATTTCAATTTCTTTAAATAGAAAAATTATTTTAAAAAGTGTAAATCATCAAATAAAGTTAGATTTTATTAAAAAATAAATACTGAAGGAGGCAATAAGGTCTACTTGCATGTTCTGTCTAGAGTAGTGTGTGTATAACCCCAATCCATCTTTTATTTTTATTATAGCTGTCCTACTCTTTAATTTTTGACTTGTCTTGGTGAGTAGTAATAACAGACTTGGATTCAATTTCAGAAATTTCTCAAACCATGATTCAATTTTGAGAAAAATGACAAAAGCAAGACTATTGACCATATATTACTCAAGATTTTTTGTTCCATCTGACCCTTTATTCAGGATAAGAGAACTTGATTTTAGCGTACATCCATATTTAGCTAGGCTGGTTAATTTGTAATCCCCAACAAGCACTGTTATTCTTAAATAATATGATATTAATTATAAGTTAAGTCACTTGTTTTATATGGTGGTTATTTTTGGTGTGAAATGCCCATTAAGAGTGGCTCCCTGTCTTCTCTGAGTACCTGGATGCTCCAGGATATTTCCTAAAGCATATTGTCTATACTCCCTGCTTTCTCCTTCCAGTTATGACCAGCCAACAAAAAGCACAGGCAAGAGGTGGAAGAGTGGAAAAAGAGAGAGCGTTCTATGAATAGATACTTCTTTTATACTCTGTGTCCATGCCTCATGAAGATATTGTGATGCATTCTTAAGTCACTACTTTTGCTGCAAACCTCTTTCTTTTATGGCTCTTATCTTTACTGAATACCAGAACCACCTCTTTCTCTATCTCTTGCCCAAAAGGCTCTGTGAAGCTAACAGCTTGTGTTAGGTCCTTGGAAAATAAACTTTGAGAGGGAAGTTTCTTGGAAGAGGTTTTTTGGGATGTGCCCTCAGGAGAAACACCTGCTGAGATGAAAGGAAGCTGTGGGACAGAGAGAAAAATTGTCTTTTGATGGTCCTTAGAAGTTTGACTCTCCAGATGCACAGGCTAGGCATTTGAATTTTCTGAGGAACTGTGGTGGAGGTGGGCTGCCCAGAGGAGGGCATAACCTTGGCAGAGGTAGCCTTCTTTGGAAGAGGACAATCTTTGTGAATCCTCAGCCCAATATTCCTTGTACCTGGGAAAAGTGGATTATCACCTGGGAGAGAGCTGAGCAGACCACAGTATCCCCTAAACCAATACCCCCATGCTTCTCCAGCTTTCCTTGGTTCTCATAGCCTTGCCCAAACCTCTGTAAATAATCCCTTTGTTATGATCACTTTGGCTAAACCTTCTGAGGAAGCATCCATTTTGTCCAGATCTCTGACTGATAGATAAAGTATTGGGAGAGAGAAAGTAGCTAATGTATTACTGACCTTAGTATCTATTATTTGTAGCAAATTAAGATTATTTAAAAGCTTCTCAAGCAGTTTTTGATATTTCTACTTTCAAATCCTGGTTCTACCACTTGACTTCCACACTTTGAGATATTGGTAAGTTATTTAAAATATCTATTCTTTAGCTTCTATCTGTAGAAAGTAGACAATGATAGCACCTATCTCATAAAATCACAATCCAGATTACACAAAACAATAAACTGATTTAATTGTGTATCTGACATATAGAAAGCATATAATAAAGATAACTATTATTACATATAGTTTTCATCTAGTCTCCATAGAGCTCTTTTCATTAGATTTTTTTAACAGTTTCAGTTCTGGATTAACTATTATGCCTATTTGAATTAAAATTGTTGAAGTCCTTAAAAAATTCATTGCTGCATTGTTTTAGTGGAGTTTATTTATATCCCCTGACTCATTAATTTACTCATTAATTAATTTTTTTTTAGTTTAAATAAATGCCTATTTTTTCCAATAATTAAAGTTTATGAACTGGTGAAGTTTTAAGAGATATACAGTTATAGGTAATGTTTTAAAGATTTTATTTATTTATTTTTAGATAGATGGAAAAGGAGGGAGAAAGAGAGGGAGAGAAACATCAATGTGTGGTTGCCCCTCACACACCCTCTACTGGGGACCTGGTCTGCAACCCAGGCATGTGCCCTGACTGGGAATCGAGCCAGTGACCCTTTGGTTTGCAGACCAGCACTCAATCCACTGAGCCATCCCAGCCAGGGCTATAGGTAATTTTAAATATTGTATTTCTCTGTTATCAATTATATATGGAAGCTGTTGCATATTTTTAAAATGTCCTTAAGGACCTAAAATTATATAAATGTTTTAATTTTTGTTGTGTGGCTGATGCTTTTACTATTATTTTTTCACCTGATTGTATAGGATCTTGCCTTAATACATTGTTGATATTATTGTTTTCCACTAATTTAAGCCATTTCTTTAATACTTTACCAACCAAAAGTGAAAAGGGTAGCTCACTGATGCCAATGTCTAAGTCTCATATTTAACAAATTTGATTTGGCTTTTTGACATACTAATTTGAAGCAAACTTCGCAAAATTAATGTCATTTGTCTTTATCCGTGTTTTCTGTTTTTGGCAATAAAACTAACTTTTAATTTCTGATTTTAGTAAATGTAAAAATTATGTTTTCATGAATCTAATCATTTAGACCAGAATGGGGACATACTTTCTGGTAAAAAAAAATCCAAATAAACCTATTCCTGACTGTCACTACCACTGAGTGGGTTTGAACTCTCAAAGATGGAAACTTATTTTTGAAGATGCTGTTTGTGTTTTTATTATTGAAGGCATCCTGATTACTCTATCTTTAGTACTCATTTTAAAATGTAAATTGGAGGCTGGTATTTTACTGTATTAGTTTGACTATTGGCAAACAGAAAGAAATCTCAATTATTATTTTCCTCTGGCTAACTATCAAATTTTCTAAAGAGAAGAAGAAATATTTTTCATGAATGAGCACAGTAGCTCTCATTAAGCCTAATGGTGATGAAGACTATTATCTTTAGATACTTGAATGATCATACAAAGATATTAGGATGAGAATGAATTATTGGCTTATTACAAACAACTATGTGGAAGAGGGCTACACATAACATATAAAACCCACTTAAAGACATTAAAGTAGATCATGGGCATTCATAAATGGTGTCAAATATATATGCAAATTGAATACCATAAATAATCAGATCAACAAAACAGTAGAGAAAACTTCAGTAAGAAAAATAAGCTCTAACTTTATGTGTGACTTTTTGTAACTACAGAGATACAGATTTTATTTTCATCCTATATATACCTTATGAATTATTTATTATTCTAATAAAATAACCTAATTTTACAATTAAAAAATCAGAGACAATTTCATAGGATTAAGATGTTGCTGTTTAGATTGCATTTGGTTTTCATGAGCATTCTGATTTTGATTTGAATATTAGCTAGCCAACCGGGGACTGACAAATACTGAAATATATTTAGTTCATCATTTAAAATGGAGTTTATTCAAATTTTGGTTTCTGTTTAGGTATACATATGAATAAGAACATTTAACAGAAAGACTGATAAGTGTGCCAAAGTGAAAAAAATTTAAAAGTTCTGTCAATATACACCTGTGGGGCACACACACACACACACACACACACTTTTTTAATCTAAATATAAAACAGCCAAAAATTCCCTTGCCATTCTGTTGTTTTCAGCTAATATAAGATTCAGATAATGTGCTAAGAGTATCACACAGTGTGCATAGAATTATATGTCAATAGCACTGCTGGTAACACAAGTCTGTATGAAATTGTGCCTTGCATTTCTAATAATATTTTCTTTTACTCAATATGTTTGAGCATTTGAAAAATATATTTTTAAAATCAATTTATTCTTCTCTAATATGTAGCTCCTTTTGGTTGTCTATTTCTTTAGATATGAAATATAAAATGACAATTTAAAATCTGAGGTTTTTGTTTTTTAATTAGTGACAACTGTTCAAATGGAATAATGCATATGTATTTGAAAACAGGAAGCCATAAAGATAAATGTATTTTATATGTTGTCAGTATTCTAAACTATTTCAATGTTGATGAAAATAATAGATATCAAGGGCTGTGTCATTGATTCCAGCCTGTCTGGGAGTCCTGACCTCACACCATTGATCTAGGCTATTGGAGGGTAAGGGGGAATTGGGACGTTAAGACTAGCCTGAATTATTCAAATATCCAAATCTATTCAGTTAAATAAACACTAGAAGAATAAGAATTCATAGCTTTTTATTTTATTATTATTTACGACACTTCTAAAGGAAATTTGGCATAAAAGCAGGTGCTATATGCACTAGAAATGTCCTTTTTTAAAAGGTTTTATTTATTTTTAGAGAGAGGGGAAGGAGGAGAAACTGAGGGAGAGAAACATCAATGTGTGGTTGCCTCTCACGTGCCACCTACTGGGGACCTGGCCCACAACCCAGGTGTGTGTCTTGAATGGGAATCAAACCGGTGACCCTGTGGTTCCCAGGCCACTGAGCCACACCATCCAGGGCTAAATGTCCTTCTTAATAAAAAAAAAAAAAAAAGGTTATGTGTGGTTTAAATACGTATGAGAATAAAGTTTCTGTCATGTTTCTTAGGAAATATTACTTGTTTTCAAGATGTTTTTATAACCTTATGGTGTGTAAATTCATCATCAAAAGATAGTCACGTTGATGTTTAGAATCCAGATTAATTCACCTACTCTAGAATGATTTGCTTTGTCGATTTGCCTGATTCTATAGCCTACACAAGTGCCTCCTCCTTTTCTAAATACCCACTGAGTAGAATACAATACAACCCACGAAAACACTTACTTGTGAGATGGAAGCTACAGAGTAGGAGTTGGAAAACTACAGCTTCACAAGCCCAATCTGCTCTACTGCCTGTTTTTGTAAATTAAGTTTTATTGGAACAGAATCATATCCTTTTATTTTAATTTTGTCTATGTGATTTTTATGTCACAATGACCATGGTAAGCAGTTACAACAGAAAATGAATGTAAAGCCCTCAGAATACTTTATTCTACCTTTTATATTAGAAAATGCTTGCTGGCTCCTGTTTTAGAGGGTCATCTCTTTCATTTGAGGAGGTAAATTTTAATCAGTCAACACTTAAAGACAAAAAAAGGCAAACACATACTTTAATATTTGATCCAAGCTTGCTGAATATGAAGGTCCCACAATATTTCTGGAAAACCAGAAAGATCAGCGCAGCATTACACATTCTCAACAACAGATTTTTTTAGAAAATGAGAAATCTGCTCATTCTAATTCCACTCACAAAGGGAGTATTATTTTTAAGGTGTTCTAATTCAAATGTTCTGTGTAATTATGGAGCCTTGAAATTTATTTTGTGATGGTTTTTACCCTGTTTTGTTAATCTATTAAATCTGTTTTCATTCTCCATTTAAACTTCCATGTACACTTTTTTCCCAGTAAAATATAGCAGCAATTAATAACTTTAGTCACTGATTTTTTAAATTCATGAATAAATTTGTGTGTGTATATATATTTATATACACACATTATATCTGTCATATACACTCATGCATATATAATATATATGTGTATTATATATACATTATATATGTCATATACACTCATATATAATATACATGTGTATATATATAAATACTATATATGTATATATACATACTATATATATATTTAAATTTCCATTATCCATTTAAACTTCCATGTTCACTTTCCCCCCACTAATAATAGCAGCATATAATAACTTCAGTCACTGATTTTTTAAAATTCATGAATAAATTCTCTATATACACACATTATATGTTATATACATATATGTATATATACATATACATGCATGAAGATAAATATTATATATGTGTATATAAATACTATACATGTGTATAAATATACCATATATGTATATAAATACTCTATCTCTCTCTCTATAAAAATGTAAAATCCTGAGAGTCCGTAGCTCTGCATCATTTAATAAAATAAATGCAGTTTCTGGCTTTAAATCTTCTTGTCACCTCAAAAAACAAAAGAGCAGTCACCTTATGGCAAACTGGACCCAGAAGGAGTACTAAAGGTTGTGTATGATATGGCAGCTATGCCCAATCCCTCTTGAATATCTGCTACAATGAAAATGACCATTAACATTTTATATCCTCTCTCCCCTACTTTTTAACTATCCTTTAGGGCAGTGATAATCTCTGGGCACTCAAATGTGAATTTTCACAGAGTAGCCAATTACTTTGTACAGACCCTATAGGCAGGTGGGTCCATCAGTATTGATTGAGTCTGTGCCATGTAGACAATACAATGCTAGAAGCTCTTGAGTGCATACAAAATCCTGGATTTATAACTCCTGCCCTGGAGAAGATTACAATCTAAATGATACCTTTGGAAAAAATGCCATTTTAAAAAGAAGAAAAAGTTGGACAACTTATTACATCAAAAATCAATAATTAATGAGAGGCCCAATTTAGAAAAAAAGAACTGTTAACAAAAAAAAGACTGTTTCATTAGGGAGAAGTTTTACTTCATGTTGTTGTTAATCTGGGATTCCATAGTGGCCGAGACAGTAGTTTTGAGCTCCTTTGGAAATCACTGTTAAACTTTTATAGAGCATGATGAAAGAAGAGGCCTATTGACTCCTCGTATCTCTAGTTCAGCGATGAATTTGAATTGGTACTAATGCTAGTGTGTTATATTATGTGTAATTGAAGCATTGAAGGCAGAGATGCTTGAAAGTGTTTCTTAAAATAATTTACAGTTCCTCCTAGGTTTTTCCAGGTTGAAAGCAACATGGTTACCACTGCATATTTGTCACGGAGTATTAAGGTCTAGCTTTTATCTCAGAAAATAAGATAGCTGTTTGATGTTCAGGAATCAAGAGGCATCTGTTTTATAAAAAAGGTCATGATATAGATGTGGTGAGGAAGCCTAAAAGTACAGAGGAAGCTGAATTTACAAACTGGGTGTGGCTCTTCTATTAACTTGACGTTCCAATTCCACATTTTAATGTGGCTAATTTGATCCCTAACAGTGCATTTGTTAGAGTCCCTTGAAAGAGACCTCTAACTTACTGTTTCCCCTGCCCCCCCCAACACACACTCTCACTATTGTAGTCCCTTCACCTTTTCAGGCAATCATTTGGGGCAGAACATACTTCTTACATGACCTCAGTGGCCACATATGGTCTATGGAAAGCAATCGTTGTTGAAATAGTCCACCATTAATGAAAAATTTAGTATTTTCAGATATAGCTCTTTATTGTCTCTTTTGCCTTACTTGATTATTTTAGTCTTTTCAGGCATGAATCAGGCACCAGGTCACAGACTTCTCAAATGCAGGGAATGCATATGTGGCCTGTCATAGTTTCATCTGAGACTTCTTTATAACTTAAGGTAAAGACACTTAAGTTATAAGTGTTGGTGGTGGGGAAATGAAGGAGCTCAGAAAATACTAAGAAAGGAAGAAAGAAAGGAAGAAAGGAAGGAAGGAAGGAAGGAAGGAAGGAAGGAAGGAAGGAAGGAAGGAAGGAAGGAAGGAGGGAGGGAGAGAGGAAGGAAGGAAGAAAGAAAGCAGCATCTATTATAGCCTGTATAGCCTGGTGTCTTAGCTGAAATTCTAATTGCTTTAACATTTGTGCATGAATATTATGATTGATCGTAATACAAAGAACTGACTTCATGGGCACCTGACTTGTGCAACAAATCAAGACCTAGTACTCTGTGTTCCATACCTAACTCAGTACTCTGCTATCTCCTTTCTGAAATTCTTGGTATCTTTTATTTGAATTTGTGGAGTGTAAACAAAGCCCAAAGGGATAATAGACTTGTGCAATACACATGTTCACTGTTCTATTCTCCCCATTGTTCACAGCATTCATAATGGCCCCAAAACCCAGAATGCGGGTGAATCCACGGTGCGTGGGGGTATAAAGGGACTCAGAGCCAGTGTAAGTTAAGGTTACATATATGAACTAGAAAGACAGACACTCACAGCCTTGAAGGGCCATAATTTCCATTCAAACTAGAACTTGCTTTGAACACTGAAAGAAGGCAATAGTTGCTTGAGAAATAGAAATGCCAAAAACCTTGTCATATTCTTTCTGGCTCATGTTACTTTATCTATGAGCCAATCACTTGCACTGAAAATTAAAAGAGGACAGGTTGTCAGTGACCAGAGGGGAGAGGGGAAGGAATTTCAGGGGAATTTCAGGGGATAAGGGAAGGGTTTACAGGAATAAATATAGAGGACACATGGACAAAACTAGGGGCGTTGGAAATGGGAGGGAGGAGGGGTGGGTGGCTGGAATGGGGATAAAGGATAGAAACTGTACTGAATAAACTAAAAGAAAATAAAATATTTTAAAAAAGATAGGAAATAAAGGAATAATAGGGCAACTCATATTTCTTTTCTTTTCTACCCTTCCTTACTTGGTACATAAAAGGTAGGAAATGCTGGTAAGAGTTACACATATCTGGAAGTAAAATATAAAGTTGATTAATTGTATGTAGCATTCCTACTGTCCTAGAAAAAAATATATGTTTATGCACAAACTATGAAACAAGAATGATGAAATTTTAGTCATTCTGCTGCAAATCAAATGCTCTTTTACTTGTATTTAAAACTGGTAGTGTATGATGTAATGATGAATTCATGGTAACAATTTAAAATGTTTACTTATAAGATCATTAAATAGCAAATAAAATCAGCATGGATAATCAGGAAAAGAAGTATCCAAGAAAAGAAAAATATATTTCTAAACTACTAATTGCCCATATGCAGCTTGTTGATCAGGGGCTCCACATTTTCATTTAGCAATGGGCCCCGCAGATTATGGAGCTGGTACTATTAAACAGCTACTAAAAATCTTAAATAAATAAGAAAAAAATATGGATTCCCCAAATTATTACTATTCACTTGCTCATAAATATCCTCTTGGGATTTGTTTTCCTTATACAGGCAGAGAGTTAATTTTTATTTGGAGATTTTACAATCTAAGATTGCATTTTCAATATTCTCTATTACTCCAGATATTTCTTTTTAATTATTTTTGTTGGCTTTTTATTTTGGGTCTCAAGACCTATTCATCCCAAAATTATATCCACATATTTCACTTGCAGTACTTAAAATTCAACTTAAATTCCTCTCTCCTCAATATTCCCCAAGGTCTTGGTTTCCAGTCTCAAAGAAAGTAAGCTTTGCTACCTGTAATTCCTGGAACCTAACCATATAACAGTTACGAGACATTTCCTGGGTGAGGGGGCTTTGTAGGCATTAATCATATATGACGTACAATATTTTTTCTCAATAGTGGGATTATCATATGTGATCAAATAAAATTTGACACACACTTGCGTCTTTGATTATACAATCAATTTATTCAATTATATTCTTGTAAATAGGATAACAATTCTTATCACATCTGTCAGAATAACTGTATTGCCACTGAAAATAAAGAGACTTAACAGATGTATTGCTTCTGAATTTGGAGAGGTTTGGGGAAATGTATTACTTAAAGAAAATTTTATTCTACTTTTCAAAAGAACAGCCTATTGAATACAGGCTTACAAATGGGTTAAGAAGAAGGCTTCACACCTGTTCATCAAAATTGAATAGTGAGCAAGTAGCAACAAGGCCATCGTACTTTTAAAAAAATATTGTAACTACAATTAGGTATCCCTCAGTGGTCCATTCAGTTCTTCTTAATTAATTCTTATTCCACTGGATCGGGGGCCAGCAGGCTGCTCTCATGAGTCATCTGTTTGCCAAGTAAAAAGGAAAAGAAAATCCTGACTCAGTTCCCAGTAGTATCTGACTGTTTCTATGCAATGACAACTCAGAAGCCAATATACATAAATATTTTTCTTGATATCACTGTAGTTAAGTACAACTGACACAGTATTTTTTTTAAGCAACAAGGCTTTGAAACTGTTCTTCATTATTAAAAACTCAACAAAATCTGTAGTTTGTAGTAGAAGCTTAAGGCAATCATGAGGCAGAAGGTATTAGAAGCAAGCCATTGATAAGTCTGAGCAGAAGTTATCTCATGACAGTAACCAACAATATCAGAATGAATATAAGAATATGATTGTTTTATAGTGAAATGAATAACTCTCTCCTAAGGAACTGATTAATGCATCCTGTGAAGGTCAGAATATGTTATGGACAATAAAGCCATTGATACCTCTCCAGGGAACTCTAATACATCTTATAAAGGATATAATCTTTAAAATATGTTTATATTAATACCTTTTACTTGTGTATATTAACTTGAGCAAGGGAAGGGAACTCTTCCCTTATAGATTATATAAGGGTGTTGAACAATTAATAAGAAACATATGAGACAAATTTAATTATTATATTTTTCATAATAAAAATTAATGTAGGATTACTATTCATTTATATAATCTGGATACCAATATAAAATTTAGAAAATTAATATTAACTAATTTTTATAAGAAACAAGTCTAAGACATTTAAAAATATTATACATATTTGTATCATAATTTAAGTAAATAAAATCAGAGAAAAGACAAATAGTCTTTCAACCAAATTCAAAAAACCAGTCTGAATTTACCAAAGATTCACCTTGATTATGTAAACTGAATTCTGTTATAAAGAGGTTCTGAGTTAGCCAATTTTGAAAGGTTTGTTTTCTTTCCTTAGGACCAGCATATTAAAATTGTGAGAAACCATTTTCTTCTTTCCCCAACCCTGGAAATCTCATGTTACTTTTAAGTAATGTTTGCCTTACTGTTTCTATAAAAAGTAAATATAAAGTTCCTTTGAGAAAAGTTAAAGTCAAAAGTGTGTATACTTATGAGGCACAAAAATATTTCAGACTCTTACGCCAGGAGTACTGGGTTTCCTGTCACAGACGCTGAGATACACGACACTTCAGCTGCAGGTCTGTGCCTTCACCACGGTCAGATCTAAGGAGAACACGAAAGCCCACTGATCCGGATCTCAAAGATGTTTCTCCTTTTCAGTGAGCATGAAATGTTTCAGTTAATTAAAACTCGTTGTGAATACAGAGCAAAGTAACAAAGAAAACGAAGACCAGCAAACACATCTTTCATTTCTAACCTTAGAAACACTTCCATCATCATCCCAGCAGAGATCAGACCACAAAATTTGATTCTCAACCATTGCTGTTAATTTTCAATCACTCCTGTTCCCTGTGGAGCTGATTTCTTAGGATCAGCAAACCAGAGCAAATATCAAACTTTTCCAAGAACCAGAAGCAAAAATAAAACCAGAGAAAGACAAATTCAGTGAAAGGAAAGTTCTATTGCACCTTTGGGATTAATCCAAAGTCCCAATGGTGATAAGAATGTACCCAACATTTTTCAGATCATAAGGTGTATTTCTCTACACCTTACATCAAGCAAGAAAGTCTGCTAAGGATGTTTTGTTGGAATCTTGAAAAGTGGCAAGGTATAACTTTTATAGTCAAAACCATGTTCTTCATATAATATATAGTGGTCTCAGAACAAAGATATGTTTGATTCATTGATGAGGGACCCAGGGGGATGGTAAGGTTGATTCAGAGCATATGTAACACACACATTTTTACATGTAGTTGGGAAAGGCATGCTGAAATAAGTTTGCTTATTTAGAAAAGAAATTGTTTAATGTACTATAGGTCAATACAACTTTAGTTGTGGTGATCTTTTCTATCAGACAGAAATCATTTGCTTCTCTACTGGACAATAATATACATTATAATACAAATGTTAACTAAATCTGGACATAAATCAGTAGTAAACCACAATTCAAGCAAAGGTCCATTAGCTTAGGAAATTAATACTGGGTGTGCGTGGTATACAGTGCTGTGACATGACATTAAAGGCATGTAGACATATTTAGGCTATTTTTCTTAATAGATCTTTGGGATTTATTATAGAAACAGATTTGGCAGTGTTTACCTATTAATTGAAATAAGATAAATAAATCAAAATTAGGCTTTTTCTGAAAAACAAGCATAAATAAGTCTTTGAAACTGCAATGTTGGTAAATGGTTTTTATTATTGTAATTTTATTACTCATGACTTTTTTACTGTTAGTTTAGTGTTTTGTACTTTTTCTCTTAGTAGAGTGGTTTATACTGTCATTTGAGTGCTTCATTTTTAAAATTTATTTTTATTTTAAAAATATTTCTTACTTTTTAATTACAGTCGACATACAACATTATATTTGTTTCAGGTGTACAACATACTGATTAGACATTTATATAACTTATAAAGTGATCACCTCATTCAGTCTAGTACCCAACTGGCCCATCCACAGTTATTACAATATTATTACTATTATTACTATTATTATTATTATGACCACCTATGCCATACTTTAGATCCCTATGACTGTTTTTTAGCTGGTAATTTGCACATTTAATTCCTTCCCATTTTTCATCCATCCTTTCCAAATCCCCTTTCATCTGGCAGCCACTAAAATGTTCTCTGTAGCTATGAATCTGTTTGTTTTGTTTTTCAGATTCCACATATAAGTGAAATCATATGGTATTTGTCTTTCTATGACTGACTTTGTTCACTTAGCACAATACCCTCTATGTATATCCATGTTGATGTTGATAGCAAGATAGCACCTTTTTTATGGCTGAGTAATATTCAATAATGTAAATGTACAATCTCTTCTTCATCCATCTGTTTATCAATGAATGGATCCTTAGGTTGCTTCCATACCTTGGCTATTGTAAATAATACTGCAATGAACATAGGCTGTATATGTCTTTCACAAGAGTGTTTTTAGTTTCTTTGGGTAAATATTGAGTGAAATTTCTGAGTCCTTCTTTATCTCTTGTTATAGCCTTTATTAAAAAGTGTATTTTGTCTAATATAAGTATTGCTACCTAGAATGTTTTATTTCCATTTGCCTTAAATATTATTTTTCATCCCTTTACTTTCAGATCTGAAGTGGCTCTCTTGTAGGTATATATATAGGTATTATTTTCTTATCCACTTATCCACCCTATGTCTTTTGATTGGAACAGTTAACTATTTGCATTTATTTAAATTACTATTTAAAGTAATTATTGATAGGTACATAGTTATTGCCATTTTATTATCCATATTTTTATCATTTTTTCTTCTTTTTAAAAAGTCCTTTTAACATTCCTTTTAACACTGGTTTGATAGTGATAAATTTTTAAAGCTTTTTTTTTTGTCTGGGAAGCTCTTTATCTGTCTTTCAATTCTAAATGATAGCTTTGCTGGGTAGAGCAGTCTTGCTTTTCTTCACTTTGAATACTTTGTGCTAATCTCTTCTAGACTGTGAAGTTTCTATTGAGACATCAGCTGACAGTCTTATGGGATCTCCCTTACAGGTAACTAGGTGCTTTTCTCTTGCTGCTTTTAAGATTCTTTCTTTGTCTTTAACCTTTGCCATTTTAATTATGATGTGACTTGTCATGGGCCTCTTTGGGTTCATCTTGTTTGGGACTCTCTGCACTTCCTGTACTTGTAAATTCATTTTTTTTCACTCTTTTATGTATTGCCTCACAGATAATTGTGGATTTAGATTTTACTTCATGTCAATGAAAATGATATTTAAAATGACAGTAATATTAAGAAAATTTTAATTGATATCTTTAACTTAGGTTTTGAAAGTAAGTATGATACCACTGAAGATGGTAGGTTGTCAGTATTCTAAAGTGCTTTTTGTAACAATATTTACCTGTTATTTTCTTTGTGCTTTAATTATAAATGTATAACTTATCAAAAATAATCTATATCACTCTAATATATACAATAATAATAATAATAAATGAATTTATTCTTTCTATGAACAGAATAGATGGTCAGATTCTGTCAGGGTTAAGGTAAATGGATTCCTCCACTTCTTCTGCATCTGTGTCTAGAAGCTGCTTTACAAAGAACATTGGTCCGCAGAGGAGGTGTTAAAACCAGAATAGAGTTTTTGCTTTTGATATGCCAAGTTCCTGAGTCTCTCTGAGATATTTTTATATGCAGGTGGTTTTCAGGCAAATGTCCAGATTTTAAGTGCTTTGAATCATATATTTCAAGAGGGAGTAAGTGTTGTATCTTTTATATATATCTAATCAATATCCTAGCACATGGGACATGTAGTTTTACATCTGGAGAATTAATCCACACAAAATCATCACATTTAACTTTTTTTACCCTAAAAATATTTGACCATGATCCATTCACTCAATCATCCAAGACTTGAAGTAAGGAATTTATTATTCCCATTATATTGATAAGAAAACCAAAGTTTATAGTGATTAAATAAGTACCCAATATCATCAAGATTGTGCATTGAATAAAGATTCACTAGGAACTTACCCCTTCCTGACTCTTGCCAATGCTATCCTACCCTAAATACTAACTTCTGCACCACTGCAAAAACCTCTTGAAGGCTCCTTATGTTTCTACCATCTCACTGTATCCCTCCAAAAAATAGTTCATATAATAACTGGAGTATTTTTTTCATTATAATACTATCCAATTGTATTCAAAATATTATTCAAACACTCTAATATGGTCTATTCCCCATCACCTTACAGGACTTCTTTACTTCACAACAATTTTGCTGTTTCCTTTTTGAAATTGTGTCCTTCCCCTCATATTTGTACCTGGCAGGCTCTTTCTCATTTCTCATTATCAACCTAAATGACTCTCCTGACCATAATCCAACATAGCCTTGAACCATCAGCAATCTCTATCCAATGAGTTTAGTTTACTACAATGTTTACCAGGTACCTACAGTACTTAGAACTCTTCTAGGCACCAAGTGATATAGCAGTAAATAAAATAGAAAAAAATATCTGGCTGAATGAAATGTACATTCTAGTTGGAGGGGATAGACAATACACAAATAAATAAATAAAATTAATGGTAGGTCAGCAGTGATAAAATTATACAGAAAAAAATAAAGCAAGAAAAATGATGGAGAGTGTTGGACAATAGGAACAGTGTTGTGGTTTTAAATAGATGTTCAGGAAAAGCCTCATTGAGAAAATGGGATTTGAGCCAAGATCTTAAGAAGCTAAGAAAATGAGCCATGTTTACGTCTGCAGGAAGAAAATTCCAGGTGCATGCTTTGACATTCCTGAAATACACTTACTCTTACAGTTTTCCCCTACAATAAAGTATAGTTCCATGAAAGCAGGGCCTTCTCTGGTGCTTTACCCTTAGAGTCTAGAAGGGGGTCTGCTGCATTAGATACACTTTGGTATCTAACGATGTTCTTGTTTGCTTCCAGTGCATTTTGCAGTGATAAAGTATTTTTGGGTTATATTTTTAACACATAACATACTGTGTTATCAGGGAAGTGATGCATAAATTCTTTTCCTGGTCTCACTGAAGTCTTACACATGCATTCTTATTATACTTTGGGACTCATATTATCTAACACTTGAATGCTTTCAAAGTTCTCTGACACTTTTCTAACCACCTGTACAGCCTCATAAAATCTTCCCAGTTTATAGCCATTAACTTGATATTTTCCTACCTGCCTGGAGTTTTAGTGTTGTTTTCAAAAGTATGAATCTTACTATATATTTCCATTTGCTGCCATTTATATAGATATTAAATGTGACTAGTCACAACAAAATGTCTCCAATCTGAGACCAATATATTCATACTCATATATTTCTACTTTATATCTCTAGTTTTCACACTTCATTCATGAAAAATAACACCTTTAGACCTGTAGTTTCTTATTTTTTTCTAACATTATTCTTTGTATAAGACTTTAGCAAAACTGTTTGTGTGATTTAGTCTATTTCTTTCCCTTCCACTCTCCTGACCCTAATATGCCAGTTTAATTCTTAATATTATGATGCCTCTACACCCACTTATTTATTCCCTTATAGTCTCTTCCACCTTAGCCTTCATTTTGATTATTCTTATATCAATAAGTATCATGAATTCAATCAGACTAAAATTCCAAGTACATCAAAATAAAGTTGTTTCAGTGTAGAAGTATTTCTGTGTTTACATGGTACATTCTTTAAGCCTTTATTTAATTTTAGAGAAACTCGAACATCATAAAGAGAACAAAGAATTCTAAATATTTTTGTTGAAGTTTTTCTTCTCATTTTTAAAAGAAAAACCTTTGTAAGGACATTTGCTAGATAGACTTTTCCAATAATTTCTATTCTTTCTTTATAAAGGTAGCAATGCCCTAAATTAGGAAGCTATCTGCATTTGATGGATCTAAATGTGTCTTAGTTAAAAAAGTAAAAGTCGGGCAACTCAATTCACAGTATTTATATAAACCTATCAGAAAAACAAATTTTCCATTTTTGCATGGGTGAGTACCTCTGCCTTCCTTGCAAGGAGTCAGTAGAGATACAGCAAGTATTGTAAGTGGCCGAGCTTTTGTTCTGTTGGCATCTAAGTTACCTGTGGTGCCGGCAATCTGGATCCCTCTCCAAGCTTCTTGTGCATATTTTACAGATGTTGCTTCACATGTTTCCTGGGGTCTTCAGGAACGTTTGAAAATAAGAAGCTTGGCAAAGTGATGCTCATCTGATGCATTCTTATTTAATCTTGCCGAAAAGGGTGATTCTTTGAAAATATGAAAATACCTTACCAAGCTACATCAACAGATGTAACAGAGACTCATTTTAAATACCAAAGGGCATTCATTCTCCTGACTTACATTTAACTCCCATTATGATTAATGGAAGCAGTACTTGATTTACAACATTTTCCTGCCTTCAAATGGCTAATATCTGTCAAGGGATGAACCATCAGCAAAATGAGGAACTCTGTTCCTGGCTCTACTCTTGAAGAAAACAACTTCTTAGCCAAAGTTAGACCCCCATGACTTGAGTGTAAGTATCACTGTATCCACTCCTATTGACAGAACCTCAGGTTTCGTAACGCAACAACTTAAAAAAATGCTACTCTAATTAGAAATTTTTAACACAAGACTATTTATTGTAAAAAAAAAATAATGACTACAACAAAGAAAAGCTTTCCTAAGACAAACAAATGATTAGACTCAGCAACACAATGAATGGTTTGACTAACTTGCTTTGCCTTCCTTCTACATTAACTTTCGCATGAATTTTAGCAGGGATATAACTAATTCTTTATATGAATAACATACATTATTGACTAACATTCATGAAAAGCTATCATATATAAATTATCCAGACATAAGAAACTGGTTTGGTAAATATTAATTATTACAATGAAGATATTATGAAACCATATATTGGTGTTTTACAAAATTTACACTGTTTTAAGCAGTAAACCATATTTTATAATTTCTATTCCTTGTGCTATTGGACAATCCTGGTGTATTTATAATAATAACAAATCTAATTAAAGCTCCACATTAAAATTTGTTTTATTTAATTTTCAATGAAATTATTATTTACCAATGTGTAGTCGAGACAAAATACTCCGTAAATCCTTACCTTATTTTATTATATGAGGGGTTTTTTCTATATGTTTTTGACTATGAATTTAGCAGAAAGCTTTTATTTGAGAGTTGGTTGAAAAGTGTAAGATTGGAGTTTTCCCCTGTATACATCCTGAATCAAGTGTTCCAGTCTAGTCTTGAGAACAGATGTGGATCAGCAATGATGGTTCCAAAAGACAGTGTTACTAATGATCATTTAAATTCATACCTAATCCTTAAAATGGTAATTTCATAAACTGGAAAGAAAGTCAGGATTCGACTTTTTAAAATTAATTATACAGGTAATTCCAATGCCATTCATTTTCAATATTTTCATACAAGTAATATTTATTGAACACCTACTATATCCTATGCACTAGTCTTTGTGCTGAAAGTGAACTGAAAGGACAGGTCCTATCCTTTTGGAGCTTATATTCTAGAACACTAATTTAAAACAACTTGTACCTGATGGATCTAACATACTCATCAAGAATACTTATGCTGATTCTACGGTCTACATCTAAGGAAGGAGAAGGGACATTTATGGTATGGACTATTTAGACAGGATTTTCTATAGTTGTAGGGGACACATTTTACATGATTACATTCAGTAAAACTGAATTCATTTTAATTCTACACTATGTGCACATCATATTAAAATACTCCTATGTCCTCATCACCTTGTGCTGCTAAATAGATATACTATAGTTTATCCAAAAATAAAAAATACATTCTTCCATGGGTAAATATGTAAGGAATTTATGGTAACTTATCCTTAGTTAACTTCCAGATGTCTTTGAAGTACTTAACAGACTTATTTTACCAAGTATCTTTTCATAATGACTTCATAGTTAAAATATAACATAAGAAAGCATAAAGAATAGCAATAAAAACCCTAGGTAATCTGTGATAAATACTTAAAACTAGGTGTTAATGTCATTTTCTTAAATTGATAACACCTGATAACTAATAAGCCTTTTTGGCAGGTGTTGATTCACATGCTGGTTCAAAATCTGATTGATAGTCTATACAGAGACCTTAAAGGTATAAACGCTTCACTAGACTCACGTTTTAAAAACTGTGCCTGGGTACATGCCAAGGATATCAGAATTGAGTCAATTTATCATATAATTCAGTAAAATGCATTCATTTGGAAAATATTTTTTTCAGCATGTACTTTTCTGTGTCTTTTGGAAAAACATACAAAATTCTATTTGAATACTTCTTTGTAGCCCATTAACCTTAATAAATAATTTATTACATTTATTGGAGTTGTCTTAATCATACATCCATTGGAAGGAAAAAACAACAAGTAAGTTTGCTTAAATTGACAAGTATAACTTTTTAAGATAGGAATTTTACAGAAATTAAAAATGGGCTTATTCAGCAATGGAAAGTTATCAGGTAGCTACTCTGTGTATGCAGGCTAATGGATTCTGAACTCATTTTCCCTGGACATTTCTGTTTTGGGCTCTTCTATGTAAGAGGATGCCTTTGCTTAAGACAACTTGTTCAGATTCCATCTCACCATGTAACTGGCCACAGCCCATATGCTGTAAGATCTTACTAGTAGTATAGCATCTAACTGGCTCTCAGTGTCTGCACTGCAAATCTCCTGGAAACAGAACATTATCAATTTCTTTTAGACAATGATTATGGTTCAACCCTAACTAATTAACTTCAGTCATGAGTACAAGAATGTGCTACAACTACAGTCATCTAAACCTATCATTTCTGCCGGCACTATGAGTTTGGGGTAATTCCAAAGAAAAGAGTATGATATTGGCAAGAACACTTGGGTTGAAGATTTTCATTTGGACTAGGAACCTGACTGCATCAACAGACTCTTGTCCTCAGGTTTTCCACTGGATTCAAACAATAGATTGATTCAACGGCCAAAGAAGTGTAAGATTTCACTTTTAAAAAAAAAAATTCTGGTTGCTTTTTCCTTGTGAAGTCAACTTGGGTTGAGGGTTAGAAGGCAGAAACTAGATTTCAAATAGTCGAAGAATAAGGACATATAAATAACAAGTAATGAATATGTTTAACTGTGATTGAGAAAGAAAAATGGGGAGAGGTTGGTAGCTTGAGTGTGACAAAAGGTTGAGGCTGATTCTTTCACCTCCTTGGTTAGAAAATGAGAGGGGAACAGGGAGGGTAATTATGGTGGAAAGAAGGGGAAGGGATTAGTCAAAGAACATGTATGAGTGACCCAGGGACATGGACAATGGTGTGCGGGTAGACTGTGGGAGTGGGGGTGGGATGGGCAGAGGAGGGGAAAGGGGGGAAAATGGGACAACTGTAATAGAATAACAGTAAAAGAGCAAATAAAAGAAAATGAGAGATACAGATTTGTGTATATTTGGAAGGGAATAACCTGGCAAAGAGGAGACAGGGCATATGGGATAAAGCAAAAGTATTGAGAAAGTGAGTGGTAATGCATTTCTCATAGGTAGGGGTTAGACTTGGAAAGGAAAGGAAATGCCTCTCAAATGAACCTACAGAAAGGCAGTCAAATCAGGGTGATATTAACTTAACTCTGAATTGAATGGAAATATGTATTGCATTAAGTGGAGTTTTCAGTTTTTACTTGAAGATAATTTCAATGAATTTGAAAATGCTTATGAATTTGCAAACCTAATTTTTACGAGTGAATCAGTTACTGCCACTCAAGTGGACGATAGATAACAATGGTTAGCAAAAATGTGAACTTGTTTAATGTGAGCCATAATTCTAAATTGCGCACTATTGAGTTATAGGTAATTTTAAACACATGTGAGGAACTAAAAGGACAGACTGAATAAAATTTTATTTTGTGGAAATCTGAAGATCTGGATAACAGGTCACTAATTTTAAGAGAATGAGCTAAACAAAATGAATTTGTCTTAATAAAAAGTCTAGGGTATTAGCTGTTAACAAAACACAATGACTTTCACTTGACTTTGTCCACAGTCTTCTTAATTCATGCCTACCTCTTAGAAAAAAGACTGGAAGTGCCATTATAATGCACTCTATGACACTTGATACCCAAGCAGCACTGTGGTGTGTTTTTCTAATATCCTGTGAACCATAATCAGAGACATATTTATTCTGATTCCCCCAAAATTAGTGTAAAATATCACAGTTTCAAGTCACCAGAAGAGAATATCTGAGAACTATTTGTTATTGAGGTGAAGGGATGACTAAGGGGGTGGAGCCTGCCCTGACAAGTACCAGTTGTGTTGGTGAAGCAGGAGGATGCCCTCGGTGTCTTCTGGTGTATGTATATTGAAGAAAGGATGAATCAATGACTGCATAGAGTAAGAGCAGCAGTGCCTGGCAGAGTGGCACTAACACTGAGCTCATATAGGACATCCCTTCAGAATTCTCAGACATAATTCACAGGACATTGGAGCAGCTGAGGATCAAAAAGTAAAAGTCAGAAAGCAACAACAAAAATAAAACATTTTAGTATTGTCTTGTCAGGTTTCTAGGATATCGTTCATACCATTTAGACATGTTAAAGTACTTCTGCTCCGAATGTGATAATGTATTTCAGTAAGTGGTTTATTTAATGTATAGGAGTGAATGAAGCACTGGTAATGTCTTCTAATTATGAGGTACCCAGTACTTTCGAAGCTATCAGGTATGTGTAGATAAGCTTATGATTATTATTATAAACATGTGAACATTGTCATTTACAACCACACCTTTTAATATTAACAAAGCCATTATCAACAATGCTAAACCATGCCCCTTCTTTGTCACTATCTGATATATACATGTCACATGTATATGCTTAAATACACATATATGCTGTTGCATTCCACATAAGTTCATTTGTACCCACTAATATAGATGATACATAATTAGTATTGAACAAGCTTTAAATCAATAATGAAAAACTAGTTTTAAGAATAGTTATAAAAGCCCTGTTAATTCTAAATTTCTTTCTGTAAAGTTGTTGGAAAAGATTCTTAATTTCCACAATAAATGTAACTTAGTAAAAACCTGAGTTCTGTACAGGTAGGTCAGTTGGTTACAGTGTGTTCTCCCTATGCCAAGGTTTCAGGTTCAGTCCTTAGTCAGGGCACATGCAAGAAGCAACCAAGGGATGCATAAAAAAGTAGAACCACATATTGATGGCTCTCATTCTCTCTCTTTCTCTCTCTTCTCTCTCTCCCTCCATCTCTTTTTCTAAAATCAAAAAATAAAAAATAAAAAATCTATGAAATCCAAAGTTATCTTTTCCTCTATGCTTTTTGCTGTTTAAAATGGTAATGTTATTTCCTGCTTGTTCGGGAACTAAGACATCCTTGTCCTAATATAGTCCTACTCAGTGCAAAGGTAGAATGAGAGAGAGTAAAGGCTGCTGCAGACCTCGTGGGATTGTCTAAAGTTAGTAATAATGACTTTAATGAGCCATCTGGGTGTTGCTTACACTGCAGTCACAGACTCTACAGAGTGGTGAAAGAAAATGCTGAGAGCGTGGACTCCAAGAGGAATAAGATAAGATTAGGAGGTTAGTGGAAAGCAAAGGAAAATTCTTTCAAGTGGAGCACCAGATTAGGTTGCTGAGATTGTTACCGCAGCATTTGCCCAAGTAAAATGCATGTGATAAGAGCCTGTCACAAGCAGGAAAGGTCCACATGAGATCACAACCCTGAAGTATCCAAGCTCTTTGACCATCTCCATCTCCTTAAAGGTAGTATTGCCAAGTAAAAAAGGTAAAATTGCCAAGCTATGACATTTCCTAATTCTTCGATGACTACTACAGCCCTCTATTCTTCAAACAATAAGGCTTCCAAGATCCACAGGAAAATTCCAATATTCTCCACACTCAACTCACATGGGAAAAATCTTGCTAAATACAAGGAGCTAAAAATAGTGAAACTGAGGACAAGATAATTTTTGGACTTCAGAATTTTAATAAGTTCAAACAGTTTTTTTTACAAGTTATGTGATTTAAGTTACTTGTAGTTTTTACTAATTGTGGGACTGAAAGGTGTTGATCCATTTACTCACTCCCCCCCCTTTTTTTTTTACAAATTAGGAGGCTTTTTGCACATAAGAAAAAATCCATTTAAACTTTTTTAAAATTTATTTTTAGACAGAAGAGAAGGGAGGGAGAAGGAGAGGGAAAGAAACATCAGTGTGCAGTTGCTTGCCACACACCCCGCACCAGGGACCTGGCCTGCAACCCAGGCATGTGGAATCGAACCGGCAACCCTTTGGTTCACAGGCCGGCGCTCAATCCACTGAGCCACACCAGCCAGGGCTCCATTTTGCTTTAATAAAATATATTCATTGGCATAGATAATTGAATCAATCCTGAAATATTTCAAACTTCAGTGTGATTTAATCAAGTCATTCTCACTGTCACCAAGATTCTGGATCTGTTTCTCTGAGATTTATTATGCCCTGCTTAATGTATCAGTTTTATTTGTAAGCCGGCCTTATTATAATAGCAAGATAATTGCAGCATTTCACTTTCCTTTCCAAATCAACACACTTGAAAGGAAGAATGTCACTTTTTGTCCATGAAAACCAATCTAAAGTTCTGAGGCACTCTCTATTTGAAACTTCCTAGGTTTCCGACCCACCCCTAGGGTGATCACTAGGAGAGAACAAACTAATTTATTTAGTCTAGCTCTTAAGCGTAACTTTAGGTCTTCATGTGAACTCTGATTCTCTACCATAGCTCCGCAAGGTGCAAGATAGATGTTGAAGAGAAAATAAAAATCTCCAATATGTTTCATGTGCTGTTCTTATAAACCATACATCAACCTAAAAATTGTTCACCCTGTAAACTTTACTTTCAGCAGAAAACATTTAAATGAACTGGAGAACCAGGGATCAATTCCATTACTCTGGCCTCTTTTTCTCTATGCACTAAAGCAACTATGATAAACTTTCAGTGATATGTTTATGAAATATTTTGCTCTTGAAAAAAATAATAATACATGCAGACCAGAACAATTATCTTCCCTTACTTGACATTCATTTTGCCTTCTAATATTCTTACATCCCCTTGCTTATAATATTTCTTAAGATATTTTTAAAAAATAAAAAATCATATGAGAATTTTAAGAGAATAGGCAACTAGGAGGGACAGGAACTCAATCTGTTTAAAATTTCTTTTCTTTTCTTTCCCTGATTTTCACTAGTCTTGCTCCATATTTTCTTTCATGCTCTGGAATTAAGATTATTTTCAAAGTTCTCTCTAGTTTTTATATTTGATAAAATATTATTGCAGGATTTCATTTTACTTAATTCAGTAAAATTGTTCACTCTCATTCCCTGCACTCTCCACAAGCATCAGCTCTGCTGTTATGATGATACTGACCAAATTTTATCACTGACCCAAAACTGGGCAGTTTAAAATTTAAGTAGTGATGATGTGGTATTAATGGAGCTTGTGAATATTTATTATCGAAAGATCCAAGGTGGCTCGGCCACATGGACTACTTTGTCCCTGTGCTACTTTGCACCATATGGAGAGTTTAAATTTGCATTTTAACCCAATCAAACATCAAATATTAATACAATCAAGAGGGGTCTAAACATTTTGAGAGCACTGTGACTTTTTAATTTCTAAATGTGAATAATGGACTTGGCTAAGTTACAAAACTTAAATATAATCATAGCTTTGGGATTTTTTTGGTTTCTATAAAAGCCCTTTCTCTGTATCTATCCTGAATATAATTAATATGTTTCTAATCATAGATGTGCATAAAATAGCATAGAAAAATAGTCCTGCATTATTAGGCTTTATTAAAATCATTGTCATTTTATACTGAAAAGTGGAATAACTGAATTTGATTCAAAATGTTATTTATTAATATATTTGCATTACATATCTAGCAATTTATAAACAAGTAAAACAAAAGAAAGAAAAAGACAGAAAAGAAAGAAAAAGACAAGTAAGACCATGGCCAGTTAACATGGTTGGTATACATGTAATCCTATTGTTTATCATTTAAAATATTGACATAAGGTAAAATGAGTGAATGATCCCATATATATATTTAGTTTTGATATTAGAAATGCTATATATGACATATGAAGTACCTTATATCCAATCATCCCATTAGATTTTTTGTCAGAATGTATATTAAAGCAATTTATAAATAGTGTGTTCTAGTAAGCAGCCCTTAATTTCTACTGCAGTAACTTATTCCTTGAAGACTGATGTTGATCACCACTTAACAGGGTTTGAAGGTTGTCTTTGACTCATGGAGGTAGCATCAAGGAAGTGGTGGCACAGCACACAAAGGTTAGGGCCGTGTTGTGTACAGTGCAGGAATAAAGGAAAAGTGTCAGCATATTTTATTGTATGATATAAAAATATATGGTATTTGTAAAAAATATATAGTTTTTTGTTTTTGGTAAATAAGGTAAACATATTGAGGAAAAATAACTCAGAATATCTAGCTGATAATAGTTTGAATGAGATATGATGAACTAAATAAATCTCAGTTACCATCTTGATTATATTTGACATAGCAGAACAAAATTATTCAGGAAACCAAAAATTTACTCTGAATATAATGGTAAAACCCTAGTACATACACAGTTATTTAACTTTAAATTAGAAACTCTTTTAGTTAATTTTCTGCATGGTAAAAAGGGCTAGAATTATGTAATCAAATATAAGGCATTTAATTTCCACTTTGGCTAGTGCAATAGGAATGCTATTGATTTCTGGGATTAAAAATATATTAAAGTCAAATATCTTAATGGAAAAAAGCAGCTAACATCTAGAGGCAGATTCACATGAGCTTAGTAAATATGACCATAGTTTCTGGACTAGATGGACTAGATGACTAAATTAACTTGCCAACTGAGTGACCATGGCGATTTCACTTAACTTCATTGGATGTTAGTTTTTCCACCCATATAATGGACATTATAATAATTCAACTTCATAGGACTCTCCTAGATACAGATAAAAATACTTAATAAGCATTAGCTAGTATTTTTGGTCATAGGGCTAAGAAAGAAATTTCAGTTTTGGGTAGTTTGTGTTCACTGAATAACAATTACACTAGAATTCTATTTTCTATCTTTTCACAAATATTTATGACTTGAAGAAAGCATAGCTTTTATTTTGCTGTTATTTTACCTGCCAAACCTCAATTTTAGTGGAAAGATTCTTCACTTGACTTTAACTTAACTTAATTTTTAAACATTAACTTAATTTTTCTATATCTGAGGAGGAAACTGACTTAAGCTGGATATCAGCTCATGCCTCAAAAATTATTAAAGTTATATGATGTCTACTTGAAGTTAAATTACAGAATAACTAGTTACTTTTTGTACCATCTTCTCCTAATAGGCTATCTTTCACTTCTCTGATATTATGAAATTATCTCAATAATAACAGGCTAACTGCTTGATTGGTATTTTGAAAGTTACCATTAAAATGCCAAGTAATTGCATTTCAAGATGCTTCGTTAGGTCCAAGAGATGTGAAGACAGTTGCAACAATACGTAGAAAAAGTGTTGAGGATATGCAGAATACACTCAAAATAAATTTGATACTAAATAGATTTTAGTTTAAGAATTTTAATTGCCATTCAAAATAATTTGTATTTTTCATAGGAATTTCTTACAATAGCTTCCAAATTGAAAATTCTTCAAACAAAATTGGTTTTAAGACTTTCACCTCTTATTTTTTGAGCTGGTATTAAAGTCAGACTTTATCAGGTTCATTTGAAAGAGTTCAAAGAACATTGCAAATGAATGTATAATTTAATTCTAACTAAATGTTTTGGTATTATTTTAACTCATAAATCTGTCCTAAAAAGATGTATAGAAACATTCAGTTTCATAAAGACAAATGGCAAAAAGGTGCAAATACTTACTAAATAACTCCATTGGAAGTTAAATTGTGTATTTTCAAAATATGAGATTAGGTGATTGTATATTCAATTTGTTAAGAGTAAGGAAAGTATTTCATTACCAGAGTATGTCATGCACTGTGTATTTTTTTCCACACTAGAAAAGTTATCACTTTTAAATAATAAATCATCTATAGATACAATGTAATTCACTAATTCATCAAAATTATAGATATTGTTAAAATTTTTGAGATTCAAATTTACTTTCATTATTGCATTATAATGCAGTGAATATTCTTCCTCAAAATTTATTTGAATCAGAAAATGTTTTTAATGTGTATAATCTTAAAACTATTAGAAATTCATTTCAAGAAGAAAACAGTAGTGTTTCTCAACAGTATTAAAATAAAAAGAGAACCAACTGTATGGGGAAAACATGTTTGACAATGATACCTCAGACAAGGGTTTAATCTCCAAAATATATAGAGAACTTACATGAGCCCACTCTAAGAAGACAAGCAACCCAATTAAAAAATGGGCAAAGGACTTGAACAGGCATTTCTCCAAGGAGGACATACAGAGGATCCAGAAACACATGAAAAGATGCTCAATATCACTAGCTATCAGAGAGATGCAAATTAAAACCACAATGAGATACCACTTCACACCTGTCAGAATGACCATCATAAACAAAGCAACAAACAACAAGTGTTGGAGAGGTTGTGAAGAAAAGGGGACCCTAGTGCACTGTTGGTGGGACTGCAGACTGGTACAACCACTATGGAAAACAGTATGGAATTTTCTCAGTAAACTAAAAATGAAGCTGCCTTTTGACCCAGCAATTCCACTGCTAGGATTATTACATTCAATTATACTTTTTTAGTTCTTATGACTATTTGGCATCATGAATCTAGCTTGCTGAATTTAGGGTTAGCCTAATACGGTTAACATTTCTAAAAATTTGTAATTTGCTGTTCCTACTACTTACGGAACATGCAGCCTGATCCAGCTCAGTTTTTATTCAAGTGTGTCCTCAATTGCTTTCAGATGCAAGGCAGCTGAAACTTATCTAGAAGAAAACCTAGGGCAGTTCAGTTCTGCTGCTTTCTTGGCAACTTACAGGAATATCTGATTTCAAATTTTAGGCATGTATAAGGAAAAAAGGTATCTGAGGGAGATTCACAGTACTTGAATTATCAGAGAAGAGACTATAATCACAGCATTTTGATACTTCATTTACTAAACAAGCTGTTTCTTATTGATTTATTTGGAAGGTATTTCAGCTGTGTTCTCTGGATTTTAAAGCATACGTTTAAGTTCAAAATGTGCAGCATGCTGTATGATAAAGTAAAATCACAATGGACTTAGTCCAGACCATCTGCTTTCCCTGCTAATATCCCAGTAGACATGCCCTTTGGTTTCTTGTTTTTAGATGGCAACAGACCATGTATGATGATGATGTTTCTAAAAAACAAAATAAAATAAGACAAAACAAAAAAACCACTCTTTTTGGAAATTTGACTCCACCCATCTTCTTTAAATAATTCAGTTAAATCAATTAAATTAAATGTATTTATCAAGGCTACACTATGAGTTTAGGAGTTACTAAACTCCAGGATATTTTTATGTCTGCATTATAAAAGTGATGTCTTGGTCATGTCTTGCCAGTTTAAAACTCTGAATTGATGCAGGGCTTACTTCAAACATTCAACAAGAAATAATATTTTTGCATTTTACAATTTTGAAAAATGTCTAACAAAGCATAAACTGAACACACTGTAACCTCTTGGTCATGGTAATTAAACATGGCTGTGGTTATAATTTCAACATTTTTAAAACATTAATAAAAAGTTTAAGCTATCAAGATTCATTAATTCCCATTGAGCAATAGTTCTATGGCCTTCATTTAGGCAAATGAAACTGATTTATGCCTTTCCTTATGGATGTTTTGATATGTGCAGGAGGAACAGCCTGCATCTTTGCTCTGCTTTGATCACAATTTACCATGATGTTCTTAGGAATAACAATGATATATATTACAGGTTGAATAATATTTAACCTGGTGTAACAGAGACTTAATTGTACCTTGAGGAAAAGAATCACAACTTCTCTAGTGCCTTAGGCAAATTTATTTTATTCATTACATTTACATGCAAAATCTAGTGAAAAAAGGATTAATTTACTTGGATAATTGAGGCCTCAAGCCTCAAGTATTTCATTAACCATTCAGATAATCTAGGCAAGAATTTTTTTCTATTTATCCTTGAATTATCTTAATAATTACTTCTTCTTCACTTGATTTTATTGGGAATAGAGTAAAAAAATCTCACACATTCTTCCAAGTAGTTTTGCCTATTATTATTTTACTCAAAAAGTCTTTTTTGCATTACATATGAGAGATTTCATGAATAATACCTACTTATCTGTTTCATTCCAAAGCATGAGGTTTATCTATCATCTACCTATCAATCATCTATTGATCATGCATGTATGCATATGTATGTGCATTATATTACATAGTGTTGCATATGCATATATGTGTGTACATATATAAATATGTATGTGTGTATTTACACATGCATACAAATTTTTGCTAATTGGAAGTATTTTATCTTTACTGGATTCAACAATCCCTTTGTTGTTGTTACTATTCAGCATATTAATAGTCTTACAATCACCACTAAATGCATTACACTGTTCACTTTGATCATTTGGTTGGTGGGGATAGTGGTGATGTTATTTACACAAGAATATTGGTGAGAAACTATCGACACAGCCACGAGTTGCTTTTATGTGTGGCACTCATTTGAGGGCACACCACTGGAACAACAGGGAACTAAGTATCAGGAGATTAGCAAGGCTCCTGAAGCCTCCCAGGGAGGCTATTGATGTAGTGGACTGTGTTAATGAACCTGAAATGTCTGTGACTGTTGGGCACTCCAGTCCTCATTTTCCCGGACACGTGAAACTATTTCCAGCTTTTTTTCCTAAAGGGCTATGCTTTCTCTTAAGCCTCCATGAGTGTGTAGATGGTATCTACTCTTCTTGGAATTCTTTGCCTCCTTAGATTGCTTATACACACATCTTTTCTCTTTACAACTCTCAGATCTTTTAAAGTTTTTGCCATCATTTGATATTTTACATTACAATTTCTTATTGCTCTCACCTACACTAAAGCTTTAGCTCCTTTATATCTCGTTCTTCTTTTTATTATTTTGGATGTTTCTATACACTTGGTAAAGATGCAATGAACATCATAGTTTCTTATTTTTCTGTCCTCCTCATTTACATTCATTTTTCATTTTCCTCTACCATTCATTTCACATGTGGAGATCTGTCCCATAGAATTTCCTGCATTAATAGAGTTGTTTTTTCTCTGCACTGTTCAGTCTAATAACCATTAGCTACACATGACTATTGCTCATTGGGATTGTGGCTAGTAGACTGAGCGACTATATTTGTAATTGTTTAAATTTAATTAACATTCAAATGAAAATAGTAGCTAATAGCCATCATATTGGACAGTGCAACTTTTAAACTTGCCATCACTATTTATTGCACCAGATGTAAAATCACAATGTAAAGCAATCTATTCTTGGCCCATCATATCCAGCTCCCATAATATTTTTACATAAATATTTGTTCAGATTTACCAAGTACTCTTGGCTTTTGCCCTTATGTGACTTATATAGTTATTTCCCTCTTTCCCTAGTTTTCAAGTTATTACACATTATTATAATCACTTTCTTGCCCCATTTTCCTTCTGTCATACTCCACTGGCAAAACTTCAACCTCCAACCCAATTTACTTTACATTTCATGTGAGAAGAGGGCTAATTAAATGGTCTGGAAAAAAGAAAATACAGATGTGCTGACTTGCCTCACTTTAAATTTAAAATCATGCATTGCTCTATGCCATCAAAAAAATAGAATCTTACTATGCTTTTCTGATTATGCATACTCCTACTCTTCAAAATGACCCCTTCATGCCATATGTCTCCTCATATATCAACATTCCCCCTTTCACCCTCAATGACTCTTGATGATGTTGACTAATATTTCACTGAGAAAACAGGAGACATTGGAAAAGACTATTTCATCATTTTACTGCAAAATTTACTTCCTACCTATATCTTCTTGAATGTCCCCACAATCTTGTTAAATAAACTTCCTTTACCTCAAACACACCAAATGGGTTTTAAACTTAAAGATTTTGAACTTATTGTTCTCTCTCTCAGCTACAAAAAGTGCTATTATTTGACTCCTTCCTGTTATTCTTGTTTTAAGTTCAAAGAGTATCTCTTCATTGAGGCCTTCCTTAACCAGATTAAGTATCACCTCTTTCCACTGAAGCCACCAATATTCATTCCATTATCTTGTTTTATTGTCTTTATAGTATGACTGTACAGATTTATCTTGTCTATTTCTTTATCTGTATATTGTCTGTCTTTCTTATGACATAAATTAGCCTCTTTTTTAGCATGCATATTTGTGTGCTTTAATGATTTTATTCTCAGCAACTGGAACAGTGCCTGAAATATTGTACATCTCTAAAATTTTATTGAATGGACATGAAAATGAAGGGGTGGAATATAAGAAATTGCTGTGTTTTGTATTCAGCCAAGGTGTCGTCTCCTGAATTCTTGTTTCTTTTCTATTCATATCCACAGAACTAGAGAAGGTATTCCTCCTCTATATTCTTATACAAACCTATAGCACGTACACATGCTTGAATATGTCTCTTCACACCTTGCTAAATTATGAAATTATGGGGAATGTTTGAATATTATTAATCTTTCTTTATCTAACACAACAACTTGTAGTAGTCACTGTATTGACACATTTGTCATGAATGTTCTTAATTTTAGAGATCCTCAAAGTGCTGTCCTGGGCTATTTTCTTCTTGCCCTTTCCCTGTTGATTTCAACAATAGTGATGGCTTCGATTGTTGTTATAAAATGGATTCTTCATTTTCTGAATGTTGCATAGAAGTCTCATTTGACATTTATCTCTATTGTTTACTCCACATTATTTTGTCATATATAGCCCTTCTCTAGAATCCCCTGTCACAGTAAGCCAACCATTAGATATTGATCATCTGAGCATTGAGATGTTATGATTGATCATTCCCTCTTTCCTGATATATTCAGGACATCATTAGCTCTTCACCATTCTATCTCCAAAATATATTGTAAAACTTCACTTCTGTCTGTCTGTGCTGCCATGTCTCATGTCTGGCTATCATTTCTAGCCTGGACTTTTGAAATAACCAAACAATGAATCCCTCTCATCTATAAATGTCACCCTCCAATTTATTCTGCACATTATTGTTAAATGATCTATTAAAATGGACACCTAATTATATCACTCTACTTCTTTAAATAACACTGCAAGTATTTCTGATTATCTCTTAGGTGTAAAGACCTATATTTAACAGGTAACATGAGTCTGAAGCCTGCATACCTCTCCAAAACTGAGTCATACCACTCTTCTACACTTTTTTTTGGACTACAGCCTCAACACTTTCCTTGTTATTGCCATTCTTTCCACTTGCTTGACCAGCTACTTGGAGGCTGTTTCCATTTCTGATTTTTTAATTGTCACTGTTTATTCATCTTTAGGATTTCAAGATCAAATAGTACTTTAAAAAAAGTACTATTTGATCCCAGCTCAGTTCTGATCCCAGCTCAGTTCTGTACTCACAGTCCTGTGTACTCTTATAACTCCCTGACTTTCTGACTGGTGGATTGTCTAGATAAATCAAAATGATTATGTTAAACTGAAAGTGAAGGACTACAGTGACAATTTTTTCTGTGCACTAGTTTTTGACATATTTTCCATGATATATATTCTTGTAATTCTATGAACTTTGTAAACCTTCTTTTATTATATCCTCAAATTATTATGAGTTAGTCAGGCTAAATATCATCATCCCCAATTCACAGGGATGGAAAGTGCCATTCGAATTGCCCAGTGTTAAGTGATAGAAGTGTTACTCGAAGCTAGGTGTTCTGACATTATAACATGTTAGTATTTCTTAGGCTGGGACAACCAGCTTTGTAATTGATATTTGAGCATATTTTTCCCAAACCTCAAAGAAACAAACAAAAGCAGCATGCTTGTAATTTAGAGTATAATTTTTAAAGAAATTTTTGTTGTATTTAAATGGCCTGATTTTCACTTACATTGACCCTATATTATATTCTAGATGGTGGTTTGCTCTTTCTAGTAAAGAAAGGAAGGAAGTACTTCATTTTAGGATTCTGGTTTCAAGCTGTTGCAAGAACAAATTTTTGTATAACTACAATTTATACTATAATAATTAACATTTTTTAAGAAAGCAAAAACATACATCTTCTATTCATTGAAGTATTGTTTTTTTAGGAAATTATGAGCAACAAGATTGAAAAACATTTTTGCTACTCATGAATACATTCCCTCCTTATTGTAAAAGGCACCATCTTTGCCCTATTATTAGATGAAATAAACCAAAGGACAAAAGAAATAAAAAAGTAATCCTTTTGCCACTCTTGCTATGCATTTTCTGCAAAATATCCCCTGTAGTGCAGGACTGTTCAAAGCTTCACATGCTGAGTCTTGCTTGCTGTGAAAAAAAACAAGAAAAAAAAACAGCTACTTCTTGCTGAGAAAGATTTTCTGACAAGAAAAAGAAACTGAGTAACTTGCTATATTTGCATGGCCCAACGTCTGGACAAGTGACAATGCATGTCTCAGTGATCCCTTGAATTCATTTCACATCATGTATCCCATGCCCTGTACTCTGATTGGTTGGAAATACTTAGCCTTGAGAAAGAAACATCTCGTTTAATGTTACTTTTTTTTTTAACCAAAGAACATCTTATTGTACATCAAACTTTTATTTTTTTACATTTTTAATCTAATTTTTTAAATTCTCTGATTACTTGATGCTAAAAAACCATGCTAACATCATAAAACAACAAAATACATAATTCATTTGATATTTATAAAACAGATAAAACACAAATACTGAAAGCTGTGAAAAAAGTTCCATTTTATAATATTTCCCAACCCACCAGGATACATCAATCTTCGTATGTTTTGGGGAGTCAGAGCTGGAATTGGAGAGTAACACTTTTCCACTGTTGCTCATTTTGAGGACTGAAGGTGTAGGTTGACTTAGGAAGTACTTTTAAAGAGGCTGTTGCCAGAAAGAAGTCAAAATTTTTCTGTGTATGAGACGTCCTAGTATATTATAGTGGTTTTTTCTTAGCTAATTGTCATACATTCATGCACTTGAAATTGTATTAATGTATTAATTAACTGATTAGTATATTAATATAAATGGTATAGAGGAAATATGCATAAAAAGTTCACAGATTTTATGACTGCTTTAATATATGGCTGTGGTTTTAAGACTATATTATCTGGCCAAAACGTTCCACAAAAACCATGAAATTGATAAGGGTTAGAATTCTGTTTAAAAATATTTTTTACAAAGAATTTCTCTCTTCATGGTATTATCTAAAATTACAAAATTTAGAATTATAAAGGTCTTCTTAAAATCATCTTTTTCTTGGTTTTTCAAACAAAGATACAGAGTTCAGAGTGGTCAATATCTCCCAAATGTGTTAAGTGTGGATTAAACTTTGATTCATTCTGGGCTAGTGTCCTCTATTGGATAGTGTATTATATCATGTTTTGTTTATTTATTTTCCATATTTAGTATGTAAAAATTCCAAAATATCATAGTATTAAGAATAAATCATAAAAAGATAAAGCAATAAATAAAATGAAACTAGCTTTAAACTGAAATTTCAATAACAAGACCTCAGTTTCTGTGGTCGAAAGTATTCATCACATAGTATATACTATGGAATAATTTTTGAAAATGTCTGTGAGTGATGTGTTACTTGACTAACAAAAATGTGTCATCTTGACCTTATTTCATAAATTTTAGAGTCAAGTCATTAATGGATATTGAAAATTAGAACAAAAGTTCAAAAGAGAATTATGTATTATATATGTTAGGTTTAGCTATATTTAGAAAGCATTTAAAGATAGCAGATATGTAATAAATGTGAATTAAACAAATTCTGTAAAATTTTAAATATATTGCTGCTTCTAAAACTTCCTCCTGATGTTAATATCTTACATAACCCTGTGCATAAGAATCAATTTACATTGGTAAATTACAACTAACTTCAGATTTCACCGGTTTTTTCATGAACATTGTTTTTCTATTCTAGGATCTAATCCAGGATACTACACTGCATTTAGTCATTATACAAAACTAAGTCTCCTTAGTCTTCTCATCCCTGTGATAATTCCTTGGTCTTTATTTTTAATAACCTTGTCACCTTTGATAAAAGTAGTCATGTGTGATAGGGTATCCCTGAGTTTTGTTTTGCTTGCTGATTTTCTCATGCCTGGGGTTAGAGGTTTGGGGGAAGAATATCACAGGAGTGAGGTGCCCTTCTCATTATATCATATCAGAGATTACATGATATCAATAACATGTCTCTGGTGATGTTAACCTCAATGAAGTTAATGTCTGCTGGGTATCTCCACTGTAAAATAGTATTCTCTTTCCATATTTAATTTTTTGGAAATAAGTTACTCTTTCAGCCTATACTCAACCAGAGAATAACAAAGCTCTACTTTCTGAAGAGAGTAATGTCTGCACAGATTATTTGGAATACTTCTCTTAAGATCTGTCCTCATTTTATTTTTTATATTGAGATGCAAACTTGCACTATTTTATGCAATTCAAAATTTTTTTCTGATTCTGATTTTCTACTTTTGAACCTAACTGGCTTGCCCCAGCTGGCATGGCTAAGTTGGTTGGACATTGTCCCACAAAGTGAAAGGTCTGCTGTTCAATTTCCAATGTCTTGTCAGGGCACATGCCTGAATTGCTGCCTGGTCCCTGTCTGGTGTGCAACCGACTGATGTTTCTCTCACACACTGATGCTTCTCTCCCTCTCTCTCTAAAAGTAAATAAATAAAGAAAAATATTTTAAAAAATAATAAACCTAACCTGCTCACCCACAATTCTTTCCTTGAGAACTTAAAGTAAATGTTTTTGAATAAACAAAAGGGTTTATCTTGTTTTAAACTTTTTTTTTCTATCTGGTTTATTAGAATCCAAATGCCAGAATAACCCACTTATCTCTTCAGTGGGAAATTTGATGACCCTTGATAGATGCAGAAAATGATTAGTTTTAAACATAATAAATTGGAAAAAGCATATTAATATACTTCATTAAAGGTACACATACAACAAAATATAAAGATATGACTGCCAAAAATAATAATATTGAGATGTAACCAAATACAATTTTTTTATTCAGGCAGATGGGACATAAAGAATCAAAATTGCAACTACATTCCAAAATCAAGAAACCAATTTCCTTATTTTTAAATATATTTTATTGATTATGCTATTACTGTTGTCTCATTTTTTCTCCCCCTTTTTCCTCTCTGCCCTGTACCCCTGATTCCACCAGCATTCCCCACCACTTAGTTCACATCCATGGTTCGCACATACAAGTTCTTTGGCTTCTACATTTCCTATAATATTCTTAACACCCCCTGTCTGTTTTGTACATACCATTTATGCTTATTCTTCCCTGTACCTGTTCTCCCGTTCTCCTCCCCCAGCAGCTGATAACTTCCCATGTGATCTCCATTTCTGTGATTCTGTTCCTGTTCTAGTAGTTTGCTTAGTTTTTTTTTTTATTTGTTTGCTTTTGGGTTCAGTTGTTGATGGTTGTGAGTTTGTTGTCATTTTACTGTTCATATTTTTTTATCATCTTCTGTTTCTTAAGTAGTTCCCTTTAACATTTCATATAATAAAGGCTTGGTGATGATGAACTCCTTTAACTTGACCTTATCTGAGAACCACTTTATCTGCCCTTCTATTCTAAATGATAGCTTTGCTGGATAGAGTAATCTTGGATGTAGGTCCCTGCTTTTCATGACTTTGAATACTTCTTTCCAGCCCCTTCTTGCCTGTAAGGTTTCTTTTGAGAAATCAGCTGATAGTCTTATGGGAACTCATTTGTAGGTAACTATCTCTTTTTCCCTTGCTTCTTTTAAAATTCTCAAGTTATCTTTAATCTTGGGTAATGTAATTATGATGTGCCTTTGAGTGTGCTTCATTGGACCCAACTTCTTTGGGACTTTCTGAGCTTCCTGGACTTCCTGGAAGTCTGTTTCCTTTGCCAGATTGGGAAAGTTCTCCACTATGTTTTCAAATAAGTTTCAAATTCTTGCTCTTCTTCTTTTCCTGGAACCACTGTAATTCAGATGTTGGAATACTTAAAGTTGTTCCAGAGGTTCCTAAGCCTCTCCTCATTTTTTTGAATTCTTATTTCTTTATTCTGTTGTTGAATGTTTATTTATTACTTCTGCTCCAAATCATTGATTTGAGTTCTGGTTTCCCTCCCTTCACTGTTGGTTCCCCATATATTTTTCTTTATTTCACTTTGCATAACTTTTCATTTTTTCTTCTATTTTGTGACCATGTTCAACCATCTCTGTGAGCATCCTGATTACCAGTGTTTTGAACTCTCCATCTGATAGCTTGGCTCTCTCTTCATTGCTTAATTCTGTTTCTGGAACTTTGATCTGTTCTTTCATTTGGGCTATATTTTTTGGCTTGGCATGCCTGTTATGTTGTGAGGGGCAGAGCCTTAGGTGTTTACCAGGGTGGGGCAACCCATATTGCTGAGTTGTGGTGCTGTATGTGGAGGAGGGGTCTGAGAGGGAACAATGATGCTTGCTCAGCTGTTGGCCAGCTTTCAGTCACTTCCCCTGATTCCCACAAGTAAAATGGGCCCTTCTGGTGTTGATTCCCAGGTGGATGGTTTTGTGTACTTTCTAGGACCCTGTGAGGCTCTCCAACAAACTGTCCTGTGAGACTGGGAGTCTCTCCTGCTGACGCAACCCCCACAGTTTTTTACAGTCGGAGGTTTTGAAACTTTATTTCCCTGTGCTGGAATCATGGGTTGTGTGATCTGTCTCGCTCTGCAGTTGTTACTCCCAGTTTATCCATATGCAAAGGTAGGACCCTGTGGTCTTCTATCTGCCGCCTTACTGTGTGTCCTCTCCACCCCTACTGCTAGTGTCTGCCCCTTCTACCCATCTGAATAAATGTTTCTTCTTTCACTTCTTAGTTGTTTGACTTCCATACAGGCTGATTTTCTGGTGGCTCTGGTTATTTTTTGTTTTTAAATTTGTTGTCCTTCCTTCAGTTGTATGAGGAGGCAAAGTATGTTTACCTATGCCTCCACCTCACCTGGAAGTCAGGAAACCTATTTTCTAAAGAGCCTCCATTTCAAGGGATTTGAGTTCATGCTTTTGGAAGAACTAAATGGTCTGCTCACTGTGTGACATCAGTGGGCAACAAGGGACAGATAGAGTCAATAGACCTAGTGCACATGCTAGTCTATGGCCATTAAATGCCTTATAAGTGAGTAACAAAACTTTAAAATCAATACAGATGTTTATGGGAAACCAATGAAGAGATTTTTGAATAAATGGATTAATCCCTATAAGAATTTGGCTGATTACACTTATTTTAAAGTGTTTTAAAATGTTTTAAAAAGAGCGTGGCTCTGCTAACCCATATGTAAAAAATCTGAGTGACCTCAACTTTGAAAATATGTTGCTACATCACATAGAATACATTATATCATAAGAAAAGTTCCTTATGATGAGATAATGGATAGGAAATATTTTGTAAATGGGAAAAATCTTCCAAATGTTAATAATGATTATTAGAGTTATTACATAATAATTCTCAGTCTACTGCTTAGAAAAGGTGTCAGCTTAATGACAATTTGTACTTAATAACACTGACAGCACTGAACTATGATTTCATCTGTAAGTGAAATGTTTGGCTTTGAGATATTTCACATTTTCTTCCTCCCTCTTTAGGAAGTTATGTCTAAATGAGACTATTTTCCAACAATGAAATCATTCTTGGTTCAACTTACTTTTACCTGCTCCATGTGGAGTTTTACAGGGACATGGCAGTTCACAGGTGGCCTGTATTTGTGTTTTTGATGAGAAGTAACATACTGATAACAAGCAAAACGTATTGCTCTGAAAATTTCTTTTAATTCACCAAGATGTTCATAACCTGAAACAGAAATGGAAAGGTAAAAGTGATCCAAAACTGCCCTGGCTGGGTGGCTCATTTGGTTGTAGCATCATCCCATACACCAAAAGTTTGTGGGCTCAATTCCCAGTCAGGGCACATACCTAGATTGCAGGTTCGATCCCTTGTTGGGGTGTGTATGGGAAGCAACCATCAATGTTTCTCTCTCACATTGCTGTTTCTCTCTTGCTCTTTCTTTGTCTCTCCCTTCTCTCTCTCAAATCAATAAACTCTCCTCTGGTTATGATTAAAAAAGTGACCCAAAACTATGAGGAAATTGAACCACGCCTTTGTTGATGCTGTGCATTATTTTTTCAAAATGTCCTCCATTCTCACTGCCACTCTGATTTAGAAAACTTCAGCTCTCACTGCTTCCCTGTGTCTACCTACTGTCACTGGGTCGTGTACTCTGCAGCCTGGTTTTCTACAAAAGCCTTCTCTCTTCTTCTGCCAGAATGATTGTTCTAAAATCCAGTCTGCTCATACCATTCGTCATATTAAAACCTTCTAATAATTTCTTGTATCATTCATGATAAAATCAGACTTGATTAACATAGCCTGTGAAGTCCTTCATGATCTGGGCTTTGCTCGCCTCTCCATGATCTCCTGACCTGGCCCCTCTGCATGTATCCTAATAAGCTGCTTCCACATTTTGATTTTCAGAGACTATTTCTTTAATCTTCTGCCTTACTGTCTTTTGTTCATGTTCGTGTTCATGCTCCTTCAATCTGGAATATTCTTACCAAATCTTTTGAGTAAGATCTTCTGTACCTGAGAATGGTTTGAGTGTCTTTTACATTTTCCCATAGCCATTCCGTGTGTATCTCATTAATGCACCTTTTATACTGTTTTCTAGTCTGCCTTCTCCACCAAGTGACAAAATTCTTGGTCAGGAAGTATGCTGTTAATCATTATATTGCCAGTATGTAGCATAATGACCTGTATACAATATGAACTTATTAAATATTAGCTAAATATACATTGAAGCTGTTTGCAGTATATACCCAATTAAATCATATATTTCTGTTATATAGAAACACATTTGAAAGAGAGCATTTTCAACTATTTTCATGATGTATACCTTATATCAATTTAATAATGTATTAAGGTTTTTAAAATAAAATATTTGGAAAAAAAATCAGATACCATAAACTTTTCTATTGCTATCTCCTTGTCCATTTCTTTACAAAGTTTTACAACATTATTCAAACTTATTCTGTATATGCATAATTTGATAATCTCAGCAGCAAATTTGGTGAATTTTGATGACATTTTATCAATAACTATTGAGCAATGTTACAGATATACAGAAGTAACTGCAATTCACTTTCCGATTAAAACATTTCATTTTGGAGTTTCTTTTCTTAATTTTCAAAAGCATTTACTTTTTGGATGCAAAGTAACCTATCACCACCTTTTTAAAAAAAAATACTATTGAATCCATTGAGGTGACACTGGTTAACAAAATTTTGTGGGTTTCAAGTGCAGATTCCACAACACATCATCTATACACTGTATTGTGTGTTCACCACCCAAGTCTCGTCTCCTTTCATGACCGTTTATCCTCCTTACACCCTCTTCCACCACTCCCCCTCCCCCTGCAAACACCACTGTTGTCCATGCCCATGAGTTTTTTCTCTTTTTACTTTTTTTTTGCTCAGTGCCTTCACCCTCCCACCCAGCCCCAGAAATGCACCCCAACCAGAGCTGTCAGCCTACTCTCTGTCTATGAGTTTGTCTGTATTTTGCTTGTCTATGAGTTTGTCTGTATTTTGCTTGTTAGTTCATTTTGTTCAAGACAAGTATCATATGATTTCACTCATATGTGGAATCCAGTTTAAGATTTCTTACATATATTTGGTTGGTCAAAAAAAATAGTTTTTTATGTAAAATAAAAGATACATTTTTCATTTTCACTAGTCACCTTATACTTTAGATATTTTGAATATGTTGGCTGTCTCTTATGTGGTAGAGCATTGATTATTCTCAATTAATGTCTCAATTTGATCACTATCAACTTCAAACTGGTCTACCCAACTGTGGAGAATCATCAGTGAGAAAACTCCAGCATGAAATTTCACAAACCACTTTTGACATGTTTGATCAGTCACAGCACTATCTCCATACACTGCACAGATCTTTTTGTGTATGTTTCAGTTGCAGTTTTACCTTCCTTGAAATAATAAAACATAATATGTCAAAAATGTTGTGTATTTTTTCCATCTTCAGAATTAAAGTGGCTACACAAAAATTCACCAATTTTGATTTTTCAATGCATGCTGATATGACGGCTGTCACAATACAATTTAACAATGTTATTTTGAATGAAGTTAAAAACAGCAAAGCACTACTAGAGCCATCTTACCAAAAAAAAAAATGCACTTTTTGGCCAACACAATAGATAATTCAAATGGTATAAAACTAAAAGTAGCATGTCCATTTAATGTGCACAGAACAGTTTTATAAATTAACACATAAACAAATGTAAGTCATCTGTTAAGAAAGCAAATTCAGTAATGGACTTAGTTTGAGATAAGATGAAACACAAATCCCAATTGATCTGAACTGCTTACGGGCAGTGAAGTATAATGGACCCCACAGAAGGGGAAACAGTAATTGGACAATCCCAGTGACATCATTGAGGAACGCTTATTTTACGTAAGCCAAGATTACAATAATTGAGGGCACTTGGAAAGCAGGAGCTAAACCAGGAAATGGCACTTTTTACCAAACACCTACCTTTAAGAGTTCTTCCAGGATCTGGGAGTCTGTTTGCACCTGGGAATTGTTGCAGTGGCTCACCTCCCACCAAATAGCCCTGCACAGTTACTTAAAGGGAAAACTGTCTCCTGCTGCCAGTAGCACTGCATTTGAATAACAATAGTGTAATAACCAGTAATATATAGTGTGAATTATAACAGAGGCATTGTAGAACTATTTTCTTACTTAATTATTAATACTTTTGAGGAGAAGTTGTGTCACGTTTTACATGAATATACAAATACAGAGATAAAAACACAGGTTCAAAGTAACACAGCTAAAAACTGAGAGGGCAAACATTCAAAAACATGTACTTTCAATTTCATAGTCTAAGATGAAGTCAAAAGTACAAGAGTTCATTTTCTAATCAAGGAAAATAACACATTACAGCACCAGAAAAGGAATGTGTTGCATATTACCTTTATTTTGAAAAAATACTACACTCTTCATTAATTTTGCTCTGTGAAGAGATACTTCTTCTAAAATAAAGTAGACTATTCTACTTCCAAATAAGGATATAGATTTGGGGAGTTTTATTTTTAACTTGAGTAATGTTTTATTCTGATGTGACCTCTGGAGGGGTTTTGACACTGAGAAGTGATACAAAGATAAAACAATTAAAGTCATCAGATGTTGTTCCAATTGTAAGAATGTAGTCATTTTTATCACCTACTTTTGATATGAGCTTTATATATGTTGTAGAGTACTTCTGTTTAGACATCTTTTTCTGTCTTTTGTCATTTTTTGTTTGTTTAAGGCATTATGATTGACAGAAATTACTGTAGGATCACAACTAAACTGACTTAGAATTTGCAATCCAAGGGAAGCCACTTGTACAGCTAAGATGAATGAAGATTCTTGTAACTATTCTCTGTTGAGGACAGTACCTACCTTTACTAGTAGTATCTGTCCTCTACGTGAGGACAGTATCTTCAACAGAGAAAATGAATCCTCTGTGGATTCATATTTCCTAATCATTTCATCTTGAATTCTGTGAAAATAATACTCTTCATCTATAGTTGTTGTTAGCATTCAGTACATTTCTCTTATTTTTAGCAATTTTCTTATATCTTTAGAATTATATAAAGTCTATTAACTTCAAATTTTTTTTCACAGACTATTCAAAAGAATTAGAAAGTCGCCAGGACAACAAGGCCAGGTTTCTCTGTAGCACACACACAAAAAAAGTGTGAAAAAATATTTAAAATCTTGTGAAAACCAAAGCAAATTTTCATAACATAGCAATTGTAATCATGTGAAAAAAGTACAACACATCTTACAAATTGAATGCTGCTGCCATATCTTAAGGCAGGCAGAGCTCTCTGCGTATGACACAGTACGGCGTTATGTTGCCAGAGGCCTCTAGTTTACGTGTAGTTAAACTTCATGGCTGAAACAGCAGGCAGAGTTTTCCAAAATACTGTTATAAACACCACATTTTAGTCAGTTAACTGTGTTATATGTTCTGGGTCAGTAGAGAATAAAGTGCTTGTCATATTTGTCTCCTCAAAGGGTATATTAATACTATAAAGTTCTAGGTCTAAATCTCAAAATTGGTATAATAAGTGAGATAAAAGAAAAATCTAAATAAATACTAATGAAAAAATTTAAATAAATATTAAAAAATATTTTTTTAAATTGAATCATGTTGTTTTTATGTACGTATCACTTAATCCTATTAATTTGACTTCTTTCCACCTAATTTATAAATCTTGACTTACATTCATGAGTCTGTTTAATGAAATTCACCAAATTAAGTATCTTACTGTAACTGATAAAGGAGAGGGCACAAACAAGGATAATCTTCTGCTTGAAACTCAGTTCAGATGGAAAGGAGACCGTTCACCACGCATACTTACAACTAGAGCCTTGCTTCAGATTCTCTCATGGAGCCAGGGTTTAACATTAGCATAATAAAAATGCCTCCCAAAAGCTCAGGCTGTATAGATTTTCTATAGGTAAAATCTTAACAGTTAAAATTTATAACCAAAGTTACAAAGCACACAAGAAGACAAGTCATCATAAACCAGGATTAGGAAAGAATATAATTTAGAACCCAAACTATTTTGGACATTAGAATTACCAAATAAAGATTATATATTAAGGATATTAATAAAATTAAAGGAAGGAGAATATGTAATAAAATAAGTAACATCTTTAAAAGATATTTAATATCTTTCAAAAGAGAGTAATAAAATTATACATAGAAAAATAAATATTACTAAAAATATTAATAGTAGTGAACCTGTATCAGTGGATGTTAATACAATTAATAAGTAAATTAACTAAATAGAAAAATAATTATCATTGTTATAACCCAAATGATGAAGTAAAACAATAAGGTAGATGCAAGTAAAAAGAGAATCAATATACTGAACATTGAAAATTCACTATAATGAAGCTTGAAGTAAATTTAGAAAAACATGAGAGCTGAGGAGAAGTGATAAGCAGAAAGCCTACCACATGCATAAATGTAGTTCCAGGGGAAGAGAATAGAGTGAAAAGGGGAAAACATGCTTTATGAAGATGTAGTAAATGAGAATTTTCTAGATCTATTAAAGTAATGATTTCACAGCCTCAGTAAAAACAATAAACCTAAAGCAAGATAAATTACAAGAAGTTTACTCTGGGGAGTGTTGTGACAATACTATAAAATACCCAAAGGAAAAGAAAAAAGAAAGATTACTTGCAATAACATTATAATTGGATAAATACTAGATGTCTTTATTGCAAAAATAGAAACCAAAAGATAATAAATTAAAGTATTCAAAGTGTAAAAAAAAGGTTTAAATTAGAATTGTATAAACATAGTAAAATAAATGTGTTGGAAAATGAAACGCATTTTAAAACAGACAAAAATTGTGTTTACCTAACATAGGTTCTCACAGTTTAGGAAGAATGAATTTAAAACCCAAGGAAAGACAAAAAGAAAAATCAGGAAAGAATGGTGTGAAAAAAATGGGCACACATAATATAAATAATCATTGGCTTTATGAAAGTAAATAATAAATAAGTAAGTAAGTAAGTAAATAAATAAATAAATAAATAAATAAAAAGGTTGTCTCATTCTGGAAAAGAAATACAACACAGTGATCAAAGCATAACATCATACCTTGAGTTAGTGATGCATTAATTACTTAATATATTAAGGAAAATCTAATAATAGTAATTGAGATTTTGACAATCATTAAATGTTTCCCATTTCTTTCTTTCCTGACCTGTTGAGAATAAATGGCAGTTTGTGTTTTGGAAGAGGACATGTCTTTCATATCAGCATCTTTTAGCACTCATTTATATTAACTGTGATTTTAATACCTCTTTATAATTATTAATTAATGTCCTTATTTCTATTAGTTTCCTTCCCTAAAGCAGAACCAGACCATTTTAAATACAATTTCACCTGAAAATCTCAAAGAAGTCACATTTTTTTCATAAGTTTGATGCAAGTTTGATCTTTCCATTATTTCAAAAAGATGTCATGTGCCTGCCTAATAACATAGGAAAACCTGTCTAAAGAATTCAATATCCTTTTGGGCAGGCAGCAGACAGAATTGAAAAGACAGGGACTGCAGATTTAAATAGATCTGGATTCAAATCCTCTGAGAGTCCATATATTTGCTTTCCCAGTATATCTCTCATTTCACTACTCACCTTCTATCTCATATTTGTTTCATATCTTTTTGTAAGTTTAAGTCCCCATCATTCATTTTTGTATCTTCTACTGGCACTGCATTTTAAATTTCTAAGTTTTTGTATTTACTATTTTAACTATGCTATTGGTTATTCAATTATTTTTAAAGATTTATTTATTTATTTATTTTCAGAGAGAGGGGAAGGGAGGGAGAAAGAGAGGGAGAGAAATATGAATATGTGGTTGCCTCTTACATGCCCCCCACCAGGTACCTGGCTTGCAACCCAGGTGTGTGCCCTGACTGGGAATTGAACTGGCAACCTTTTGGTTCACAACTTGTGCTAAATCCACTGAGCTACACCAGCCAGTTGGTTATTACGTTATTATCTCTCATCTATAAATCTAGCTTTCTATAATAATCATCTTTGTGATATGGGTACAAGGATATTGATAACATTTGTCACTTTTCATCTGATTTTCTGTTGGATTTTGCAAATTGGGGCACTAGGAAAGACTGAGGTGCAGAATAAAGGAATGAGAAAAAGGCTGAAGGCTTTGCTCCCTTCTCTCTGACTGCTGTTATTTCCAGCATCATTGAGCAATGACCCATACTTCTGCACTAGCAGTTGGTTCCTGTTTCCTACTTTTTGTAGCACTCTTAAAACCAGCATTATTCATAAGAATTAAAAATAGAAAACAATCCAATATATGTGTATATTGGTAGCAGAATAGATAAATATTTCATGGTTGTTTATAAAGCAACAATGAAAATTAAGAACCAATTAAAAGCAATATGTACTAGCTGAATAAGCCTCAAAGACACAATATTGAAGAGGCAAGATAAAGGACTATATACAGAAATATTCCATTTATATCATGTTCAAAATCATGGGACACATGTATAGGTGTCAGAAATTATACAGTAAAGCAAGAAAATGATTATCTTAAAATCTGGTGGTTTTCTGTGTAGGAAGAAAAGAGATGTGATTGTGAAGAGACATCTGGGTAGTTACATGATACATTCCTATGTTATTGTTCTTTAAATTTTATATGCTTTATGTTTCAGATAGGCTAAGCTATTTTTCATAATAAAAACACAAAATAAGTAAAATAAGATTTCAAAGGCAGAGTAATTGGCCCTAATTGGGCTTTTGTAGGATATGTTGTTGTCATTTAATAGCAGAGTGTCAGGGCTTTTTCCAAAGCAATCTGGTAGAGATAAAATAAAGTTGAGTTTCAGAACTATAACTGTACCATTGAGATTTAAAAAAAAAAAGAAAAGAGGACTGAGAGAAGGAAGGAAAGAAGAAAGTAAGGAAAGGGTGAGAAAGAGAAGGGAGGGAAGAAGGGAAAAAAGAAGAAAAGGAGAAAAAAGGAAGAAAGTAAGAAAGGAGAACGAAGAAAAACAGACCTACCCCATTTATTATTTCAAAGAAGAGAGACAGTTCTGGGATGCAGCATTGTTAGATGAGATTTGTTTACAGAGTTCGAGTACCTAAATTTCTGGGTCACAGTGGAATACATGCCCATTATGGGAAAATAAAAAGGAGACAAAAATCTCACAAGTTATAGCACTTTTGTAGTAGTTATGTCAATGTGATACAAATGGAGCTTACCACGGAGACCCTTATTAGCAAGCCCAAGCTCCAGCGTTGAGACTTTTATAAATTAAGTGATACAGTTGATGGTCTGCACTCTAAATAAATGCTCAGAATTCCAGCAAACCAGGGCATTTTACTGTACAATTTTTATTCCTAAAATGTGTGAAGTCATATTCTAACTATTTTCAGAAGCACACATACCTTAAACATAATGTGGCATTTTTCAGAACTATATATTACCATCAGGTATGAGCAGAAGGTACAGGAAACTGAGATCCAGCCAGTGAAAAGGAGCAGAGAAGGGAAACAGAACACCAGAATATTTAGAAGGGCAAATTATCAAAAAACAAAAACCCCAAACAAATGTGTTGTATTAAAATGAGATAAAAAAGAGTCAACTAAATAAAATGTGACCCCCCAAAAAGCTTCCATGTAAATGCATGGTCATAACTCCTCTGACTCTTTTGACGTTTTTGGGCTGTTACCTAACTCTCCAAACACCCAGGGGAGATAGATCTACTACAAAATATGTACAATGGCCCTGGCCTGGTGGCTCGATTGGTTGGAACATTGTCCAGTACACCAAAATGTTGCTGGTTCAATCCCCGGTTGGGGAGTTTAGAGGAGGCAACTGATCTCTCTCTCTCTCTCTCTTTCTCTCTCTTTTTCTCACTCTCCCTCTCTCTCTAAAATCAATAAACATATCCTTGGACTGTAATAGTGGAAAATTGTAATGGTGAGTAACCCGCCCCACCATTCGTTTGTCATTGTTTCTGTCATTGCTGGCTCTGACTAATATGTAGCTTGTAGATGAACAGCATGTTTGTATAAGAATCCTAGGAACATTGAGCGCGGGCTGCGAACCAAAGCATCGCAGGTTCAATTCCTAGTCAGGGCACATGCCTGGGTTGCGGGCCAGGTCCCCAGTTAGGACCACATGAGAGGCAACCACACATTGATGTTTCTCTCTCTCTCCTCCCTCCCTTCCCCTCTCTAAAAAATAAATAAATAAATAAATAAATAAATAAATAAATAAATAAATAAATAAATAAATAAATAAAAGGTATGTTAAAATACCATAAAAAAAAAAAAAAAGAATCCTAGGAACTAACTTCAGAAGATACAGACTCTGACTTTCAGGGATCTCAGTTCCAGGAGATTAGCTGACTTTCAACCATGGAGCCAGGATGATGACATGGAGCCAGGATGATGTGAATCCAGGATGATGAAACCAGGATGATGCACACCGGACCTTCAGTTGTCTTATGGGAATGGACTGTGTTTGTCTGCAACCCTGTCCTTTGACCTCTTTGTTCTGTTCCCCTCCTCCTCCTTATAAAAAACCTCTGCCTCCACTGAGAGGTGGAGATGGGCTTTGTGACATGAGCCCCCATCTTCCAGGTGGCCAGTACCTGCAGCAATAAACAACTTTCCTTTATGTTGGCAGCTGCTCCTCATGTATTGGCTTTCAGAGCGGTAGGCAGCTGGCCATGCTTTCAGTTACAGGATAAGGATTAAACCAAAAACTTTAAAAATGTATACTGGCCACCTACTCCATGCAAGACACAACTTTTCTCTTGTGACTTGAAGTCCTGAAGTACAACCACTCCTAAATGACTCCATCAACTATGGCATCTTTTGATGGCTCCTTTAAGCACTTCCACTCTATTTGCTTGATGGTTGCCAGATGGAAAAGGGGTATGGAGGAATGGGTGAAGAGGGGAGGACATTAAGAAGTACAAATAGGTAGTTACAGAACAGCCATGGGGATGTAAAGTTCAGTGTAGGAAATGGAGTAGCCAAAGAACTTATATGAATGAGCCATGGACATGAACAATGGTGGGGGGATTGCCCGAGGGAGTGGAGGGTGCTGGGTGCACGGGGGCATAGGGGAAAATGGGACAACTGTAATAGCATACTCAATTAAATATAATTAAAGTAATAAAAATAAAGATAAAATATACATTCAAAAAGTTGTTATTTGACCATCCTCAGGATTTCCCACCAGTGGAGCCAACAGTGACAACACTGCCCTTCTTCAGCTGTATAACCCTAAACACTGCTTTCAGACTCCCGTCTTTGTCTTCGTTGCCAATATCTGCAGCGCTCCTAAGTATATCATTTACTGTTTTCATTTAAAATGCTGTTTCCACTTTTTCAGAAACTTGCATTGTCTTTGTACACATCAGCACTGTTCTTGCTGTCGCTCAGCTCCAGTGACTCCGGGGTTGCTAATCCATAGGATGTTGTCAGTCTGTAGCTGTCCTGGAAGCTACGCTCTTTTGGAACATTTTTCTCTTGGATTCTAAAACACAATTCTCTCTAATTCTCCTGCACCCTCCTTGTAAACTTGGTCTATGCTAGGACACCTAGAATGCTAGATGAATCATACTCTCTCTTGCCTCTATGTAGGTTAAATGCTACATGCAGTCCATATAAGTGTTCTCTTCCCCCTCTTCCTGTTCAATGAGATTCCAAGTCTGACTATCCCAGCTCCTTGTTTCCTTCTTGTGAGCATAGAAAACATTTGCTATTCTCCAAGTACCAGGGGGCATGGAGAGTATCTGAAAAGTCGTCATAGTCTTTATTGATTATTATCCTAGTCATATTTATTGTTTTTACCACACCATGCAGAGAACATTACAAGGCTGTGTGAGGAGTAATTATGAGGCTTGTCATTACCTTAGGAAGAACTGCATCAGTGTCCTATGACCAGATCCTCCCAAGCCCATTTTTGTTATTCCATCATTTTCACTTTGCCCCAAGACTCCACCTGGAGATAAGGAGCAAGGCCGTAGGGATCCTTCTGAGTGCACTTTCATCTAAGGTTGCTTTTTACCGACTATAATTTTCCTCTACTTCTCTCAGCTTAGGAAATCTTCTTCACAGAATCTTACAACGTCTTATAACATCCCACTTTATTTTTCACTGGTTCTGCTGTAACAGCACTTCCTTTTGGACAGTAGATGCCGGAGAAATGAAGTTGATTGGCGGAAAGGAACATGGCAGGAGACAGAGGTTAAAAGGTTATGGAGAGAATTATTATACTGAAAACACAGCAGTTAATACACAACTTTGGAAAATGGATGATAGTAATAATATGTGTAGAATAGCACTCTTGTATATTAACTTCTGGAGTTTTGTATATTGTTGCAGTCCACTGGCCCGTGGTGACTGCAAATGTTGTAACTGCTCGCAAGTCATGAGAAAAACATACACACGGACTACTGAGTCCTGTGGAGGAATAGGGACGGCATGGCTACCCTCTCAAGGGGAGGGTGCCTCCGAGTGGCCTGGCCACTCTCTCAAAGGAGAGTGCCCTGAGCCACCGCCTCAGTAAGCTTTTTATTAGGTAGTATTGGGTAAGTGAATGGATACAGAGTTGTGGATTCATCATCTAGCAGAAAAGATCAAAACAGGTAGATAATTTACATAGGGTTCAAAAGTCTCACACTGGGTTTTGGGGCTGGTATCATCTAACAGGTACAGGATTAGTCTTGTTTCCTGCCAGAGCCTACATATCCAAGAGCATCCTAGCAAGCAGGTCTCACAGGATTTTACATATCTTATGCCCCAGGTCTAATTTACCCCAGGTGTCCGCCGACTCTAGTCTGAGCCTCACCGCCCCTGCTATTTCCGCAGGCCCTGAGTCGGGGGGAGGAGACAAAGGCAGCCAGGAGACTTGGATTTCTTGCATCAAGAACAAGGATTCAGGCTATTGTCAAAGCCAAGGGGGCAGAGGTGATATCGATCACTCCCTCACTTCCACAGCCTCCTGAGTTTCTTCCCTGATGGCTTATTCCCACATGATCGTGTCTGTCTTAGGTCCATTCTTTCCAGAGAATGGTTGCCCGTCTTTGACTATCCGACCAAGCTGAAGGGAATAGCAGAGCAGGCAGCGCCCATGTTCAGGGAAATAGGTTTCGTCTCCTTAGGCCTCTCGGTTCTCGGAGGTTTCTCACTCAGCTTTAGCCACGGGGGGTTACGGCTCCTGAAACCAGGCAGGGCAGACACCACAGTATATTATTATGTATTACATTTTAACATACTAAAATATATAATAAATTGACCCTTCTGCAGCTCTTCTGACATATTTCACCCTGTAGGTGTGGCTATCTCTAGATCCCTTAAGATCTTTTCTTCTCTCCTGTCATACATATCTAAGATTTTACTTTTCTTTTGCAGCAACATCATAACATTGAATTATTTGTGTCGAACATTGAAGACACCTTGACAACATTTTTAAAAATCTGCTGATAGATGTTTGGACTCTAATTCTTGGATGTGTGTTTTTTGCCAACCTTTACAGGAAAAAATAATAAAATAATATTTTTTAATCATTAGATACTGACAATTACCAAAAATAAACAAATCTTCTTATTACCTTATAATGAATTTGATAAAAATAAAACTGTATTATAAAAAGATTAAACATTTGAAATTGTTCAGACCTAGTGAAGTGGCGGTTGTCAATACAGCTAGGAAATTATAAAACATGGTGAAATGATACAATATATCATTAATTACATTTTAGAGCAGTGCCCAGGGCTTTATGTACAGGTTGAATTAAGTTCATCTCATGTGCTGCCTTGTGAAATTTCAATATTGGAGCATCCTTAACCCAGCAACTTTGATTTTTCAGCTTTTCCACATTATCATCCTATATTTCAGAACACTGACCCTATTTGTCATTTGGCTCTTCATGTTGTATATTTTATACAGCTTATTTACCCAAGAACATTAAGAATTCTTAGTTATAACTGAATAATTTAGTAGTTTTAAAATGTTCAAAGTATCATGTTAAATGTTTTATTCTTCCTAAGTGAAAACTCTTTCTCCATGGGTATTTCACCATGGGTGCTGAGCTAGCTGCAATAAAGTTTTCTGCTTTGTCAGGCACAGGGTTGCTTAAGAAAATAAGAGGTAATTTAGTATATTAATGAAATAATAACTTATCAATAAGGGAAGTTGAGATGGAGAGGATGTTTTTACAGAGGACAGTGGTAGGCTTGTTTTCAGTAACACTGTGCAATAAGAAACAATTTTTTTCTCTTGGTTATTGCTTACCACCTCTGGTCACTGTCTCATTTTATCTTCCCATGTTTTTGACAGCAGTAATGTAGTTTAATTTAAGAAATGGTCAAAAAGATACAAAATATGAATCATTTGAAGAAAAACGAAGACAGACTGCCTATATCACAAATTCATATGAAATTTATTTCATTGGTTTATTATCATCAATTATGAATATTATTATATTATGTCTATAATCTTGCTCTGGAGAGAATTACAGGCAGTATAAAAAGAGAAAGAAACACACACACACACACACACAAAGGAAGCTGTCCATATAATAAAAATTAAAGCTGGTACAGAAACATATATGAAAAATAAACTTTCTGTGTTGGGGGACATAAATGTCAGAAGGAGAATTGGGTCAAGAAAGTAATAAAATGGATAACAAATATCAGAGAAGTTTTGGTTTAGAGGATAAAAATGGTGCCAAATACAAGGGCAGCCTGGAGGTTGGCATGGACGTTCTGCACTTTTCAGTGCTTGGAGAAAACCATGATCCCTTCTGCCAAATCCGCCTCGGTATTAGTATCGTGGAGATTTTCCACGTGTTTGTGGAGATTGTCCAGGTCTGGCTCATGTGCTGAAAAGGATGTACTGGCACTTTTACAGATATGAAAGCCAGTAAAGAGCCAGCTACGGATGCTGAAGTGTTGGTGGGAGAATTTAGCTCACTTAGTTAGGAGAGAGAACTAAGAAATTATGCCAAATAGGACATCAAAGTATTGTGATATAATTATGCAGTGATTTACCAATCATTTGAAAAAGACCTTTAACAAACTGTTGACCTCATTGTAAAGGGAGTTGAAAGCAAGTTCCTATCTCTTTCATTGAATCAGTTACAAAGGCAATTGAAGGAAATTTTCTCTCTCTGCTCTCTCCCCCCTCAGTCCTTCCCTCTCTCCTTTCCTGCTATTCTCCCTTTCTTCTTTATTTCCTTAATTCCTTTCTGTCTTTTGTTTTTAATTCCAAGCATATGGGACCTGGTTATAGCTTTGTTGGGCTACACAAAAGAATCCACTGGATTTATATGCCCCTCACTTGGAACTAGATGAGTCATGTCTAGATAATAAATATGTATGTTAAAGTTACTAAACAAGGAAGTCCCTCAAAATTTGTAGCTATGCTAGGAAATCTATTTCTTTTTATTTGGAAGGAAGGGAGATCCAGTGAAAAGAAATCTATACCTTGGAACTCATTTTTCTCCATTCTTGTAGTTCTAGTAACAGAGTTTCTGATACCAAAGTATAACATTAAAGTGCAGTGCAGTGTAGTTTTTAAGAATATGGGCTTTTAAGTCAAACAGAGCTAAGTCAGTTTTCCACTTTTGCCATTTACTAATTTGTACAATCATGGACAAGTTATTGAACTAGCCAAGCCTAAAATCTTCCATGACTGTAATAGGAATAATACAAACTTTATATATTTTTAAGTATATTTTATTCATTATGCTAAGAGCATGAAATGGGAGAACACATATTAAACAATAAAGTAGCTGGCATGTAGTATGCATTCTAAAAGTTCTATCCATCTGAGCACTCAAAAAATGTTCATGAAACACTTATGACATGCTAAACAATGATTCCAGTGATGAACAGTGTTTGCTCTCAGGAAACCTAGTGAGAGTAAACACAATAAACACATAACCAAATAAATGCAGAGTATGCCAAATGAAGTGCATTTTATGAAGGGAAAATTATGGCATGTTGAAAGATAACAATTGTTGGGCTGTGAAAATGATTTTAATTTTAGAATGGGTAGTCGAGAAAGAACTCTCTTCAAAGAGGATATTAGACTATGTTCGTAGATATTTAGGGGAAAGGAATTTTATTGTAGGAGACAGTAAGCATGAGGGGGCCCTGAAATACCAGGAATTATTTTCTGAAGGGTGGGGGTCTTGTAGCACAGGCTTCACCCCCTAAGTGAGTGTTCTAGGAACCCACCCGTATCAGTGTACCAGCTGGCATTGTTGTGAGAGGCTGTGTTCAGCTTCAGTGAAGTCTTTTTGAGGACACTTTCAACACTTTGCCCCTTTAATGATGGGTGATTTACAAATGCAATTGCCCACACCACACTGAGTTTTTGACCAAAAATTGCAGGACTCCCATGTGCCACCTTCCCTACTCACCTGATCTCACCCCAAGTGAACTTTTTTTTTGTTTCCCCAGATAAAAAAAGTCCTCAAAAGGAAATATTTGCCAATGTGGAAGAGGTGAAATAAAAAACAGCAGAAGCAGTAAAAAGCATCAAAATCAACAAGTTCAAAAACTGTTGTGAGCAGTGGAAAACCCTATCTCAGTAGGTGTATTACATCAGATGGAGGGTACTTTGAAGGTGACTGAAGTTTAAACATGTAAGAATAAATACACAATTTTTGTAAATAAATTCTGGATTTTTTGGGTCCCCCTTATATAATTATCCTAAGGCAGGAGCATTATATTAGTGTCACTTTTTATTTTATTAATACATCCTCTTTATTGATGGGCAAATTTAAGCAAGTATATACATGTTCATAAACACATGGTATTCCTTTGGCCTGAAACAGTTTCCTTGGCCACAGTGCAATTTTCCTAGTTTGTTTCTATTAATTCTTTAGATTTCAATTCAAATCCTCCCTCCTACCTCCATTGCTTCTTAGCATAAGTCACTCATCATCACATGTTTTTTAAGTACTCATATTTATCACACTTGTAATGCTATGTTCATTTTTGTGTTTATTTGAATAAACTTGGTTTCTGGCAGCAAATTCTAAGTTCCAGAATGGAAAAAAAACAGTGTCAATTATTGGCAGTCACAATAGCTCTGTGTCCAAAATATTGACTAGAACAAAATGTTTTTAATATGTATTTATTGACTATGTGAAATAACAAAGAAATTAATGCATTAAAACAAAGAGATAAGAATTTGAAAGATGAGAAATAATTCTATATTAAAAGTGGTTTTAAAATTATAACTTATTTTTAAACAGTGTTCAAAGGGAGAGGGGAGGGAATTTAGGGGAAAAAGGGAAAGGTTTACAGAAACAAGTATAAAGGACACATGGACAAAAACTAGGGGCAGGTGGAAATGGGAGGGAGGTGGGGAGGGTTGGGTGGGGGAGCTGAGATGGAGTAAAAGATAGAAAATTGTACTTGAACAATAATTAAAATAAAAAATAAAGAAAGAGAAAAAAAGAAAATGTATGACTGTGAATAAATTTTATTCACAAAAAAATAAAAAGTAAATAAAAAGCAATGTGATATTTACTTGTTCTATAGAACAATGACCTTTGCTGACTTGTTTACCTGACTTCAGCTACCTACAACTCTTATACAGTTCACAAGGAAACAAAATCTTTGGAGGACTCAGAAGAAATCTATCAGATCCCTAAGAAAATAGTACAAAGCAGATATTCTTTGGCTGATGGCTTAAGAAACAATGCTCAAGTAATTAAAATGACAGATTCATTAGCCTAGAATGATGTCTCTGTATAGAACATACATGCAATATACATAGCCCATGGACACAAAACAATATAGTAAAGGCTGGAGGGAGGGGGGCGGGGGTGCTGAGTGAAGGGGAGTACAGGAGGGGGAATTAGAGGCATCTATAAAAGTGTCAATGATAAAAAACTTTTTTAAATGACAACAGCCAAAAAAGTAAAAATAAAAGAAGTAATTAATGTTGTTGCATAATGTGCTTAGTTCTTCATGTTAACTATAGCTGCTTCTGTGTCAAAGACCAAAGGAAATAAGTCTCTGTATGAAAAAAAAAAAAGTATTTTGTGTCATAGTAGATGCATAAAGCATTCATGTACTGGAAAAAGTTAGTATTTTTAAAAAGAGATTATTATTTATTCATTTATTTAGCAATTGGTAGATAAATCAGATAGAATCAAGGCTGTTACATTTCAACTTGCTTCTTTGGCAAAACACATTGCATTGATCTACAAATAACCTGCTATTTAAAGTTTAAACATAGCATGGGTCACTGGAAACTTTATAGATGAGCTAACTTAATTTTTTTGCCTGATACTTCTGAAGTAGAGCTATTTAAATTGCATTTTTAATAACATTGAACAGAGGTAGTCAAGGAATTTAATAGGTGGCATACTATATAGAGAAAAAATAATGAATCTTGGAGTATAAAAGACTAAGTATTAAGTCTTTGGTTGCTCATATTCTATAAGGGTGACTTTAGCCAAATTAATTAATCATTGTAAACATTAGGTTTCTCCATTTAAAATTGTTATATTACCTGACAGTCCTATCTTAGATATTTATAAGAACAAAATATAGATTTAAAAATATATATATGTATATATACATATATACACCCGGGGTGGGCAAAGGAGGTTTACAGTTGTGAGTATGCAAAACAGTGTATTCTTGTACTATCATTTAACAATTATTATATTATTTAGCACACGAACAACTGTACACCTACTGTTGCTCACCCCTGTGTTGCAATGTATACATGCATCCACACACCCATGTTGCATATATATCATATATTATCATAGCTAATAGTGTCTGTGACACACAAAACCTATTAACATCCAGTCTTAAAATCTTCAGAGAATAATATTCTTTTGTAAAAACAAATAAATGAATAGGAGCTATATTATTATATAAGTTTATAGAGGATTATAAATGCATTTTTATGCTCCTAGATTGGTTAATGGAAAGCTAGTGACATTCATTTTCCCATCTACCAATTCATTAACATAATTATGAAAATACTAAGTAAGATAACTAAGAATTTCCACTACTAGAAGCATTAATAAAAATCCTGAAGAGAATATGAGAGCCAGACAGGATTACTCTAGTGTCATCTTCTAATCCCAATTTGCCCCAGTTAAAGTACAACTTATCAATATACACAAGAATAAATTCAAAATGGATTAAAGACTTAAATGTTAGACCCAAAACCATAACAATCCTAGAAGAAAGCAGAGGCAGCAAAATCACAGACATGACTCCAAGGAACGTTTTACTGGATGTATCTCCCCATGCAAGGGAAACAAAAGAAAAATTAAACAAATAGTACTGTAGGAGGCCATTCTGTGTGGCATGGGCCCAGCTCCCACTCAGAGATGCACAGGACCCATGCCCACGGATAGGTTCTCCTGTGGGGAATCAGGCCTGCAATGTGCCTAGGCCGCTTTGAGTCTTGCTCTTGCTAAAATACTCCCTCACCCTGAATTGAGGACATTTACTGCAAAGCAACTTCCTAAAATCCATGCTAACCCTTCCAAGGATGAGTGTAACTGGTTCAACCACTTTTGCTTTTTCATTTGCAAATATCCCTCTTCTGTGATGTAATTAGTGGCATTGGCTCCTTTGTTTTCTGTAAAATGTAACCACCTAAACGAAACCTGTGCATAGTAAATGAGGACCATCATGTAATGTGCCAAGAAACACAATAAAGGCCGGTCACCGCAAGGACCAAGGCTTTTGCTCCCCTTGGGAGAAAAGTCTTGCCGTCCCTTTTCCTCCACCAGACTCAGTAGTAGTCTGTGTGAATGTCTCATTTCATCCATAGTGACACGGACACTGCTGGCTGGTGTCTGCATCATGGTACTATATCAAACTAAATTTTTTTTGCACAGCAAAGGAAAACATAACAAAATAAAATGACAACCCACAGAATGGAAGAACATATCTGATGGTACAATATGGGGTTAATACCCAAAATTTATAAATTACAGAACACAACACAAAAAATAAAAAGCAAACAAAAAAAAACAATAAACAGCCCAATTAAAAAGTGCAAAGGACCTGAATAGATACTTTTCCAAGGTGGGCATGTAGATGACCCATGGACATATGAAAGAGGTTCAACATCACTAGCCATCAGAGAGATGCAAATTAAAACCATAATGAGATATCTCCTCACACCTGTCAGAATGGCCATCATAAAGAAATTGACAGACAAGTGCTGGTGTGGATGAGGAAAAGGGAACCCTGGTGCACTGCTGGTGGGAATGCAGACTGACACAGCCACTGTAGAAAACAGTATGGAATTTCTTCAGAAAATTAAAAAAGGAACTGCCTTTTGATCCAGAGATTCCACCCTAAGAATCTATATAATGGAATGCTACACAGCAGAAAGAAAGTAGGAACTCTTACCTTTTGTGACAGCATGGATGGAACAGGAGAATATTATGCTAAGTGAAATAAGTTAGTCACTGAAAAACAAATAACTATATGATCTCACTTATAACTGGAATCTAATAAACACAATAAAGTAACAATCAAAATAGGACCAGAGACATGGAAACATGGAATAGACAGCAGTCAGAGGGGTGGGGGGAGGGGGAATGGTGGAAAGAAGAGAAAGGTTAGTCAAACAACAGTATGAATGAGCCGTAGCCAAGGACAATGGTGTGGTGATTATCTGAGGGAGCAAGGGGTGGGCTGGGGGGAAGAGGGCAAAGGGGGAAAATTGGGTCAACTGTAATAGAGTAACAAAAGAAGAAACAAAGTACATATAATGCAGTGGCACAATTTTACTTTTAATGCAAGTGAGAGAAAAAACTGATCCTGTAAAGCAGATTTCTCTTTAATGGGAAAGCAAAAAAGAAAACTGTAAGAATACACACACAGAATTAATTTTGTCCCATAGCATTAAGGCAGCTTAAAAAAACACATAAAAATAAATAAAAATACATTCATTGATTGAAATAATTAATATTGTTAAAATGTTCATATTAGCTAAAATGATCTACAGATTCTCAATGAAATGTCTATCAAAAATTCAATGGCATTTTTTACAGTAATAGAAAAAAAGAATCCTAAAATTTATATGGAACCTAACAGACCTCAAATGGCCAATGAAATATTGGGAAAGAAAAATAAAGTTAGAGGCCTTGCACTTTCTGATATATAACTGTATTACAAATCTATAGTAATCAAAACAGTATGGCACTGTCATAAAAAAAACAAATCCATGAAATAGAAGAGAGAATCCAGAAATAAATCCATGCTACAACAATTAATAAATTTTTGACAAGAGCATCACAAATACACAATGGAAAAAAGATAATCTGTTCATAACTGGTGCCAGGAAAGCAAGATAGCCACAAGCAAAAAATGAAATTGAACCCCTATCTTATGCCATTTACAAAAAAATCAACTTGAAATTGATTAAAGACTAATGCAACACTTGAAACTGTAAAACTCTTTAAAGAAAACAGGAAGAAGTTTCTTGACATTAATCTTGGCAATGATATTTTTGTATTTGACAGCAAAAGCATAGCAACAAAGGCACAAATTTATAAGTGGGATTATGTCAAACTAAAAAAAAAAACTTCTGTACAACAAAAGAAATAATCAACAACTTACAAATGAAAAGACAACATACAAACTGGAAGGATATATTTGTAGACCATGTATTTGATAAGAAGTTAATATTTAAAATATATAAGGAACTCACTCAACTCAATAGCAAAAATAAATAATAATCTAATTAAAAACAGGCAACAGACTAGAATTTTCCAAATAAGACATACAGATGGACAGCAGGTACATGAAAAGATGCTCAACATCTTATTTATCTGGGAAATACAATTCAAAACCACAATGAGATATCACCTCCTATCATGGTTATCAAAAAGACAAGAGATAACAAAAATTGATCAGATGTGAAAGAAAGGGAACCCCTATACACTATTGGTGGGAATGTAAATTGGTGCAGCCCATATGAAAAACAGTTTAGAAATTTCTCAAAAAATCCAAGATAGAACTGATATGATCCAGCAACCCCTTTCCTAAGTATGAACTGTAAGAAAACAAGTCAATATGTTGAAGAAATATCTGTACTTTATATTCATTAAAGTATTATTCACAATAGCTAGATAGGAAAACACCAAAGTATCTGTGAGCAGATGAATAGATTGAGAAACTGTGGTAAGAGAAATGTTCTTCAGCCATAATAAATAAAGGAAATCCTGCCATTTGCAGCAACACAAATTAAACTATATGGCATTTTGCTAACTGAAATAAGCCAAAGAAAGAGAAATTCTGTATAGTATCACTTACATGTGGAATCCAAAATAACTAAATACATACATACATAAATACACAAATAAAAGTTGAACTCATGGAAAGTATCCAATGGTGGTTCACCGGGTCCCGGGGTTGGGGGATATGTGTGGAGTGGGTGGCTGGGATACGCTGGGCAAAAGCTACCAACCTTTAGTTGTAAGATGAAGATCTACATGTAGCATGATTACTATAAGTAATAATACTTTATTATATATTTGAAATTTACTGACAGTAGGTGCTATAAATATATCCATATCATATTTTAATTACCTCCAGAAATGCTGTGATCATTCACCAGCCTTTTGAAAACGCTCTTTGATCTCTATTTCTTTTTCATACTTTATTATAGTCTTACTGTTCAGTTGACTTATTGCTCTTTCATACAGTGAAATAATTTTGTATATCACTCTGTAACTAATTCTCTCTAAATTATTGACTTATGTATGAAGTCCAACATTTTCATCTCTATTTCAAAAGCATTAAAAGGGTGAGATTCTCAATTTGATATATTATCTTAAATACAAACTAGATTCAGGGAATTGCTAATTAGTATATTTTATTTCTTTGGAAAACGACCCAAGATCGATTAGGAGCAGAACTTCTGTGAAAGACAGTGATATGATGTGAACTTCCACAGTTCCTAATGAATATGTCAAAGGGACATGCAAGATGACAAATAATGATAATAACACCTGAAATTATTCTATGACTTGATGAATTCAGAATGTAGAAATCCCTTGAGGCCTGAAACCACAGACTTCTCTCTGTGGAAAAGCAGTGCTTTCCATCACAATGACATAGAGTTTCTTGAAGATACATTTATATAGGCAACTTAAAGAGGTAAGAATTAGAAGTTAGTGTTAGATTATCTGTCTGCAGATGTAGTTTTGGACCTCTTTTTTCTGAAGCACTGAAGTGTGTGTGTGATGCGGGTTCTGCTAGGGTGTGCTGTGGGTGTGGATAGCTGCATAACTGAGGGAACTGAAGTTTTTCCTTCCTAAGTTGTGATTTAGTTTCCACTCTCTTCCCAGGGCGGTGGAATAGTTTCATATGGGAGTCAAGAACAGCAGAACAGGGTGTTTCTAGTGTGGGTTTCATAGGCAAGACAGTAGTTCTAACAGTTCCTTCTTTTATGCAAACAGCTCAGTTTTATCTTGGCCTTTAATCTTAGAGGACTTCAGCACCTCCCAACTGGTCTCTGTTTCTACTGGTGCCCTTACATCTTTTCTGCGGAGCAGATAGATTTAGCTTCTAAAACAATAAATCAAATATTGCCATGCTTTTATTATATTCTTTAATAAATTCATATTTCACTTAGAATAGACTTGAAACTACTTAACATGAATCACAGTGTGTGCTACATTCTATGACATGCACACAACCACTCGAACATCACCATGGTTTTCTATGCTCCAGACCCTTAACTTATCTTTGTTCCTGGTAAAAATAGAGTTACTCATTGCTAGGAGCATTTACACTTGCCCTTCTCTCTTCTTGAAAAGCTTCACCCGGATGTTTTCCATGATAGGCTACTTTCCTACTTTTTTGATCTCAGATCTAGGGTCACCTCTCCAACATCCCTTGTCTTCATCTCCTACTTAAAATAGGTTCCCTCCTGTTTCACATATTCTACCAAGCCATTTTGTTTTATTCCTTCCATTCTACTCAATGAAAATTATCTTATTTACTATCTCAAATAGAACATCGATTTCATAAAAAGAAAAACTTCTTTTTATAAATCTGTTTCCCCACAATGCACAGTAGTGCCTTAAATACAGTAGATCAATGTAAACACTTATTAAACAAATTCTCTTAAAAGTAAAAGTAACTTTAGCATTGAGTAAACTTTACAATTATTTAAAGTAGTTAAATGGATAGAATGTGTTCATCACTTTAAATGTCTAAATATTGTGAGAAAATGTGTTAGTTATACCTTTTATTGTGCATAACAGATAGACACTAAACCCAGCATCATGGAATACAGTGCAGTCACATCTGTGAGCACTGCTGTCACAAAGACGCACATGAGGATGGTGAGCGTGGGTCACAATGTGTGAGGACAGTCACAGCGTAGATGATTTTCATTGTCATTTTTGAATTCTCATATTTTCCCAAATTTCAATTAACAAATATTTATTTGGTAATACGGTTAAATAATAAATGACTTTCTCTATCTGCCATTGATTTCTTTTCTGCTATTGATTCTATATGCAGGAAACCAGCAGAATTCCATCACAATTGTTTATAAGAGTTGATAAAATAACTCTTATTAAGAAGTTGACCAGAACTTCTTAAGTCAGCTACAACTTCACAATTATTATTTATAAAAATTTGTTGGATAGCCTTTATACATGAGAGAGAATGGGGATGTAGGTACAGACATGGCCCACACTCCCACGGAATTTATAAAGTGGGTAGGATAAAGATATTAAATGAGTTAATGTTAAGTAAGGGTTACAGTAAGAAAACTAGACTGAAGGTAAGGAGATAAATACAGTTAAACTAAGAGTTAAACTATAACTATTTAAAAGTTAGGAAAATTAGAAAATACTTTAGCATAAATATTTAGTGAATTGAATGACAGTTGTCCAGCTGGAGCCAATAAAGGAAAATGCATATATGTTTATGTTTATCATACAATTTTTATAGCTAAAAAAAGGCTTAAGGGCCAATTTAATTTTTGAACAGAATAAGAGAATACCTGGTTTGGGAGAATTTTAAGATAACATAATCCACTTTTCATTAGCCATAGGATTCCCCTTTATAACAAGTCTAATTTCCAGTTGTTTAGACCCAGTTGGAAGTTTTGCACTCACGTAGAGGTTTCTAACATTCAAATAAGCACATTTAATTTTTAGGCATCTATAATGATTAAATTTTATCCCATATTGAGATGAAGTTTCCTTCACCTACATTCAATTTAATTCAGTCTTCTGAAGTTTTATAGGATAAGCCTAATCTCTCAACCAAATGCTAGTTTATCAAGTATCAGAGAGAGCTATCAAAAATAGCTATCAAAGACTCTTAAATTGTGTATTTTCATGGCTAAATACATTATTTTAAATAGATCACTGTTTCCAGACATAACTATCCTATTCATTCTCCTGGACCCTCTAAAACTGTGATGCCAGAAATTCTCTAATGCGGGCAGAGAAATAAAAATAACAAAATAACCAGGAAAAAAATAACAGAATGATTTCAGTATTTTCCTTTAACGATGGAACTGTAATAGTACATCTTAAGGTGCATTATTTATTTTGATAGTCATATCACATTGTTGATTCTTAAACAACATAATGTTTATAAATTGCTTTTGCCAAAGTCATCTGTAACTTTCATATCACTAAAACCAATGAAACAGATTAGGTGTTTTCTTGTTTGACTCCTGTTATGGGTTGAATTGTGTCCCTCAAAAAGATAAGTTAAAGTCTTACCCCCCAGTAACAGTGAATGTGACCTTATATGGAAATAAAGTCATTGCAGATGGCATCAGGTTGAGGTCATAATGAAACCAGGTGTGCCCTAATCCAATTTGACTGGTGCCTTTATAAGGATAGAAGAGTAAGGGACACACACACATACACACTAGATAGATAGATGATAGATAGATAGATAGATAGATAGATAGATAGATAGATAGATAGGTAGATGATAGATAGAGAGGGAGAGAGAGAGAGAATATCATTTGATGATGGAGGCAGAGATCGGAGTGATGCCTCTGCAAGTTCAGGAACACAAAGGATTGCCAGCAACACCAGGAAAAGTTCTTCCCTAAAGCCTTTAGAGATTTCAGAGGCCTGCCTACACTTTGTTTTTGTTTTTTTTTTTTTTAACCATTAGCCTCTAGCACTTTTAGATAACAAATGTCTGTTGTTTTAAACCACACAGTATGTGGCAATTTATGGCAGCCATTGGAAACTAATATAGATTTCAGTACCAAGAAGTGAGAAGTTGTAACAATTCCTAGAACCATAGAAGTGGCCTTGGAATGGGGTAATGGGTAGAGTCATAAAGAATTTCAAAGTACATCATAGAAAAGCTTAGATTTTCTTGACGAAATTGCAGGTAAAAATATGAAGGCTAAGGGTTCTTCTGGTGAGGTTTCAGAAGGAAATTAGAAATGTCATTTTCAAAATGCCTTCCAAAAGGCATTCTTTTTCATAAATTGACAGAAAACTTGGTTGAAGTGTGTTCTATTGTCAGGTGGAAAGTAGAATTTATAGGTGATGAGTGTAGATACTTAGATTAGGGGTTTACAAGCAATGTGTGGAAGGCACAGCCTGGCTACTCCTTGTTGCTTATAGTAAAATATAAGAGGAAAGAAAATAAGAAAGAAACTATAAAGCATACAGGAACTAGAAACTGAAGATTTTAAAATTTCTTCACTTATCCCTACTGCAAAAGAATGAAGAAGCATGCTCTGGAGAGAACATCAAGGGTATGGCTGGACCAACTTTGGCTGGAGAGATTAAACATGTGATTCATGGGTCCAATTTACCATCTCAGCCAAAGCACTAGTAGCTTAGACAAAGAAGATACAGATGGGAAGAAATGAAGGAAGGTTGTTGGACTTCTAGGATTCCTTAAGCAGAAAATGGTTGGTAGGGCTATTTGGTTACAAATATCTATGAGCCTTCAAGGAAAGGGAAGAATAACACCTACAGAGGCTCAGAGGCCAGGGGGACTGTGGAGGGACCGCTTACACCTTGATTTGGGACCTCTAGACTCTAGAATTGTGATTTTTAAAAAAAACTCTGTTTTTTTTTTTAAGTCACCCAGTGTGTGGTAATTTGTTGGAGCATTCCTAAGAAACTAATCTCTCAGCAGCTTTTAACAGTGCTTAATACCATCTCAAAAATCTCCTTTAGCACAACTTTTATTATAACAAGGCCTTTAACTGGTCCCTCTACACCTATTATTGCTCATTTCCAATGCATTTTCCATTTTGCAGCCAGAGTGTTCCTTTAATTGCTCAACTAACAGTTCAGTGCTAGTGATTCTGGTCATATAGAACTCCTAGGTTGCTCTCTTTAAAGTCGTGATTCAAAGACCCAGGCTTCTTGCATCTTGTAGTTCCACCAGTCCCTGGAACTCTGTAGAGAAATGCATGGACAGGGAATAAAGAGTGAGAATGAGGAATTATGTACTGGAGATTTTTACTATCTTGACCTAGAAGTGGTTCATGTGTCCCCTCATATACCATTGATTAGAATCCAGTGACATCACCACACCTAACTACAATAAAGCCTGGAAAATAAAATCTAATTATGTGGGCTGGAGAAAGAAGATAAGGGTTTTATGATACTTAGAGGTGTCTTGGCTACAGTCCACACTATTTTGCATTAAATGTGCATTTTATTCATTCTCACATAGTTAAAATACTTACTAGTTCCCCAAGAGAGAAATTAAGGGTGTTTCCAGTCACAATATCCAATTCAAAGCACAGATGAGCAATCATCCAGATGATCAACTATCCTTTCTTTCAGATTCAGTTATGGATTCTCCAGGTACAGGAACCTATGCACAAAAAAGTTGTTATCCCAATTTCAAACACACATTCACATTATTATACATGGGAGCTGGGACACAATAACAACAATAATAACTTCCAGGTGAACTGAGAAAAATGAAAATCATCCTGATAGTCAGACCTTAGTAAGACCTCTTACTCTAAATGTAGGGAACTATTTTAATTAGCTAATAATTATCATATCTGAGCAAGAACCTCTTCCATTGTTTTCTGGGTACCAGATCTCTATCACTAGTGCATGCTGGGAAAACATCTTCCCTGGGTCTAAAGAGATTTTAGATATTGTCTCCTAATAGTTAAAATGTAGGGTCTCAGATGATAAAGTTTGAAAAAGTTTTATGTATGTATGTATGTATGTATGTATGTATGTATGTATTTAGTATAGGCTTGTGATTTACTTGGCAATATAATTTTCTTAAAAACTTAGTTGGCCTCTAATCTACTTTTTTCTATTTAGACCCACATACCAATAACTAGGACCCAGGTTTTCCTAGACATAATTCCCATGCCTGATTCACTTTTTTGCTTCAATTCTCACTTGACACCTTCTCTCAAATTAATGCTGAGTATTTTGAAGATGCCTGAGTCAACTTATTTTATGGTGAGGGTATAGCTCTCACTAAAATATTTGCTACTTGGCTTGGTGAATTTGTTTAATGAGAGGTCTTGCAGGAGCTTTGTCACTGAGATGTCTCTGCTTTTTTTTTCTTATTATTACCAGAGTTTTGGAACAATTGTCTCTCCCAACACTTTGAAGACCATCATTTTTGGATGTTCTACATTCTCTTTCATTTATGCCTAAAATCAGCCAATTCTTGACTGAATTCATCTCTCTCTTTTTTTGTAATGCTTTTGCCAATGAAAATAGTATTCAGCGCACACTGCAATTCTAACTGCTTCAAACCATTTTCCATAGAGCTACAGACTTCATAAGCACGTGATCCCACCATCATATTTATTTTAGGTCACTCTTTCATCACATGTTTTTCCATGGAATAGCAAAATTCTCCATCCCTTTAAACTGCTATGTTTAATCTCTCATTTTCTTGCCCCAAATGACTAAATGAATGCTATGCATATTTAATTTTATTTCTACAATGTGCACTCCCCCTAACCATTTCTTATACCAAATACAGTATCAATCAGGATTCAGTTAGGAAATCAGAAATAGATTTAATTTAGGGTCTTATGCAATTAAACAGTTCTCTATGACATTAAAGTCTGGGAAGACTGTACATAAGTCAAAAATTTACTAGATTTTACTGGATCAGGAAGTTGCAGGAAACACAGGAAACTTTCAGCAATGATCATTGTTACCCTTAACATCAAAATGGGTGCATGGATGGGAAATACAAAAGGCCACTATGAAATCTCAGCTCTGACAAAATCCACATGTCTGCCAGAATGAAAAATAATAATGGCTTCTGTTTCTCTTCCACCTTTCAAAACTTAAACAGTTGATACTCAATGCTGAATTTTATCCAGATCCTTGCTTTAGGGATCTTTGAAAAGACAATGCTCAGATCTTTAGCCCTTGAAATTAAAAAAAAAAAAAAAGGAAAGAAAAAAGAATGGTGGGGGAAATCATGCTACATTGTCTGCAGCCTGCATTTCAGTTGCCAATGCTTTTTGAAATCTTAAACCTGTGCTCCAGATCCTCTGAGGTCTGGCTCTGCCAGCTTGTCACACTGACACTGTCCCCCAATTGCTATGCCTCAGCCATTCTGGATTTCTTACCTGAAATAGGTCATGCTCTATCTCAAAAACAGATTTTGCACATATTATTTCTTCCTGAATTATGTCCTCTTGTTCCCTCTTTTATTTCCCAGGAAACTCATTCTTCAAATGTCTCATTATACTTTAGCTCGTTAGTCTTTTTTAACCCCAAACATAGCTTAAATAATATAACTACATGCTTTTTACTGCATCATTTTCTTTAACTATTTTAATTCTTAACATCTATCACATTCAAAATTATTTTTCATTTTCCTTTACCAGATTTAATCTCTGTAAAGTTATGTACCATATATTTGTCTTATTTATCATTATTTCCCTCCCAAAATTTTATTGTATGTTAACTTAACCTATTTCAAGTTTACTTAATTGTGTATAACAAAGAATATTGCAAAATTACTTTTAAGTGACTTTCTTAAATTCATTATTGCACTCCTTTCATTTTTCAAAAGGAGGAAATTAAATTAGCATGACTTCTGAGTAATTATTGTTTTAAAAATTCAATTTACATAGTTTGGTAACATATTAATATCAAATTAATTTTTACTGTTTTTATATCTGTTAATTTAAAATGCTACATTCCAGATTCTCATATTAGTTAATTCTTTTAAATAATCAAAATTTTAATGATTTGTACAATGTAAAAGAACATTCTTATGAGAATCTAAATTTCAATTATATAAACAATAAAACTGTTGTATTTTGGTAGATGTTCTTCAGCAAAGGAAAGGACAATAGAGTCAGATTAAATAACATTTATTGAATGTGTTCCACTGTACGGTATCTCTGCATGTTGCTGTAGAAAGCAATAAGATGAGCAAAAATAAAATCTTTCTTCAAAGAATTCAAATTTAGTTCATGAATGCATGCAAGTAGTATATAGCTAAAAAGCACACAAATAATTGCAATATTGAAAATCTCACTTACTGACATTTTATCCAACTATAATTTAGAATTGGTTTTGTAGAATTTGACTTTGTCAAATGCATTTTATTGATTTGTATGAAATTGCTATGTTTGTGGACAAAACAGCCACAGTTTACATGTATATATCAAACACAGTACTGAAAGTGTAGGGGCCACCTTTATTTAAGAAAACAAATGTTAGGAATTCAGGACCTCTAAATTGGCAGCAGTGCAATTCTTACCAAAGGTCCATTTGAGACCTCCAATATTTGAAAAAGTCTGTCTTTTGGACAGATTAATTACGTCTTCCTCCAGATTGGCTAGGCTTTATCTGTTTCAAGTTAGCTTTTCAGGCCACAGTATATGTGGAGTTCATTACCTCAGTGCCCCATAGGAAGGTCTTTAGTGAATTACGTCCGATGTTAAACGTGCAGCTTTTATAGCTGAAAAATGTCTTTGTTTTTCATAAAAAAGTGTGAAGACATAATCCATTATGTTCTTCAATGTCCTTAAATATAAGAAACCACATGTGAGAGTCTCCCTTCAATTTTGAGCCAAGAAAATATTTGTGTCTGAAGACATCCTTGGGAGAACCACATTTTTCCTTTTTGCCTTGGCTGCCAAGATGAGCAGACATAAATTCAGTGTTTATCTGCTGTAATTGACTCATCACAGGTGCCTGATAATAGCAATTCTTCTGTTTTCTTAAAGTGTTGTTTTTGTTTGGCCCTGGAAGGAATGTTTAACAGAATTGGTTTACACTATATTGAAGCTGATTCAAGTTCTTTTAAAAAACAAAACAAAGCATAGCACTAAGTAGAAATACTACATAATTAAAAAACATGGTAATTACATAATTATACTGTCTAATGTAAAATGTATTAATTATCAATAAAAGCTTACTTTAGTTTTTATACTACAAGGACATTTACTACGTTTTATGTATTTCTTTCATAGTCACTTTACCATGTTAGACATAGAACAATCTGCAGAGCTGTGTAAGGTTTTGGCCGCCTAAAATGAAAACATAATGATTTTTATTTCAGAATTGTCTTTTACATTGCAAAAATCATTAAAATCTTTACTATTTAAATTTTTAAAGTATTATGAGAATTTGGAATTTATCAATTGAAATTAGCAAACCTAAAAACAGTAAAAATAATTCAATATTGATATAAGTTGCCAAGCCATATTATTATTATTATTATTTTATTTATTTCTAATATACTCTATTGATTGTGCTATTACAGTTGTTCTAATTTTTCCTCTTTTGCCCCCACCATCTGGTACCCCCTATTTGCTCTGGCAAATGCTCCTTTTAGTTCATGTCTGTGGGTCATGTATATAATTTCTATGGCTACTCCATTTTCTCAACTTTCTCTTAACATCACCATGGCAATTCTGTACCTACTGATTTGTACTTTTTTTAATAAAGATTTTATTTATTAATTTTCAGAGAGAGGGGAAAGGAAGGAGAAAGAGAGAGAGAGAAACATCAATGTGTAAGAGATATTGGTTGCCTCTCACACCGCACCTCCCAACTGGGGACCTGGCCTGCAACACAGGCATGTACCCTGATGGGAATCAAACTGGCGACCTTTTGATTTGCAGTCCAGAATTCAATAAGAACAACATTTTTTAAAAAAAATCTGTGGCTTTATTGTTGAAGAAAAGGAAAAGATTTATGAAGTATAGCCTTGATCATTTTAAAAGTGATATTTCTCCCTTTTGCTAACTCCAGATAGCTAAGATTTCTCTTATTTTTGAGTTAGGACTTATTAATGTAAATCTCTTTGTGTACAAGTTCACAATGGACAGCCTAGGTATTACCAGATGAAATATAGAATGTCCAAGCAAACATGGGCCATTCATCAAATTTACACAGCTTAGTTTCTAGTACGTGTTCATGATTTATATCTTTTTTTCTCAGCCAGAAATGTAACAGGGAGGAAAACATGTATCACAAGAACATCAATTTAAAAATGCAGAAGAAATACATTAATATTAGATAAAGTAAACTTCGGAGTAAGGAAAATCACTGAAGAGAGAAAAAAATTATATATCAATAAAAAGGTCAATATACCAAGAAAACATAGCAATATTAAACAGTTATGGCCCAAACAACAGAACTGTAATATATATAAAAAATAGATAAAACTAAAAAGAGAACTAGACAAATTCACGGTTACAGTTGGGTACAACAATACCCCTTTTAATCAATAGAATAACTGAGCAGACAACCATTAAGAGTAAAGAGGAACTCAATGACACCTTCAGGTAACAGAACCTAAATGACAAACACAGAGCACTCCATGAAGCAATAGAAGAAATACACGTTTTTTACAAGTGTCCATGAATTGCATACCAAGATAGACATACCCTGAGCCATAAAATCAACCTTGACAAATTGATACTAATTAAAATTATACATAATATTCTTGATCAACATAGGATCAAATAAGGAATTATTGCTAGGAAGAAAACAGAGGAAACCCCCATACACTTTGAAACTAAAAATATACTCCTATATGACCCATGCATCAAACATATATTCTCAAAATAAATTTAAAAGTGCTTGAACTAAACAAAAATAAAACTAAAACACATCAAAATCTGTGGAAATACTAAAATAGTCCTAAAGGGAAATGTTAGCATGCATACATTGGAAAAGAGAAAAGTTTTAAATCAACATTATCTCACACTTCAGAAACCTAGAAAAAGAAGAGCATAATAAATATAAGCATGCAGAAGAATAAAATAATGAACAGAATGTCAATAAAATTTTGAAAAATAGAGAAAACTCAATATAAGAAAGAACTATTTTGAAGAAAGATAAATAAAGCTGACAAACCTTTTTAAATACTGACAAAGAAGAAATAAGGTGTATTTTAAATATCAGAAATTAAAGTAGAGTTATCACTACAGATACAACAACTATCAAAAGGATAGTAAAGAGATACTGTGAGCAACTGTAAACACAAAATTTTGACAACTTAGATTAAAGGACCAATTCCTGGAAGAGTATACCTACCACAACTCACCAAAAATTAACTAAGTCATTTGATTAGTACTCTGTCATGGAAAGTACATTTGTAATTTTAAACCCGTCCCACCAAAAATAAATAAATAAATACATGCATACATACATACATACATCCAGGCCAAGATGGTTTCACTAGAAAAGTCTATCAAAATTTTAAAAGAGGTTTACTCAATTTAATCACAAGATGGCAAGATGGCAATACAGGCAGACATGACTCATGTCTTGCCACAACTACATCAAACTTGCAGCTAAAATACAGAACAACCTTCACTCAGGCATGTCAGAAATAAAGTTGAATGGAAGTCTGACAACTACAGAGCTGAACAAAACCACATCCATCCAGAATGGTAGGAGGGGCGCAGATGTGGAATGGATTGGCCCCACACCCACATGGATAAAAATTTTGGAGGGATATCTTGGGAGTGAGGAGTCCAAGACCTACACCAGGCCCTCTAGCCCAGTACTCCAGTGCCAGAAAGATAAGTCCCCACAACTTCTGTCTGCAAAAAACAGAGGGAATTGAGTCAGTGGAGGAGGCTGCTGGAGCCCTAAATAGATCTTCTTGGGGAACCCACACATGGAATAACATACTCAGACTCTCTCTCTTTGAGCTCCAGCACCAGGGTGGCAGCTTGAAGGGCACCGGTGGTATACAGGGAAAGACTGAAGCATCTGATATCAGGATGAGCAGAGGCCATTGTCCCTTTGCTGAGCCCTTCCCCCACAGAGCTGGTAAGCTGGTACAATATCTGAAACCCCATCAACCTGGCTAACACTGTGTGACCTTCCTTGGAGATCCATAAAGGCTCCACCCCACCCAATTGACAGGCTCATCCAAGCTGCTTTTCCATAAGAATGGTTGGTCTTGGCTTCTAAATCCTATTAAACATGCAACAGCTGGCTTCAGTGAGCCTTAGCAGCAACCAGAGTAAAGTCACAACTTGGCTTCGCCGGGGAATCCCTAAGCCCAGTACAAGTAGCAACCATATCAGATTGCTTTCCAGCTCAGGCAGGGTGCCCCAGGCAGAACACGGGCAGGGGCTGACCTTAACCTGCACCACTCATGAAACCCTAGGGTGAACACACCCAGTAGACAGCTACAGACCACATCAGAGAACTACCACTCTGCCCCTGCCCTGCTGATCCTCCACAGAGGGAGGAGGTTGGTGGTCAGTGATCACAGCCAATTTCTGCAGTTTACTGACCTGGGTAAATCCTTCCCATTGATCTGCCAACAGCAACCAAAACTCAACTACAAGAGGAGGGTATACTCAGCCAACACAAAGAGTGCACCTTTGGGTGATATGGAAGGCTGTGCCACTGGATCCTACAGGATGCCTATTATATTAGGCCACACTACCAAGACATAGAAGCTCTACCTAATACATAGAAACAAACGTAGGAAGTCTGCCAAAATGAGGAAACAAAGAAACATGGCCCAAATGAAAAAACAGATAAAATCTCCAGGAAAAGAGCTAAACAAAAGGGAGACAAGCAATCTATCTGATGCAGAGTTCAAAACACTGTTTAGAAGGATGCTCAAGGAACATAGTGAGGTCCTCAGCAGTATAAAGAAGACTCAGTCAGAAACAAAGTATACATTAATTGACATATATAACAATTTATAGGGAAACAGCAGTAGAATGGATGAAGCCAAGAATCAAATCAATGATTTGGAACATAAGGAAGAAAAACAACAACAACCATGCAGAACAAGAAGAAAAAAGAAACCAAAAGAATAAGGATAGTATATGCAGCCACTGGGGCAATTTTAAGAGGTCCAAGATACACCTCCTAGGGTTGACAGAAGGAGAGGAGAAAGAAGAAGAAATCAGAAATCTATCTGAACAAATAGTGAAGGAAAACTTCCCTAATTTGGTGAAGGAAATAAACATGCAAGTCCAGGAAACACGGAGAGTCCCAATTGTGATGGATGCAAAGAGACCCACTCCAAGATACATCATTATTAAAAAGCAAAGGTTAAAGGTAAAGAGAGACTCTTAAAAGCAAGATAAAAGAAGTTAATCACTGGAAGGCTGCCAGATGGGAGAGGGGAGGGGAAGAATGGATGAAGAGGAGAGGGGACTAAGAAGTACAAATAGGTAGTTACAGAATAGCCATAGAAATGTAAAGTACAGTGTAGGAAATGGAATAGTCAAAGAACTTATATGCATGACCCATGGGCATGAACAATGGCAGGGGGATTGCCTGAGGGACAAGTGGGTTTTGGGTGGAGGGAGACAAAGGTGGAAAATCAGGGCAACTGTAATAACATAATCAATAAAATATAATTAAAAAAGAGAATTACTAATTCTACATAATCTACTTTTTGTCACCCCTCACACCATCTTTTGCTACAAGAGGGCTTAATTGCCAATTCATTTTATGGATCCAGTACACCCAGTACTGAAGGTAGACAATGAAACTATAAAAAATTACATGGCAATGTCTTCCATAAATATAGACTAAAAAATCCTCAAAAATATATTTCCGAAGAGAATTTAGCAATATATAAAAGTCATTATACATCATAACCATGTGGGATTTATTTCAGAGATGAAAGAATGAATCAAGATTCCAAATTCAATAAAATAATTCATCATATTAACAAGTTAAAGAAAAAATATGACATGTTCGTATTAATTGATACAAAAATACATTTGATAAAAACTTCTAGTACAATATTATTAAGGGGAAATTCCTCAATATGATGAAGAATATCTACTAAAATCCTGAAGCTAACATTTCACTTAACTGTGAAAGACTGAATGCTATCTGCCTATGACCAAGAATAGGGCAAGACTGTACTTTCTCACAATTCTTATTCAATAGAACAGAGTACTGGAAGTTCTAGACATTGTAATTAACAAAAAACAAAAACAAAAAGTAAAAACATGCAGATTGAAAAGGAAGAAAAATATTTCCTATTTGCAGAGGAAATGATTGTCTACATAGCAAATCACACAAAATCTCAAAAAACCTTTTATAATAATAAGTACAGCAAGCTACCAGCATTGAATGTGCAGACATCAGAATTATAATACAGTAAACTTTAAAATCACTCAAAAATAAAATAAATACTTACATCTAAATCTAATAAAATATGTGTCTGTCTCAGAAGTTGACAACTACAAACTTCTGATAAAAGAAATCAAGGAAATCAAAATAAGTAGAGAGACATAATGTATGCATGAATTGAAAAACTAAATTTAAAACATTTTCTCTATGTAATATATTATTTAGATGATACAAATACAACATACAGACCAAGAGAAAATATTTTATAATTATATATCTGACAAAGGACTAATACTAGAATATATAAAGCACTTCCAAAACTCAACAGAAAAGTATATTTTTATTAGAAAATGGGAAAAGGTTATGGAGAAAAGCATATTAGATGGCAAATAAGCACATGAAAAGATCTTCAACATCATTAGTCATTCAAGAAAAGTACATTAAAACAGTGATAATATCACTGTATATCAGAATGACTAAAAGGAAAAATTGTGACACCACCAATTGCTGGTGAGTATGTGGACAAAACAATCACTCGTGTATTGATGCTGGTTACGTTACATGGTACGGTCACTCTGGAAAACATTTTGGCGCATTCTTTAAAACTAATCATGCAATTATTGTTCAACAGAAGCAACTGCATTCCTAGGGAAATGAAAACTATGTTCACTTAAAATTCTATACAAAATGTTTATGGCAGCATAAATTATAAGAATCTAAAACAGAAACAACCCAGATGTACTTCATTGGGTGAAGGGTTCAACAAATTTTGATATATCTATACCATGAATTACTACTCAGTAATAAAAAGGAACAAATTAATGATGCATGTAATAACATGCGTGGATCTCAAGACAATTATGCTGAGTGAAAATCAACCCCAAAATATCACTAGTGCATTATTCCATTAATATAACATTCTTGAAATTACAAAATTATAGACATGGAAAATAAATTAGTTGCTATTACGGGTTCAAATAAGCATGAAAGGGAGAGACAAGTGTGTATGACTACAAACACCAACATGAAGGATTCATATTGTGATTGAAGTATTCTATATCTTAACATTATCAATGTTAATATTCTTGCTGGAATATCATACGGTAGTATTGTAAGATGCTACCATTGTAGGAGTGTGGGGCAAGGGGACACTTAGGGACCTATAGGGGAACTTTCCATATAAATTCTTGTAACTGCGTGTGAATCCACAATTATCTAAAAACAAGTTATATTAAATAATTAATTGTTGTTTTTAGTAGATTAAGCATAGTTGAAGAGACATTGATATGGTTGAAAATATTTTCATGTACTAAAAGAAAATTTAATGTAGCACAGATTGATGAAATGATGAAAAATATTTGAAACACAAGAGATACTAGGTATAAAGTAGAAAATTGCAACCACAGGAAGAAATACATTAAATGAAGGAGAAATAATATTTAAAGCAATATTAAAACAATTTTTCCAAAATAAATTAATTACTCCATGATGCAGATTCAAGAAACACTAGGAAATTTCTATTTAGAACAAAAAAATCACACTTTACAGTAAAATTGATTAAAAGTACATTTTAAAAAATCTTTGCAGCTGGTAAAGGGGTAGGAGGCTGGGGGGATGGGAAACCTAGAATATTACCTTAAAAAAGCAACAATAAAGCTATCTTCTCAGCACAAAGGAAGATATAGATATGTTGAAAGGATATTTTTAAGTGCTGAATGAAAGAATCAGCTAAAGTATAATCTTTTATGCTGCAAAAAAATTCAAAAACTAAAAGCAATTCAACTTTTGAGTAGGGTGGTAGTTTAAAGCTCTAGCTATGAACAACTGGGAGGTAATGAAACAGGAAAAGCAGCAGAGAGCTACAGAAGCAATGTGGAGTAGTGAAATTAAGATTTCACAGAAGGGAGAATTATGCAAAGTGAACTGATTTTCTATATGTGTTTTTCACTGGGAACCTTTGCTGAATGTGGATGCAGACAAGAGGCTGAGGATTTGTTATTGTCCTGGGCAGGAACCATGCCGAGACAGTGTGGAACCAGCAGGGCATTTGCAGGCATCACAAACCTAGAGTGAAGATATTGGAGACTTGAGAAGCCTCAAAGGGCTAATTTTCCACTTAAATAGTTTGGGGAATTAGCCATTGCATGGAGTGGGAATCTTAAAAAGCAAAAACTGAGGTTAATTTATTTTTTAAAAATTATAGCAAAGTTATGGCAATATTGCAATGGTTAGGAGGTAGTGATGGGAATTCAACACCCACCAGAAAGACATTGTCAATGGAAAGTTTCTCATGTAAAAATCCTGGAAGAATTCATCTAAGGGACAGGCATAAATCAGTTGTGGACTGACTATTACCCAAATGGCAAACTTTTCTCATTTCAGTGCAGCACTGTATCACATCTGAGACATCTCTGAAAGAAGAAGATGACACTTGTATTCTTGACCATTTTAATACAATATCCAGTATTTAATCATTGGGCGTGGCAATGAGCAGAAGCAGTTAGAGAGACAGAGAGAGACAGAGAGAGAGAGAGAGAAGAGAGTCTGAAAGTACAAAGACACTGGTAAATTATACAGATATTGAAGTTTTCAGATTAACATTATAAATAATTGTAAATATGTTCTATAAAATACAGAGAAACATGGAATATTATTATAGATAAAATGAAGAATTTCAAGATAATTAGAAGCTATGTAAAGAGTCAAACTGAAAATTTACAGCTAAATAATGCAGTGTGTGAAATTAAGACCTCACTAGATGACTTTGAGAGAAAATTAGAAATTACAGAGAAATTATACTAATGAACTGAAAGACAGGACAATATAAAATATCTAAAGTGAAACAGAGAGAGCAAGATAATTGAAAATAAACCAGGGCACATGTAAAGGATATGGGTCATATGGTATGAAAAGTTATATGTCTAATTAGAGTTCTAGGAGGAGAAAGAGAGGAAAAATAAGAAGGGGACAAATAAAGAGATCATAACTCATAATATTGCAAACTAATAAAAGACACTTTACTCATAATTTGAAGAAGCTCAGAAACTCTGTAAATATGTGATTTACAATACGTAAGTTACAAAGAGAGCAAAGTCTATTAGGCATATCATAGTCAAACTGCGTAATAGAGAACACTCTTGAAAACAACTCCTTCAAAGGTCGACAGTAGGATTTAGAGCTGACTTACCCAGCAGACAGAAGCCAGAAGAAAATGGAGTATCATGTTAAGAGGAGTGAAAGCTTGACTTCTATGTCTTTTGAAAATATTCTCTGAAGATGAAAGCAAAGAAATGTCATTTTCAGACTGGGCAGATCTGAGATAATTGGTCACTAGCAAACCTGCAAAAAATTAAATTCTAAATAAAAGTATTAAAAATTGTATATTGATGTTAAAAATGTTAAGGGAAATTTGTAACTAGTAGAAAACTTGAATGTAAAGGCATATTTAACTCTGCAAATTACAGCGTGTGTTAATTTGCCAATAAATGTGGTTGAGGGTACCTGTATTTTTAGATGGAAAAGTTAATGAAGAAAGTAAATTTCCTTTATTCACAATGTAAATATAAAATCAGATCATATATAAGTCTAATAAATTATGCATAATGAGGAATAAAACATTTATTTATTGAAAGCTGCTCTTCTTGTACAGGACATAGCCTTGTCTTTTTACCCACAAAATTTTACTACCAGGTTTTAAAGTTTAAAATTTAAACTATGCCTAGCACAAAGTGAGTAAGGTGTAAATATTTTCAGATGGCATTCTTTAGAGATGTAAATATGAAATTTCCATTAGTGCAATTCTAATTAATGCTATATTATGAGTTTTTCAAACTAAAAATGAATGGAAATGAACAAATATCAAAAGGTGTACAGAGATGTCAGAAAGTTTGCCTTGCAAAGTGAATTGAAAATCAACCAGGGCTCAGTCTAAGTAGCATTTGACATTTCTATCACCCCCAAGCTATATGTGATGTCGTTATGATCAGTATTTATCCTGGAAACAGTTAATCCATTACTTTATATGTATTTGGAATCAAGTCAAAGAAAATATCAGATACAAAGAAAGGTGATTTGCAGTCTTTGTAAGTAATTCATGCTTGTATACCCAGCTGTATGATTGCCTCCATTTAATCTGTCTTTTTCATTTTTAAAAAGCTACCAGTTATCTTGAAAATAAATAAGCTTCATATTCAAAGATGGAAAATTGTATCTTAGTGTAGAAGAACATAATGCACTGATACTGGTAGCAAGAAGGAATAAAGAAAAAATCAGAGCCTGGCTCTTACAAGATTCATTCACGTTCTTTTAACTGACTTTATATAAACGAACACAAAAGAAATAGCACACTCTCAAAGGCAAAGAAAGAAAACAGCCAGAGTGCTGAGTTAGGAAGAAATGTCGAAGGAGGGTGAAAGGTGCTGGACCAAAGACAGCAAAGGCATAAGCTGGCAAGAGAGATCAGAACAAAATGAGCGTATATGGAAGGAGCAGTGTGACTTTGGCACCAGCAAACAATTTCGGATGCTGTATTTGGTACTTAGGTTATGTTCAGTTAGCTATGTGGAGATTTTCAAAATTAAAAGAGCATGCAAAATTCCCTCAGGAGGAATATATGAGAGGTGAGAAACAGATTTTCAGGCTTCTTTCCCACATTTGCCTTTAAAATTCACTACATACAAATTATAAGAAAAAGAAAGAGTCTGAAATATATTGTAGGGTACAAAAGAACCATGTGGCATGATTATGTTTGCCAGAGCCTCAAAATTGTTCCTCCACAAATTCTTCCTGCAGTGATACAATAAGATATAGACATGCATCATTTTCCACAATGTCGTTATGGAGGAATCAAGTCTTTTTCCTCACATTATGAAAATCTGCACTGAGAAACAGTGTATTTCTTAAAATTGTGTTAAGTGTACATTTTTTGCTCAAAGGTCATTCCATTTTTTGCTTGCTTTTATACAGAAGTACACACGCACACACAAAATAACAGTCCAAAAGGCAAAAATACTAGAGCAGGAAATATGATTAGGTGTTAGGCAAAGAAGATCATGTTACTACCCTGCTAAAAAACTCCATGTACATGCATAGTAATATAATAGAAACAATGAACTTTTACTGAGTGCTTACTCTATGCCGAGAACTCCTTTAAGAAGTGTACACATTAACTCATTTAATTCTCAAACCATACTTAGAGATGGGCATCATTATTATTTCTACTTATAGAAGAGTAAATTGACATGCAGCAATGTGAAGGAATTTGTCCAGACTTACATTCCTAATTCCTAATAAATGGCCGAGCCGGAATTCAGTCCCAGGTCCTCTACACTGCCTAAATGTAGCATGCTTGCACTGACGTCTTAGGCTTGAACATGAAACATCTCTCCCAGACGCCCCTACAAGCCCACCTTGGGCTTACTCTCATTATATGTTAATTGCACCATATTATTTTATTCCTTCTTATTTGTCTTCTGAGAAGAATGTAACTCTTTACAGAATACAACACTTTACATGTATCTGTTTCTCACTATTTCCAGCATCAAAATGTTTGGCAAAGACTTGAAGCTTAATAATTGTTGAATGAGTGAAGGATACTCATGTTAATTGCCTACTGTGTGCTACATATAAGGTTAGATCCTTGTTAATTGCCTTGGTGAGTGATGAGCATGCTTAAAGTTTCTACCATTAGATTAATTTCTCTAAGTTAGAGGAGGTTTCCAAAGATAATTTAATTGGGGGTACTGGGCTGACCTTTTCACATTCCTATTTCATCATTTGGGTTCTTTTTCTCTCCCTCCATCCCTGCAGGCCCCAGAGCTGTGGTGCACAGCTACTTCTCCTCTAAGGCCAGAGCTGGAGATACACTTCTAGGTTCCGTCAAAATGTATCACTGGAACATGTAAAGTTACAACCCTGTTTAGTGCTTTTCTAGATTATTTACGCATGGATAGAATGCTGTCTGGGGGTAATACATTCTTGAAGAGGTGAGCAGGCTTATGAAATGAAAGGTCTGATCATAATATTTTCAAGGCTGGATGAGCAAGGATGATACGTGTCTGAAAACACTGGATCAGCAGAAGAAAAGATAATGCAACAGCATACATTGAACTTAAATAGAGCACACCTGTATTGAAGGTATCCAATTCAAATATACCTACTGGAGGGGGGGAAATGCCAAAAACTAAAACTCCTTACCACATGTGATAGATTCTGGTAAGTTTGGGAGAAATTCCTCAGTAAAGTTAAGCTTCTATTTTTTCTATCTACAATCACTTTGTAATGATTTTAACTATAGTTATGAGTAATGATTATAACAATAGTTATGTAGTTATGGGTGAAAATATTGAGATTATACATTAATTCAGGGCTACAGTCATTCCAGGAGGAGAAAACAGAGTTATCTAAAATGTAAGACAGGGTGTGGGGCAAAAGTTGTGTAGGGGCAACAAATGGGGAATACAAAGAAAAAATCGTCCAAGAGGCAGGACTTCGGGAGTGCAGACAAGATGGGTGGAGAGTCCGCTAAGGAAGAGGAGCAAAAGGGATCTCACTGTGCCATTCCACAGAGGGCTCTGTTCAGTAGACTCCAGATAATCTTTTGATTTGCCAAACTGAACCTAATTGAGGTGTCCAAAATATCAAATAAATTAATATGAAGAGCTTCACTCCCAGCTCTTGCCTCAGAGTTTTCTGAGGAACCCACCCACTGCTTGCTTCTCTGCCTGTGAACCCCGAGAGCTGCACTGACCAATGAAAACAGCACAGTGCACCTCTGTACTTCCAGCAAGAATTTGCAAACAAGAGTCCTCTGTGTTTCTGTTCATCCTGATCTGGAGACTATTTACCACTTCAGTCCCTCTAGTCATATTTACTGACTTCTTCTTTTTAAACATGTCATGCTTTTTCACCTCTTTGCATCTTTTTAAAATTTCACCCTCTTTCTAAATGCCCCTTCTCTTCTGGCCTATTTGATCCATACTTGTCCACTTTTCAAGTTTTAGCTTTAAAGTTATTTTTCCTTTAAAGTCTATGGATCCTTTCCATAAGGTAGAACTATCTACTCCTTTTTTGCCTCATCACAATTGAGTACCTTGTTCCTGCTTTAAGCATACATATCTTACTGTGTTTTTTGTTTATATGTCAAACTCCCTCCCCACTACATACTACAAACATGTTGAGTTTAGCAACAGTTAGCAAAACTTGGGAATTAAAGGGATATCTGCCTTATGAACCAATAAATTAATTAATCCTATACAAATACTATTTTCTGGATTTATAATGTTTCTTTAGGTCATTTGTAATCAGATCATCTGGTACATACAAGGAAAACTTGATATTTTCTGAATTGTGTGGAAAGAGTCTCCTACTAAGAAATGAGAAATAAATCTTGGATATATAGGTGTGGGCAAAAATAGGTTTACAGTTGTATACAAATAAATAATGCCAACAATAATTAATAAATAATAATGAGAATGCACTGTATTTCATGTACTCACAATTGTAAGCCTACTTTTGCCCACCCTATACAGTAAACCCTCACTTAATGTTGTCAGTCAGTTCTGCAATTTTAAGTGAAATATAACAAAATTAATTTTACCATAGACTAATCGGTATACACAGGAGTTAAATTCCTGCTACATCTTACTAGTCATAACAAAGTGACACTGAATGGAACAAAGTTATTCAAATCTTGCCGTATTGTCTTTCACAGTGATCCAGTGATCACACAGGACCAATTACTTGTCATCTTCACCAAACTAAGTTTCAAAGCATCAGTGACCTCATCACTGACAGGAATATAATTATCATGTTATCTATTAATGGAAATGATGGGAATTAAAGACTGTTAACCTTTATTATTTACTCTGTGAATTCCCTTTTGCAAGATGACAAGTTTGTGTGTGTGTGTGTGTGTTTTTGTATCATTGGGATTATATCTGGTTAAAACATAGAGAGGAAAAAAAACCTTCCAACTCGTGATAAGGGGTTCATTGCAAAGAGAAGAAAATAAGACTGCTAGACCACAGATTACTAACCCATAAAAATTTCACATTCTCTTTTATACTTGTGTTAACCCAGAGTCCCTTGAAATTTGCCTTGTGAGAGGAGGAAAGGTGGGAAGATTAGATCTGATGCTCAGCAGGGAAGAAAGAATTAAGGTTTGTATTCTTATTTCAAGAGTACTGATAATACACGTTTGGAAGAGAACATAATATATAACTAGAAAAATAACTAAGATCAATAAAATGGTTACAAAATTTGTCCAGGATATAAATCTTCCAGATTTACAAAAATCACAGTGTTTGGTGGGGACAGTGGAGGGGATTTAACACATTCACTGCTCCTTGTGTTAGTTAAGATGTTTAACTTTTATATTTGTCATAAACCCCTGTTGATTGTGCATGGGCTAATGTCATTGTGAAGAGTAGAACACAAAAAAATAACAGTGTCTTAGTGGAGACATAATGTTTCTTTCCCGATCTTTTATGAGAAATCTAGACTGTGGACCCCCCTAGATTCTCAGAAAATGCTAAGATTACACTGGGACAAGGTCCTATCACAGGACGTTTCCATAAACAAATGCTTTTAGACTATTTTTGTCCATGTAAATTGATTGCCAGAAAGTCATAGTCATGTTCTTCTTTGTGAATTTTCTCCACATAATTTTTGTTCATTTCTTTTTGTTGGTTTTAGTATTAATTTCTTTTCACGAGTTTGTGAGTGAATGTTACTTGGAAAAATAGTTCCCCATGTTAGTTCTTATTTTATTTGGTTTATATTTTTGAATGTGCATAGTATTTTCATAATATAGGAAAATATGTTGCTATTCTTTTCTAATTTTAATAGTGTTTTAATTTATTTTTCTTTTTCTAATCCAAGGATCATGATAAAGTTACCCATCCTATTTTTTCCTTTTTTTTTTCTTTATAACTAACTTTTCTCTCTAAAGTTTAATTTTTGCTAACCAATTATCCTCACAGAATTTAAAAGTAATTATTTCTTTCACTTCATTTTTTAAGAAAAGCATTTGGATATGGATAAAGGAATAAACAAATTATAATACCCTTTCAATATAATAAATGTGTACATTAAAGTATATACATTGTCTACAAGTGTACATTAAAATGTGTACACTGTCTTGCATAATTACTGCATAATTATAAGGATTAACTTTACCCACCAGGGTTGGAAAAGATAAGGTGTAGGAGGAAACTACTTCTTACCTTACGCTATCTTGATGGTGGTTCACATCTTTCATCATCACACCAAATAGACAATGAAAATAAATAGAATTACCATCCATTTTTTACTGAATGTAGGTAATCCTTTCCAGTTGACAAAGAGTGTACACAGGTAAGGAGATGGCTGTGATACTTAGCTCCCAGTCTGGTTAAATCCTTCTTCTGTCCAAATGGAGTCATACCTCACTCTCTAGATCTTCAGAAATGCTCCATGTAATCTTCTTGTTCTTTCAAGGAATCTCAAATGCACCAGCTCTCATTTAGAGCTCTCCTCTTCTATACTTCTCACAGTTCTGCATTGTTCTCTGTTCTACTCCCCTTTTTTTTCTGGGATTTCCCATTTTTTCCTACAAAAATAATTAATTACCAGTTCCTTCTGGGTTGAAATGACTATTGCATGTTTTTTTTTAAATCTCACCTGGTGGCTCTGCAAAGGGAAAGAATCTGTCCTGGTTCAAAGCTTGTGAATCCATTAGTGGGAAGGGGAGAAAATAAATTTTTTGCCCATTGTGGTTAAGTGAGAGACAATATGGGCCTTCCATCCTGTATGAGTCTGCTAAGGCTGCTACAACAAAATACCTCAGACTGGGTGACTTAAGCAACAGGTAGACTGTTTCTGGAGGCTGTAGTAATCCAAGATCAAGATGTGTGCAGGTTTGAATTTTCCTGTCTTTCCTCTGGCCTTGTGTTGGCTGCCTCCTCACTGTGCCCTCACATGGTCTTTTATTTATGAGTGTGAAGTCCTGGTGTCTCCTCCTCTTATAGGGACACCATTCCCATTGATTATGGCCTCACTCTGTGAGTTCATTTAAACTTAATTAAACATTTCAAGGTCTATCTCCAACACAGTTATATTGAAAGGTTACATCTTTATAATGATTTGGGGGTACTTAATATTCCTAATATTTTTCCTAATATTATTAGGAATAATAATATTATCAATTCCTAATATTATTCCTCAATATTATAAAATATTTATAATTATATGCAGCTTACATCTCTAGGATTAGAACTTCACAAAAGTTTTGATCTTGTTATATAGCATTCATATTCTTTCTATTAATATGACTTTTACTTTATATTTTCTTATATCTCTGTCTTCATTAAGCTTCAATTCAATTACTTTTAAGTAATTTTTATTTTTCAGTCTGGTGAAATACATTTCACCAGGGCATAATTAACTTTACAGAAATACAGAACTTTCCAGAGAATTCATTGTATTTTTTCACATCACACCATTTCTATACTGATGCAGTAACCTTTCCCTCCTTCTCTTAGTAGAGTACTCAGAAAACCTATTGGTCCTTGGGGGATTGGTTTAAATATTCACATACATGGAAAATCTTGCGTTGTTCTGTGTTGAAAGAGCTGGTTACTAAAAAGTGTTCTGAAAAGTTAGGATGCATTTTAAATAGATAGAGCAATATCCATACATGCTTTAAATATATATGTTTATATATATTTAAAAATTTACATATACATATAGATATAATCTCATAAATGTCTCAAACTATTAGTTCAGAAAGAAACCATCACACATAAATTTGTTTTGACTCTTGCTTTTTATTTTGTTTTGTTTCTAATTGACATAGAATGCTTTTGGGTGAGAATAATTTTGAATTTTAGACAAAGATACATTTATATGACAACCACTGCTTTCTGCTAGCTCTATCCCATAACCTTAGCCTATAGAGATATAAAGGGTTTGTATTCTCTGATTTAAAGGGCAGGTCATCTGTGTGGTATATAATTATTTAAAGAGTATCAGTTTTTTTTCCTACTGCTAGAAACTCAGAAACATATGGAGGATGAAGAGACAAATAACTTGAGGCAAAAAATAATTTTTAGATATCTATCATTTTTGTGTGGATGAATATAAATTATCATTTCTGCATTTTAAGTTCTTGTATCTAACATCATAGGCTGCTAAGAATTGGCCTACATTATGCATTTTATAAAATAATAAATAAGATGCATTGCCAACAATATGAATTTAAACTTTCTATTAAAATTTAGATATTTTAATAAAGATGATATAAAATAGTCAAATTGCCTGATTTCCCACAACCAACATAACACAGTATTGGTGTTCATGTCCCTGCTACTTCCTATGGCTTTGTCACCTTTTCAGTTCCTCACCTCTTTTCTTTATGCGAAGTCCCTGGTCCCCACAGCTTTTGAGTGTGTGACTAATACTTTCTGCTCCTATTTATCTTGGTGACAAATGGAAAATCTCAAATCAAACCAAGTTAAGCAAAACAAATAGTGCTTATTAGCTCATATATCTGAAAAGTTCAGGGAGGAAGCTATTTTAAGGATTACCAGAATGCAGAGACACTAATAGTTTTGTTATGGCTCTGATATCCTCTTCCCTTCATTAGACTCTGCTTTCCTCCTTGGCTTCATTTCAAGTTTAAACAATATTTAATCTAAATTATTTGCACAGCTAGAAATTTCAGAGGCAAGACAGCATCTCTTGCAAATATCTTCCACAAATTTCCAGGATAACTTTCAATGGCTCAGATGAAGTCATGGTATGCTTTCTGAATAAACATCGTGGCTAGTGTTTGGAGTTTCTCAATTAAGCTTTGGTCACATGCCCAGCCTTAGATTTCATATATCACTGGAAAAGCATGAACTGATTGGAGGCTGTGCTTGTAGAGATTCAGGTCAGACAAAGCAAACAGAAAATATTCATTAATCTCTTACTGCCTTTACATTCCCATCTTCTTCTCAATATAGGCAATTTTAAGATAGTTTTCTTAACATGGTACAACTGTACCATAAACCAATGTAAGTGCATTTCAAATTCTCTCTAGTGCAGAGTTTCCAAATATTTCATGCATTTATTGCAGTTTCTAGTCCAAGGCACCTGCTTAATTAATAAGTCTTTCATTTGCCTACAATCAGGATTGACTTCTTATGATGTGGAACCTACTATCATCATACTTAATGTACTCTTGCAATAAGTAAGTAGGATATCGTCAATAAAAACCTCGTTTGGTCAAGGCTGATGGAGAAAGAAGATATAGCATTTATGTTTCTGTAACAGGCACATTGTCCATTTTGTACACATAGTAAACACTCCCTGCTTTGCTGTGTAGGGTTCCCTGGTCAACCAACCTTCCTTTTCCTGTTTCTGTTTTAAAAACTTTCTCATTTTCATTCTCATACAAGGTCACATTTGAGAAAGAAATTTGGGAAACTACTTTTCTGGTGATTACTGTGGCTTAGCATTCCCTTCCCCTTCGTACAGATTTAGATCACAGTGCCAGAGGATTGCATTAGGGTTTAAACAATCATAGGATTTTGTTTCCCAAACTTGGGAATCTATCAGGCAATGTTACTAATTCTATTTCAACCTTTGTTGGCTTCCCATTAATTTACATTTAATCTGCTCTATGGGGTAATTATCCAAGCTAAGGATCTAGAGCTTTTTTTTTTT
>CM052542.1:53879682-53891678 GCA_028533065.1 Trachops cirrhosus
TTTTCTTCTTACCCAGGAATAAGATTATCTCTTATTTGTGAGCATTTACTTAAGTTCATACACATTAATCAATGAACTGATTTATATATCATTATTTTTATATCATCTCCTAAGTTCCAGCTTAAATAACATGGGGCCTAAGTCTCATTCTCCAACAATTTACCATGTGAGAAAGGGTGACTCCTTACACCCTGAGGTACACCATTTATGCCTCAGCTTCTATAATTTCACATTTTAGAATATTTCATTTGCAAAACCCTACTTCATCACTTTCTGTATATAAATATGTCATTGTTTCTATTTCACCAATTTTTTTCTGCTTTAACCAATTTGAAAAAGAGATTCACTATGAACCCAATGTTTAAGTGACAACTTTTTTTTCTGATTGGCATTACAAGTGGTATCATTTAAAAATGATAGTACTTTAGTAATTAAAACTCTCTACAGAGTGACAAAAAACAACTAGGTATTAAGTTGATAAGAGTGTATATTGACAACATGCTAAATAGCATGAGGGAAACATTTGTTTCCAAAGACTCAAATAATACCTCTGGGAATCTCTCAAGTTTTAGTTTTCAGCTCTGCTTACTTCTGGATTGGTTTCATTGTCTGTCTAGTGTCTTCATTTGCAGCAACGATGGCCATCTTTGGTTGTCTTTATACCTAACTTAAAAGGGATGAATCCCATTGACCCATCTTAGGTCACAGATCTCTCACTGTGTCCCTCCAGTTGTAAAATTAAATGGAATATACTTTACGGGCAGGCATGAATCTGGTGCCCACCTACAGTGCTGGGTAATGAGATAAATCTTATTCAAGTTCTTGGAATGAAATCAGGAAGGGTCAACCAAAAGTAAATAGGAAGGGCATATAATTGCCTGCCACAGAAAATGACAATAATTTTCTTCTTTCATATACAAAGAAAATTACATTATAGACCAAATTGTCAAGAGAAATACAATCAAACTCCCTTTAGCTTATACAAGTAATCAGGAAAATGATTACATTATGTCTTTGCTAAAAAATGAAATGAAGTTACCTGATTTAATTGATAAAAAGCATGTTTGGCAAAGAAAAATAAATGGCTATATAAATGCAAGTCAAATTGGGACAGAAGCAACTAAATTAAAATTTCAAATTTTCTTGCACAAAAGTCTATTTTTTCATGGATTAAAGCCAGTTGCATTTTTAAATATGCCCAGCCATTCCTCCTGCCACATCACTCACTCAAATCTGAGGATATCTTGTTACAAAGACTGTTAATGTTTGTTTCACAATAATAGGCAGATTTTTTTTTTGGTGTGCATGCTTTGGCCAACTGAGACTAACTAACTAGTTTTATTAAAAATAGATAAGCATTCACCAATGTCCGGAAAGAGTTTAAGGAAAGATAAATACACTTTTAATCATGAAACAGTTAATGATACAACTTGGGAAAATGTTTGACAAAGCACAGGATACTATTTAAGCATTTTTAACAGTGTAAAAATTCAGATTAGGAAATTGTTTTTGAAGTGTCTTATAATGATTGAATTAGTTCAAGAAGAACACTATGGTCTTAACTGTAATGACTTTTGACCTCAACTATCTGTTCTTTTAATAAAAGATCCATGCATGTCAGTGCTACAAAAAAATAAATAAATAAGTCATAGGGTTTCATATAACTTATGCCAATGGTTTTCAACTTTGCTGTGTATTTGAATCTTCTGGGCTCAAACTCATCACAGGGAGATTTCTATTCAACTGGTCTGGGGTACTTAAATCTCCCTTGGTAATTGTAATATTCAGATAGAGTTAGACACATTGGTTTAGGTGAATGTGCTTAGAAAATCCATGTTTGCCAGTGACAGTGATTTCTTTAGATGGAGTAGAACATTTGAGTCAATAAATAATGTGTTCATTAAATATGTGCAAACTTAATTTCATTTTAACACACAAAAAGTTTTTCTGCTGTTACATTGCTGAATCATTGTATCATTATTTTTCAGAACCAAATTATTTTTATTTGGAAATGTACTACTTTTCCTTTCAAAAGAAGAGGCACATGAATTCAGATCACAGAGTCTTCAGGAAGTCACTTTCTCCTTTAAAAAATGTACATTTCCTGAACAATGTGTAGATGTGATTATGGACAAGAATCTAAAACTTGGAGCTACAGTGGTCAGCACTACTGACAATAACCCTGTTCTCATGAATCTTGAATCATAAAATCTGTAAATAACCAAGACAGTCACAAATTTAATAGTATATATAACTTTGTCCAAAAAATTGAATAATTTATTATGCTTTTCTTAGAGCACAAAACAAATATTAGCTGTATTAGAATCTGAAATGAAAATTTGTCTTGGAGGTCACTGAGCAAAATGGTTCAAAACATTCAGGACTTTGAAAAGACTAAAAGAAAAGTAGCATGTGAGATTAGTGAAATAAACATGCAAACACAAAGATTATGTGGGATAAAAAAAGACACATAACTGCATAGATGCAAAACACATCAGATAACAATAAAAGGAATTTCTGAGGCATGTTAGCCAATGACTTTGAAAATGTAGCTGAATTGGAGGAATTCTTAGGAAAATGTAAAATCACCAAACTTATTGGAAATAAATTTTAAATTTGAATAGTCTAAACCCATTGAAGGAATTAAATTTTTTGTTATAAATATCTCCCCAGAAAAATCTCCTTATGGTAAGGTTGTTTAAGTAGTTACAATTAGTAAATGGTTACTTTATTCAACTTTCATCTTGTTATCCACTAGTCCATCATGAAAATTGTAAGGATAGTATATCTATAGTCTTCTTTTTTGTTTTTATTTTTATTTTTTAAAATTATTTTGTTGTTCAATTACTATTGTCTGCATTCACCCCCACCCCATCCAAGCCCACCATTTTTTAATGTTTTATTATTTATACTATTACAGTTGTCCCAATTTTTCATCTTTCCCCCTCCACCCAGCCTGCTCCCCACTTCCATAAACAGTCCCCACACTGTTGTCCATGTCCATTGGTCCTTCTTATATGTTGTTGACTAATTCTTTCACCTTCTTTCTTTATTTACTAGTATGGAAATATGATTAAAATGTAAATGAAGATAGTTTGATATGTCTCATTTTCATTTCAATGAACACAAAATTTTCTTTTAATTATTTCTGAATATCTTTAATGCCCACAAAAAACATGTGAGATAATCTGCAAAAATCTTGCATGAAATCAATAATAAATTCATTTGTTTCAGTGTGTAGAATCTTCTTCCTTCTGGGATGATTATTTGATTTCTGTTTTCATTGATCTGATACTTCTTTCATTATTTTTCTGATAACAGACATATTTTTATGTGGTAAAATCCAGACCATGTATTTTAGGTGGAATTTTTCTAAAAATGCTCTTGTAACTCTGGAGTGACAGGCTCAATGATGGGTATACCTCCAAATTTGAGTTGATTTTAGGGCTTAAAAAAAAAGAAGCTTTATTCCTCTCATTTGAGGTTACTGAGGTGATAGAATGTGTCTTAATGTATTGGGATCACAAATTTTGAAGTGATGGACATTGTCTTTTTCAGGAAATAGAGACTGACCGTAGTCAGAGGATTATGTCCAGATGTAAGCAAACTGAGAGATGGAGAAGGAGATCCCTCATAGAAGGGTTTGTGTTCTAGGATCCCCTCAGTTAGCACACTTAGGTTTCCTAGTGTGGGGGTTCAGAACAGGTTTCCACAAAGTATGTCACTTTGGCATGTAAATTATTTTGAGCTGAAGGCTCAGAGGAACTTTTATCTCTTCCTTAAATAATTTAAACTAGACCTCCCCATAACAAAAGGTACACCAGAAATAATTTTTTGACCTATCTCTATAATAGGACAAACTACCAAGTACTGAACATCTGCTCTTATTGTCCTACAATGACCTTCCTCCCCTCTGAAGCCCCAAGACGCCTGACTTCATCTCAGCTCAGTATGTTATAACACCTCGTTTTTTCCCTCTCTGTTTTTGGACCTCTCCTGTATGTGGGGTTCTTTTGTGTATGTATATAATTAAGTTTGGTTATTTTCTCTTTTTAATCTATCTTATGTCAATGTATTTATTCGACCAGTCAAAAGAAACTTGAAGGTAGATAAAAGTTGCTTCTAGGACACACTAGTGATATGAAGTACGAAATTCTGAAAACAAGTGTCTGATTTTATGTTCTTGAATATAAGTTTTGGGAGGGTCCATAATAACTGGTGTAGTCCTAACAAATACAACATTGCTGCTTTGGAAAATCAGGGCATTTGTCTATCTCTACATTTTATAGGCAATTTCCTGGGGTTTTCTTTTCTTTTACTTTTTATCCCCATGCTGGTTCACAGAAGAAAGTCTAGATAGATTTGTTAGTGGATATTTTACTTCTTTTATATTTAGTAACCTGCTATAACTCTCTTTGTTGCATCTATTGTTCTGCTTCTTGTTTTCCTGTATGTAGAAAATAATTTTTTATGAATTTTACATCATATTTGCCGATAATTTACTTTGAATCCCCTGATGTTTAAGGGGAATTTATCTAAATGGAGGGAAAGAGAGGGAGAAAAACATCTATGTGAGAAACATCGATTGGTTGCTTTTCCCACGTGCCCCAGCTGGGGCAGGAACACTCAGCATAGGCAGATAACCTGACCAGGGGTCAAACCCAGAGCCTTGGGGTATAGGGATGGTTCCCTAACCAACTGAGATACAGGGCCAGGGCTATCTAAAGCCATTTTAAAAATGCCATTTCAATTTTAAAAGACTATTAAAGTAATACTTATAAAAAACAGTTACCCATTTTGTCTACTACTATACAAAGGCATTAAATAAAGTCAGCATGTTAGTTATTGCACAATATGTAACGTGGGAGCATATTATATGTTATTTTATTATTATAAGTTTTTTCTTCTATACAGAATGTCAAACCTTTGGATGAAATGGCTTAAATAAGGCAAAACTTGGCACCTTATTAGTTTTGGTTTTTAAACTTGTATTAATGTAAAATTATTCCCAGAACTTTTACACTTGTTCTGCTTATATTTAATGTTATCAATTACAATGATTTAGTTTTTATATATGGTTATTTGATGTGTCTTTCTCCTACAAACTGAGAAAACACACTGCAGTTTGAAGGTTTAAGGTCTCCCTTTAGACTTTCTTCAGTTGATGCTGTTTTCTACAGTACCCAAGGTCTTCATTTTTCAAGAAAATTGAGCTTCTAGGCACTCTAAGTGAGAAAATCATTTGGAAAATGAACCAATGAACTACTGTAATTGAAAGGGTGTCATAAGTCTGGGACAATAACAGTAAGAGAGGTACGAAGTTCCCACATTAATCTCAATGGACTCATTATGGTCACTTAAATGTCAATATTGTTAACTTTTTCATTGCAATGGAAAGAACTAACTACTGTGCTTTTCTAGGCCAGCTGAACACCCTCCATAGCAGGAGGTGCCACTCATTTGAAATAATGTGCCATAAGGGAGAGCCCTTAGGAACTAGGTATGCAGAAACTTGAGCATTATTTTGATTAATTGGTTAATTGAAGTGCTGCTACTACTATCCTTAAAATTATGGTTATAGTGTTATCAGCTAAAAAATGGCTGGACTCCAACCATGAACTTTATAGAATTTTGTATTTTTTTCTATAAAATATCATCCACCAGCAGGGAAGACAGTTTACCTTAATAAGGTAATAAATATATTTTTTAAAAACATCCTTATATCTTATAGTACTAGCTGATATTAAAACCCAAAAGAAGATCCAAACAAAGTAGTAAACAAATGATAAATCCTTACTCCCTTTCAAAGGGTATTTGAGAGCTTTATATTCTAAATAGTGCTCATCATCATCTTCTCTGTGGCTGATGGTAAGCTGTGGAGTACACAGACTAAAGTGTCACTAATAATTAGAAGAACAAAAATGCATTCTGAGACTATCAAAAATTACTAGCCCTGGCTGGTGTGGCTCAGTGCCTTGAGCACCAGCCTGTGAACCAAAGGGTCACTGGTTTGATTCCCAGTCAGGGCACATACCTGGGTTGTGGGCCAGGTCCCCAGTGGGGAGCTCATTAGGGCAACCACACATTAATGCTTATCTCCTTTTTTTCTCCCTCTCTTCCCCTCTGTCTAAAAACAAATAAATAAATAGATTTTTTAAAAAATTATGGTATTACTCTTATTCAGTTGAACATAGTTTTCTCCATGCAAGTATAATAAGGATCATTACTATTCAGGTTATATGTTATAATATGTTATAATATGTTGTACTATATTCAATATACAAACTTGTCCTTATAATTTTGTGCAAAATAATATTACTTCTTTCAAAAGCATATGCAGTAATGTGTTTATGATCCAGTATTCTGTGAAACACAACACCTTATTGCCAATTATTATTTTTGAAAACAATCTAACTAAATAAAGGAGGAGTCTGGGACCAAAAAATAATCTTTGCTTTGTGACTCCAAATTAATGACTCAGTTTTCTAATTTAAAATTAGATTAGGAAAATCTGAATTCAATAGACTGCCTTTTGAATCATTCATCATTCATGAATATAATGGAACAAATATTTGTAATTATACTCAGACCTTTAAAATCCTAAATTCTGACATCAAAAGGACAACACTTAGAGGAGAATCAAATTTATCAAAAGAAATAAGTGTCTTTTTTGATGACTTATTTGAAGCATGATGAGGCTAAGAACTTAGTTTTCTCTCCAAATTTCAATACAAAGAATGCAAAGGAGGTTGATGGCTTTTTGAGCTATACTCAACAACGAGTACAACTACTTCAAATCAATCAATCATAATTCTGTGAATAAAATCTAAAGTGTGTACTCAAAAATATGGTAACATTAACAGTTATATAGACATATGCATATATAATATGAATTATTAAAATATATACATGTATAATAACTTATAGAATTATGTAATTGAATGATAAACATCAAATCCATGATAGAGGAAGAACAGTTTCGAGAAAAGTGAGGGGTAAATAAGGAGTCTCAGTGATTTGACAGTGAATTATATCTTAAGGAGAATGGTGAGTTCCTTGAGAGTCACCATCTTTTTATATTTTACAACATATACATTTTTGTATGCATTAAATTTTTATATTAAAAGGGCAATTATAAAACAACTTAAGGGGTAGACTTTATAGCAAAATGGACACTACCTCTATTATTGTCAGCTGTTCTCTATTTTCTAAAAATCTTAACATTTTAAAGGCTAAAAACAAATTTGATTTATCTCACACATGTCTCTTTATTCTGGATTCTTCTTATTAAAGTATTGGTAAAGTCAGAAAAGAAGAAGTTAAAACAAGCAAACACAGTACAACTATTTGCTAATTTCAAATCTACTCACGTTCCTATGGCTAAAAATAATCCCTATGCTATGCTATATGCCAATATGACTGTGCTACATTGAGGTCTGTCCAGAAAAAGTCCAACCATTGTTAAAATAATGAGAACAGCTTGTGCTATGGCAATGTAACCTGGCAGCCAAGGAGGGTGGACTGGAATGCACATACATGGACAGTGACGACTTCACTGTACCAGTCAGTGGGGACCATAGAGGTTGTTGAGTGAGCATGTGTACTATGTGGGCTGTCACATTTAAAATGACTGAGTAGTCAAAATCTGCACCAAATTTTGCATGAAGGTTCAACATTCCTCAGCAGAAACTATTTGTAGATGGTTGCACCTATGGACAACTGGTGATTGGTAGCTTCATCACAACATGCCTGCTCATGCATTACATCTTATACAGGTTTTTGGTGAAACATCAGATCACCCAGGTAACTCAGACTCCCTACAGCCCAGATTTGGTGCCCTGCGAGTTCTGGACTTTCCCTAAACCTAAATCACCTTTGAAAGGAAAGAAATTTCAGACGTCGATGAGATTCAGGAAAATATGACAGGGCAGCTGGTTGCGATTAGGAGAACTGTGTGAGGTCCCAAGGTGGCTTCGTTGAAGGGGACTGAGGCATCATTGTCCTGTGTACACTGTTTCTTATATCTTGCATCTTCTTCAAAGCATGGCTCTATTTTTCACAGTGCATGACTGGATACTTTCTGGGCAGACCTCATACTTTGCCTATTATAGGGGCAGGCACTGCAAAGCCACTTGACAAAGGGCATGAATGTATAATTTTTTATACGCATGGATGAATAATTGGGAACAATATACAATCTACCACACTATAAAATAAAATCTAATATCCTAAAAAAGTTTAAAAGTTATCAGAAAAGTTACGTGATTCATCAGGAAAGAACAAGAGCCATAGAAGGACTAAGAGAAGAGTTCTGAAAACAGATTTCAGACCATTCAAGTATAATTTAAAATAACAAGGACATTAGTCAAAATAATAAAACTATTCATAATTTTAAAACTATAAGTTTTATACCTTTAAAATTAGGGTGAAATGTTATAAGAAAAGATAGAATTATATAAATAATAACATATGACAAATAATATTTATAATATATAGGTGATATATAGCAAAGAAGATAAGAAAGTTTAAGTAACAAAAGGTTAAGTTTTTACTTCCTTGTCAAAACTCAGTTAATCATAAATGCAAGGGTTTATTTCTGCATTCTTTATTATCTTCCATTAGTCTTTACATTAGTACCATTAGATTCAATATAATAGAAAGAGAGACTCAATATAATTACCAAAATAGAGCCAATTAGCCAAATCACAAGACAGGCACTTTTGAAACACTTGCTGTTGTCCCCATAATACCAACTAGGAATCATAGGGTGGCACTGGGATAGAATTCAGATATTCTTTCTCTACAACCTGCATGTGAAATACTATGCTGTACAGTTTGATTTTGGTTTTGCCATTTACTAGCTTGTTAACTACAAGTTACATAATTAATCTCTTTGTGGCTCCATTTCCTCATCTATAAAATGCTGTGTGTGAGTGTGTGTGTGTGTGAGAGAGAGAGACAGAGAGAGAATGAATGAGGTTTGATTTAATAACTCAAAACATTTATGACTAGGCAACACAGGTACACAATAAATGTTGTATCTTATTTGCTTGACCTGATTAAATAAATATCATTCCTCTAGTCATATGAAGCTATTTCTGTCTTAGATCAACTGTTTATAAATTGTTGGCTTAGGTAAGCCTGTGAGACTGTCTTTCATAATCCATACAATGGCAATATTGTTACCCACATCATAGAGTTGTTTTAATGAAATAATGTATGTGGAAGTACTTAATAAGAAATCACAATTTCATCATCAAATTCTTTAATCCTCCTTTAAGGGTAAATCTGACACTCACTATATATAAATAAAATTAAATAGTTATTCTAATGAGTACTTTTGGTAGAGGTATGAATATCAACATTATGAAAACTAATACCAGACAATAAAAATAACCTAGCCAGGTAGATAAATTCTTTAGCATGATTTCGATATTATAATTTATCATGTCATTTCTTCCTACTTAGAAAAATTACTGCAGAATGAAAATATGATATTGAAACAAAAACTGGGTTATTAAAAAGAATAAAACAATATGGTGTTATTGGTGACACAATTTTCTGAAACGTTAACTATAATACTATCAAATGTATTGATTTATAGTCCATAATGCAGTTACATAGGTACCAACCCCTATCTTTGGAAATTGAGTTTTGCTTGCAAATAAAATAAGAGTTAGAGAATAAAAATTTGATGATGTTATATAGATTAGATTGAACTTTTCATGTACTTTAAAAATATATAAGAGGATTTGAAAAACAATTTGTTTATATGGCAACAACTTCAGAATACAAGACATATAATGCCCTGGAGACTAAAATTTTGATTTATTCAATATTAAAAATGTCACTAAAGATCTCAACCAAGAGATTACAGAGTTTTATGAATTGAAACAATAAAAGTAAAATGTTTGAGCTTGTTGTGTAGGAATACATTTTATTTTTAAATGGGATTTGAATATGTAAGTTTAGAAGTAGTGACCTTTTTTTAGAAAAGTAGAAATGTATATCAATGTTATAAGTCTGTTTTTTTTCTGTGGAACTCTGTTTAAATCAGTCCATCTCAACACATTCAACTGTTCATGTCTTCAAACCATCTGAAATGCTCTGGGTATATTAAGTGGCAGAGTAAAGATCTTTTTTTCTCTGCACTGTACATATATATATATGTGTGTGTGTATGTGTATATGTATATGCATATATATGTGTAAATTGATTTGAGAGAGAGGAAGGCAGAGAAAGAGAGACAGAGACAGACACATAGACAAATATTGATTTTCTGTTCTACCCATTTCATTCGTTGCTTCTTGTATGTGCCTTGACAGGAGATCGAACTGCAATCTTGGCTTGTTGGGATGATGCTCTTAGCAACTGAGCTACGCATCCAGAGCTCCTCAGTATTTATTTTAATCATCGAATGAGTGATTGGAGTTTCCACTTGTATTACTAGATAAGAGTAAGTCAGTAAAACAGTATACCTTAAGACAGTTAAGTATTTTATATTCCAAGTTCTGCACATTTAATGAAATTCATTACACTAAACATATTGACTCATACTGAGTGATAAAATGAGTGGTGGAATGCACACTGTTTATATCTAGGTTAGAGTTTAGCACCTTATAACCTGTAATATTTTTAACCCAGAAAATAATGGCAAAAATGTCATGATCAATTTATCATATAATAAATGATGTTTATGTTGCTCTTGAATCATAGAGGCAAGTCAGTTGATTTTTCAAAAGTTTAAAAAAACTATTTTAAAGGATGCTTCAGTGCACAGCACTAATAGAAATTTGTTATAAGATTATGGTTTTATATATCTTTTAAATTTTAATACAAGAGATTTTAAAAATAAAATATATATTTCTGAAAAGAAATTAAAGCACAAATTCACCAATAAACTTATACCAGTAAAGAAGCCAGAGCTTTGGTTTCAAGGTCAGTGATTGTTCTATCTCATTAGGATTTTGTTTGCATCAATTCATGCAGGTCTCTTTAAATGTCATTCTCTCCATTCTTCATCAAAAAATTTTAAAAATCAACAACAATTAACCAAACCCTAATTCTTATTTGGTCAAAGTATTTGGTACTCATGTAACAGTTCCTGGTAGTTGTTGCATTTGTAAATATGTCTGATTTATTTTTTTTATTCCTACTCATAAATGAAGTAGATTTTCAGTTCACACAATTTAAACAATTCTTTTTTCAACATTGTATTATAGGTCATGCTTGTGTTTTCTGTTTAGACAGTTTGGTTTCACTTAAGAAAAAATCAAACCATGATCTGGGAGAGTATTTTCAGAAGTCATTATTAGCTATGAATTCTTCTGTAGGAATTAACTTCTCAGATTTCTCATCAAGGCAACATTGAATGCTGCATTGTCTTGAGAGCCAAATAAGGTGGACTTCATAGATCACATATAAAACCAACTTTGTAGTTTTAGCTGGTCACTTGACCAAGGAGCCTTATTCTCAACATCTATAATAAGAGAGAAAATTGTGCCTATTCCCCAGGATTATTTTAAGGATTAGGGGTAGATATATAAACTATGTGTTTGATGCTCAATAAATGGCAGCTCTAAATAAATATTCACTTAGACATTTTTCTGGTAAAATTCAAGAGAAGCCTGGCCATACATGGATTTGGGCAAAAGTAATAAAATGGACCTGGGTGGAAGAAAAGAGATGACTTCTAAAAGTCTAAAAGTCTCCTTCCATGGAGGAGGAGACTGACTGAGGCAGACAAGACACAGTAAAATTAAAATAGAATAAAATAATAAAATAAAATAAAATAAAATAAAAAAGTATTATATTTAAATGCCAGACTCAACACAAAGATACCTAAGTCCATTGTGTTAAATTTTTATTGTATATGCCCATCTGGGTACCTGCTGAAATTTACAAAATCAAAGATTTTGCTTGTCTCAACTATAGATCCTGAAGTCTGCCCAACCTCAAGGCAAAACATGAATAAGCAAGCAAAAACAGGAGTAATG
>CM052542.1:53898888-54049931 GCA_028533065.1 Trachops cirrhosus
GCCCAGAGCTGAAACACAGCAGAGGCCTAGATGTTACCCCTAAGGGTTAATACTTAAGGGAGTGGTCATGCAAGGGCCCATGTGGAATTTGCATGAGGCAATACTTTGGCCCCTTGTCCTCCTCCAAGGTGTCTACTGCATGACTAGCCACAGTCTGGGAAGGAAAGGTCAGGGGAGAGTCTGAACCATGTGACCAGCAGTATAAGAGGTCAGGGGTCTAAACCAGTGCTATGCTAGGCGAGGAAGGATCACCCTGGGAGGAGGTCCTTGTTGTCGCAGTTTTGCCTGTTGCTCTGTACCTGGGGCTTTCAGCCCTGGTGACTCTGGTATTTGGCCCATCGTGGTTGCTCTGCTCAAGTTTATCTAACTGCCTACCACAAAAGTACCCAAAATTGTATAAATTAGGGTAAAAGGAAAGTATTAAGACTTTTTGGCCAGTTTTATAATCTAGGTCAGGCATGGAATCCATAAAACTTACTCAAGTTTCTTATTTTTTAATCAATTTTTTACTTTTAACAACTAATGTTACCTCATCTCTTGGTCTTTTGATCTCTTCAATTTTCTTCTTGATGTAGATATTTTGTTACTTACAATTTTTCTCTTATTGAAGTAAAATATAAATTATATTATGGGACAAATTCTAGCCCTGTTATGGATACTATTTCAGGTTTCTTTTTTTGATGAGGTAAGGTAGCTTACTAGATTCCTCATTTTTCACAAAATAATGGTAATTCTACCTAAAAATGTACAGATTAATAAAGTACATCTGTATGTGGCAAATTATGTATGGGCTATGGGAACTCTAATTACTTCAGTGAGGTGTGATCTTGAATCTAGTGCCATTCGATTTTTGAAAACTGGCTGAAGAAAACCAGACCTCTGGCAGATTTTATGAAAGATACCATGTCCATCCATTCCTCTAATGCGAATGCCCAAAATGTATTGTAAGGCACTCTAGCCTCTTAGATGCTCTGAATAAAATGGGCTTTGAACAAACACATGCAGGAAATTTGTGCATATATATACTATAGATTGTCTAGAAGACCTATAGAAACTGAGGGGGAACACAGTGTACCACCCCAAACTATGCCTCTCTGGCATAAGAGTTCTTTAAAAAAAAAAAAAAAAAACAGCAGAGAGGAAAAGCTCTTAAAATAAAGAACTTACTTTTCTTGAGAGTTATTAATACTTGTAAGAGAAATCTCAGTGTGTAAGGGTGTCTTCCTTTCTATACTAGAAAAAGAAGGACGATTCTAACTCTCTATAAACATATGAATACAGAAGTCAATGACTTAAATTCTTATTAATGACCTTAGCCTTGTTACTGTAATTTTCCTAGTAACCTCCCATACATGGCCTTCTCCCCACACCCAGCACCTTGTTTTGTCTTTAGCTTGAGATATTATTTAATGTGGTGGCTTCAGACATTTCAAGATGCTACTCAGTTTTTCTGGACAGCTCCCACATATTTGAGTGCATGAGACATACATACTATTAAACATCTGTTTTGTTTTCCTCTTATTAATATGTTTTTTTATTACCATCTCAGCCAAGAACCCAGAAGCTTAGAGTAAAAATTGTTTTTTGTCTCCAACAGCACATTAGCACACTAAAATCACTGAGAATTTAACAATTAGCATACTGAAGAAATTCTTTCTGGATACTGTAAATACTCTTCCAGGCATTTGAAAAACTTACTTTGGTATTGAGCCAAATCATCAGACACCCTGGTATGTATTCTCTTCCACATTCCACAACAACTAACATATTAAACCGTGGCTATTAACCAGGCCCCACTCTAAGTACTTTGTTGTGTTATCTCATTCACTACTCCCAGCAAAGTTAGAAGGTATGGTTCCTTTTCCCATTTTATAGGCAAAAAATAAGGACAGGTTTTTAAAAATCCCATGCATTAAAAATGCATTCATGAAGTCAAATGTATTATTGTCTTTTGTGTTGCTATATTTTAAAAATTGTCTATGAATGCAACCAAGACATATTCATTTATTACCCAATACCTGTCTACCCACCTTTCAGAGGAGGAATTGAATAAAACTGACAGATGCCAATATCAGTGAGAATTACACTTTTCCTGGTTAACTATTTTTACTTTTATCTTACGGAAACTATGAGGCAGGGCATTGGTTGTATTTCCCTTTTCCCTGTTGGCTCTGGAAGGATTAGAGCTAACAAGCAAATAGTACTGCATAAGCTGTTCTAAAAATACCCGTGGAATTCCCTGGCTTTTGTTTTTTGTTTTTGCATTGTCAGTACAATGGTGAATAGAGAAAATAAAATATTTTGGCTTGCATAAAACTGTAGTCACCAAATTGCAGCTGAAGGAATAGAAGCCGCCTGAGAGGTTTTTAGATTCATAGCTTTTAGTGTTGTAAGATCCACTAAAAATTTTAGTCTGAATACTTTATTTCATAAAAGAAGAAAAAGATTATTTTATTTTATAGAAATACAACAGCAACATCACAGCAAAAACAAGTGTGTTCAGATAAAGTTTACTAAACAAATAATGCATAACCACACAAGTATTCTTTAATTGTCAGGCAATTTGGTATATCCTGCATTTAAACTAAAACTCATGTATTTTTCAATAAGCTTACAGTTTATTGGTGGATATAACCAAATAAATCAACAACTATGTGTAGTCAGAAACAAGGTAAAATACGTAGTGTCTTAGCCATAGTCATCACAATTCCTTTTAGGGAACTGTTTTTGTTCAGAAAGATAACTAATTAAGATTCCTGTGGTGGAAGATGAGATACAAACACAGTGAAAGAGAGAATCAACTGCTCTTCATTGGCAATACATTTCAATGTGGGGAGTAAGAAAGAAGAGAGAAGTGAAGAGAGAGATCAGAAAAATACCTACACTTTATTGATATGGAAACAACTGATTTTAGAGGAAATTAGTTTTGAACAATAAATTGAAATTCTCTTGCTCAACTCTAATTTTCTTTGTTTTAGTTAAAACTCTTTACAGGCATATGCCCAAGATAAATTTTCCAAAAGAAAATACATTTATTGACTCACAGAAATGAAAGGCCTAGAGATGAAACAGAATCTAATATTGGGGCATAAACAACATAAGTAGGGTAGATCTCAGGGGAGAATCTCAATAGAATATTCATCATCTTTTTAGGTGTGTCCTTTTTAGGGCACTGGCCTTTACTGATTGGTCAGTAGTGGGGTAGAGAGTCATTAGTCATCACAGCTGATCCTGATGTCACCCATGACATTGACCCTCCTGGCCCTGCTGCTTTCTGGGCCTGGAGCTGAAACACAACTGAGGCCTGAATGGTATGCCTAGGGGTTGATGCTTAAGGGAGTGGCCATGCAAAGGCTTATATGGGATTCATTTCAGGCTACTCTCCAACCCCCTTTTTCCCCCTCTAAAGGGGTCTACTGTGTGACTCATGACATGCCAGGGGAAAAAAGGTCAGAATAGTGTCTGAGCAGCATGACCAGCAATGTGAAAGGTCAGGCGGTCTAAACCAAATAACCAGTGATATGCTAGAAGAGGAAAGGTAACTCTGGGGGCTTGATTCCATCTTATAATTGTCCTTTGCTGGGTACCCAGGGCTTTCTGCTCTGATGACTCTCTGTGTGGCTTATCATTTCTACTCTGCTTATGTCTGTCTAATTGCCTACTATATTACACATACTTATTACACACTTATACACATAGTTATTACTCATATACTTATAAGAATTTCCATATATAATCATGTATAATATATTAAACTAAATAAACATGAGTTATACTGATATATTACCAACTGGCTCCTTCTATCCTTGCTTATTTCTAACATCCTATTCCAACAGTGAGGAACCTGGATTTCACTATCTGCCATCCATTTACTTAACTGCTCAGTTCTGAAGGTTTTTAATATGAGAGAGACTTGGGCATATCTATATGCTACATTATTGGAGGAGAGGCAAAGTACATTGTCAAATGTTATGATTAATAAAGCAACATCCTGAAGAGATGAGAAGATGTGAATCCAGAGTTAAAAATATATAATTAATGTTGGACAGAAAATGAGACATTTTTTTTTGCCTCAGATGGAAAGGCAGTTAAAAAAAAAGATAAAGAATTATTAGGGATGAAGGGAAGAACCTGAGATAACATTTCTCACTCCAGTTTTCTCAGTGATATAGGCAACTTAAGGTCAACTACTGAGAAATATACTACGAAGGAAGATGCTTTTACTATAGAGAGTTACAGGGAAAAAGCGAATATTTGGAGCAGTCATTGAAAGTGATATAATTTGACATGGGTTTCAGGCTTTTTTGTTGCATTAGCTGATAAATTTATTTTATTATATAAGCCAGTTTGAATTAAGTCTCTTTTTTTCAGCAGAAAAGTTTTAGAATGATTCTGTTCTAATTGGTTCAGTCAAAATTCTGTTAGAAAGTAAAGGTTCTTGCAAAAATTATGTAATAAAATTTCTAAAACATAGGAAGATAAAAGGAGGAACAAGATGACAAAATAACTTCAGTAATAACTGTATATTATGAATTTATACTTGATGTATTTATTTGAGATGCATATCATTTGTGTACAAACATTGCTTATGACTTTTGGAGTCAGGGTAACAAGATGTGCAATAGCACAGCACTAGTCAGCCTGAATGGCTTTGGATTCTGGCTTCATCTCTTCCTGGCTTGTAAACCTGAGGAAGTCACCTAAACTACCTCAGTTTCAGTTTCTCATATTTAATATTTCAAATATAGTGGTACCATCAAATGGCTCTAGCAAGGAACCAATGAGGTAACACATAAAGTACTTAAAACAGTGCCTGGAATATAGCAAGGCATCTATAAGTATTATTTATTCATACTCATAATTTGAATAGATAAGTTACTCCATCAAAAGATATTCTTAGATTAAATTTAAAACAATGATAAAAACCCTTGCTCTTTACAAGTGAGATAAGAAACCAAGTAAACCTGAAAGTAAAATGGCAAAACAATATATAATATCTATCAAGAATCCTTACAAAGAGTTATATATTTTGTTATTTTTTTTTTCAAAGAAGGCCTTGGGGCAATGAGATAAAGAGGTACTTAAATGTAGCTTCTGCTAGTAGAATTGTGCTTCAACAAATATTTATAGAAACACACTGTAAGTAATAACCAGTGTTTTGCTGTAATCTAAAGACATTCCAATTGCTTGTTGCTATTTTTAATGTAAAACTTAAAATCATTTTTTTTAATTAAAACCAAATAATAAAGTGACCAGAAAAGATTTCACATTTTATGATCAGAGACCTTCCTGCCTTTGGGTCATACTAGAGATTGAAATTGGAATCATTCCAACAAAATCACTTACTTGACTACAAAGAAAAAAAGTAAGAAAGAGAAGATGGTGACTTTTAAAGAAAAATCTCTGAAGAGAGACCATTGTGCTTCTTTTATCTTCTGTGACGGAAGAGACAGAGAAATGCTTCTTCTCTCTAAAGTCAAGTCTATAGGTGTGGGGAAAAAGAGTCGGAAAAATGCAGTGCAGGGAGAGAGACTACCAAGAAGCCACATTCATAACAGTTGGGGTACCTAAATTTGCCCCTGAAAATAGAGAAGTAGAATTAGCAGTGCCGCTGTAGACAGAGTGCCAGGGAGTCTTCCTCATTGGCCAAGATGGCACAAAGGAAGGTTCTTACACTGAGTGAGCCAAAAGCTAAAAGGGTGAATGGACAGGGCCTGAGCATTCCAAAAATAGTAAGATAATTGGTTAGAAAAGAGCCCTCCCCGCCCTAACCCTGTAAGAACTGTGGACTTGAGCAGGAAGGGATTGGTCTTTGAGATGGGAGTCCACTGTTCTCCCAAGTCACAGCATGTGAATAAACCTCTTTCTGTTTGCACCCAAACTTGTCTTGCAAGTTTGACTTTCACAGTGGCAGGCAGCCAAGCCTGGATTTCAGTTACAGTAGGATATATCTATCTATCTATCCTCTCTCTCTCCCTCTCTCTCTCTGTCTCTATTTAGAGATATTTCAAGGTTTTGGTTCATGAAAGTTTGAGTTTGGCAAGTAGGAAATCTATAGAGTAGGCTGGCAAGCTGGAAACTCTCAAATAGGTGTCTTGGGGATGAATTTTTATTTTTATTTTTCCTTTTGGAAACCTCAGGATTTTCTCTAAGAAACTTCAGGATTTTCTCTTGATTCCTTTCAATGGATTGGATGAGGTCCACTAAGATTAACTAAGGAATTTTTTTAAAATTTAAAGTCGACTAAATATAATGTTAACCACATCTACAAAATACACATACTACCATAGATCAGTGCTGTAGCCCAGCCAAAGTGACACTCAACAACTAATAGTCATAGGAAATTATGACAATGCCTCACAGAAGCACCAGATGAACAACTATAGACAAACTAAAATAACTTTATAAGAGCTCTGGAAACCTTTCAAAAATCTACAACAAGCACGCACACACCCGACCAAGAAAAGGCTAGATTCAAAGCAATAAAAATTATGTTGCATTTCATTTGCTATTTTCCACCCCCTCCCTGGCAAAATTCAATGTAGTCAGGAGAAAGTGGCCTAATTCCTATCTCCCTTGAGCAATCATCAGACGTTTAAAGAAATCTTCCCTAGTCTCCTTAAACACATTATTTTTTTCTAATTTACAATCTTATAGCACAGTGCACTTCCCCATTTCAACTTTTTTCTCACAGTATAAATTTAATTTTATGTGACTTGTTGAAAAGCATATGTCATCATATTAGATTGTGAATTCAGGACTCCTCACCAACAAGTCCAAGTGGAAAACTGAGATTTATTGAATTAAATTGAAAGATTATGTTTGTGTTTTTTCCCCCTCTATCTTTAACAGAAATACTTTGCATTTTACTTTTCTGACAAAGATATAGGCTTTATGAAACTATTAAATGTCATTGTTCTTTGATCCTGGTTTTAATTCTCATTTTCTTCATACCCACTATGAAACAGAGTTCAATTAAAGGAAGTATGTTCAATGGATTCTGACTACTTTTAGGACTAAATATTAAAATAAATAAACAGATGTCAAAATGTTGTTTAAAATACATATTTTTATCTGAACCCAACATTTTGTCCTTTTCCAGGCAGTTTAGTATAACAATTAGAACTTTCCTAGGTCTGATTCTTTATTGAATACAAATTTTGGCTTACGATTTATTTTAGCATAAAAATATAATCACATAAACATCACTCATTTTTACCATAAACTTTGAATAAAATAAAAGACATTCATCAGGTATTTTTTATAGCCATAGTGAAAGTGTCTGAGAGCTTTGCAAGTAAAATGTAATGTTGCATATAAATTATATTACTACTTGTGTTTTATTTGAAATATTCATAATATTCATTTTGTAAATACAATATGCAGTACAAGAAAATGACAATATTGTAATTGAACCTCTGTGAAAAATCTTGCCTCTGAAAATTTTAGATGAAATCAATCTTGCCTGAATTTACTGAGTCAGGAAGTCTAATTTACTCATCTTTTTTATTCGGGAAAATGTATTATGTAAGAGATTACTGTCACTTCTTGATTTCACTTTAATCAATAACCTGGTAAAAGCATAGCACAATTATAAACAAATACCCTTACCCATTATAGACCTCACCATGTTTTTAGTAAGTCTACACAAATACATACACTCCTTCATTCTCTATGAGATTGCTATATAATTGCATATTAAATAAATGAGGAGGTTGTAGCATGAACGGTGTATAAAATGTTGCAATATGTTTCCAAACCCGATGTAAGCTTTAATTCTGAGGATGATGTTAATATATAATGTTCTCATTATTAATGATACAATAAAATAATAAAAATGTAATCATAAGGCTGCCTTTACGTGAATAATAGATTAATATGAATTTAGGGCAAGAAATGATTTAGGAGAAATAGAACTACAATATGCTAGATCACTGAGAAAGAACCAAATTAAATAAGATTTTAATACTTTTGGTCTGACATTAACAATTCTTTTAACTCTTTTTTTTTGGTCAAAAAACACAACTCCAGGACTGTAAAATATGTATCTGATGGGCAGATGTTAAGTTTTTCTTGATTTATTAAGTCAGACAGCACTAGCAATATAACTACTTTTGAATTTATTTGAGCCTTCTCAATAGAAGAGATTGAAAAACACTAAACAAGGACGATTTTTAGAAATCAAAGCCAGCTTATCTTTTTCTATTTTCTATTTTAGCAAGTTTTCAAAATTAACAAGATTAAAGATATTCTAGCACTTTATTTATATTTTTTCTGAAGTTTTACAACTAAATGTCAAGGTGATCAAAATTGTTTCCCCTTTACATATTTAAATTATCTTCCCAAAGTAAAAGAATTCAACCTATTTAATTAGGATGAATATAGAATGTGGGAGCTGAAAAACACAAAAATGATGATATATTTTATCTAGACTTTTGAAGAAGATCATCCATGAGTTCATAACATATGTAGGAAGAATTAATACACTGACAAACCATGAAGAAATTGAAGCCAGAAGTTTTTTTTTTCTTTTGAAGATCTTTGTTTATTTATTTTTAGACAGAGGGGAAGGGAGGGAGAAAAAGAGGGAGAGAAACACCAATGTGTGGTTGCCTCTCATGTGCCCCCTACTGGGGACCTGGCCCATAACCCAGGCATGTGCCCTGACTGGGAATTGAACCATGGATGCCTTGGTTTGCAGGCTGGTGGTCAATCCCCTGAGCCACACCAGCCAGGGCAAAGCCAGAAGTTTTGAAAAAGACAATAATTTGCAACATGACTCTATATTATCTACATTTTTTTAAACCACTGAGTCATTACTCTCATTGAGTGAATTTGATTGCTTGGCCCAATCTACTTGTCTTTATATGTGAAAGTAAAATAATAAACATTTGGAGTATATAATAGTCAATAAGATGAAAGATCTAGATTTTTAAATCATCTTTTGTTTGTTTATCAACATCTGAAGCTCAAGAAGGAAAGGAGAGAGTGTTCACAAAATGGATGTTGGATGATGTTCACAGTCAGGATACTTAACACAAAGACATTAATAGGCTTGGTAATATTTTGGTATAAATGAGATCTCCCTTCAAGAATTCCCTTGTGACCATTAGGGAATGAGGAGCCTGACAGTACTCAGTAAGGGAGAGAAGACCTTGTGAGACTCAGTGTGAAGTGACGGTGAATCTTGCAACCATACATTAGCAAATTCTATAGTAGCTATGCAAAGTAAGTAAAGAAAATTCATATTTGAAAGTGGCCAAATTTTCCAGTAAAATGCTAATGTTCTATTATTTAAGTTTGAATTAAAATTTTCTTTCTCCACTTACTAACACGTAGAACAAGAGTTGATTTCATCATTCATCTTTACTCTCTTTAAAAGGAAACTTTAAATAGCCAAAGAGTACATTTATCTAGATTGTTATTTTTCTGATAAGATCTTCACACACAGATGAAACACAAAATTAGCTACTAAAATTTGTAGTATCATAGAAGGGTGAACTAGACAAGAGACTAGGGAACATTAGTGGAAGCATACCTTTTTATAGTTGAGAAAATATGATCTCTATAATTAAAATGAGAAATGCTGGTGGAAGATGGTGGCCAAGTAGGTGGAAGCTGAATGCACTTGCTCTTGTATCCAACTTGGACACTCAGCTGATCTTCTTAAAAATAAACTGAACAGTCAATGGAATGTTAGCTGATGAGAAGTTTGGAAGCCAAGGAGTACAGAAGATGCTTCACAATGGGCCATAAGGAGATTTTATAGGTTGAAGTGGAAATACCCTATGTGTGGCACCTGCAGCTGTGGAAAGCCTGGTGGAGATTGCAGCTTTGAGGCTCCCACCCTTCCCAGGGCAGGGAACCCCCAGGCCCTGACCAGGAGTGACTTGGATAACAAAGTAGGGGATATCCAGGCTACATATACACACAGTGATCAGCACACCCATAGCTGCTGCAGCAAATGCCAGCCGGGAGAGTGCCAGAGAGAGGGAGGGATTCTATCTACACCTGGGTCAACCAGCCATGACAGTGAGAGACTCTAGGCTTTTTGGAGAGGTGGTGGTATATACAGAAAGCTGGGCAGTGACTCAGCGCTGCAGTGGGAATGACTGGAGACACTTGTTAAAAGGTGAGCTGAGGCATGCTAGACAGGAACCCCATGTGCAGCTGCCCTACCGGCAAGGAGAAAAGATTGAGGGCAGAGTTTGCTCCCACTCAGTGCAGCTGCGCAGATTGATCAGAAAGGTGCAAAGCAAGGGGATTTCTCAGCCTCAGCACAGTTCATCTGGCAGGGTGGAGGCTGTGTAGAGTCGAGAGTGCAAGCCTCTGTCTGCTGTGGGGTGAGTGGGCTGAGAATTGGAAAGGCAGGAGGTGAACACCTAAGTTTATTTAAAGCCAGACAGATCCCCTTGCCCTGGTCAAGATCAAACTTTCAGGAAGGGAAGGTCACACTCAGCCCGTGCCTCCTGCAGCATAGAAAACACCTCCACAGGGAAGATGTGCAAAACAGGCAGGTCAGACTCAAGAGCCCCCTGTAGGATGCATTTCCTCAAGACAAAGATAGCAAGAGGAATGCCTGAAGGACCCATTTTGAACTTCTCCTAGGGAGACAAAATATGTTGGTTCCTAGGGGCCTATTCCACTAAGGCCAGCAAAGCAGGGAGATCAAAGATCGGTGTGGCAAGGGGGAACTGGGGCCCCACCCAGCCTCAGCAGCACACAGAGGTGTCATTAACACCAACCAGGAGAGAGCTGATCCTCTTACACAGATTGACCCTCCCCTTGAAACAGACAGCTAAGCTGAACCCTTCCCTTGTCTTACTTTATTTTGCCTTCTTCCCGCCTTTTCTTATTTCTGTTGTAAATTTTTTTTCTCCATACTACGCCTTGTTCCTATTCCTTACTCTTCCTATTTTTCCTCCTTCTATTGTCTCAAAAGCATTCTTCCTTCCTTAGCTCACATTCTTTCCCCCTCTTTTATAATATTCTTATTTCCTTTCTACTTATATAAATTGTGGCTTGTTTGGTGTGGATATTGTGGTTATTTCTGTTTTTCAGTGGTATTCCTATTTGTTCACTATTTTTTTAAATTTCAAATCTCATAGTTACTCTCCGTCTGTCTTATTCCATTTGGCCTTCCTTCTACCTTTGCTTATTTGAATTAAGAATTCTATTTTTTTCCCATTTCTTAGCCTGGATTGTATTCCTTACTTGTTATTTTTCCACCCTCTATCTTCTCAAAATCATTTTTTTTTTACTGTAGGCATCTCATATTCCTTTCCTTTTTGTATGATGTTCTTATTCTTTTCCACCTTTATTAATCTTTACTAAGCTGTCATTGGTATTGACCCAGTGGTGCTTTTTCTGCAATTTTATTCACTTTGGTTCACTCCATTTTTAATTTTATTTCAAACATCATAGTATACTCTTCTTTTTTCTTAATCCATTCTGCCATGACCTTTCCCTGTTTTACTTATGTTCTTAATTTTATTTTCTTCCTTTCTTTGTCTTGTTTCTATCCCTGACTTTTATTATTTCTCCTCCATCTTTCCACCCAAAATCATTTTTATTTTCTTTATTCATCTCATATTCCCTTTTTCTTATCTTATAATATTCTTAATCTCTCTCCACCTTTATTAATCTTTGCTCAATTGCTATTGATATTGCTGATGTGGGAAGGGGTATTTTTGCTGGTGTGCTTTTGGTCTTCTGGGTAGAATTGCTCTGTTAACTAGAATCTGCTCAACAGCTATAAGACATGGCAGGAGTTCTGACTTCCTATCAGTCAGCTGGAGGAGAGAACCCACCAATGAATGAGCCACCAATAATCAAAGCCCAAGTATAATAAGAAAGCCACATAAATTGGACAAAGGGCAACTTTAGAGCATCCAGATCAGGAGATCAGAGAGACTGCACCACTGAGTCCCACTGAACTCCTACCACAGAAGTCCATATCATGAAAATAGGCAGGGGGAGCAGGGCAACCTGAGAAGCAGAAACAAACAAAATGAGTCACCTAAAATGGGGAGACAAAGAAAGAACTTTCAATCCAAAAGAAAGGAGGAATCTCCAGAAAAAAGAGATAAATGAAATTGAGGCAAGCAATCTATTAGATATAGAAGTCAAAATAATGGTTATAAAGATACTCAAGGAATTCAGTGAGAACTACAAGGAACCTAGTGGGAATTACAGCAGCATGAAAAAAGACATAGAAACTATAAAAAACAACAAGAAATAAATTAAGAATATGATATCTGAAATGAAAAGTACACTAGAAGGAATTAAAAGCAGGATAGATGAAGCAGAGGACTGAATCAGCAAGAATGAGGGTAGGAATGTAACCAGAAAAGACACCGGCGTTCGGGCTGCCTGTCACTACCAAATCCAATAAGCAATGACAGCGATTGAATATTTTATTGACGCTTTATTCAGATGGCCGGTGATCTGAGAAGATGGTGGGTTCATACCCTAACAAACCACCTTATCTTCTCTTTCCTGGCAAGATCTTTTATAAAGGGGTGAGGGAGGACAAATAAGGTGCAGTGAGGGCTTTGAAATTCAGAGAGGATTAGGTGAGCGAAGCTGCAGCATTCCTGTTCTTGGCAGTTAGCTGTTCCCAGACTGGGGAGGGGTGGTCACACAAAAGGCCCGGATGCCTCCAACTTGTCCTCAGGCAGTAACCTCTAGCCAGTGCCCCAGGAGGTCAGCTGCTTTTCCCAGGTGCCAGGATGGGCCTTATCTGTAGTTTCTGAAACAAAAGCTTAACATACACATTACTTGTTAGACTTATAACTTTTTACCTTAAGCTAAAATTTTCCAAGTCTTGAGTCCCCTATCAGAAAGAAATATCCACTCAGAGCAACAAAAAGAACTAAAAAACAACAAGGGTAGTTTAAGAGAGCTTCAGGACAACATGAAATGTAACAACATTTTCATCATAGGAATAACAGAAGGAGAAGAGCAAGTCATAGAAAACCAGTTTAAAAAAATAATGACAGAAAACTTCCCTAACTTGGTGAGGGAAAAAGTCATGCAAGTTCAGGAAGCACAGAGAGTCCCAATCAAGATGAACCCAAAGAAGTCTACTGAAAACACATCATAATTAAAATGGCAAAATTTAAAGACAAAGAATCTTAAAGGCAACAATGGGGAAACATACAAGTAACATACAAGGAAGTTCCAATAAGGTTATCAGTTGATTTCTCAAGAGAAACACTACAAGCTAGAAGGGATTGGCATGAATTATTCCAGGCAATGAAAAGCAAATACCTACAACCAAAACTATTCTATCCAGCAAGGCTCTCATTTAAAATGGAAGATGAAACAAAGAGCTTCCCAGACAAAAGAGGGCTAAAAGATTACATCTCCAACAACCCAGCACTGCAAGAGATGCTAAAGACACTTCTATAAAAGAGACAAGAAAGAGAGAGAGAAACAGAGAGAGAAAGACAGAAAGACAGGTACAAAAAATGGCAATGAATAGTACCTATCAATAATAACCTTAAACATAATTGGATTAAACGTTCCAATAAAAAGACACAAGTTAGCTGAATGGGTAAGAAAATAAGACCCACATATATGCTGGTTACAAGAGGCCCACTTCAGAACAAAAGATCTATACAGTTTGAAAGTCAAGGGAGGGAAAAAGATATTCCAAGCAAATTGACACGAAAAGAAAGCTGGAGTAGCAATACTTATATCAGACTAAATTGACTTTAAAAGAAAAGCCATAAAAAGGGACAAAGAAGGTAACTATATAATACTTAAAAGAATCATTCAACAGCAAGATATAACCCTTGTAAACATATCTGTACCCAATATAGGAGCACCTAAAATTATAAAGAAAATCTTGGAGAATTTCAAGAAAGATATTGATGACAACATAATCATCATAGTGGATTTTAACACCCCACTGTTAATAATGGAAAGATCTTACAAACAAAGAGTGAGCATAAATATTTTGGCACTGAATGACACACTAGATCAAATGGACTAAATTGATATACAGAACTTTTCACTTCAAAGAAGCAAAATGAACATTCTTTTCAAATGCACATGAAGCATTTTAAAAAATAGACCACATGATAGGACACAAAACAAGCCTTAACAAATTCAAGAAGATTGAAATCATATCAAGCATCTTCTCAGATTACAAATGCTTGAAATAAGAAACCAACCTCAAGGTAAAAACTCAAAAACATTCAAATATATGGAGACTGAATAACATGTTATTAAATAATAAATGGTCAACAATGAGATCAAGAAAGTAATCAAAAAGCATCTGGAAACAAGTGAAATTGAACACACAACAACACAAAACCTATAGGACACAATGAAGGTAATACTGAGACAAAAGTTCATAGTAATACAGGCCTACCTAAAGAAGACAGAAAAATTCTGAACTGAATAGGCTAACCTTACATCTACAAGAACTACAGGAACAACAACAAACCATGCTCAAAGCAAGTAGAAAGAAAGAATCAAGATCAGAGCAGAATTAAATGACATAGAGACTAAAAGAACAATACAAAGGATCAATAAATCCAGGATATGGTGCTTTGAAAAGATAAACAAAACAACCTTTTACCCAGACTCATCAAGAAAGAGAGAGGACCCAGGTAAATACAATCAGAAATTAAAGAAGAGAAATTACAACAGATACCACAGAAATACAATAGATTGTATGAAATTACTGCAAACTAATATATGCCAAGAATCTGGACAACCTGGGTGATATGGACAAATTTCTAGAAACATAAAATATTCAAAAACTGAATCAAGAAGCAGAAAGCCTGAATAGAATAATAAAAAACTAGTGAAATTGAAGCAGTAATCAAAAAACTCCCAGCACACAAAAACCCTGCACTGGATGGATTCACAGGTGAATTTTTCCAAACACTTAAGGAAAAACTAACTTCTGTCCTCCTCAAACTGTCCCAAAATTTTCAAGAAGAGGGAAGTCTCCCAAACTCGATTTTCCGAGACCAGTATCATCCTCATTCCAAAACCAGGTAAAGACACAACAAAGAAAGAAAACTATAGGCCAATATCTCTGATGAAATATTTAATTCACTTACTCATTATGAAATTCTGTAGGGGTAACTTGGAAGTGGATAGAATTATTCTATTAGAAATGGTAAGAAAATGACTACTTTTAGGCAATACTCAATAAATGATTATCTATTGTTGTATGGAAAACTGGCCAGCTCCTAATTTTCATTCTAGGCTAATAGAACTAGTTCTTAGTGAGATTTTAAACTTCTTTCTAGCCTCTCAAAATCTCTTTGCCAATATTCTCTGGAGGTTTTGGACCATAAAAGTAAACAAAAAGGTGAAAGGTTTGAACTAAGAATCTATAATATAGTAGAACAGAAAACAATTGATTAATAATTTAATTATGAATAAATAATACCAATTATAAATACATATATTTACAAATCATGAAAAGAAACATATGCAACTATGAAACTGTACAACTAGTAGGCATTGGGCTTAATTTATGGTGAGTAAGTAAGGTTAAATTCTCAGCTCAGATCTGAGCTGTATCAGCATACAGTCAGTGAGTGGTAGCAGGGATTTAGCAGTTTCTGCAAAGTGCAGCAGGAATTGGGAGAGAGTTTTGTACATTGAGGAATTCATTAACCCTGGTCGGGTTACTCAGTTGATTGGAATGTCGGCCTGTGCACCAAAAGACTGGGTTGGTCCTGGTCAGAGCACACACCTAGGATGTGGGTGAGATCCCTGGTCAGGTTGCATCCGGGACACAACTGATCGATGTTTCTCTCTTACGTAGATGTTTCTCTCTCTCTGGTAAGGACTGAAGAAAAGAATTCATTAAAATATTGTGGGAAATATTGATCTGAGGAACATAAAGTGTATGTGTAAAATAATAGGTTTGGCTTTTCTAATCAAATAAGCTGTCACTCATCAAATAAATTTGTACTGCTTTTGTTGCCCTAATTTTTCCATACTTTTTGCACACCTTGATTGAATTACCTTCCATTGCTTCATGTCAGTGTCAGATTCTAGAAAGCTCATTGGTTCTATATGGAAGTGGACTCTGATTCCTTATACAGCATGCTCAGATTGTCTAATTAGTCCAAAATCCTTCCTTACAACAAGATTCTAACAAGAGTTTTCTTTCCTGAGAATAAAACATAGAAAAATACAGGAGGTCTACAAAGAACAGATATGTGTGTTTTCCATCTAAATTCACAAGACAACTATATTTTTGGCAGACATGGCATTCATAAGAAAAAAAAAGAGGACTAGTTCATATATAGTGTATTTGTACCAAAAATATGCTATCTTTTCCTTTCCCCTACTCTTCAAACCATTAATGAATCTTAATAAAGTATCTTTATTAATCTGAATTCACCCTAAACTTAGCACAACAGTTGTGAAAAGTACATGTTGCATAATACTGTTAGCTGTTATATGTCTGTGTCCAGGATGTGGCATTAACATGAAGTAGCTAACCATTGAGCAAGTGATGAAGTAATTATTATAACTAAGAAGTATGGGCATGGGAATCAACAAACTCTCCCATTCAGGAAGGAATATTCTCAAGAAAAGTGAAAACTCTGGTCTTTATTGTACCCCATTCCGGGCAAGAATCTCACACCTTAAAAGGCAACTGTTCTGAATTTGGACAGCTATCACATTGATCTGAACTCTGTGTTCTTGTGTCTTTTGACCAGAGGCACAGCCTCCGTGCTTCTCTGTAATGCAGCCCTTCAAGGATTTGAAGACCATTCATTCATGTTCTGCCACTGCACTGACCTGGCTGGACTCATCTGTATACTATTCTTCATAAGCAGCTTTTATATTTATTATCATTATTTTACTCCTGCTGTATACATTATACAGTTGTTAATTACTCTCATAAAATATTTGTATTTAAATCCAGCACAAGTAAAATCTGATTAAAAATAACAAATTATAGGAAAAAAGCCTACATGTAAATCAGAGTAAAAGATAGCATGGTAAACATAGCTAGGTTAGTTTATTACACAACATTTTTGACAAACATTTTTATATCAGACTGGGAATGAAAAGTGCAAAATGTACATTATTTTCTCTGAAGATCTCAAAGTCTAAGTGAGAAAGATAGAAATGTAAGTAAAGAATTACAGTTCAATGTGATATCTGCTATAAATGAAGAAAGCATTCTGAAATTGTTTCTTGACTGTTAATTCAGTGATATATCTAAACTCAGTTCTTTTCAGAGTTCCAAAATGATGTAAAATAATCATTCTCTTGATTCATTGTTCTTTTCTTAGTAATTGCCATGCCAAAACTTTGCTGCCTATCTAAAAACTGACCACGAGTCCCTCTATCACTTTCTAACATAAATCTCTACAACAACCAAAGATATTGGAAAATGGAACCGCTAGTTCTATAATAAAGTAATGGCCCTTCAAAGACCATAGAGCACATTCCAAACAAAAGTCTATCGGTTATTTCCTTTCACCTCCTCTTGCTATTTCAAATGACTCTTGATTCCAGTCTCTTCCACACACAGCTAGCTGCCTTCCTCCTCTAGGTCAGTTCCTCCAAATTCCTTCTAAATGAGCCTTCAATGGGTTTATGATGTATTGTGCTGACTACATCTTTTTGTATGAGGCCTAAGAAAGCCAGTTATTTATTCCCATCAACTTTAATAAATGGAGTTCTTTTTATTAGATTTGCTGAGATATTGGAAAAAATAGAGGGTGTGGCAAAAATAGGTTCAGAGTTGTAAACTCTGAGTTTAACTCGGAGTTTATTCTTGTATTATTATTTGTTGATTATTGTATTATTTTCCATACGGAGAACTTTAAATGTGCTTCTGTCCTATCCTCTATATAGTGGATATAATTACATTAAAATTAAAAAGAAAATATACAAAGGGGATTTAAGGGACCTTTTTTTTTATCTAGTAGTCTCATATGTAAGTTGGAGTGGGTAAGTGGAAAGAACCTATAAAAAGCAAGTTGTGCCCTGGCTGGTGTGGCTCAGTGGATTGAGTGCTGGCCTGGGAACTGAAGGGTCCCTGTTTGATTCCCAGCCTAGGGCACATGCCTCTGGTGAGAGCCAGGTCCCCAGTAGGGGGCATGTGAGAGTTAACCGCACATTGATATTTCTCTCTCTTTCTCCTTCTTTTCCTCTGTCTAAAAATAAATAAATAAAATCTTTTAAAAAAGTTGTATCGCTTTGGGTTTTGTAATTACAATTGTATCCAAAAAAAGGACAAAGTAGTAGTCCTTTTTTCCATTCCTTTTACTCTGTTCTTGTGTTATTTTTTTAATGTACTGAATCTGGGAAATAAGGCATTCTGGTGATATCTTGATATTTAAGTGGACACGGTGATTTATTCACTTATATACCTTTCCCAACTGAAGAGCTATTTCTTAGGTGTTTTGACTAATTATAAAATAAAACATGTTTTTTTGTTTCAACAATATACAGACAGTCCTCAACTTATGATGGTTTGACTTATGATTTTTTGATTTTATGATGGTGCTAAAGTGACATATACTCAGTAGAAACTGTACTTTGAATTTTGAATTTTCATCTTTTTTGAGGCTAGTAATATGTGTGATATGATACTTCTTTGTAATGCTGAGCAGTGACATCAATGGCTATGCCCAAGTATACACAGATGTAACTGTTCTGAGCATGTTTCAGGTAGGGCAGGCTAAGCTACGATGTTCGGTACGTTAGGAGTATTAAATGCATTTTCAGCCTTTGCTGGGTTTATCAGGGCATGACTCCATAGTAAGTTGAGGAGTATCTGTATTCACCCTTTTTGGGAAAGATTATGTAAGGGAATACTTGTATTAATATCTGCAGAATGATACACATAATGATTCATCAGATTTCTGTTTTATAAACAATTAGAGAGTGATGAGATAGCACAACAATTGGAAAAATGTTATTTAAAAATCAGAACTTAACCTCATCTAAATTAATTCAATCATAATGTTACCTATGTTTTTAGAAGCTTTCTCACCCTAACTGAAATGTATTTTGTGTTGATAATTTTTGAGAGATACACAGTCAACTAACCAATTACCTTCCTCCTTGTGTGCTAAGGATAAAACATAAGTTATTAGGTTTAGTCTACAGGTGACTTACACAGCGATTCAAGAAAAAAAAGTTTAATAAAGTTTTGAACTTGTATTTGTTTTCCCAAGACACAATATAGCTGTTACTTATAGTTTCACTGAAAAAGCTAGTGATGAATTTTCAGCACTTTCTGAACTAACTTTCTGCTTGGGAAGCCAACATTACATTCCAAAACCAGCAAAGAATTTGTCTCTGACAACAAGATTTTGAAGAAGAGAAATTTTTTTTGAGAAATCCATAATTTAACAATAACAGTGCCTGTATGAAGTCAATTGCAGTTTTGTAAACTATACATCTTTACTATGAGTACTCAGACAACCTATTTCCTTGAGTGGTGCAATATCCAGGCAACCCAAGTCAGGTAAAAATCTTTGATAAAGTACTCTCTTAATGGATGTAGGAGTTTTCTTCAGAGATTATAGGAGATTTGCTTCAAAGATAAAGCAATTCTTACTCAGCAGAGCCAGGGATATTCAGAAGCATGCCCTTAAATTTTATTTTAGTTAGAGAGCTACTTCAGAAATTCCTGTACTTGTTATTTCAAACATTATCCATTTACCTTCTGAACTATTCTATTTCCCTTTCCCCTTACTTATTATCCATGACTTGTATTTCTGTTACACTGAGAAGATCCAGGCTATCTGATAGAATCTATCAAGTTACAATCCTTCTCCTTTTGAATCTGCTTTAGTGTACATGTATGTCCTTTCAAACTTACCTTCAGGAATTATTTTTCAGATCTTCTCCCATGCCAAGTTCCCAACTACATCTAGTGTTCCATCGCTCTTTCTTCAAAGAGTCTGTCCTCTTCCCTTCCCTTAACCTTCAAGTCTTCCTGAGAAACCTTTCTAGTTTTCATCTCTCATAGGCAAATGCCTTTGTTGATTAAAAATGCAGTATCTCATTTTCCCAACTATACCTTCTTGAATATCTCCACAAAAATGTACTCACAAAGAACTTAAAAGACATCTTCTTATAAAATCCAATGGCTTTTTCTGACAACCTGCAAAATATACCATAACATATGCTCTCTCTCTTTCATAATAAGAAAATTCCTGGTTTTTAGATAGGCAAATAGCAACCTAGAATAAAGATATGTCTTAATTTCATTTTAATTGTTAGTGGGTGTAGCACTTATTATCTCATTGGACATAGCCAATGGGATTTAATAAGAAATGTCTTAAAATATTTCTCAACACATTTTTTTTCCAAAGGAATGATCATACCTTGCTTCATTGTTTTCCTCCCGGGTGTTGGCTGTAATACACACCTGATTGTGAGAGTTCTGACAGCCACAGTGGATCATGATTTGCAATCTAAAGAATGTGAAGGAGCCAAAAGAATAAGACTCAATCCTTCACAATTCATGTAAACACTCTTCTCCACACTTCTTTTTTTTTTTTAGATAAAAGAAGAAATAAGTCATTGTTCCCATCAGTTAACTCTTCTTAAAAGAGCATATCACAATATTGACTCTCCTTCAAAACACATTTTCTGGTTTGGCAATGTGCCATCTTTGCTCCATCCTATGCAAATCTTTTGATTCAGAAGACAATTAAATTCAACTCAATGATGTAAAAAATATGACACCTACCCAGCAAATATTTGGTAATTGCCCATTTCTTCCCCTGCATTCAAATAGAAGCAATGCTCTTATTGTCACACAAACATGTCTTTTGTTTTTTTCTTCATAATTTTATATAATTGGTTTTTAACTTGTTGAAATATACTTTTCCAAAATTTCTAGCAATTATGCTTCAATTGTTGCATTGTAGCAACAAATTCTACATTGTTGAAGGAGCATGTGAGAACTTACTTTTTGTTTAACAATTTTGTCTTGAAGAAATGTTGCTTTTCTTTTATTTAATAATCATGTTTGTTACTGACTGGACCTTTAATTTGATATTTCACATTTTATACTTCATCTTATTAATTGATTAATTCAAGAACAAAAATAATATTTTGAATTCTTATGCTCTAGAAAAAAGAATAGAACCTAGTATGGCTAATAAAATAATTTCACAAAAAGAAAAATGTGGTTATAAGAAAAGTGGTATTGGAGGTCAAACTAAAGAACTAATATATTTATTTTAAGAAAGTGCAGACTTCAAAAAAACCATGTTTTTGAAGAGCTTCGAATGGTTAGCTAAGGCTTTTAGAGTAAGTGATAGAGACATAAGGCATATAGCAAAAAGAGAGAAAAAATATATAAGAATTAAGCAGAGAAAGAATATTTTACTGAGAACTTTGGAAAAACAAGGAAAACCTAGCTTATCTATATTATAGCTATGTATAGGAAAGAGAAGGGTATTCGATAGAAAATATGTCAGATCGTATTAATGAAGGTATTAATCCCCATTGGAGATACTTACATTTAATTGGATTTGCATTCAATATAAACCTTGAAGACCTTTGAGCAGGGAGTTGTTGTAACTGTGACTGGAGCTTTGCTTTAAGAATTCCCATTTGTCAGTGATATATAAGAAGTAGCTCAGGGAAATTGAGGTGAGAGGTGAAGAAACCCCTGATGAAATATTTTTATGTAGATAGTCTCTTTTTTTCTCTGTAGCTAGACTGAAACATGTCTTTGTGATATCCTTGTGTATACTGCAAGATGTGTAGTAGTATTTAAATTAATCCTTATTACTGAATTGAAATAATTTCAGAGCTCTAGGAAAATTAGCTATTGTGGGGAAAGAAAGGTGGGGTGCCATATCCAAAATTGATTAACTTTTCATGTTTGACAGTGGAGCTTGAACTGTTGAGGTGATTTTTCTATTCTTTCTAAAAGCCAGATGCTGGTATTTATAATCGAGAAATATTTATTACAAGTGTGCTCATTTAAGCATATAGTTCATGCTTCCAGGGAACACAACATAAAAATAGAAAAATCCATACACTCAGGAATTTAATATGGCTTAAGGGTAAGTAATACAAAGGACATATTCACTGAACTGCAAATGGGAATAATTTATAGTGCAATTGCATACTTAAGTAAATGAGGAAGTGAGAGAAATATGCTGTAATATAAGAAATAATGTTGCAAACAGAGATAAAATATCTATGAGATTTTATATTAGTGACTGTTATGTGAGTCTATTTTTTTTTTAGTGTATCAGTCTCATCACCATTCACCCAATAGCATTTACCTAGAGTGTTCATTTACCAGCCATTTGATTCATACAAAATCTTTGCCCTCAAGAATCTTGCCTGATTTGACTTTACCAGTTTTCCTGGATCAAAAATATTTCCCTCCCATCCTGATCCAAAAGCAATCAAGTTTTTGCTGATCAATCATTACATTAGATGTACCATATGACCATATTCTACAGTTTAGTAGGATATGCCTCCTAAATAGTGATCAGAATGATCTTATCCAGAAAAGAATTGCCATTGAAGTGCTAAAACTTCCAACATGGCCTTAGAATTTGTTTTATAAAGAATGAATGTGCATTAAAATAAATTGATTTTTCATGTATTAAAAGATGTAAAAACTGGCTCCATATTTGGAAAACTGTTTTAGATCTAACCTCAATAATATTACCTGAAAACAACAGACATACTATATAACAACATTTCGAAGACTCCTGAGAGAGGTAGCTTATTGCTTTTAAAAATACACAGTTAAATGCAACTCTATCACAATGTAACGGGTCTCAGTACACATGGATCTTTATAAAAGAAGACTCATACTAAATGTGAAGGTCATTGGAGTTCCACTGGCAAACTATTCATAACCACCATTGTCACTACCATTTTGAAATTGGATACTACCCTCTTCTCTTCTCCAGACTAATTCCTTTTGTATCTCCTATATGCCTTAGTCCTGTTAACTTACCCTTCTCTATTTTCTTAACTATTTTGTAACTACAAAGGATTTTTCTTTTGTACTTGCTGAAGACAGTAAATTAGCAAGTCATAAAAAAAAATACATCTTCCACCCTTGTGCAGTAGCTCAGTTGGTTGGAGCATCATCTCATATACCCAAAAGTTGTGGGTGTGATTCCCCATAGGGCACACGCCCAGGTTGTGGGTTCATCCTGAGTCAGGGTGTGTACCGGAGGCAGCTGATTGATGTTTCTTTCTCACATCAACATTTCTCTCTCTCTCCCTCTTCCATACACTCCCTCTAAAATCAATGAACATGTCCTCGGGTGAGGATTTTAAAAAAATACATCTTCAAATGAAAAAGTCTCTTTGGTGCCTCTGATAATATAAAAAATTACATGAAGAAAAAAACCTGCTTGAACTTTTCACAAGTTTGATCTTGAATTTACAATATCTCAGAAAGTCTGTGTATAAATGTACCCTTCAAAAAGTTGGCTGTTCACATTTCACCTACTGGTTGCTTTTCATCTGGTGTTCCATTCCGAAGGAGGACAAAAGGACCTCATGAGGGAGAGAACAACTTTTAAAAATAGTAAGTACACAAATTTTCATTTTTCTCTTTATAGGCATAGACTGTTAAATCTAAACAATGGATATGTGATTTCTTAGAATAATATATAAAACCCATGGGTTACTGATTGACTATCAATGTTCAATATTTTGTAAATTTAACTGTATATAATCTGTCAAATTCTATCATTGTTATTAATCAGGATCATCTCTTTAACATGTATACTAAAACATTTAGATTATTAAATATCTTTTGTACTAATAGTGTAAAATTATAAAGATAACAGTTCTCTTTAAAATCACTAATTAGAAAGCTAACAAATATTACACACACACACCAAATTACAAGGAATGTTGGCATTCTTTTGGAGTTCTATTTGCCTTTTTGGAGCTCCTATAAAAGCATGAATTCATGTCTATTAGAGAATTCAAAATAAAGGGAAATAAAATTTCTGCATGGTTTTAGGAACTGGCCCTACTATAAGTCAGTAAATTGATGATAGTTTATGATGATTCTCTAGGCAAGTGTTCAAGATCTCATGGTGCATAAACAAGAAATGTGAGTAATACACATGTCATGCCATATACTTAATAAAGTAGCTCCTGATAGCATTATTAATGATTTAAGCATTCTTAAAGTGCTTCATCTCTTCAAACACATTTTTCATAATGCCTAATGATGTTTCTGTCTCGTGACTAAGCAGATAACCATGGTTATTTTTATTCAGTAAGTCACTTTGTGAATTGTTTGGTGTTGCCATGGGTATAAAAAAACATCATGTAAAACACAGTTATATTCAATAAATATTTGCTCTTTTTTCCCCTAAGAAAACTGATATGTTGAAAAAGGCAGTTACACTAAAGAAGCTTTCAGGGGAATGATGGCTCTCAAATCACTAGTTAGCAGTTTCACATACACGTCTCAAAATCTGTTAGAAAGTAGTAGTTTCATTAGTGAATTTAATATTGTTCTCAGGAAAATTTCCCATAAAATTTCCCATAATTACCTAATTATAAGTATTTTAATGTTCTTTAGCTGGCAGTCTCATGGATTGAGTTATTATTCTTGAAATATCCATATAGTTTTCCAATTTTGAAATCAACACCTTTGCTGGTTATGGTTATCTTTGCGTTTGGAAGTATATGTTGTAGCCAAAAGAAAATAGAGGTTTGCTGTACAAACAATACTCTGTACACTAAATATACAACCAAGTATCCTTACATTAGCATTTGAACCCACGAATTTGGCTTAGAAATGCAGTTTAGTAAAGACCTGGATTCTTTAGTTGCCAGCTGTGTAAAATATCAAATTTATGAAATTACATTATTATTATTATTATTTTTCAAATCTGGAAATATTCTCACATCAACTTTTGAGTCAATATTTAGATTCAGCTGCTAATATAGATTCTATATTAGCAAATATGAGCTATGACTTCCCTGGGACTGTACTAGGTTAAATAAAACTTATACATGAAAATGTATCATTATAGATTGTTCTAATTTCTATGATCAAAAAGTATACAGTATTATCTGGACCTGTAATATATAGTTGGTAGGAATGTAACATAGTGTAACAACTTTGTAAAACAGTTTGGTATTTTCTTATATTTTGAAAGATATAATATATGACACATTCATCCAAATTTTTTCAAGAGAAATGGAAAGCTGTGTCCACACAAAGACTTATGAATGAATATTTTGGCAACAATTTTTATAACATACAGAAATTAGAAACACCATAAATGTTCCTCAGTTACTAAATGAATAAATGAATTGTGGCATATCAATAAAATGAGACATTTCTCAGCATTAGTAGTGAACAAGTAGTTGATACAAACAGCAACATGAATAAATTGCAGAAAATATTAAAGAAGCTAGACATAAAATAGGAATTATTTGCATAAAATTATAGAAAAGAAAGTTCTAATCTATTGGACTCGAATACAAACTCATATTATTCTGGGTTGGGGAGGTAACATTCACTAAAAAGAAGCATAAGGAAAATTTCTAGGGTGTGGACTTGTTCTATAAATTGATCCATTGATTATTTTACAGGTAGGTATATGCAAATCTGTGAAAACTCAGGATTATACTCTAATATGGGTAAATTTTACTAAATGTCTATTATATCACAACAAAGTCTACTTTTTTCAACGATAACAATATATTTATTTTTGGTTTGTATTAGATGGATATATCTTTTTCTAACTTTTCATTATCTTTTAAAAATATTTTGTTTATGCTATTATAGTTGTCTTACTTATTCCCCCTTTGTCCCTCTCCACCCAGCTCACCCCCACTTCCATAATCCATACCCTTATCATTGTCCTTGTCATGGGTCCATCATATCTGGTCTTTGACCAATCCCTTCACCTTCTTTCAAACCATCCCCACTGCCCATCTCCCCTCTTACAGCTATCAGTCTGTTCCATGATTCTATGCATCTAGTTCTCTTTTTCTCCTTAATTTATTTTGTTCATGAGGTTCCTCTTTTAGGTGAGACCCTATTGTATTTGTCTTTCTCTGCCTGGCTTATTTCACTTACCATAATATTCTCCAGTTCCATCCATGCTGTCGTGAAAGGTAGAAATCCTTTCTGTCTTTCTACTGTGTAGTATTCCATTGTGTAGATGTACCAAGCTCTTTTTTCATCCACTCAGCTATTGATGGGCACTTAGGCTGTTTCCAAATCTTGGCTATGGAAACTGTGCTGCTATGAACACTGGGGTGCATATTTTCTTTAGGATTGGTGTTTCAGGATTCTTAGGGTATATTCCCAGCAGTAGAATCCCTGCATCAAAAGGCAGTTCATTTTTAGTTTTTTGAGGAAACTACATACTGATTTCCATAGTGGCTGCACCAATCTGCATTTCCACCAACAGTTGGAACTAGGGTTCCCTTTTCTCCACATTTTCATCGGCACTTGTTGTTTGTTGATTTATTAATGATGGCCATTCTGACAGGTGTGTAGTGATATTTCATTGTGGTTTTAATTTGCATCTCTCTGATGGCTAGTGTTATTGAGAATTTTTTCATGTCTCTGGACCACTATATGTCCTCCTTGGAGAAGTGTCCATTCAGATCCTTTGCCCATTTTTTATTGGATTATTTCTTTTCCTGGTATTGAGTCATATGAGTTCTTTATATAAAGTCTATTTTTAAATGTGTATGGTAATAGTACACAAGTGAATCATGGAGAATATATCTTAGTTTGAAAAGTCACGGTTGTCTTTTTGATGAAGTGTTCATGGAAAATGAATCTGGTGTATTAGGTAATCAAAGAGTATTGTGAGAAGGGCAGGAAGAAAGAAGAGCCTACTATAAGTGAGGAGCATGCCATGTTAAGAATTTTACTGCAACTGCAGGAAAGCTTGGTTAGAAAGGGTAGAATAAAATCAGAACAACCTTTCCCAATTGGCTAATTTCTTTGTGATGAAGCCTCAATTAAAGTGAGAACTAGACATAGATGTTTGCTATGCTTACCTGTGTTTTATAATCTTCAAGCTCTACGCATGAAGTAATGGAAATAAATATTAGAATTTAGTTAGGGAATTTATCATTTTTCTTATATGTTGTATTTCAAAAAAAACCAAGAAAAGACACTGAAAGACTGTAAGAAATAAGGAGAAACTTTAATAAAATGCCCAGTGTACTAGGTTGAATTGGGCCTCTTCCAAAATTCATGCCCATCTGGAACCTCAGAATTTGATCTCATTTAAAATAGTGTCTTTTCAGGTGTTGTTAGTTAAAATGAGTCATTGTGAATCTGGAAGGGCCATAAATCTCATAACTGCTATTTTTGTGTTTAAGTTAATCATGTGAAGATGCAGAGAGAAGGTGATGTGATAACATAATCATAGCTCGGAGTGATGCAGCTACAAGCCAAGGATTGCCAGCAACCACCAGAAACTAGAAGACAGGCAAGGTGCAGATTCTGCCTTAGAGCTTTTAGAAGGAAAGAATCCCAGTGACATCAAGGTTTTTTAACTTCTATACTCCTGAATTAAGAGTGAATAAATTTGTTGTTTTAAAGCACCAGTTTTTGCTAATTTGTTACAGTAGCCCTAAGAAACTAATATTTTCCTTATGTGAAATACAAAAACTAATGATTTTCCTACATAAATACAGAATAAGGAAAAATATAGAGGAAGAATAATACCATTTATAACAAAATACAAATGTTTAAAAATTAATTTAATTATTTTAATTAAGAATTAATCATGCCTAGATATGTTTAATACATATTTGAATAAAACTTTAAAATATCAATGAGAAAAATATCACCTTTGAATGATCAAGAAATTATCATCTGTGTTTGTTAGAAAGGCTGTTAGGAATAGAAGATACATACTTCTCTCAAAATAAATTTACCCATCCACTAAATAGTAATAAAAGTAGTAAATTACCTTTTGTATGTTTCAGGGGGATAAAAAATAATAATAATGAGGTTTATTTAGACAGTGAATACTAATATAAACAAGAAAATTAAAAAAATAAGTTTATAAATATGGAAGACTACCACGTCTATATATTAAAACACATTTTTAATTTACTAGATTTCATATCACTGAATTGTGAGGCACAACAGGGAGCTATAAAATGATCCAAATACATTTAATTTATGGTAAAAAGATATTTATAATTAATGGGAATAATTTAGTAGATTTTCTTGAAAGACAGCTACCCATTTGGGGGGAAAATTAGGGTGGATTTCCCATGTTATGCCTGATATCAACACACACAATTGTTACTACAATAAATATTTTTGCAGAAGGATGGGCATCTATTTTGTTCAGTGAAGTGTCCCAAGCACCTAGACCACTACTTTCCAAGAAAATTAATGTATGTTTCGTAACAAATAAAATCTGTAGTAGAAAGAAATGCAATTTAATACTACACTCCATGTAGAGGACAAAACATAAATATTGGAATGAGATGCACAGGAAAAAAAGACTCATCAAAGAAAAGGTTCACAAAGAGCAAATTGCTTTAATTTACAATGGATTCATAAAAAGTAACAAGAAAAGTAGTTTGCCAGAGAAACAAACAAGCTAAGTAAAAAATGATTAAAAATTCTCAGTAAACTTTAGAAAATATTTCTTTCTCATTTATAATTTCAGAAATGCATATGAAAGTCAGATATTATCTTATTTTGTGTCAAATAGATACAGAAATATGTAAATGTTTGATAGTATTCAGTGCTTGTGAAAAAGCATAGAAAATACAGTTTCAAATATTATTGGAGCCAACTATTTGGAGGAAATTTTGGCAATATCCATGAAAATTAAAGTGTACTGTATATTGCAATGGACATAAATTGCACTACTAGAAATTTATTAGCATTCATGCAAATTATGTAACTGTGTTTATTAGCAACATGGAATACTTATTGAACTTCACCTATAAAACAGGAATATTTTTGAGACTGATGAGAAAAAGGTAAACAAGGAAGATAAGGTTCTTTGACACAATAGGCGTAACTAACTGAAGAATTCTTATCTTAGTTATTCTAGTTAGAAGGTAGTGTGATATCTATATGATAGAAAAGAATCTGCAAATGTGTGTGTGTGTGTGTGTGTGTGTGTGTGTGTGTGTGTGTGTGTAATGGACAAGGCAGTTCTCCCTTATCCATAGTTTTGCTTTTGGCAGTTTCAGTTACTGTGATCAACTGTGATCTGAAAATGATAACTGAAAAATTCCGGAAATATGCAATTCATGAGTTTTAAATTGTGCATTTTTCTGAGTATCATAATGAAATCTCATGCCATCCTGACCACCCCACCCAGGACAAGAGTCACAAGAATCATCCCTTTTTCCAGTGTGTCCACAATGTATATGCCACCTGCCTGTTAGTCACTTAGTAGCCATCTCAGTTATCAGATCAACTGTCACAGTATTGTGAGTGCTTATGTTCAAGTAACCCTTATTTTACATAAGAATGGACTGAAAGTAATATAAGACTAGTGATACTGGCAATTCGGATATGCCAAACAGAAGCCATGAAGTATGTCCTTAATGTGAAAAGGTGGAAGTTCTTGACCTAATAATAATGGACCAAAAGTACAAGAGTAGTGATGTTGGCAGTTTGGATATGCCAAAGAGAAGCCACAAAGTATGTCCTGGAAGTGTAAAGGTGAAAGTACTTGATTTAATAAGGAAAGAAAAAAAAATACATAATATATGAAGTTGCTAAGATTTATGATAAAACCAAATTTTCTATGCATGAAATTGTGAAAAGGGAAAAAGAAATCCGTGCTAGCTTTACTGCTGAACCTCAGACTGCAGATGTTATGGCCACAGTGCATGAGAAATGGTTAGTTAAGATGGGAAAGGTGTTAACTTTGTGGGTGGCTGAGATGAATAGAAACATGTTTTGAATTAATGGCATCATATTGTACAAGAAAGCTTTGAGTCAAATATGAAGAGTTCAGCAAGGGGTCCCCTGAAACAGCTGATACCAAACCACTTTAGTAAGAGTTGGTTTCAGGAATAAGTTTCAACTGAAAAAATATAAAAAATACTGAGAGAAAAAGAGAGCACATATACACAATTTTTATTACAGTATATTATTGTCATTTTTCTATTTTATTATTGTTTGTTGTTCTCTTAGTGTGCATAAATTATAAAATAAACTTTATCATAGATATGTATATATAGAAAAAAAAAACAGTATATCTGGGCTTAGTACAACTGCAGTTTCAGGAATCCATGTGCATCTTAAAACTTATCCTTCTAAGATAAGAGAGAACTCCATGCTGGTATACAAGAATGGGAACAATAAGCACTTAAATTTCAAATGTAATGTATGGACTAATACATCTAGTATGATTCCCTTTAAGTGTATACAAAATTCCCTGAAAATATGAATATATATATGTAACAGTATTATTTTTTTAAAAGATATGGGATGAGGAAAAGTTTTTCTTTAAAAAAAATATTTGTCTGTAATGTCTGCACTTCTGAACCAAAAAATATCAACAGAGATTTTTGGACAAGTGACTTAATGTGCAATTTAAAATTCCTTCTTTACACACGTACATTTTTTAAATGCACTAATGAATTTTTCACAACAAATTTTAAAAAACCTCTAGAGAAAAAATAAATTTTATTTTCTTGAGGTCATGGTTGGAGCAAGGGGGAAAAACCTCTATTTTGGTCTGAGGAATCATGCTTTCTCCAATTTATTATAAGAAGAGAAGCCTTCGCATTTTCAATTACCAAAAAAGCTGACCATAAAAAGTACATTTTATTTGTTTAAGTGTGAGTTGGAATCTGAAATGAATCTTTATAATTTCATTCGCGTAATCAACAGAAGCAAGAGCTGCGGAAGTGCTGACACCATGCAAACTTCAGTCTGGGCGCAGAACAACGCTGTAATGAGCTGGGCTCATTGTGTCTTTTCCAGGCTTGGGCTTTCCGTTTATTTATTCTTAAAGCTTTATCAGGTTGATGGTCTGCATCATAGGCACTGTGTATAATTTCATGATAAAATATCAGTTCATATAAAAAGAGGGAGCAAAAGGATTATTTTAATTAGCTTTTAGTTCATCAAGGCCTTTAGAAAATGAGCAAACTTGTTTTTACAAATTAATCCAGAACAGGAAAAGTAATCTTTCAAAATTCTCCATCAAGGTGCTGGATGCTCATCACATTTAATTTTTTTTCCTAATGAGATTTTTTAGATAGCAGCTTTTTCTGCTATGCAGTTAATGGAGGGTAGATGTTATCTGCATTATTCATTATTGAAACGGTGGTATATCTTGGTTAGACTCTAAGCTCAAAACAGTTCTCATGACTAACCCTATGTCTCCCATAAAAATCATGAATTATGTAATGTGCAGATCTTTCACTATAACATCACTGTTTTTGCCAAGCTAGTCAGCTATTTTTATTAAATGTTGCTCATCTGCCATATGGACTCCCATTTTCAAGTTAATTATGAAACAGAGATGAAGAGATATTAAATTTGTAAAGTATCTTTCCAATTAAAAATATTTTAAGAGACCACACATATAAAATGGTTTCTACACAGCTCCACACATCAAAAGCAAGTTTTTTTTCCCCCTAATTATACATAAAATGGCACAAAGTGCTGAAATGTTTTATTTAGGTGGATTTACAAACTATTGGCAATATACCATCACTTCAAACTAAAAAAGAAAGTTGCTGGATTCTGTATTATACAGAGTGTGTAGCACTTTTAATTGGCTATAGTCTTTATACTAATCACTTAAATCATTAAATTGTTATAAGCTTGAAAAATTGTCATAATGTTGTTTAAAACAGAATTGTTATGAACCTGCAGTAATTTTAATAATTGTCAATAATAATTCATGACTTTTTCCCCTTGAAATCTCAAATATTACATTTCTTTCTTAATCTCAAAACTATCTCTTGTAACTGTATATATCATCTGAGCTAAATGTCACTATTTACATAACCTTTTTCCAGTTTGTATCTAGAATCTAGAATATATTTCCCAAATTAGAACTCTCACCTTTTTTTCTTATAAAATTTGTGTGACAGTGGAATGTGAATCTTTCTAGCTATGCAACTTTTAGGACAATTGCCATTCCTAAAGTGCCTCACCTTTTGTTGATATGTAACTACTTGATTACTTGTTAGATTGGTAAAGAAGAATATCATACTACTTTTGCTAAGATAATGGTAAAATATTGGATTTTCCCTTCCTTTTCTCTCCAGTTTACAGAATCCAGTTTACAGAAGCGGTAAATAAGCAGCAATCTTTATATCAATTCATTCTCTAATTGCTACCAATAAAAAGAAAGAATTAAGCCAAAAAACAGGAAAAACTGAAGTCAACTGAGAATTTCTCAGATTAGTTATGAGTTCTCAAGCTGATAGTTAACTAGGATTTCTACTATTATGGTTGTGAGTGCTAATAACTTTTCAGAAACTGAAATTTATTTTTAAAGAAGTTAATGGATGTATGTTGAGTAACTAATAGGTTCTAATTACAGTCAATTATACATTATAATCATATTATAACCTCACAAAAAGTATAAATAATTTCCCTTTGTCACACAGTAGTGACTGATGAATCAAATAAATACATCTGATTCCAAATCCATGCTATACAGGGAACCCTAGTACATTGTTGGTGGGAATGTAGACTGGTGCAGCCACTGGGGAAAACAGTATGGAATTTCCTCAAAAAGCTAAAACTTGAACGGCCATTTGACCCAGTGATCCTACTTCTCGGAATATATCCTGAGAATCCCTAAATACTAATCAGAAAGAGTTTATGCACCCCTGTGTTCATTGCAGTGTTATTTGCAATAGTCAAGATCTGGAAATAGCCCAAGTGCCCATCAGTAGATGAGTGGTTGAAAAAGATGTGGTACATTTACACAATGGAATACTGTGAGTCTGTAAAAAAGAAGGAACTCTTACCCTTTGCAACAGCTTGGATAAACCTGCATATTATTACATTCAGCAAAATAAGCCAGTCAGAGAGAGAGAGGTACTGTATGATATCACTCATATGTGGAATCTAATGAACAAAACAAATTGTTGAACAAAATAAAACCAGAAGCATGGATACATGGAACAGATTGATAGATTTCAGAGAGATTGGATGTGGGGGACTGGAAGAGATTAGCCAAAGATCATACATGCTTATATGCATAGTCCGTGGACACAGATGACAATGTGGTGCAGGCCACGGTGGGGTGGGGTATTTGTGGAGGAGGCAAAGGGTGGGGGCAGAAGGGGGCATCTATAATAGGGTCAGCAATAAAAATAAAACAAATAAAATCCTTTGTTTCAAAGCTGGAACCACAATTATCAATATGACTGCTGTTTTTTTCTACTGTTCAGTTCACAAAGCATCTTAAGAACCAGTATGGAATCTGTCATTTACAGCAACTCAGTGAGGCATGGGTGTCAGGGCCTCTAATCTCCACTTTATAGACAAAGAAGTTAAAGAGTTAAAAGTTTAAGGGACATGCCAGAATTATATACATTAACATAACACAATCTGCTATAATAGGCACCCTCAAATAATGGCTGTTTAACCCAAGAAATATGTATTACTTATAGAAGCAAATCCAAGCCTTACTTGTGCTGGTAGCAAAGCCCCTATTCTACATAGTCCTTCCAGACTCCAGGCTGATTTAGACTCTGACTTCTTCACCATGGGGTTTCCAGAGTCACACTGGGCATTATCTTTCAGAAAAGGGAAAAGAAAGGGACTGGATTACATAAAACTTTTTTATAGGCAAAGTACGAAAATACCATCTTCACCGCATTGGCCAGAGCACAGTCATATGGTCAGAGTTATAAATGTACAACAAAAGAGGTTGAGAATGTAGTTGATTTGGTTATCTATAACTACATAATGAACCACTCCAAATCTTAATGCCTACAAAGAAGGAATAAATCTATCTCCCCTGGTTCTCAAAGTTGACCAGTCTCAGCCAATCTGTTGTCAAAAAGCATCTTTTGTGGTTGTATTTTGATGTTGGCTAGATCCGTAACCATAAGAAATCTACTGTCAACTGGTAGCTGTACTGAGTCTATGGAGCAACACACCCATGATTAGTCTTTTCATATAACCTGGGATTTTTACAACATGATGACTAAGTTCCTAGAGGAAACATTCAAAGAGCAAGTATTCCAAGGAGCAGGAAGAAGAAACTTCCTGTTTAATGTAGAATTATGGTGGAATTGGTGCAATGCTGCCTCTGCTGTATTCTTTTTTTATTTTTATTTTAATTGCTGTTCAAGTACAGTTTTCTGCCCTTTATCCCCACCCCAGCTCACCCTCCAGCCCTCCCCACCTCCCTCCCATCTCCAGCCCCCTTGTTATTGTCCATGTGTCCTTTATACTTGTTCCTTCAAACCCTTCCCCCCTTCCCCTGAAATTCCCTCCCCTTTCCCTTCTGGTCACTGTCAGCCTGTTCTCAATGTCAGTGTCTTTGGTTATATTTTGCTTGTATGTTTGTTTTGTTGATTAGATTCCTATTAAAGGTGAGATCACATGGTATTTGTCTTTCACCACCTGGCTTATTTCACTTAGTGTAATGCTTTCCAGTACCGTGAATGCTGTCGTAAAGGGTAGGAGCTCCTTCTTTCTTTCTGCTGCATAGAATTCCATTGTGTAAATGTACCATAGTTTTTCGATCCATTCATTTACTGATGGTCACCTAAGTTGCTTCCAGCACTTGGCTATTGTAAATTGTGCTGCTATGAACATTCAGGTGCATAGGTTCTTTTGGATTGTGTTTCAGGGTTCTTAAGATATAATCCTAGCAGTGGAATTGCTGGGTCAAAAGGCAGAATCATTTTCAGTTTTCTGAGGAAATTCCACAGTGGCTGCTCCAGTCTGCAATTCCACCAGGGTTGTACTAAGGTTCCCTTTTCTCCACAACCTCGCCAGCACTTGTTTGTTGATTTGTTTATGATGGCAATTCTGACTGGTGTGAAGTGGTATCTCATTGTGGTTTTAATTTGCATCTCTCTGATAGCTAGTGATACTAAGCATCTTTTTATGTATCTCTGGATCCTCTGTATGTCCTCCTTGGAGAAGTGTCTGTTCAAGTGCTTTACCCATTTTTTAATTGAGTTGCTTGTCTTCTTAGAGTGGAGTTGTGTGAGTTCTTTATATATTTTGGAGATTAAACCCTTGTCTGAGGTATCAATGGCAAAGGTTGGTTCTTTTTTAATTTTAATACAGTTTTCTTTAGCTATGCATTTTCACTGACATGTTCCCTAGAACAAGGGACATAAAGGAAAGAATAAACAAATGGGATCTCATTAAATAAAAATGCTGTATTCTTTTGGTCACAGAGCTTACCCTGTTTCAAAAGAATAAAGAAATGAACACCACCTCTTATATGGGAGAGTCGTAAGATCACATTGAATGCGAGGATGAGAGATAGGAGATATTGTTGCAATCATCTTAAGTACATTTGCCATAATAATCTATCCAGATATATGCCTAGCAAGAAAGAGATCTGGTTAGAAATAGTTATCCTATTTCTGCCACATTTAGTTAATACAATATACACCAAGGACATAAACCTGATTATCTTGATAACCCAAGATAAATACTGGATAATCAAGGGAAAATAAACTTTTACAATTATTTTATTAACTATTAATCTCTACTAAGGGCCTGTGAATAGTAACATTGGGATAATTATCACTTGCAGTGGATTATCTATTACCTTCTTACTAAACATTGTCACTAGACAGCTCCATGAAAGGCAGGTTAATTTAACTTGACCCCTTCCATCATGCAGGAAATTTCTATTCCTCACCAGGAAAGAAACTTACTCTGGATGTGTATTTTCTTCTTCCTGCAAAGCTCCTGTCAGCACTAACAGCTATGGACTTACTTTGTCATTATAGTTTTATACACACACACACACACACAAAATTATTCTGTTCTGTGTAAGAAACTAATTTTAGAGCCAAATTAATTAAAAAATCATTTCACCCCAGAAAATGTAGGGACCTTAGCATTTAAACCTTACTTAAAGGTAACTGGTTCTAGAGAATATAGATAAAATCTTATTGAAGAGTCAGCTACTGTATTAAGTGGGAGAAAAGCATTGGAAATCCAGGAGTCATACTTAATATGTCTGAATCAGTTACCACCTCGTGGTGATCTTTCCCTTATAGCTAGAGAATGTTTGTCTGGAAGTCAAAGAATGGAAATCAGTAAAGCTATAGTGTATAACTCACTCAATAATGTTTTGCTTATTGTCCCAAACACTTTGTACAGCTCGGTTAGAGTTTATAGTAACTATGCTAATTAACTTTAGTCATATTAGCTATCCAAAATTTTGTAGACAGGGGAAAAAAGCAGTAAAGAAAACATGCCCTCACTAACATTTACAGATGAGATGTGATATATCCCCACTCACATTCTCATTGATCAGAATACAACGACATGGCCTTAAGTCAACTCAAGGGATGAAAGGAGTGTGTTAATATGTACTGTCCCTTGTTTTCTCTGCCACAAAGATTGTAATCACCAAGAGATGAATGATTCCACCAGTACATACAGCAACACTGCCATTCAACTAGAAATTTAGACGACATGTCACCTTTTTGACTCTGCATGACACTAAACCAACAGGCAAAGAACAAAAGATCACTCTGCTGATTGAGGTGATTAATCTTAATTATCAAGGGCAAATAGGGTTGCTGCTATGCAATGGCAGCAGGAAGAACTCAGCTTGATACACAAAGGCATCTCTAAAGATGTTTTTTAATGTTACCGTATTCAGAGGAAGCAGAAAATTAAGATAATTAAAGACCACAGTAGCCAGTGAAACCAAGAAAAACTTAGCTTTTACTATGTAACAAAAATAATAATAATAATCAAAAATTTCAGTGGTTATCAAAAATAAGCATTGTCACATTCCCATGTCCTTTGGTGTGTAAATCAGCTGACATTAGGCTGATCTGGGCTAACCTCAGCTGAACAATCCTGGTTTTCAAATTTTCTGGGAGGGCTCAGTTCTTTTCAGTGAGTTTTTTGAAATGAAGCTGAAGGGCTAGCTTGATAATCTTCTTTAACATGCTCTTCTTTTGTATATTATATGTATATAATATATTATACTAAACATATATTATTGTTTATGATATTACAGTTGTCCCAATTTCCCCCTTTTGCCCCCTCCACCGAGCAGCCCCCTACTCCCTCAGGCAATCCTCACACCATTGTCATGTCCATGGGTCAAGCATAGATGTTCTTTGGCTAATACCTTCACTCTTTAATGTCAGACCACAGAGAGTAAATCATATTTAAGGCTCCTGCTCACATCACATATGCCAGCATTTTGCAGGTCAAAGCAAGTCACATGGCCAAGTCCAATATCTAAAGACCAAGAAAATGTACTCTACCTACCCTAGTGGGAGATACAAAATTATGTAACAAAGGATGTGAATCTATAGTTCTGTAAAAGATAAGATTGTAATATTAAATAATAAAAAATACAATCTATTACTGTACAAAGTAATGAGATTTTGGCTGAAGGTAAAAGGGATATAAAGTTGAAGTAGAAAAAAAATCAGTAAAGGTTAACTCATCTGAAACTGGAAAAGGGTTGATTTCATGTAAACTGCTACTTTTCAGTAATTACTCTGTCTTGGTCAACTGCAGTACTTGAACTCCAGCTCCTTCAGTTAATGTAACCATGATAAGATAATGAGTAACTTTGTTAGTTCAATGAGTTTTGTAACTGCAGTCATAAGAGAGGAGTTGGTACTTCCAATACTCTGTATGCCAGGCTACAAGGATGAGACTATAGCCATGTTATAACACATCATATTGTTATTGTACACCTGTCCCAGATCTTACCACTGTTTTTCTAATAAAAGGCCTCTAATAAAACCACCACAGCTCAAGTTTTAGTGTCTCTTCCATAACAACTGATTTGTTCTTGCTTTATTTCTGGGTGCTACCCCTAAAATTCCATGCCGAGAAGGGCCCCATGTATTTGCTACTACTCTGTGAGTTTTCACCAACAGGCCTCTAGCCTATATAGTCTAACTCATTGAAAAGACCTGAGCCCTCCCAGAAATTTGGAATCCAGCCTTGTTCACTTGAAGTTAGCCCAGATCAGCCTCATCTCAGTTGACTTACCCACCTGTGAACAAGTTAGGTTTCACTAATTCCAGCCCCGGTGTTCTGCACTATTCCTTGCATATTTTAGGTTCTGTTACACTAAAATGTACATATAAGATAGATACTTAGAAAACAGAGGCAGGGGTAGAAACCATTATTTTTCTTCTGAAAGAAGTGGCAGATATTTGGACAGATGTGAATTTTATTCAGTTTCTGAATGAATTTATTTCCCCTGAAAGTCATGTGTGATTGAGCTTCTGTAATGTCAGCCTCAATTTTCTGTAGGTTCCTAATCTTTGGGTAGCCACTGCAACATCCTTCTCTCTGGCCCACAGCTGGACCTCCATTCAGAACCCATCCAGATGTTCAGTTCTCCGAGTCCTCCCATTGTGTTTAAGCACATTATTTCCTGTATTAATCCCTTTCAACTTGAAATAGAGGGATTTCTTTGTTTTTTCCTAATTAATCCTCAAATAATGTCACATTACTCCTTTAATGCTTTGCCTTTAACTCCAACTTTTTCCTAAATAGTTGTTTTTTTCCTCCTGGGTCACAGTCAAAGGCCCATTTTCTGTTTTGTTTTGTTTTATATTAATCTCTACTAAGTCTTTCATTTTTATTATTTGAAATACCTGACATAATTCTCTCAAAACTCACCTTCAGCCATTTAGGGTTGGATGCTCATTGAGTTCAACATGGTGTGCACTCTATGTCTGTTAGAACTTAAGGGTGTCACTTGGCTTGGCTCCCAGAGAGAATCAACTGTATCAATCCACTTAACCAAAATAGTAACAGACCCTTCCTATAAATACAGGTCAATAAAACAAACAGACAAAGCCAATTCAGAACATATTTGATTACTTAAAACATTCTATCATCTTCCAGTTTGTGTCAAAATGGTATTTCATTGAAAGACTTCATTGCTTTGGAAATCAGAAGCTGATTGCATGTGGGCAATTATAGATCTACCTATTCCACACTTTAGCTCAGTAAAACCAGTGAAGATTTCCACATTGCAGTAAGGAACAATGACTATAAAAGGGTGGCAATGAGAGGAGGAGAAAGTGTACTGGGGCTGGGAAAAAAAGAAAAACTGAAATTTTGTGAGCATACATGGGAATCATGTAGGAGTAGGATTAATGATGGGACATGTTAAATAGCATTCAATGATCATAATGAAGAACTTAAAAGTATATTCACATATTAAACAGCTTTTAAAAGTCTTGAAAGATAAAACATTTTACAGGTGTTTAAAATGGAGAAAGAGGAAAATGATATGCAGTTGAAATCCTAATTCTGATATTTTAAAATTCACACTTATTTGCCAAAACTTTCTGAAATACCTGTATGTCTATTCACTGCTCTTTTCTTACCTATTAAATTGAATTCACTAAATATTTGTCAAGTGCTTACATGGAAATCATTATGTTACTAATATAAAGACTATAATATCTAGTTATACAATGTATACAAAATAATAAAGAGCTTATAATCTAATGAAGAAAGAAAAAAAGAATGTATACCTGTTAATTTATTAAAACCTAGATTTTTAAGTGCCTAGTGAAAGGAAAAAGTCAATTTTACTTTTTTTCAAATTTTATTCATTTTGAATTTTATTGATTTTGAATTTTATTTATAAACAGTAAAGAATACTTCCAGTTGAGGAGATAAAATCTTAATTAGGTAGAATTTGAACAATGAAAACAATAACAATAAATTATTTTTCATAACATTTCAATATCAAGCAATATTTTCCTTCATAATCTCATAATAAATTGAAAGTGATTTAACAGGGGAAACATATTTTTGCTGAGTGTAAATTGTTTCTTCAAATTACCATGGTAATTCATTAATGAACTATGAAATCATTTAGTAGATCTCCATCAACATAGAAAAGAGCAGGAAAAATGTCAGAGTGCATTTCCTGCATTTAGCCTAAAAACAAGCATTAACTGTTGGTTAACATTAGTGTGTATGTGTGCATGTTTATGTTGTTTATGCAATGAGTTACTGTGTAAAGCACCTCTAACTTTCAGATGTGCTAAGAAATTTTAATATATATATACCATGCATACATATATGTATACTATCCATATATCTGATGTATGCTATGTTATAATATTTACATATACTGAAATCAATTCATAAATTATAAATTGGGATAACACTGGAAACTCCCATTAAGACTTATCAATCGTGAAGCCCGCTGTCTTTGCTTTGTAGCTCTGTGTTGTTCTGCTCCAGCACTATGGGGTAATATTACCTATTATTTTGGAGCTTTGCTACCTGTTTTCTCAGGTGCTTAATTTGAGCATGTATTATTGAGCGAGCCATTCTATCTTAAGAGCTGCCTTTAGCTATTTTTCCTCCCTCTTCTTCTGTCTTCTCTTTTTTCTGTTTTTATTGTTGTTAATGATGACATTTATTCATAGTGAGTTGGATAAAAAATGAGAAGAAAGGACTGAATAATCGCAAAACTGGATAAGTAACAACTGCCATATATTTTGCAATACTAGGTTCCCAGACTGATTTTTTCCTTTTTCCTGAATTCATAAATCACTTGATATATTTATTAATATTATAACTTTTGTCAACATTAGAAAACATAAGGCTCAATAAATACTATTAGCACTGAAGATCTGAAAAGGCGGGGAGACATTTCCACTTGTCAAATGTACCTGGCATCTTTGAAACTGTTCGGGGCAGATTTTACTTAACATTTAACCTAAGAGTTTTCAAGGGGTCATAATAATGATTTATTAGGTAATCTTTATAATATTTGATGGCAATGATAGAAACCTATCTTATCCTTAGTTCTCCTTGCAGAAAACATACATTTTCATCGTATCATCCTTCTTCAGAGTGTTTCTTTATGAGTTTTTCTAAAAGTAGAGAAAAAGGCAGAGAAAACCTTAGAGAGTTCTGAATTGAAGCTGATCCTCTATCTCTTAATTAGAGGCAAGGACTTACCATAGGGGTAGATCTTAGGTCAGAGACTTCTGTAATCTAATAGGACACTTTTGGGGCTCAAGCACTGAACCCATGATTTGCCTTCCTTTCATAAGCAATGTGATTATATATTTACAATGACAGTGTATATTTGTACTTATTTGCTTTTTAAGGAAACTTCAAAGTAGCTTTTTTCTTTCTGGAGGTTTGCAATGATGAATGACAAAAAGAAAACTCCATCCATTCAAAAAAAAGAGTAAGACATCAAAATATTAATCTGTAAGACACATTTTTTTGAGATGGTAACATTCAAATATTCTTATTGACTGAAAAGGGAAGCAATGCATGACTGAGTGGGGAGACCATTTAAATTGTATCTGTTACTTAGAGCTCTAACAATGAGAAGGATTATATTTCAGATCTATTTTACTATCAATTATTATCAGTATTTTTTGATAGTTACTTAAAATATTTTTAACTTCAATGACTTCATGAAAGCACCACAAATATATCTGGAAGTAGCTTAGAGTTTGTCATAAATTCCACTGTGCTAACATTCCAGTTAGTAGAATGAAAAGCACTAACAACAAGTACAGTGATTGAACAAATATTTATAGGAAAACTACACAGTTCAAATACAAATTATAGATATAAACTTTAATTTTTGTTTTATTTTATTACTAAAAAGAATTATATGTAATATAGAGAGAATTTGTGAGTCTGAAGACTTAGCTTTTAAGGTTTTTCTCAAGTAGCTTTACTAATCTGTGCCTTATTCTACTCATTCATGCAATTTTTAAAAAGTCAAGCTTAATAGTCTTTAATTTTTAATGGGATGTGATTATTTTAATGATACACAATTGTATTTGTTTTGAATCATCCAGCGGCATTCCGCCCTTTGTTTCGGAAACACAATACACTAGGTGGTGCAGAACTCGGTGTTCCTGGGTGTCCGTGCAGACACTGTGACGGGCTGCGTCTTATGTTTATGCAGTCTTCAGTCTCACTGTTTGCAGGGAGAATAAAGTGTCTAAGGGAATTCCAGGTCTTTTAACAACTATGTAGGTTCATTTTTGGATAGCATGTGTTATTTTTTTAATTATAATACATCACATATAACAAAATTTACCATCTTAACCATTTACTGTACAAGTATACTGACTCTGTACGTGTATGTGTGTATACATATAATTAACATATATCATTACTGTCAACAGAAAGCTAAATTTGTATGTAATTACATACAAATTTATTCTTCTCTGAAACTAAATTTGTATGTAATTACATACAAAATTATTCTTCTCTGAAATAGCTCCTAAGATGTTTATATGTGAATTAAATATCAGTAATATATAATCGGAAGTGACCAAAAATGAAATGTCTGCAAGAAGATGAAAGTTAGACAGAAAGCAAATGAATGATTTTAATAAAACTATGTCTCTTTCTCGCAGGAAAGTAAAGCCCAGTGCAACTGTATAGGACAATTCTGAAATGTTAAAAGGGACCTGGTAGTTCTAAAGCATAACCTCAAATATTGTTGCTTAAAACTGTATTAGATCCATCCATATATGCCTTGTGGTTTTACATATGGTTGGGTATGATTGCTTACATGTGGGTCATAAAAACCCAGCGTGTTTTCCAAGCAGTCAAATTGCCTGTCAGCTGCTAAGGGGACAGAATTAATGAGAAACTTACTTTATAGTGTAAAGAATAGCAGCTGGGGTCTGGTTTAACAAGTCCTGGGAAACATACATGGAGGGGAATTCTTTGTGGCTAGACTTACATCCTGCCTTGTCTCTAAAACATTCTACTCATTGACCTGAGCAGTGAGACAGACAAAATTCAAGGGCACTGTAATAGCTTTACACATCGTTGATTATGAGTAAAAGAATAGAGAACAGTTTGCCACTGAGGTTTACTGTGGCAGAGAGTGCCATGTGTTCATCACCCTTTTCCTTTTTTTCCTCCTATATACCTGGACCATAATTCTCAGCCTGCCTCGCATGTAGGTGTAACTATGTGAGTTCATTCTTGCCAAGGGAATAAAGCAACAAGGGACATGTGCTACTTCCAGGCTTTGACCGTCTCCTGTGTGTCTTTCCCACTCAATTTATTCACTGAATGGAGAGTACTCAGTGTAAATGAGAAGACCTGGAGGAGGACAGTACAATGAGATAGGAGCCTGCATCTAGGAATTATTATGTAGGCCACCTGACAAACACTCATACTATGATATAAATTAGAAAAAAATATTGTGTTAATTCTCAGGTATTTTCAGATCACTGTGAACCATAGTTAGCTTATTTTGAATAATACACTTATTTAAGATAAAAATTAGCCTATTAGGAGAGCCATCTAGTAATGTAACACAGTGGTCTCCCTAGGAATAAGCAGAAGTATCAAGGGTTTATGAAAAATTATAAAGGTTATTTCTAAATCCTTTATTAATGTGAAAGGAAGAAAACTTTACTGCCATTTAACATATGCCTTACTGGTAGTATATAATTCTTAAATGAGTTTGTATATTTTGTTTGTGGTAAAAGTAAACAAAATGGATAGCTAGTGGGACTTGATTAAAAAGATTGAGACACCTGCTATCAAGGATAAGCTCTAGGTGTAAATTTTAGACATAATTTACCTGTGAAAATTTCACCCTTAATCACTGTTTTTCTATTTTTATTTTATTTTATTACTTTGTTTATTGACTTTAGAGAAAGTGAGAGAGAGGTGTTGACTGTTGTTCTACTTATTTATGTATTCATTGGTTATTCCTTGTATGTGCCTTGACCTGGGATCAAATCCACAAACTTGGCAAATTGGGACAATGCAGTAACTGCATGAGCTACCTGGCCAGGGTCCTGTCATTCTATTTTTTTAAATTGTTATTCAAGTACAGTTTTTTGCCTTTTACCCCCATCCCAACCTGACTTTCCATTTTTATAAGACATTATTTAATTGGCAGATACTCTTAAAATTGAAAAAAAGTATGCTATTATCAAAGTGTTTTTTTGAAAATATTTAATTTATAGTTAATTAACCAATCATATCTAAGAATAAAATAAATCAGCAAATTTTTTGTAATTTATATGCCCCCAATATTTTCCTATTTATTTTTTTATATTGCACTTATCATCAGCTAGACATGACTCTAATGTAGCTAAGATAAGAAATGCATTAGTATTTTATTCAGTTTTCTGTGCCTAGATTTCAGGAACAAAAAGAAGCATAAAAATGTTAAGTATTTTACAAATGCATATGCTAATAAACAAACAAAATTTTATTAGATGATAAAAATAACATATATATGAAGGTGAAATGAATCAATGCTATTTAGGAAGTTAGTAGGCTTATTGTAATTATTATCAAGGGCTTTGTAAAGAAAGAGGGAAAAATATTATTCCCATTTTATCACTTTGGGCAATCTTAATCTCTCTGTCTCAGTCTCTCATCAATAAAATTGTATGACATGTGTAAAACAAATGGGATTGTATTATTATAGGTAATAATATGGGTTAAATGATGATACTTATTAAAAAGAAAAAATGTGAACTGGGCCTTGGAAATGGAGTTAAGATAAAATAAAACAGTCATGAAAATCTTTTGGAGGAAAAGTGTGCAGGGAGGTGTATACTAAAAAAAAATGGGTAAGAATTAGAAAAGGGAACAGTCAACGAACATCTTTCCAACAGTGAAAACCCCAAAGTAAAGTCACAAAGAAGGAGTGACAGTTAGGAACAGAGAAAGGCAGCCCTCTAATGCCAGAGAGAGGGGACTCCGGAGGCCCTGGGCAGTGACGGTGGTCAAGACACAATACTCCCAAACAGACACCGTGGCATATTAAAGATGTTCAACTAAAGGAATTGGAGAAAATGACAGAAGCAGGAAGGTCACTCTGACCTTCCCTCTCCTGGCTGCTCCTCCCTGAAAGCGGTCATAAAACCCTCCTGTGAGAGGTACCCTTCCTTTATCTGAGGAAAAGCATATGCTTATCTCTGAAGACAAAAAGATGCCAGGAAATATGCAAGCAAACAGATCTTGCTGATTTCCCCCCAGTGTACTACACCTACTTCACACTCTTGACCTATCTTATTTCTCCAGGGCTGTCCACTCTTCATCAAACTGTTAAAATAAAAAGCAAACAGACAAGCTTTGAAGTTTCCCTGAGCAGAAAAATTTTAAAAAGTTTTGTCATTAATTTAGCTTCATTATTAATCACTGTGACGACACTGCTTTCTCACTATATAAGTTGCTTTGTAATGGAATTACCTCTGGGCCTCACTCCATGTTTTGGTTTGAGTACTCTGAGTTTGCAAACTGCCTTTTTGGGGTGTGCACAATAAATTTTTACCAATTACTATTTCAGTGTTTTAAAGGTTTTATTTTGGCTGCTTCTGAGCCTTTAATAAAACCTAGTTTTAAAAATACTTAGGTTTAGCATTTTCTTCAGGCCTTGATTTCCTCATGAGGTCTCTCACGTCAAGTGAAACTTATATTAAGTAAATGTGTATGCTTTTCTCCTGTTAACAATTTGTGTCTATCAGTTTAATTTTCTAGAAGGGCCCTAAGAGGGTCAAGTAATCTTTTTTATCCCCTATAGGAGTTAGGCCCTCTGGAAGGTTTTGAATAGGGTGTACTGGGATAAGTGCAATGTTTGACAGTAAAAGAACCATTTAAAAAAAATCAACAGGAAATCAGAAAACATACGCTAAAATCCCAGATCAAAAAAAAAAAAATACTTTAGCAAAGTTCCTTGCCAAGTACTTTAATGATCTTAAATATCGAACAATTGAGTAGCCATGAACTCAAACATTGACTGCTTGAATAAATGTATTTTATCCGAATATTTAGCCCTTTATTTAGTTGACAGGGTCCAGGTGTTTGACAAATAGCAAAGCTAGTTCTACAGGATAAGTAGTATTTCCAGAAAATAGACTTTTCTTGATAAAAGAAAAGTTGGGAAGCAGGGTAGACTCTGCAAGGCCATACCATTACTGTGTAAGGATATCAACAGAAAATAGAAAAATCCTCTGAAATATGTTTATCAGTAAATTACCTGATCAGCTATGATCCATCACAGGCAGATCATAGTTCTGTAAATCAGAATATCCCAGGAAGCAAGTTTAAATGGATTTGAGATAACTGACACTTTTTATTCAGGTTCCCTTAAAACTCAGGTAAGAAAAATATAATGCCCAAAATGTTTCACCTTTTAAAACTTCATAGGTTATCTTATTTAAAACAGAAAACTTTCTTATTCTAGACTCCTTTATAAAAAGTTTAAGCCACTAAGGTTTAAAAGCAGAGCTGACAATTTTTAAAGACTCTTCGTGAAGCTGCATGCCATTTTTAGAGCACTAACTGTTTCCTATCGTGGATTTGATCAGTCCAAGGGAGCTCACTTGATAGCCTCCTTAGCTACAAGCAGAACGATATAGCTTAAGACAAGAAGGAGTCAATTAAGATAGCAGTCCAAGCACACTCAAAATATTTAGAGAACTCTCACTTTAACATTGGGGAAATAGACATTTGTTTTTACAGAGTCATCAGCTTGGAAGCCTTTGTCTTTGGCAAAGCACTTTGAAAATGATCCCTGCTTTGGGAAAAATACCCTTGTGGAGTCAGATTCCCTAATTTGCAAACGTTGGTTGACCTCAGTTCTTTGAATGACCGAATTGTGAATCCTGAATACATTGTTTTCAGTTTACTAATTACTTTCACATACTTACTAGCATGTGCAAATTTATGTAAATCAATGTTCTCTTTTTAAATGTAAAGTCTATAAATATGCATGCCCTACATTCCTTGAAAGAAACACAGTTTCCAAACATAGTTTCTTGTTTTTTTAGAGGGACTTTCACTTTGGTCTTCCAATAATAGTGGGAAGGAATCACCTTTGATACTTAACACTATAATACTAAGTTCTAAGCCCTCCAATTAACTCGCATAGGTGGTGTGTTTCAGTTTTTGTTTTCCTCAATTACAGGACAAGAACTAATGATCTATTTTATTAATTGGCTTCTTTGATAGATTCCCAACAAACAGGACAAATATACCACAAAGTTCAACTAAGATCACAAAAGGTAAAGACACGAATATTTCCTTATTATCAGGGTCCTCCAGGGTTCTTTTCTATCTCTTTCCATAGTCAATCATCCTTTATTTGTGTGATAGTCTATTAAGCAAAAATCTTTTCAAGTAATTAAGATGAAATGGGTTCAATCAAAATGTATAAGGAAGTATCTCACTAGGCTAACCCTAATTTAAATCTAATATTTGAAAGTAGTGGTCTATGTAAATTATGGGATGACTTTTTAAAACAAATGTTTTACATCTATATGAAGAATGATGAACCAAGAATGGCATAATATTTTAATTCATTATTCTGCTTATTTGAAACTCACAGTAGTCACCTGAATCTTGATTATGATTGGGAATTAGAGTTTATTCAGCTTTATCTGTAACTAGAGAGAATTATAATGTCTGATTATAGCAGAAAAATGTGTTACACACACAGATACACACACCACACAAATCGTGAAATGTTCTATGGGAATTTCCTATGTAATTATTTCCAATATGAAATTACTTAAGCTGAAAATAATATACAGAATATATTCAATAATGGCAATGATCCTTATTAACTAAGGATAATCAGCTACATGCAGTTAATGGCAATCTTTGTCTTGGTCTTACTTGAAAACTTTTATCTTTTTCTGTTACGTGTCCAACATTTGCATAGGGTTTTCTAATATCAGGGGCTATATAGCAACTGCAGGAAATTTTGATTCTCTCTTTCTACAGTGCTATTTTTACATTTTTACATTTCCACCATCTATATATCTGAATAATTCCATTACAGTTTTTCCAGGAATTTTCCCAATATGTGTTTAAAATGCTTTAACCACTGGTTTTAACAGTGGGGTGTCTTCTCTTACTGTTTTTTTCTTTTTCATTTCATTAAGAAAGCTATAGAATACTTGGAAATAAGCAAAAAGAGGGTGTGGCATACACTTTTAGTGTCACAATGGTTCATTATATTACAAGCACACCCAAGGATTGTTTCATTCTCCAGGAGAATGTATCTGTGTTTAGTTTTGTTATTTAACTAAACACTTGTTAATTTGTTGATTTCTACCCAGTAGAAATATGCCAAAAGTTATGGTTTCAGTGCTTCATGGAATATTAATATGTTATATATGTAATTTAACAACCTCATTTTAATATGCGTATTTAAAACTCTATCTTTTCTGAGGGCTATATAAATTTTAATTCTCAAGCTCTTTTGAAACCAGCTTTATCATGTTATTGGCTGTTTTCATTACTTGATGAGTTCAGTAAAACAATCTGACATGTGTCAATTCTATATGTGTGTAAGATTCAGTTTTTAACCTTTGAAACTACACTGACAATTCAGTATTTTATTTTCTTCCAAGCTGTGAATGCATCATTCATATGAGTGAATTGTTCTTTTTATTAAAAAAAATTGAAATGTTCTAGATAAACCTAAATCTAAAACCTCAATCCTCTCTCCCCTCTCTTCTAAACCTACCTTATGCTACTAAACCAGGTGACTTTCCAGTTGTAAGTGCTGGTACTAGTTTGGTGTTTATCCACTGTGATATTTTCCATGGGCACCAATATCAACTTAAATAGTACTACAACCTCTTGCATAGTGTCCTATAATAAGAAATAAGAGTAAGTATTTATCTACTAAGAGGCACTTAGGTTGCTTCCAATTTTTTATTATAAACCATGTTAGAATGATTATTCTTTTCATTGTTTCTCTGTCTCCATATTTATGAATGCCAAGAATTCATTATGGTAAATGATCAAGAATTGGGTTTGATCTATCATTTGTAATTTTAAATTTAAAAAAATGTATTTTTAAGTTGCCCTCTGAAGGAGCTCTTTTATTTTTTTTACCCACATAAGCAATTAACCTCATTGGTAAATATTTCAAATATAATATTCCATATTATTTGATGGAGTAGGTCAATAGAGTAATATATTTTTAGGGATTAAATTTGAAAGTCATCAAGGAAGAGAACAATAGTATACAGAAATAAAAAAATACCTCTAAAACACATATTTGGCTTGTATATGTAACACTGTAGAAATTTTTATTAGTTTCTATAAGTTATCCTTAATTATTTATTTGAAATATTGTTTCACACTCTCATTAAATTTGTAACGGTAAAGCAAGAATAGTACATTTTTTCATATCTTTTTTTTCTTTCTTACAATAAACATTGTTAGAAGCACTGTATCTTTTGCCTGTGACACAAGCTCAGTGAGCTAAGTGATAGGAGCTAAATTTTCTAGTCTTCTGTTTAATATAAATAACTCTGAGAAAAATTTGTGGAGGTTTTATAAGTTAAATTTATGTTTTATAAGGCTCTCTACTACAGCAGATCAAGCTTTTGAAATGTAAATCAGATCACATTTTTCCAGTCTTTTTGGCTTGCCATTTGTAACCTGTCACTGCACTTTAGGGACCCCAGGGAGAAAAGAGTGTGAGCACTTAGAACATACTCAGTAAATACCTGGCAAATGAATGGATTATTGTTAATTGAAAAGAATCAACAAATGGTTAGTCTTTCAATGTGCTTTGATGCTTTTTAAAAAGTGTGAAATCCCTACTTGTTTTGGAAGAATGCATATCCACTTACTAGTAGTGTACACAACTCAAATGTCTTATCAAAATATTTGATATGCTTATCTTTGTTTTTACTCTATTTGATCTATGGTTCTTGAGAAAGGTATGATAAATATCTTGCCAAAGTTTTAGATTTGTCATTTTAGTGGTTGTCACTTTCTGAATTATAAAGTAATTTAAAGATTTTTTATGTGCATGAAGATTTGTGACTATTATATTGTTCTGGTATATTGCTGCATTTATTGATATGAATTATATCTCTTCATACTAGTTGGGACATTTTCTATTGAATCTGGTTTTATATTTTTTGTTTTGTTCTGTTTTCATTTAATCTGAGCAATTTTTGTTTTAAACCATTAAAAATTAAGTGAGTACCGTTATATACCTTTATCCTAACTGATGTCTACTTTGGGTTTTTTATTTGCTATGCTTCACTATTATTTCTTAATTTCCTTGTTATCTTTTGTTGAGTGCGGAATGTTTTTTCCTAATGATTTTCCATTCTAGTAGTTTGAATGATGTACCTTCTTCTTCTAATATGTTATTATAGGCCCTAAATACATAACACATTTAAATTTGTATTTGTCAAACATCAAATATTAATGAGTATCTATAGCTGTCTCCTACCAAAAGATTTGTGTAATGTTTTTACTTGGGCTTTTGTTTCTCTATACAACTCACAACTCACTGTGGGTATTATCTGGGAAATTCACTTTATATTTTTAGAATTCTTTGTTTACAATTTGATTTACTTCATATCTCTGGGCCCCAAGTTTCTTATGACACTTCACCATATCTATTGTGTCCATGACTTATTGTATAAATTCACTAAACTAAATCATGGGTATAAACTTGTTATATTCTCTATTGTATTTTTCTTTTAATAAATATATACTTTTGAATTTTTATAAAATTAACTGTGGATTTGACGCGTTCCAAACTTTTCAAGAAAATGAAGCATAAGTGAATGTGTAAAGCACTGCTCTTTTTTGTAACAATATATTTTATTGTTTGATGAAGCTCTTTTCAGAGTAAGTTAGTTATTACATAATATATAAGCAATAGCCTCCTATTCAAAATTATTCTAGATTTATTCAGCAAGTTCTATTTTTGTAAACAAATTGAATATCATATTTAAATGCATTTTATATCTATTTTCACATTTTAAAATCCTTTCCTCCTAGAGTGATGATTCAATATTTCTCTACAGTTTTGTCACTGTGCAGGAAAGACTGGTAAAACTGCAAATAAGCATTACCACTTGAATTCACAGAAAATATTTTAAATAGCCAATTCAAAGCAGAGAGCAGAATTTGTTTTGCATATATGTTCTCATTTTGAAAAATATTTCACCATTACACTTTCCATGTGTTTCTATACTCACCTTTTTGGAGGAAATTAAGGACAACAAATAAATACAAAGCAGGAAAAATAAATTTTGGAGATTTTTTTCTTAAGGACTGCATTTCCTAGGAATCAAATTAATGGTTTCCACTGTATCCCTTTGGCCATCAAAGGAGTAGAGGGAGCAACAGGTTCTTAGTATCATTGTCAACCTCACCTGATGATAATAACAGAATAGATTTTTCTTTCCTTGGGGTTTCTTTTCCTCACACGTGGCCCCACTTCCCCAGGTGCCATTTTGTTGTTGTTTGCTTTTCTCTAATTCTATCATAAAGGATTCTATCAGCAAAACAGAAATCTGCTTAGGTATTTTAAGCAGAAAGAAACCTAGGATACAAAATTGTTGGGAGGAGCAGAAAGGTAGAGTGGCATTACTCAGATCAGAAACTGTGGGGAACTATGAGTGTCTATGCATTCCTGTGTGGCTGCCTTGTCAGAAGTCTGCATTACATTAGACAATCAGGATTCACATTTTTGCTTCTTGCAGAACTGGACTTTTACCTGTGTTATGATACTGAAGTTGTTTACAGTGAAGATTCTTTCCTCTCAATAATCAAGGGACTGGGTGATTTGGCATGGAAACCTTATACTATATCTAGTACATGATTTAAAATGAAGATAAAATGTATGGATTACAACTTTTTGTTTTCTATTGATCTGAAATAAGTTTACATGAGCTCATTGATGAATGCTCTGCTGGAAGAAAATGACTTTTTTTATTTTCTCTATTTCAAAACACAATTGAGATGTTCTATTAACTAGACACATCAAGTGATACAGATCTAATAGGCTTCAGTGTCTCAAATCATGACATTTTCCTTGGTTTCTGTTATTAATAAAATCTGTAAATGAGCAACAAACCATAAGACTTTATTCAAATAAAAATAATTTAGAAACCCACTTTTTTGAGTAATTCATGAAGAAAAATATTATATAGGAAGAATGATAGATTCTGAAGTCAGAAAAATGAATTACCAACCATCGAATTTTGCAATTCACTATAGCTCTCTGTGATCTCTTTTTTATCTAAAATAAGAAAAACAATTAATTGAGAATTAAATGGAATAATTTATGCTATGGCCTCTTGCAAATTGTTTCACATATCTTTGATGCTGTTATTTACTATTCCTACGTGCCAATCACAGACAGAACTCTTTTACCATCATTAATTCATTTAGTCCTTATGAAAACTCTACAATTTGAGTTTTATTAAGATTCCTATTTTTTTAGATACAGAAACAAAAGTTTGCAAACAAAACTTTCCCAAAGGATATTGGTGACAGAGTCACAGTGCAACCACTACTCTCTCTGGAGCAGACGCACTTAATCATTACCCCACGTGTCAGAGTAAAACAGTTTTATCTGAGGGTAGCAGGGTGGGTAAATAGTAAAGTAGCAGAAACATAGGTTAAAATGGGAAACCAAAAGACTATATTTAACATTTTTCAATGTATAATACATAAGAGTACTGTTTGCCAACCTTTTAATTAGAGTTATGAATCATTTTCTTGCCTAAAACAAAGAGACATTATTCACTTATAATTTTATTTAATTTGGAGAAAGGAATTAGAAAAGTGCAGATGCATCTAGGTGTAGACTATCTTATTGGCACTGCCCAATAGAAATTTCTGTGATGGAAATATTCTATATTTGTGTGGTTTACTTTGGTAACTACAAGACATAGAGCGACTGAGGAAATGAATTTTTAATTTTTTAAATTTAACTTTATTGTACTTTTTCCATTACCATTTAGTCCTCTTATACTCCTCTCCCCCCAGTAATCACCACACTGTTGTCTATGTTTGTGAGTCCTTTTTCCTTTTTGCTCAATCTTACCTCCACTCCAACTAGCTGTCATCCTGCTCTCCATCTATGAGTCCATCCCCATTTTTCTTGTTAGTTCAGTTTGTTCATTAGATTCCACATATGAGTGAAATCATATGGTATTTGTCTGTCTCTGACTGGCTTATTTCATTAGCATAATGAAATAAGGTCCATTCATGCTGTTACAAAGGGTACAATTTTCTTCTTTGTTTATGGTCAAGTAGTATTCCATTGTGTAAATACCCCATAGTTGTTTTATGCACTCATTTACTGATGGACACTTGGGCTGCTTCCATAACTTGGCAATTGTAAATAACCTTGCAATGAAAATAAGTGTGTTTATATTATTTCAAATTTGTATTTTGGGTTCTTTCAGATATATTCCCAGATGCGGGATTGCTGGGTCAAAAGGCAGATCAATTTTTAATTTTTGAGGTATCTCCATACTGCTTTCCACAGTGGCTGCACCAATCTTCATTCCTACCAACAGTGCAAAAGGGTTTCCCTTCTTTCCACATTCTCACCAGCACTTGTTTGTTGATTTATTGATGATAGCCATTCTGACAGGTATCAGTTGGTATCTCATTGTGGCTTTAATTTGCATTTCTCTGATGATTAGTAACATTGAGCATCTTTTCATATGTCTATTGGCCATCTGTATGTCCTCTTTGGAGAAGTGTCTATTCAGTTCCTTTGCCATTTTTTAATTGGGTTGCTTGTTTTTTTGGCATTGAGTTTTGAAAAGTTGAATGAGTCACTATGCTATTCCAAAGAACTAATTTTTTAAATGTTTAAGAATTTTCTCGCCATTAACAGGAACCTAAACAACAAAACAAAGAAACAAGTAAAATATAACAAAAGACACTGAAATAGAGGACAGGTAGTCAGTGACCAGAGGGGAGAGGGGAGGGAATTTCAGGGGAGAAGGGAAGGGTTTACAGGAACAAATATACAGGACACATGGACAAAACTAGGGGGGTTGAAAAGGGGAGGGAGGAGGGGAGGAATGGGTGGGTGGGCTGGAATGAGAATAAAGGATAGAAACTGTACTGAATAAACTAAAATAAAAAATTTAAAAAGAAGAATTTTTTTTGAAAACAGAGAAGGGAGATGGAGAGAAAGATTGATGTGTGAGAAAGAAACATTGATTGGTTGCCTTCCATTAATGCCTGGAATGAGACTGAACCTGCAACCTAGGCATATATCTTGACTGGGAATAAACTGGCAACCTTTTGCTCTGTGGGATGATGCCCAACTCTGTCATTCCAGCCAGGGAAAAACACTCAAGTTTTTAATGGGCAAAAGTACCAAACACTTTTACACTCTTTTTATCCTTTTCTGTTCATGCAATAGTTAATATATTTACCTAATTGTAACTGCAAGTTCAAATGGTAGAAAAGGTTCAGAAACAATGTATGCCATACCTGAAAAGAATAGAATTCAACTGGTGGGAGCACAAGTTCACAGGCATACTAGAGGGAGTGCAAAGACCATTCATGTGCTATGAGCATTGTAAGTATACTTTACAGGAGGAAAGAAGGTTGCCTGATATTGCATTAACGATTTAATGGAGGTCAGGTAAAACCAGCCCTACTGTGCTATGAATGTTACTGTTGACTGTACGCCCTCAGCAAAAATCAAATAAATACAGTTATGCACTATATTATGACATTTAAGTCATTGACTAAGCTGCATAACTGACAATAGTCTCATAAGATTATGATGAAGCTGGAAATATCCTAGTGCCTAGTGACATCATAGTCATAAGTGTAAGTTAGCATTATTCTCATGTTTGTTGTATAAAAGAAGTATTATGTACAGTGCATAAAACTTGAAAATTATAATAAACAACTATGTTACTAGTATGTATTTACTATACTCTACTTTTTATTACAATTTTAGTGTACTTATTTTTTTAATTGCTATAAAAGAGCATGCAATGTTACACTGTCAGCTGTCTCATACATCTAGTGTTTATTCTGTTTCTTGACTGCATCTTTCTCTTGTGTTTCACTTAATCTCTTGTTGTTTTGTACAGTAACATGCTGTACAGGCTTGTAGCTTAGGAGCGATGGCTATACCACATAGCCTAGCTGCATAACAGGCTATACCATGAAGGTGTGTGCACCCTGGGATGTTCACACAATGACTACATCACCTAATGATACATTTCTCAGAGTGTATACCTCTCATTATGTGTTGCATGATTGTAGACAGATGAAATAATATAAAACAAAGTAACATGTTAATGTAAAGTTATTTACATACAATTAACAAACATCTAAATTTAGGTATGACAAATTTAACAACAACAAGTAAAATAGTCAAAATATTACAAAAATGTTAAATATTCTTTAAAAATATTTTTCTTATAGATAGCTCAATTAAAAAACATTATGATGAGATATTCTAACTAAAGCCACACTGGCATGAAAAATAAAAATTCTTCTTGCATGCTCCATGAGAAATTTCCCAACCTGCCTTCTGAATTGCTGTGAGAAAATCACTAGCTCAAAATTAACCCCAGATAGTTCTTTCCCTCCATTCTGAAAATGACCTCTTTGTTATTTGACCTGCAGGAACAGGTGTAGCCAGGTTATAAAAGGCAGCTTGACTGGTTTTATGCCAGATCCAAGTACAATATATGTTAGAAAACAGAAAAATATCTGGAAGACAGGAAGCTTAAATGAATGTGTCCCTGGGAGCAGTAACAACAGATGTGCTGACAATTTATGAATATTTTACTGTAAATGCTTTCTTGTTCTTCTGTTAAAAAAGGAATTACATAGTGCCAGACACCATGCCACAATGCCCTATGCTAACTTAAAATAACTTGCAGAAACTGGAATTTTCTGAGAAATAAGACTCAAGAATGTGTGCATTTGACTTCTTTTCATTTCAATAAATAATACTAATGTGTTGTTATTTATTACACAGTATGTATTTATTTCAGTATGTATTAATACATACAGAAATGCATACAGCTATAGCACAGATATATTTAAACAGGAAATAATAAATATTAAATCCATATGACGTTCACACCCATACCCAATGGAAGGGTGGGGAAAGTGCATTTACTGGTCCACTGTCTTTATTTTTAACCATTTAATACACTTGATGAAGAATGAGTTTTACAAATCTGGAGAGAGGTTGCTAACACTTGCTTGGGGACACAGCCAGGTCGTCTTTAAGCTTTTCTAACAGTTGCAGTAACTAGGTTGAGTTTTATATCTAGAACTACATACAAATAGGCAATAACAGGAGAGTCCAGAAATGCTTTCATTTCTAATAGTGGGGTCAATTTATTCTCATGTTGTCCATTGATATAAATCAGAACTGAATATAAAATGGGTATAACCCAGGAGTGTGATTTATCAAATTAAAAGTGGTTGAAAAGCTTAGTGCTCAGATTTGTTTAACATTGGTATTTGCTAGGCTGATTCTGAAGAATGGATGTTCCAAAAATAGTCTTTCCCAAACACTCATGCAATAGATCATAGTGAATTTAAAGAAAATATCAAGGACCATTACATTCTCAAAATTAGCAGGCTCACAAAAACACTCTAAATATCTATGAGGGGACCATTGTATACTAACATTTGCTTCAATAATAAGAATATGATTCAGCCCTGGCTGGTGTGGCTCAGTGGACCAAGTGCTGGCCTGCAAATCAAAGGGTCACTGGTTTGATTCCCAGTCAGGGCACATGCCTGGGTTGCAGGCCAGGTCCCCAGTAGGGAGTGTGTGAGAGGCAACCACACATTGATGTTTCCTCTCTTTCTCCCTCCCTTCAGCCTCTCTACAAGTAAATAAATAAAATCTTTTTTAAAAATTAAAAAAAAGAATGTGATTGAAGTAGAAAAATAATCTATTTAGAAAAATGCCTCCAAATCCAAAATTATTTTCATAAAATATTAGGCTAATTGTGCTTTTTCTGAAGGAGAAAAAAATCGAATTGTCAAAAAGTGAGAAGCCAATTACCCAACACTGATAGTATTCAATAGACACTTTATCAAGAGTAATTGCTTTCCATTGTGACTATTATTTGGAGAAATAAGGATATTCCTGAAGAAAGGGTAACAATATTAAAGCAAGAGCTAATTTTTTTTTAAAAAGCCCTGGTTATTGTGACTCATTTGGTTTGAGTGTCATCCCATAATGAAAAGGTGACCATTGTGACTCCCTGTTAGGCCACATGCTCATGTTATGGGCAATAACATTTAATCCCTGTTTGGGGCATGAGCAGAAGGCAGACGATTAGTGTTTGTCTCTTGCATCGATGTTCTTTCTCTCTCTCTCTCTCTCCCCCCTCTCTCTTTCCTTCTCTCCCTTCTCTCTCTAATTGAATAAAATAAATGTTAAAAAACAAACAAACAAATAAACAAAAACAAATAGACAAATGAATAACACTAAAGTTGAAACTCCACCCTTCCACTGTACCCTGACACTGCAATGACAAAGTGAAACTTTAAATAGTCTACCGTTGCTTGCTTAAATCATGTAATGGAGGTTTAAAACAAACAAACAAATCTGTGATTATCTAGCCAAAAGGCAGACTATGAAGCAGATAGGGACAAACACCATCAAGGAAATACTTTTGGTATTCTGGAAAAAATCCTGCCATTGTTAACATAGTGAGAACGGTTTGCACAAAATCAATGTAACCTGGCAGGCAAGGAGAGTGGACTGGAATGCTCATGTGTAAACAATGATGACTTCACTGTACTAGTCAGTGGGAGTAGTAGATGCCTTTGAGTGAGTATGTGTCCTGTGTGGCCATCACATTCAAAATGACTGAGTGAGTAGAACAATGAACCTGCATTAAATTTTTTGTGAAGCTTAAACATTCTTCCACAGAAACTATCCAGATGATTCAGAAGGCAGCAGACACAGGCAACTAGTGATTGGCAGCTTCATCAGGACAGCATGCCTGCTCCTGCATCACATCTTATACAGTGACTCAGGCCCCCTGAAGCCCAGATTTGGCACCCTGCACCTTCTCTCTTCTCCACAACCTAAAACCACCTTTGAGAAGGAAGAAATTTCAAACGTTGATGAGATTCAGGAAAATGTGACAGGGCAGCTGATGGTGAATGGGAGAACTGTATGAGATCCCAAGGTGCCTGCTTTGAATGGGACTGAGGCATCATTGTCCTATGTATAATATTTCTTGTATCTTGTGTCTTCTTAAATAAATGTCTCCATTTTTTAATATTACATGACTAGATACCTCCTGGACAGACCTCATATGCTTTAGAAAGATAATCTCTTTCTTCAGTTTGAAATCCTGTGCCAACACTCTGGAGGGTTAAGGATTAATTTTAGAGGCTTATGAAAAATATTAATATTTTAAGAGATTTACCAAAATAAATATATTGACAAAAGTTGAAAATTTTCCTACACTTTGTGGAAATATTGTAACTGTTCCCAATTACTGCTTTTTAATAATTTAACTCTTTTCCCCTCAAAAAAGTCTAATATATAAATATATGCATAGTAATAACAATAATATAAAAATCCAAAGTCACATTTTGGAACTCTCCCCAAGATTATAGTATATTATTTATTTATTTATTCTTGTTTTTCCTTTAATTCTGTCTCCTGGTTTGTTTATACTAAAAGTCTCACAGCTTGATAAATTGTATGTTAAAAATCAATTCCTGTTCACTGTTTAAAGGCTTGGGGTATATTTTAAAAATGTTTTCTTTTAGGTTTTTTAATGGTCATTTAAATATAGTGACAGAAAAGCAAATACATATGAGGATTTTGATGAATTTATAATATTTATATGTCATTTAAAAATCTAACAGTGCTTCCTAGGTCACTATGTATTATTATACAGTGATTATCTGTTAATCTTACCTTTAAAGAATAAAATTGATTTCCCACTAAAAATATTTTCTATGTAGTGCAAATCACAAAAATGCAAATGGCCCTGAAAATAAACATTATTTAGGTAAACAAACAAACTTAAAGTCAAACAAAGAGTGTAGCGCTAAGCTTAACACTAAGCCTACTATTTTTTTCTTTTAAGTCAATTATGCATGCTATGTTGTTAATATTTTCACCATTTCCTCCCAGTATTGTATTTTGAAATATAATCAATAAATATATCCAATTATATCTTAGCTGTATGTGATGGGGCTGGGGGAACATATGTAGAAACTATATGCTAACAATTCTCTTGTAATAATGAAGTCATGAATACAGAATTTACAGATCTTGGAGATAAAATAAAACAATGCAGAGCAAAAACAAATGAAACTTGTTTGAAAAGAAATGATTTGTCTTATGAAAAAAATATTAATTAGTTTCAGGAATGGTTTGAACTTGTCTAATATAATTATTGTAGAGAAAAACCATCATCATTATGATAATAACTACCACTAAAATAGTGGAAAATATGGATATGAGTGATTTAGTAGGAAATAAACTCATTTATAGCCAAACTGAAATGAAAGCAATAAAATTTTGATGGTTATTATTGAATTACAGGCCATTTATGAAATTGCAGAAATATGTTTCAAAACCTACACAGTGTAATTCTTGTTCTAGCCACATATATAATGATTCCACTTTTTCCTCTATAGCTTTCATTGTGAAGCCCGAGGGGGAAAGTGACAAAGTAGGAACCAGATGCCTCATTGACATTATAGTGTAGGCAAATTGCAGCTTGCAGCAATAGTTACGGTTGGGCTTATGCAGCTGTTATTTTAATTCATCAAATAGTAGTAGACTGTGTGTGTGTGTATGTGCCCAATAGTGTGCAGGACAAGTTTAACTAGAATGGAAAAAGGAACTCCTTACATTACACATATATATATTTATAAATATATTTGATATTTAAATATAAATACATAATATAAATATGTTTGTATATGTTTATAAGTATATCTTTATATATACATATATACATATATATACACACACATATATAAAAATATGATGCAAATTCTGGCTGCCATTAGGGCACAAACTCTAATTTGTTGTTAGGATTTTTCTCTTCATAAAATAGGTCATTTTGGTTTCTATTACTATTGGTTAACAGTGGTTGGGTTTGAAATAGCTAGAGATACTGACTCAGTTTGATTTCAAGATGATTTATAGACATAATCTACTTTTCAACATTTCAGTCAGTAATAGATTGCCATTGCTTATTTATAACTATACCTGCTAATCTTAATTCAAACACTCATTCAACAAGCAGTTATCTTGATGATGTGAAAGGGACCACACTAGGCACTGAGGTTGAGTTTTGAATGAAACACAGCTATTTGTTAGTATCCACATCACTAAAGAAAAAAGTACCCTTGATTGATTAAATTTGCATCACTTTCAAATTCCAAGTCCATTTATACATATAAACTATAAATAAGAAAGTTCGAGCCACAGACTTTTCAACACTAAGATAATTAAAGTCAAAATTTTAAATTTTCAACCCAAGGCATTTGAACACATTAATATATACAATTCATGCATTAGATTCTGTGAAGAACATAATAATAAAATAACTCTTCTCAGTTTACAAAGATCCATTTAATCCTAGTAACAATTTGGAGTTGGTAGGTGCAAACATGGAGACTAACAAATGCTTTGAATTAAATCTCTAATTATCATGTATAGAGGAACTCAGTGAACTTTGTTTTCCTTTTTTCTTTCTTTTTTTTCTTTTTTTTCTTATGTTGCTAGCCTCCCATCAAGGTCTCTTTTAAACCATTCTTTCAGCACCTCCTTCCTTTCAGTCAGTCCCCAACATCGAGGCACAGGATGCCTGGTCTTACAGTGGAGAGTGTGCTTGCCTGTATCTTTGAGGCTTTGTCTGTCCATCAGTCAGTGGCAGTCATCAAGCACCTCTTGACTTATTGCTCTGCGTGCTCCTCTTCTATTAAAAGTAAATGTAGCCATCCCAGTGTACAGTCCTGGGATAAGAATGTATTCCTGTCCTTAGGATGGGAAATCGAACTTAGGAAAGGAACAGATTTACCCATCCCCCCTTTAGTTCTTCTGTGCTCTCCCAGTTCAGTGATCCGCAGGTCTGCACTTGTGACACATCACAGGACGAGACTGGGTGGCCAGTCTCTTTAATGGACATAGGACATATGCTTGATGGAGATAGAAAAGACTCATTTTGTGTTCCTTTTACACTTGATTTTCACATGAAAAATATACTTTATACTATATTTTATACTCTCTGCAAATAGATTACACTATCTCTTGTTCAATGACTTGGAAGAATAGCTATCCAGGCTTCATGTTCTACTCTATTTTTGCTACACTAACAAAAATTGTCCAACATAGGATTTTTTTCCAGATAAAGCCTTTACTGCTGTGGCATATTTATAAAAGATAATCACTCCAGTCTTCTAACTCAAGTACATGAAATTTAGATTGTTTACCAAGATTTAGAGAAATAAGAAGAGTTGCAAAACAGATATGTTACACGTGGGAAAACATCTGCTTAGGAAAGATAACTTTAAATGGTAATATTGTGACAGTGTTAAGTAGGTCTTACTGAAATGCTTGAGAAAAATTTCAGTAAGTAGCAAAATATTCATTTATGCTCTCAAAACATATTTATGCCTTCTATTTGTCAAGAACTAAGTGTGCTTCGTGTTGGGAATACCAGGGTGAACCAATTCGTGTTCCTGCCCTCTGAGAGCTCACTGCGTAGTGTGAGGACAAGTTATATATGCAGTATTTTATCTGTGCTTGCTTTTAAGGCAGCTCTGGGAGCATTGATTTGGACCTAACCTTCTCAGCCTGGAGCCTTAGTGAGTCAGCATCTGTTGTTTTTGCCTGCATAGCACCCCTTCTCTCTTCTTGAAGAACACTATCAATTTTCCATTAGTCTTGGGGTCTGTGAGGAGTATCAGTGAGGGTTTTTATGTGCGTGTGTGTGTGTGTGTGTGTGTGTTTTGCTTTGTTTGGTAAAGGGAGTAAAATGTATATATTAGGCAAACACCTGGTTAAAATATAAAAATGGTACATTACATAAGTCTTCTTATAAATGAACAAAATATCCTATGTATCTTCAATCAGTGATTGTTTCAAAAGGAGAAAACTAGGTGACTAGAGAAGAGTGATGAATAAGGGACTTAAATTTTTCCTAGATTCTGTTTTCAGTCTTTTAAGTTTTTCTAAAATTTGTCTATATAACCTACTCAAAAAAATTACATAGATGTCAAAGCTAAAACAAAAACCAAAATCAAAACATCATGAAGGCTTGAGAGAACATGGTACATTCAAGCCTCTGTAGGAACCATATGAAATTGCTGATATTTTATCGTTTCCTCTTTAAAAATTTTCAGTGTCACATTTTCAATCAAACATTTTACTTTTATTTGAACAACAGGTACATGTGGAAAGACGTAAGAAGAGAGAAAATATTCAAGCCAATCGTTGCCAGTTATTCTTACCAATTAATTGCAGCCACCATTATTTTGTTTTGTTTTGACTGTTTTTGTGTTTAGTATTTTATTAAACTCCATCTTTGTTTAATTATCTGGGTCTTCTACTTTCAGTCTCAGAGTAAATCAAGACATTGGTCACCTTACATAATATAACTGGTAAGCAGCAAAACCAGATTTGAGACACAGGCATTTCTGGCTTTAAAGTACATACTTGTTCAGTTAGCCCACCGTGGCTTGGGACCAAGAGTGTAATGGCTGATGGTTTTGATTCCTGAGGCTTACAAACCATGTCTCCCTTCCTGGTCTGACAATTACTAAATCTCATCTACACCTCAGTTTCCTTAGCTTTAAAATATAAATAATATTCCTTACTCTGCCCACCTCATGGTGGTTATAACACTCAAATAAAAACATGGATGTGGAAGGACTTTGTAAATTTTAAGACTTATTTAAATGCATATAATCATCACTGGTAATTAGCATCATGATTTTAACCATGGAGGCAGCAATAAACTTTGAAAAGAAATAACAGTGTGTGGATAATGGGAAAAGAATAAGTTAGAATGTAAAAGATGCATTTTATTTTTTTATAAGCAGTAATAAAAACCAGAAAAATGTATATCAAACATTTACCATTTACTTTCAAATAAACAAGGCAATGATTATTCTGAAGTAGTTAAAGGAATTTAGAATAATATTTTGTTACTTCAAAGCAAATAAGCTTCTATTTTATGCAAAACATTGATTAAAAATGAACATTCTGAGAGTAATCAAAGGCTTCACAAATTTGATAAAGTTAATTTGGTAGAAACAAATTTCAATAAAAGAACATTAATAAAAAGCCTTTTGCTCTTTCCCCTTACTCCACATTTTGAATGATGAAAGTGTTAGAATATAAGTATTACCATTTTAAGATGAAACAAGACTTCTGTCAGCAAAAGAGATGAATAGTCATTACACTTCCTCCCAGGCTCTTTCAACCACAGTGCCAAAAGGACCGCTGATCAGCAGGCTGGAAGGCCCGGAGTCTGGAGCTGGCTCCTAGAACAGGAGCAGGCTCAGCTGCAGCCCTGAGGTTGGAAGGCCCAGGAGTTAGTTGTAATATTTGCAGCTGCAACACTTGGGGCTACAGACTTAGTTACAAAACCCTTGGGAGGAGCTTGCTTTGTCTGGCCTTGGGCTCAAAAATAGCTTTTCTCTATATTAATCTCCCAGAAGACTAGGAGGCAGCAGCAGTAGATGAGGTGGCAGGAGCAGCGACAGTTGCCAGACCTGCATTATGACTCAAATACTTATTTTTACCAGTGACAATCTCTGTGACAATCTTTGTCTCCTGTAACCCATCATTACAGAAATACCATCAGCTGCTAATTAGCATGTCCTCTTTTGAATATAACGAAATTTTCTCCTGAATTTGGGCGGTAACTCCAGACATCCAGTGCTTCATTTAAATTCACTCAAGTTTTTAGTAGCAGTGGTGATGCAGAGAAACTTCTTAATTTTACAGAATATTTGTTGGAATGTTGTAATAATAATAGCTAAATTCTTTTGAGTGCTTTCTGTATACAAGTCTGTGTTATAAGCCCTTTACATACATGACTCATGTAACCATATGATGTCCCTTTAAACCAAGCATATCACCATTCCCATTTTTCAGATGAGAAAACTGAATGAGGCAAGGGAAGGTTAAATCAACTTATCTAAGGTCATATACCTAGTAAGTGTAGAAACAAAATTTTAAAATTTTTAATCTGGGCAAAGAGCATGAGACTGTAATTACTATGCACTAGCTCTAGTCTTATTATTGAAAACTAAATAATGGTAAAAAAATCATTCTTGTTACAGTAACAATAGAGAAATGGCCCCTTAATAGGAAAATTACTGTGTATGTGTTCTTTTGTGTGACTTACTCTATGGGATCCTCCTTCACTGAAGGCCTACTAAAAGGGTTAGCTAAGTACTTGCTGAAGATATACACCAAAATAGGTAACAAAACCTATTTTTGAAATAATATATTATTTGATATGCATTATATATAATATATTATAATACTCACTATATATAGGCATATATTTAAGTATCAAGTAGTCACCTTGGAAAACCTCAGAATTTTGTTGGACATTTTCACATGTTATAATTTGGCAATTTTTTATTTTGAATTATATGGAGTAGGGCACCATCATTTTTTTAATGTACATATGAAAACTAAATCCTTTAAATATTTAAGATCTGACCACTATAAAATGGCAAGATGAGGTTTCTGGTAATTTTTGAGAAACAATAGGCATAGCTGTTTTTTCTGTTTTAAATACTATCATGGAACTACTAAGAAACAAATCTCTATTGTGCATCATTTGCCAACTTCAAGAAAAAATAACATGAAGTGAAAATTAACTCTATATTATCTATTATTACATCCTTCATGTTTGTGATTTTCCCCCCAGATAGGAAGCTGATTAAGTAAAAACCATGAACACAGAGGGCAATTGTCGGACTATAATGAGTGGGAGAGTCTGAGGGTTTTGTGAAAGCCAAGCCGAGTCCGGGCCTGTCAGTCATCCCCAGGAAACGCCCTTCACCGAGGTCATTGCTGCTGCGCAGAAAAATGCATGCTTTTGGGTGTATTTCAAAATTATGGATTTGTTTTTATGGCTGATGCCATTTAATTGCTACTGCAGAATATTTGTAGGGAATGAATGTCAAGTATGTTGGTCAATTACATTGATCAAGTTGTCTTCTAAATTCTTTTTGAATTATAAGTATTTACTAGAATTCTTCATTAAAATTCCAAGGAAAGCAAAAAGTATTTAGATTGCTATTTGTTAACAAACATTCAACTCTTAAAGAATTCATTATTTCCTGTTGAAAGAACATAGCCCATTTAATTGAATTCTATATTGTATTGTTCTAAAAACTCTGAAAAGAGCTTTTTAATATTTTTTCCAATTGCCCTATTTTCAAAAATGTAATATAGACAGTTAAAAATCTGTTGTGAAACCTTGGAAAACGATTTCAAATATCTGACATGATAAAAGTTGTTAATGATCCTTTAACTTTTAGGAAAATTTTAAGTATTATTTTCTGTCAATCAATGATCAATTTTTTAAAATTATTTATTACCAGTTTATCTTTTATACTTTCTAAAGATTTTATATATTTACTTTTAGAGAGAGAGGAAGGAAGGGAGAGATGGAGAGAAACATTAGGGTGTGGTTGCCTGTCACACACCCTCTACTGGGGACCTGGCCCTGACCCAGGCATGTGCCCTGACTGGGAATTGAACTGGAGACCCTTTGGTGTTCAGGCTGGCACTCAATCCACCGAGCCACACCAGCCAAGGCTTTTATAATTTTAATAGTACAATTATTATGCTACAGAGCAGTGTATACTCTAGTTAAGAAACTAACTTACTATTCTTTGAGTATTATTTGGAATGGAAAACCTATATCCTGCTCCAATTTTTCTGACCGCCTCAAAATCATTTTTCTGACTGCCATGGCACTCATTGCCTCATTGTTCACATGAAAATTTTCAAATATGAACAGATTTTTTCGAGCTTTTGGGTTGATATGCTTGTGCAATGAAAGATAAAGTTTGAGTGTGTTTGTTTATTTAATGCAGACTTAGTACCCAATATCATTCTTCATACATAGTATAGATCTTCAAAATATATTTTAAGTAAAGGTAACCCTCCTGCTTTTACTTTATCTATTACAATAGATGTTAATTTTTTCAGAATGCTATTTAGATTTGAGACAGGTTGAAAACAAGTTGACAAGGCCTTGCAAAATCCTGTTATATTATGTCATACCTCCCTCTACCACAGTCATCTCAGGTTGAAATGTTATTTCTGTGTTTTGCACAGCCTCTCAGCTGCTAACAGACCATGCATAAAAGACCAACAGGAGATGTTTTTATCTAAGTCTGGATAAGTTGCAGTGAGTATTAACATATGGATACTGGTGATCCTCTACACCTGGCACCTGTGGAACTAGAATTCTCTGCTAAGTAGAACTTTAAAATTTTTATGCCCTTGTTGAATTTACAGTTCATCCCTGGAGGAAAGAACTTGCACATTAGGAAAACCAAAGAATTTACTAAAAATAGAATGTGCCTCTTTAAAATTGTAAGAGACCCATTCAAGATCATCTTACAAAAAAGAATAAGTTAAATTCTAATAGGTTTGAGTGTCTTAGAGAGAAAGTTGATTGCATGATATGCTTTGCGCGGTATTAAGAATCCTGACTTGAGAAAAATTTTAGTTTCATAATAAATATATACATTTCTTTTGCTCATACTAATAATTTTTACATGTACAGAAAAGGGAATTTAGAGTCAGCTTAGGCAATAAGAGCAACCAGGGAGTGAGCGAGGAAGAAGACTGAAGTGTGAGGACCAGCTGGCGTGTGCATTCTGCTGGAGCAGCTCTTTGATGCAGTCATTTGGCAGGGACTACAGACCTCCTGAGAGGCAGACAGTGCTTTAAATGTATGTAGAAAATATACAGCTCCTCTGTCTTTAATTCAGTTATCCCATTGGCCAAGTCTATACCTGTATATGGTATGAAATGTGGTGTATCCAAATAGATGAGAAGAGAGTTAATAAAGTTTGTCTTCAAATTGATTTATTAAAACTATTTGTACAATATAAAAGAATATCTTTATAAATGTATATAAATAGCTTTATATCTCTCTTTCTAGAATATTTTTATATATTTCCATGACTTTTATTTAAAGTTCTACCATTGTTATTATATTTATAAAAACCAAAAGAAATAGTATGAAGCAACATGATATGTTAATAAAACAAGGTCTCATGGAAAATTTAGTGAATGCGATCTTAACAATCTTACCAAAAGAAGGAGACAGAGGGAAAAAAAGAGGAAGGGGGGACAGAAAAGACAGAAGACAGATAACAGCACTCCATCCTATTATTAACTGTGGTCCTAGTTAGTATATTCTTAATCATAAGCAATATTTAAACTCTTTATGTGATTATTCTTTTATTAATAATTTCTTGGATATTTGGTAATGTTTGCTTTTGAGATTCTGTAATCTTTAACCTTTCTTTAAGATTCTATAATCCTATAAGCTTTGAGATTCACAATGCTTTATAAATTGTAGTTTTCTCAATTACAAGACCTTGTGTAGGATTGTGTCAAAATCTAAATGTATACCTTCTCAAGGAGTCACAAAAAACAGAGTCAAATATTCATTAAGGAACATGTATACATTTGATTCTTTTGAAGATCATGAGTATAGGGATATAATGGTATTATACATGTTTAATATATGCTATACCTAATATAGTATGTGGCATATAGAATACAACAAAATATATATTTTTGCAGAGTGATAGAATGAGTTCAAATTTATTAAATTTATTAGGCAGCTCCACTGAATGAATGTCTATCACTTTGCTACTTTGGGGCTCTGGGGCTTTCTTCCCATGCTTTGAATAGGAAGTTTAAAAAAATCACCTAGAAGAGTTTTTGCAGTCATCAAATGAATTTGTAAATGTCAGCATAATAATAGGAAAAGATTTTACTAATGAGAGCTGCTGTCAAATTTTTTGAGTGATTATTCTTATGTGACCCATCAGCCCTCCAAACTAATTTTCAAAGGGACGGGTATCAATCCTCTGTTGATTTCACTTTAGCTTTAGTTAGAGCTGCTTTCATGAATGCAAAGGGAGCTTGTTCTTAATATGACCTCCTTTGTCCAGAGTCTTTGTTTATGTAGCTCTGTTTCAAAGCTGCATTTTTGTTGAGTTGTCAGTGGTTGTGGTCATAGAAATCCTTTGCTCTGGTCAAAGGTGATCCAACAATAAAAAGTGCTATTTCTTCAGGACTATGCAATTAGAACCTTCTGACAGCTGTCATTCATGAATCCATTTTCTACAAATAGCAAATGTAGAACTTGAGACAATGCAGCCTTTATTATTTGTATTTAATTACGCTCTAGTGGGAAATAATGGCTGTGCGTTCTTTTCCTTTAACAGCCAATTTTAAGCATTTTGCAGCCTACAACCACCTCAGTTCAGCTTCCTGACAAAGTCCTATTTTGCTGCCTCAGGGTAAATGCTCAATTTTCCTAATATTAATTTAGACAGTTGCAGTTTTCCATCTAAATAATTAGCCTCTATATGAAACTTAGATAATAAACAAAGTTTAAAATAAATAATGAATGAATCTCCTAAGTCAATAACATTGATCTAGCACTCTCCTAAAATCAAATTGTGAAACATCAATTTCTTTTGATTGAAATTATAGTATACAGCTACAAAAGATGATTGACATTTTACTTTTTTGGTCAGTTATTGAATAAAAAACTAATTTTAAGGGTTTGAGCATTTTCTGCATTTGCTTTAATTTTATTTAAAGACTATATAAAATGTGTATCCATTTATGCATTGCAGCAAATACACAAGATGAATGAACAAAAATCTATGTGAATGCATAACTGCATTTCATAAGGATACAAACTTTAAAATATCTTTTGAAAAATTATGCATTCCACTTTCCAGAGACTGAACAATCTTTAGATTAGAACAAGTGAGGAAATATTTTCTGTGGCCTGCAGTTATATGCAAAATATCTTAAGCTTCCAGGTGAAATAACAGAACAATGGTCATTCTTTTCCTTTTTTGTTTCACTTGAAGGCAACGTCATGACTCTCCTACCTGGTAGAATTGTTTCCTGTGCAAAATGATATGAAAATGGGGTCTAGGATTACTGACCACTATCTGATATAGTTCATTCTCTCAGTAACCTGAGTCCCTTCTTTCATACTTTTCTCATATTTGTGACAGCAGGATTGTGTTTATTACCATTAAAATGGAGCTTGTGTCTGCAATACTAAGGCAGCCTTTGAGATTCAGAGCTGTCAAGCCATTTTATCTGATACCAGCCCTGATTAATATACCTCCAAGAGTAACCTACCAGACAACTTGGCCTCAAATATGGTCAGAGGACAATGACTAGTAAAGAGCAGTTTGTTAACTAACACTCTGAAAACCTTGCACTATGGGACTCACATAGGTCCCCGTGTCTGGGAACGCATTCTTCTCTTTTCACAAGTCCCATGAATGTGTAACTGGATGCAATCTACCCAGCCCTTAGGTATATCCTCTGACCTTCTCTGCACCAAGTTTCCTGAACTATTGTCCAAAGTTTCCTACAACCCCTTTCATCTTTTTTCCCATTTCCTCTTTAGACTCCTCAGCTACTCAACATTAAGTAATTACCTGTCTCTTTCCCTCTACTTTAAAAATTCTTCTCTTTCCTCATCTGTGAAATAGGGATAAATTGCTTAAAATACTTAGCAAATCCTGTAGGCTCTTATATGTCCCAAAGATGTCCAGTTACCACTTTCATCTCATGATTACCTTCGTGTTCTTTTTATGCGTCTCCTTCTGATTCTCATACGCTATTAATGTCTCGTCCACTTCTGAGCTCTGATTTCCATGCTCATTACTACTACCCTAGGCACATGTGTTCTGTCCTCTTGTAAACCCTAAGCTTTTATTATTTGTAGCAATAAATGGTTCTTATTATTCAGTATCTTAAATTATTCATGAACACATCTTATCTTTCCTACTAAATGGAAACATCTCTGAGGGAAGGAAATAAGCCAAGTGAATTATACCCCTCCCAGCATAGCACAAGACACAGTGATGCTCACAGAGTCAGTGCGACTATTTCTGAAAGGCTGGCTGTTGGGATTTATCCTCACATTGTGCTTGATTCTTTTATTTGTTCAAATTTTGGTTGGTCCTCTCTCTCAGTTACAAGATGTCACAGGACAGGAACCATGACTGTTTTTAGAAAAGGGAAAAAATGAGCTCCTTGGGGTTCACTATCTCTTCCTCATTTGCATTCTTTGTGTGCTCAATGACTTAATATGCTTTCTTTTTTTAAAGATGTTTTATTTGTTTATTTATTTTTTTAGACAGAGGGGAAGGAAGGGAGAAAAAGAGTGAGAGAAACATCAATGTGTGGTTGCCTCTCATGTGCCTACTACTAAGGACCTGGCCTGCAACCCAGGCATGTGCCCTGACTAGGAATTGAACTGGTGACCTTTTGGTTCTCAGGCTCGTGCTCAATCCACTGAGCCACACCTGCCAGGGCTTGTGCTTTCATGCCAGTAAGATCTCTTCCCATAGGAGACTTTTCGCAGTACTACATATTTCCATCAGTTGTCTTTTCCATTACTTTAGATTCAGAGTTGTATTATTTTAATATCCTTTTGAAAAGCATATTCCATTTGCTAAAAATGTAAACTATGGAATCAGACTTTCTAAGTTAAAATTCAGCCTTAGATACCTGTATCTGTTTGGCATATGGCAAGTTATTTATTTGTACAATTATCATTAAAATGTAGCTAATGACAATATTGGCTTCATAAGACTACTAAAAGCACTAAATGACAAAATGACCTAATCAGTAACAATGAACATCGCTAATGCTCAGATTGTGATCTTAAAATACTAGTTTACATTAAAAGTAACTATAGCTTATTAAAAGATTTTAGCTAATAAATTTTAAAAAACTATGGAATTAAAATATCACCATTTGTAATGTAGGAGACCGTTCTGCATGGCGTGGGCCCAGCTCCCACTCGGAGGTGCACAGGGCCCACGCCCACAGATAGGTTCTCCTGTGGGTAATCAGACCTGCAATGTACCTAGGCTGCTATGAGTCTTGCTTTTAGCTAAAACTCCCTCGCCCTGAACTGAGGACATTTACTGCAAAGTAACTTCCTAAAATCCATGCTAAACCTTCCAAGGATGAGTGTAACTGGTTCAACCACTTTTGCCTTTTCATTTGCAAATATCCCTCTTCTGTGATGTGATTAGCAGCATTGGCTCCTTTGTTTTCTGTAAAAGGTAACCACCTAAAGCGAACCTGTGCATAGTAAATGAGGACCATATGTAATGGGCGGAGAAACCCAATAAAGGCTGTCATGGCGGCGGCCACGGCTTTTGCTCCCCTTGAGAGAAAAGCCATGCTGTCCCTTTTCCTCCACCACACCTGGTAGTCCGTGTGAATGTCTCATTTCATCCATAATGATGTGGACACTGAGGGCTGGTATCTGCATTATTGTAATCCACAATAAAATAATGGATCTAGAAATTAACCATCACCAGCTGTAAACATCACTAAAAGAGACACAAATAATCATTCTATACGTCCAGTTGAAAGAACAAAGTGTCATCTAGAATCTTGCCAAAGGGTTAGAACTTATGTCTTATCAAGCCTCTGGATTCAGCTGTCAAGTTGCTAGCAATGAAGGCATAGGAGCATGACAAAATTTCAAAGAACACGTACCGGTAATCAGTGAAATCCAGAATGTCAAACAGCTTGGGAACATGAGTGGTTAAATAGGTAAATGGCTAGCTTGCTATTGGACACAAAATAAAGGAAGGAAAAGAGAACTTGTAGATTGAAATAGACCTCAAACACACTAAATTATTTTTTAAATGAGCAGGATGAACCTATTGTGTTTAAACAAGATCCTCTTGGTAATAGAGGTATAAAATAATGCAAGGAAGTGATTGCTATAAAGGTTAGCATGGTGGTTTCTTAGGGAGAGGGGAGATTAGAGCAGGCTGTGAATGGGGCCACCCACGTACAAGCAGCTTCTGGATTGAGCGGCAAAGTTCTATTTCTTGATCTGGTAGTAGATAAAAGGTATAATAATAATTCATTAAGCCACATACTTAATTTTGTGTATTTCTAGGTCTGCATTTTATTTTGCATTTTTAAAAAGAAGAAGAGATAGCAGCAAGTGAAAGGGAAAATATCCAATTGACATTTCCAAAAATAAATCCCAAATAAATGGTCACACATTACTGGTCATCAGGGCAGCTCCTAAAATTAATTCATTAACTGTACCATGCCCACTTTAAATAGCAAATCAGCCAGAACCAATAGTATCCTGAAACTTCTGAAATACTCTACTCTCATCTTTGTAGAAAATGACTTATATATCAATATTTAAGGTTTTCTCATCCAGTTAATGGGAAACAAGTAGTGCAATTTTAGATTATCTAAAAGTTTTTCAAAAAAGATGGCCAATTAAAAAAATCCTCAGTATTGGATTATTTTCAATTAGTAGGTTTTACATGAATATCTACAAGTTTCTAGAGCAATGATATGTTTAGATCTTGCTGGAAATCCCTTTAGGTTCACATGATGCATTAAATTAACTTAAAATGAGAAAGCAAATCTGTAAAATCACCTAAATAATTTCTTGAATTTTTGTTAGCTTCCAAGAAAGCTGGATCACCAGATTTAAGATAATTAACTGATTATTTCTGTACATATATGTTGGATATTTCAAATTAAAAGCACATACTCTTTATATTAGAAACTCAGAAAATATTAATAAACTAAGTACAAGCTATAATTCTAGGGGATGATTATGTCTAAGCATTTACAGTATCAAAGGCTGCTGAAAGGTTAAGGAAGATTTGTGAATGTCCACTGGGTGTAGTAACCTAGAGTTCCTAGGAACTTTAGATGAAATTGTTTTGATGAACTGCTGAATGGAATTCGGATAATAGTATGTTGACTGTGAATGGAAGGTGAAGCAATGAAAACAGTGAGTAATGAGCACTCATTTAATATTTTGGCTGTGAGGAAGAGGAAAAATAAAATGATAACTGGAGTGGTGCATTCCTTTAGACCTTGCCAAGATGTAATGAAATACCTTCAAATAATGGTGTTTATAGGTGTCATAACTTACCACGTGTTACAACATTATAAGATGCAAATTCATTAATAAGCAAGTTTAATAACATTTAAATGTACACATCTAGAGAATGATGTGTATCCCTTTTGTTTTTTATCCCCATTCTTTTCAGCACAGTTACCCTGCAGCAGAGTCAGCATAGAGTCCATAGTAATATGAATGAATGAAGCTCAGCATCGGCTTATGATTAAATGAGTAGACAAAACATCTTAAAAATCTCTGCCTTCCAATGACTTCAAATGATTTTTAACTAGAAATTACTTTGTCATAGGCCTAAGTGCTTTTTAAAGAAAGTTCCCAAATGATTTTATATAATATTTATAATCTAGCAATCCATGTTATTTGAAAAGAGAAAAATCTACAAAGTTGAAATTTGCAAAATGTTTATCAAAAATAAGATGTACAATCATTGGTGGCAAATACATTTCCAAAGGTTTGAGGCTAAGTAACTAAATGACTGTTCATATAATCTATACCATGCTTTAAAACATTCATAAATATATATTTCCCAATAAACTTGAACTGTATAAGTAAACAAAATGATTTTTTAAAAAATCTTATACATATGTATGACCACATACAATGTATAAATCTGTGTAATAAATAAAGATGGCATAAATAATCCACAGTATTTACGGGTGAGCTCCAAATAGCACTATTGTGAAATACTTCACTCATACTCCCATACAATGTGGGAGCAGTTTAAAAGCCAATGCTGAGCAAATCAAATGTTTTGTAGCTTGTTTAACAAAATATAATGGTAAAGAAAAATTTGTAAAAGGCATAGTTAATAGAATTAATGGATCTATAGGTTAACAGACAAACATAGTAATTAATGCCTTTAGATCATTCTATAAAGATATAAAAACAAAATACCTAATGCAGACCTCCACAGTGTAGCCAGCTCCCTTATATTCTCCCATTTTAAAATGAATTAATTTATAACTATGCAGGTAAAAATGCATGGCATTACATGGTTCATGTTCAACAAAATAATGAAACAATAGTACTGATAGTAATCATAACTATTCCTGAAGCACTTCCAATCAAACGGTGATGTGGAGTTCCATGTTTATGGCAATGTGAGTAGTATTTAAAGTACATTAAACAGAATCAACTGAAGCTAAACTTTAAAAGAGATCAGAAGTTACATTTAGAAATAATATAATTACAAAGGGAAAGGAATTACATTTTTGACATAAAATTATACTTTTTATTATAATAAAGAATTTTGCACATCATTTTATCCCCATGCCTCTTGAAGTTCTTCAAATACTGTCTAATTATTCAGTTAGGTAATGTTGGGCCATCGGATCGCTTCCTGGTATATTATGGCTAAAGGTGCTGAAACTCCGGGCATTTGAAATTTGTTCAATGAATCCTTTATGCAGTTCAAGTATCACTTATTAAAACTTAATCTGTGTATGACTTTCTTTCTGACACTTTGAAGATTCTTTTGAATGATGTAAGTGGCACTTGTCTTCAAGGACCACCCAAACTTTAGAATAGTGAAGCACTGTATAGAATTACTACTATAAGAAAACTATATTATGTATTATAAGGTAACAAAAGAAAGGTGAGTTCTTGTTAGTAAATGCCCTTTAAAACAGATATGGTTATTGAGCATGCACTCTATGATGGAAACTAGGCAGCGGGTGTCCAATAACATCTCATTAGTCTGATCTGCTTAAAATGGTGCATTAATAATACAGTTGAAGGTATAGTTACATATTTAACACTATGTGAATTTCTTGGAATAATATGTCTCAATAAATATTTTTACTAATGCATACATATGTTACAATGAATAACAATATTAAATAATGAATAATGTTAATAAAAAACATTTAATCACATTGTAGGTTTTCAATCTTGAGATATAGATTATAACATAAAAGCCTAACTTAACTAAATACAGTAATGATTACTCTATTTAGTTAGGTTTACATACTATATAAGATTTACTTAAGGCCCTGGTCAAGTGGCTCAGTCAGTTGGAGTGTCATTTCTTACACCAAAAGTTTGCAGGTCCAATCCCCAGTCAGGGCACATAACCTAAGTTGCAAGTTTGATTCCTGGTTGGGTACATACGAAATCAGAGATTCTCTTTCATATCTCCCTCTCTCTCTCTCTGTGTCTTTCTTTCTGTCTTTCTCTCTCCTCCTTCCTCTGTCTCTAAAATCAATAAATATTTCATTGGGGGAGGAGTAAAAAAAATTACTTAGACTAATTGAGATGAAAATGGAATATAAGAATATGTATTATTAAATGATTTATTATTTCTTTATATAGATTGCTTTGATAGTGACTTAGTTTATTTTTTATTTTATGTTAAAAAGATTGGCTTATACAAAGGAGTATAATCAAGGTAGATGTCATCACAGTTAATCATTTCAAATACATAAAAGCAGGATGATCACCATAGGGGGAGAAGAAATGTTTAGGTTGTGTCCACAGAGTTGACCATCAGTTACCTTCATTTCTTTACCCCTCCTAATGCAGACTGGTCATCATGTCTCCTTTGCTCTCTAAAACATTTCAGAGGAGTGAAAAGGGCACTTCAGCAAAGATCAAAGAAATCATTGTGTATGACTTCTGATTGTACCATGATGGGAATGCACTTGTAGATTTTTTAATAGTTCTTTTCATTGTTTCATTTCATTTTCAATAACTACTCCTACACTTGCTAAATGTTTTGGGGTATCTTGTGGGTATTTGTGTGTCCATTATTGTTTTAATAAGTACATGTTATGAGGTGGTATTTATCACTGGAATTTGCTAGATAATTTTCCCACTTCTCTATTAACTGCTGAACTTCATATTTCCCTGAATAACTCATCTCACATGCTGCTGCCCAGGATGGTGAGAATTGTGTGCCATTTAGAGGTGTCTTAACTTTCTGGTCTCTAGAAAGAAGCAATTTATTAAACGGATTCTAGGTACTTGACAAAAGTTAATGCAGTTTGAAAGAAGAGATTTGTTTCCATCTCACTCAAAGGAATCAGGTCCAATAGTCTTTCTCCTTTCTATTTTTTACAGTTGCTAAAGATATGACTTGGACTCTATTTTAAACAAAATTCTTGGATGAAGAGGGATGTGAGTGTGTCCAAACCCAGCTAGCACTACATTTAGTGCTTATGTTATATGAGACCCAGGGTTACAGCATCCTGCTTTTAGGGTTAAGTTCTCAAGATGGGGGAAAGCTTTCTCTATCAGAGACCTGAAACTTTAAACTTTTTTCTGTTAGAGACAGACACCTCATTCTTAATATGTAAGCATTTAGAAGGAGATGCAGAAGCTATTTTCACACTTAAGAACTTCTCAGTGAAGCTAGTTGAAGGTTACTCTTTTTTTGCTTCACTCTTCTTAGAATTTCACATAGCTTAAATAGCTTAAGATAAAATAGCTTAAATAGCTAAGAAATTTATCTCATTCTTCTCATGTTTTCTTACTTTAATACATTTCTGTTTCTTTTTTTAATTTCTTACTTTAATACGTTTCTGTTTCTTTTTTTAAGTGACATTGCTAAGTAATATCTCCACCAAGGAAAAAATTGAATTTCCATGTAATTATACTGCTATGGAATTATAAATTTCACAGTAACCATAATACAAATTTTTCTTTATCTTGTAAATGTCTAAACCCATTACATTGTTTCCACTTACTTTCTTTTTCTAGACCCTTTTGTGTGATCAACACCTTTTCTTAGTCTGTCCATTAATTAAATTATTCATCCTCAGTCATTTTGTATGACATTGCAGGCATTACTACATCAAGGTAATGTTTTAAATTGTTCTGTGAGTCACAGGGGATGAAGCCTTGGGTCCAATGCAGAAGTGAAGCAGAGTTGGGTTAACTGTAATTGGGACAAGCAAAAGAACTGCGAGAAGTTTCAGGAGTGTGCTAGTATGCCAAAATCTGGTAGGGATCTCCAAGGCAGAATGGGGAGAAGCATACGTTGTATCTCTGTCATCAGCACTGCAGCAATGAATGTTGCCAAGTGAGAAGCCTCCTTGCCTTGTGCAAGTCTTATGCAGCCAAAACCAAAATTCAGAGGAACATAACAATTGGGGTGCAGGGCAACCTGAAGGGGGAAGGAAAATTAGGCATATTACAGCAATGGCTTTAGGAATAGTTCCACTATGCCCAACTTAATGTTGTCAACATCAGGGGCTGCCCATTGAAATCAGTTGTTTTCTGTGCATGTACAGACCCCTCCACCTGAGCCAGGTGTTCTTAATTGCCAGTTCTGCCAGGAGGGGCATGCTGGGATTGCTTCTTGTATTCACAAACACAAGCAGACAGAAAAATCCTATCTCAGTGATAAAGGTGCTTTCTTATGATAGGACCTGGATATCTGTCCCTTTCCCTTCCAGAGCTTCCCCTCAGTTTCTGCAGGTCTTCTACTTTTTGGCCTGCAGGGCAGATCAATGAAAGTGCAGAATGGAATTTTAGCAAGACTGGACTTCAGTGCCCATTTGATTGGCTAACTGTAGTGATGATAATTATAATGGAAAACCTTCCATTATGCTTACCTTGTGCTAAACACTTTTTTTTTAATCTCAATAAATCCTCACAACAGCCCTGGGTAAACTCAATTTTTCCCCTTTCACATGGAAGAGAAAAAATAAAGCATAGACAGGTGAAGTGTGCAAAATGTATTTCCTGATTACACAAATGAATACATTCAGTCAGTAAGAATATTTATGGAGTACCCCAAAGTAGTTCCCATCATCCTGGAAATTATTAAGTGAACATCAGATTCTGAAGGTTGGTGCAGGACTCAAAGGAGAGTGGGTACCATTGCCCTGGGCAGACTGCATGGTGAAACCAGTTGTGGTATGAAAGGTGAGACCCAGATTTCAGAAAGTTGGAGGGAGCAAAGGGCATTCTAAGCATGATATAGACATGCTCTGATTCTATTTCACAGATGTTTGATCTCTGCCTGATTTTATAACACCTATTGCCTGTGGGCGGCTCCAGGGTTAATTGTGGCCAGAAGGGGCCCCGAAGGAAGCTTTTGAGTAAATCCTTCCTGGAAGAGAGTTCAGGACCAAAGATACTAAAAATAATTCACATTTCTGAGAGGTTTTTTTTTTTAAGTTGGAATTATCTACTTTGTTCTATATTCTTTGAAATTGATTTGTTTTGAGTTCTTATCTGTCTTTTGCTTCTGGTCTTTTTTTTTTTTTTTTCTTTCTGTCTTTCTTTTCATGTGCCATGAACTGGCTTGTAAATTAGAACTTACCCAGATATTTTGTTAACTGGTGATTACTCCAGTTACTTTTTTGCTAACTAGTGATTATTCCTGAGTTCTTATTAAAACAAAACAAAACAATTCTTGGCCTGCCTTGGTGATAGCCTCTGGGCTCCACCAATATTTACCTACCCTTTTGAAATCATTGGCCTGTACAATATCTGCTCCTTTCTCTAGTTTTAGTTATGACTATCATATTCATTATAGAATGATTTCTAGGATGGATTCTATAATTCACAGTTATGATTGACTAATCCATTCAGATTGTTCAACAATTTGGTGCTTTTTAATGTCTGGCATGCATGAAATGAAAAGAAACTCATCCGTTGGTTACTTGGGAAACAACAAAGATAGAAATGGCTTCACTGACCCAGCCCTGACCATGCTTTGTTCTTTGATTAGGGTCAAGATCCTCATGATTTTATCATAATCTTCTCAAGGTCATTGGGACCTGAATTCATAGACCCCTCAGGCTGCTCGGTCCTTGACCTCTCTTGTCTCTCAGAGAGACAGACTTGTAAACCTGCATCCCAGAACCAGAATCTGATAAGACAAATGAAAGTTAAAAACAAAAACAGACAATAGGTCTTTTCCATTTTTCTCCTCCTCTCCTTTCACTTCCATCTTTTGTCCACCAAAGAAAGCCTACATACACTGTTAGTCCCCTCCAGCTATCATGTCAGAACTGAATGGAATATTGGCTTAATTTCTTCTCAGTATTCCAGTAGAGAAAGGGAATTTCATTACTGGCTCTAAATGCTATTTTATTTTACTCAGTAAGGCACATTCAATAAATGTAGTTATTCTACTGGCAATGTGCTTATCTTTTGTTTCATGATATATTTTAGTCAAATCATACTAAAAAAACAGAACCCTGATTATAGCAATGCAAATTTTTGCTTCTATTTTGAAGCATAAAATTTCCAACTATTTAAGTGTTCACACTTTTACTTTTTTCAGTTTTCTCATCTTTAAAATAAAGATTGTAATAAGACCCAGATTAAAAGATGTTTGGGAGAAGAAAATAAATTTACACATGTAAATTGCTTTAAAAAGTCTAGCACATAGTAGATTTTAGGTATCGCGTCTGTTGCTGTTGTTATCGCTGTTTCCTTGTACCGACACCCAAAGCTATATATAAACAAAAAGATCTTTGAGAAATACCCTGAACAATTTCTTATATTTTCAAAATATTTTTATAACTTTTATTCCTAATTGCACAAGTTTTGGAATCAGAAGAATGTGGATTACTATTCCACACTTGCTACTTAGTAGGTAAGCTACCTTGGGCAAGATTATTATTCTCTCTAAACTTCAGGTCCTTGTATATGAAATAAACATATTTATTCCTAATTCACTGGGGTGTAAAGAGTGCCTATAACACAGTATGTGGTAAGCTCTGAATACATGGTACCTGTTATTATGATGCAGAGGTTCTTCAGAGAAAACCGAAGTATTCTCTGAGTAGTCTAACTAAGTCTAGAAAGGTCTAGTTCAGTGCGCATATCCCTAGGACAACAGTGGAGCAGCTTTAGGACATTTGTTCAAATTTGAAATGATTTCTTTTCTCATTCAAACAGTAGTTGTGACTTCCATTCTGTGTCCCTAATGCTCATCACAATCTCAGGGATACCTCACCAGTCCTCACAGAGTCTGTTTATCATAGATTCTGGATGAAAGTATTGAGTGATGACTGGAAAGGTAACTTGCTTCAACGTGGCATTTGAAGAATTCCACTTCATAGTAAAGTAGATGGAGTCTCTCTCTCTCCCTCTCCCTCCCTCACTCCCTCCCTCACCTTCTTGCCTCTCACACACAGCCTTATGCACACAGTCCACACATAATTGGGCTGTGCTTTTTCTTATACTGTGATTTTATAGAAACATGAGATTGCTTTAGATTTTTCTCTGCTAAATACATTAAGTTTATATATAAAGGAGGGATTCATTCAAAAACAGTGAAATAGTAGTGATATGGTGAGAATGACCTCTTTTAGAATAGAGGTGGGGATTATCCATACTACTAGGATATAACTCCTTTCTGATTGTGATCTTTAAATGTGAATGAATGAAAAACTGTGTAAATCTTTTACTTTTTAATAGGAAATAGTAATATTTTACAAACCTTAAGAATAATAGCAATATTTACTTTCAGTCATATCTAGAATAAAGTTAACTCCAGTAAACATATGCTTCAGAGTTAGTTTACAGGATAATTGTATAAAGGGTTTTTGCTGATCCAGTCAAACCAAATTTAATCTGAAGGAGGGAAAAAGAAGAATATTAAGTTGGGCCTCAGAACATGGCTAAAATGGGGCTTAATATCAGATCTGTGGGCTTTATAGGAAAAAAATCATAAAATCAAATCAACTGATTTACTTTTCTAAATTTTATATGTGGAGATTATCTTCAATGGAGATTTATATTACCTTAACTACAGGTGAATTTCTTTGCATTTCTTACTTAACATATGTCTCTATACTAATCTCTTTTCATGAATCCCTGTATATAGAAAAATTGTGTTTCATGCTTGAAAATAATGTCAGGAGTATGTTTTTGAATGTGTACTACTTTTTTGTAGAAAAATGATTTTAGAGATATTCTTAATCATCAATGCACTAGAACAGTGGTTACAATTATGAGTCAGACAGACCTCAGACAAATGTTATCCTTGCCACTTAACAGCTTTTTTACTACAGGGGAGCACTTTAACTTACTTGAATTTCAGTTTTTTTAATCTGTAAAATGCAGCCAATAATATCTACACCATAGTATCACATAAGTTAAGGAATATAAAATATACATTATTTAGAACATACCAGGTCTGTCCAGAAGGTATCCAACCATATAATATGAAAAAAAATAGAGACATTTATTGAAGAAGACACAAGATACAAGGAACAGTGTACATAGGACAATGATGCCTCAGTCACCTTCAAAGAAACCACCTTGGGACCTCACGTAGTTCTTCCAATCATCATTAGCTGCCCCATTGTATTTCCCTGAATCTTATCAAAGGTCTGAAATCTCTTCCTTTACAAAAGTGATTTTAGTTTTGGGAAAAGCTAGAAGTCGGAGGTTGCCAAATCTGGGCTGTAGGGGGGTTGAGTGACCTGGGTGATTTGATGTTTTGCTAAAAAAATTCTGTACGAGATCTGGTGTATGAGCAAGTGCATTGTCTGATGAAGCTGCCAGTTACCAGTTGCCCATAACTTTGGCCTTCTGCATCATTTAAATAGTTTCTGTGGAAGAATGTTCAAGCTTAATACAAAATGTGATGCAGATTTCATTGCTCTACTCGCTCAGTCATTTTGAATGTGATGGCCACACAGTACACATACTCACTCAGTGGTGTCTACCACCCCCATACTTCCGACTGACTAGTACAGTGAAGCTGTCATTGTTCACACATGGGCATTTCTGTTGACTCTCCTTGGCAATCAGGTTACATAGATGTCACGTAAACCATTCTCATTATTTTAACAATGGTTGGACTTTTTCCAGACAGACCTTATGAGTATCCAATAGGTGGTTTAAAAAAATTTAGTGTAGTTTCATGTGTGTTCATCTAATCCCCCCATTCCATATATATATTTACTCATCCTTGAATAAATATAACCATAACGAAACTTGGCAGTTGCTAGTGGATACCATGGATGAAGTGTCTCTATACTCTTGCTAGTCATTGGTCTTTACTGCTTCCTCCCTCTCACTTCTAAATCTAAGCACAAAATGTAGTTCCCTAACTACATTTCAAGTATTAACTGTAGTTCAAGCGAAACATATACCTACTTCCAAACATCACTGAATTGTATTTTTTCTCAATCAGTTATCTAGTAAGAATCAGTAAAATTCTCTGTTGTGTTTTAGAAGTACGTCAGCTGATATTCAGAATAAGAATAAATTATCAGCAAATGACAAATTAATGAATCCATCTCTATTGGATATGAGAGACAACATTTTTTCAAGTATACTTTTCCAGAAAAAGAAATTTAGTTCCTAAAATGTATTTCAGAGCTAATAGATCAAATTAGTGCCTTCTTCTTATTTTTCTGGACTTCTTGAATGTAACTTAGTAGACATACAAAATAAAAATCAAACAAAAAATTTATGAATAAAAGATAGTAATTATAAAAAAGTGACCCAGAAAAATTGAAGTATTTAAATTTTCACTGCATCTGTTTGTATTCATACAGCCTAAATAGGATAAACAATCAAATCAAAATAACTTGATCATTAAACCACATTATGCAAATATTTTCAGGGAAGGTTTATTTAATTAAAGATATTTAGATGATTAATTAAATTGTGTCCAGGAGAAACAAAGCAAACCAGTAATTAACTAATAATATCTAGAATTTCTTATTTTAATAAGTTTATCATATTATTCCATAGAAATTAATTTTTTCCAAGTAAATAGTTTTAGATCATCATATTTTAAACCATTCTAAAACCCTTAATATAGGCTATAATATGGAGTATAATACAGGGATAGCAATTAAAGGAGATGTTTTACGATACTTATGAACCAGGACGATATTTGAAATTTACCAAGGGGTACCACACAGACACCAACCCATAAGACAATGGTGCTGAACAATCAGAATGGATATTGGTGTGGAAAATACAGTAGTGCCACATGAGTACATACTGGCTACACATTAGCCTTATATACGTATTTTTAAATAGGGTTATAAATATTCATATTTTGCCTAGACTATCAATCTCAAAAATGTGCAGGAATATAATAAGGTTCATTAGTTTCTGTTGATACATGTTTCATAAAGTCAGAGGGAAAATATAGTTAAATGTCAATGTAGTGAAGTTTATGATATGTAAGGAATGTAGTAAAATTTTAGGGCTTAAGCAATAGATTCTTTCTTATCTCATTATCATTATTCTGTTTTAATTGGAAGTTACACAAATGTCAGACATTAAATCTAAGACAAATGTCAAATGGAATCCCACACCTGTACAGTAACATCCCATGCAGCCACATATATTTTTGCTGATCATTAGCAATTAGTGGTATTTCTCTGTCCATCTAATTGTTTTACTGATCTTTTCCAGGTGACTTTTCAGTCCCCTCAATGCATTGGTGTGGAGTTAAAATGCTATTGGGTTTTATCTTGCAACCATTTCATTAGCGTTTTAGGCTGACTCAGCCCATTGAAATCGCTGCTGCACACTTGGGCTGTGTTTACCCATGTGAGGTGAAGTGGAGCACAGGGTGACCCTTTATAATTCAGACCCAAGAAACTCCTTTGCCTAAAATATTTACATAGTAGAGACTGCTTTCTCTGCTTAAATTACAAAAATAACTTCAGTTCTCCACTTCGATTTAAGTGAATCAGTTTGGGGCTCATTTGAACTTGTTGAATTATCTGTCCTAGCCAGAACTGTTTTCTAGAATTGTTATAAAAGGAAGAAACCAGGTATTTCTTTCCTAGTTCTTAGTGCATCTCAGTTGTGAATGTCCCTTGACCAGACACGGAAAAAGAATCCTTCAGAGGTTCAGTCCCTCACTTGACTAGGATGAGAGAGGGGAGCATCTACCCAGGCTGGATTCTAACCTAGGGCCTTCTGATCCCAGAACCCATGTTTCCATGACTATCCTACACTTACTCCAGAATGAGTGCTAATGGAGCAAGAAAGTTGAGATAGTTTTGGGTCATTGGTAGTCTTACTACCATTTGTCCATTATTGAAACAGAAGTATGTTTTTCAGGTATAATGTTCTCTGAGCACACAGGACAGAGATTTTTCTATCATATTCTATCATGGTCAGAAAATGTCATAATCAGTTACAGTGATTATTGCGAAGTCTCACAGCAGTATAATGAAGTGCCAAGCAGGGACAAGTGTATAGAACAAGATGCAAACACTTCCTGTAAATGGTACCCATAATTAAATTATCAGACAAATCGATTATAAGAAATTATCTCTAGATCATACTTGCATCATATTTTATCTGCATTCTACCTGGACTTCCCAGCCCGGAGCCTTATTCACTCATGCCTGCCTCTCCATGGTTTCTGCTTGCCAACAACTCTCAAATAGGCACTTTGGGCATGTGACAGTTTTGGCACCAATCGAGTATGTTAATAGCACTGTATGTACTTAAGTGACAAAATATTAAATCCAGGTTTTCTTTTTTCTTTTTCTACAAAGTTTTATACAAACTAGGAATAGTTTATAGTTTGAGAAGTATATATATATGTATAATTATTCTAGTATAAATTTTAATAAAATGTCTACTTTAACAAAGTCACTATTATGTTCCAGGCACTGAGCCTAACCACTCTAGATGTAGTAACCATTTAACCTGTGTACCACTCTTATCAGGTATTAATATCTACTTTCCACTGGAGAAGCATGAAGAGGAAAAGAAATGTGCTTGAGGTCCCTCAATCGGAAAGGACTGAGCTGAGATTGAAACCCAGGTCCTCTGGCTGTGATATATATTAAGAATTTTATGTGATACTGTTAGAATGTAGTTAAAGAAACTTAAATTTATCTATTTACCTTAATCTTCATTTTCTCCTTCTTATGGCATTTTAATTTCCAAATGAGCTCTCAAGAGAATGAAACAACAAAAGTAATTGTGCCTGATTTTACTTAGAACTGATTTTGTCTAACTTATGGAAAATACGAAGAAATCCAGGTTATGTCACTTACTTAAATAAAAAAGACTTTTTAAGTTTTGGGAAATAATTATATATTTCAATATGTTTAAAGAAATTTCCATGTAGCATATCCATTTCAGTTCATAAAATAATGCAAAAAAAATAGTACACAGCAGTCTGAGATAGTGTTAGCCATGCATGGGGCACCACTGATTCTGTGGCTGTTTGCCAGTAGTGAGACAGTTCCTGCAGAAATTAGTAAATCTGTGATAATGTTTAAAATAACTTCTAGGATATTATGTTGATGGTTTTTAAAATTTCAGATATTCATATATCAGTTATTAAAACAATGTTTTTTTTTTCAAATTGAGTACTATAGCAGCCTTAACTGCCTAAGTCATTAATTTGAAAATGTGATTACAATTACCTGTTCCACCTCTGAATTTGTCTCTATTTCAAGAGCCTTGGGAAAGTGCTGTTGTGCCATGCTATTAGACCCAGGATGGGAGCTCCCACGATGGGAGCTGCTGTTCCACATTCTGGGGCATTTCTGGTGGATCCAGCATTGCTTCCTGATGAACTTGGCATAATGTTATACAGCTCTGAAGGCAGCTGCTACTGACCATTTAGAACTGGCATGCAATTTGGAGACTACTTATTATCTCTATCTAAAAGGACAACAACAGCAACAACAATAACAATAAATCTAAAAAAGCACTAAAAACATAAAGAAAAACCTTTAAGTAAATAATGTGTGGCCTAGAAAAAGGTCTAGGGTATAAATGGCACCAATCAATGAGTAGGCACTTGGAGCTGCAAGTCCCTTACTGAAAACTCTATGTTCAGGTTTCTAATGAGAACTCAACCATACATGTGCCTCGAGACAGGATAACTATGCAATTATATTGCACTTGCAAATGTCTGCCTTGTATTAGATTTGTTTGTTTGATCATAGATTGTTAATTGCAAGCATCTTGAGGGCAGAAAACACATATTCATATTTGTCCTCCTGTATATGTTATTTGTAATTAATATTTATCTAATAAAAATAATTGAGTGATTCTCTAATTATTAACATACTCATTGATTAGTTTTAAAATGCTTTAACTGGTTTATAAATGGACTAGTATCCCTAGAGTCTAGAGTTCCTTGAACCAGACCTTTCCCACCAATATTGGCATCTCTAGCAGATGACAAATTTTGCTAAATTTAATACACTTCCAGACAGTCCTGTTTTCAGCCTTTGGATATTTCACTCTAGTTTAATTTCATATTTTCAATTTCTCATCCACTTTTTTTTCAGTGACTTATGGTGATTTCTATTTTTTAATGATTTAGTCAAGAAACCTATTCAAAGGAGTTTTGATAATCATGTAATGACTGACATGAAACAAGTTAGTGATAGATTCACTCAATTATACCCTACTAAAACATGTTGAATATAACCTAAGATTATATACTGTATTTTTATTTTTTATTTTATCAAATTTAATGAGGTTACATTGGTTACTAAGATTGCAGTACATAGGTTTCAAATGTACATTTCTGTCTTCCATGCTCTGTATGTTGCATTGTGTGCACACCACACACAGTCAAATCATCTTCTGTCACCATATGTTTACCCCCTTTACCCTTTACTACCTCCTACTTCCTTTTGTCTGGTGCCCACCATACTGATGCCAATGTCTATGAGTTTTTGTTTGTTTGCTATTCTGATTTGTTCATTTGTTTCATTCAGTTTTATATACCACATATCAGTGAAATCATATGGTTCTTAACTTTTTTGGACTTAGTTCACTTAGCATGATATTCTCAAGGTCCATCCATGTTTTCACGAATGGCAGCATTTCATATTTTCTTATGGCCGAGTAGTACTCCATTGTACACATGTACCACATCTTCTTTATCCATTCATCTATCGAAGGACACTTCTGTTGTCTCCATATCTTGGCCATCACGAATAGTGTTGCAATGAATGTAGGAGGGCATGTATCTTTGTGAATAAATATTTTCAAATGTTTCAGGTAGATATCCAGAAGAGGGGTTGCTGGGTCATATGTTAACACTATTCTTAATTTTTTGAGGAGCCTCTGTGATGTTTTCCATAGTGGCTATTCACTCCCAGCAGTTTACACTCCCCCCAGCAGTGAATGCGGGCCTTTTCTGCCCAACCTCTCCAACACTTTTAGTATTTTACTACAACGTGTTGTCATTTTTCTGAGCTACTTTTAGTTTCTTTCAAAAATACATTATACAGATAAAGGCTTTTTTACCAGTTCTAACAATTCAGCACCTACCATCCACATTTCTACGAACTCAAGAACATGAGCATCATACCTCAAAGTTATTACTTTTTTCTTTATTTTCTCTCTAAAAAAATTCTGAGAATCAGTTATGTGAAGCAGATGAATATAAAGATCTCATTGGTGGTAGGGTGTGTTTATAATTTTGAGATTTTCTTTTTATTTTAATTTTATATGGGGCATATCTTTCATCTTCATTTAAATAGTTATGAAAAAAAATGAGAAAACAACCCATTATGAATAAAGTAAACATTTGATTAGGATTTTTCTTCAATTGCCATGAATCATTTGTTCCCAAACTCCCTTTTCTTGACATGATTATTCCTTTACATGTTTCCAAAAAAAAGTCACCAATTATTTTTGGGAAAAAAATTTTCTTGGAAAAAATACCTGATTTTTTCCCCTACTTTTTTACAGGTTACTGGAATGACTGCACTCATAGTTCTGGCTGTTGATATTTTGCAGTAAACACAGCCCAGCATTACAGAATTATTCTAAATCACCAGACTCACTTCAGGTTTTAATCCTTTCTCCTCAACTCAACCCTTACCGCAAACCCCTATCCCTGCAGGCAGGCCTCATTCAGCTGACAGAAACAGCAGTAAAGAGGAACGTTGCTTTCTTTCCCTTTCCCTCACTACCCCTTCTTCTATTGATCATTTCCTCTGTGCAACAGGGGCGATTTTATAGTAGGTGCTTGTGTAGTCTGGTAATGGTACCTTTGGAGTGACTAGGGAAACTTTTATTTGTTTTCAAAGATCAGCTCCATTTTTCCCCTTTTGAAGACTTCTCAATTCCTGCTTAGTTAAGTGACACAGTCCCTTACCATCTATCACTTCCACATCAGTCATTTCTGTCACTATGTATACCACACACACTACTTATGCTAAGGATGGTCTTTTTAGTTGGGTCTTTTCAAGATTTCTCACATGTGCCTATCTTCATTAGTTTCTATGGCATCCTAGAGGAAACATGTATTTTTTTCTGTTGTATGTGAAGCTGGCTGTCGCTGTTATCCATCTGTTACCACAGCTGAATATGGCAACTTTCTCTGCCTTAGATTTTGCCAGTCTATTGTTAGTTGCCAGTCTTTGTGATACACAAACCCTTGAAGTTGTCCTCCCAGCACTTAGAGTGGGAGATGGTGTTTCTCTATGCTTGACCACAAGAAATGTGTGGACAATCACACGGCTCTCTCATCACTTTCTTCACTCCTACTCTTTTTTTTCCTGATAAATCTGGCCCTCATTATTTAAGAAGAATGGGGAATAAAAGCTATGTGACAAATTAGTTTGGAGTTATTTCTTAAAGTAATAGGGCATAGGAATTCTAGGTGTTCTCTTTTGAATATGTGGATATTTGAAATGGATTGTCTTCAGTTTTGAGACCCAAGCTAAAATGCCGAACCAAGAAAAAGACTTATTTAGCATCTTGTTATAGATCAGCACTACTTTTTGATTCCAGAAGTCAATTGGCAAACCGCAGTCCAATCCTCATTCACACATGCATAAAAGACTAGATAGTAAGAGTAGATACAAAATCAAAGAAAACAAATATTTGATCCATATTAATTTTCCAGATCAAACTTTTACCATACAGGTTTACATTCACTATGTTTAAACACAAAAAAGATAAAAACATTAAAGAAAGTTAAGTAAGTTGCCAAAATCTAAATAAATTTATTTAGTAGCTAATCTGAAATATAAAACTTAAGTCTTACTTTTTAGCTTTTCATTTACCCAAGACAGAGTTCTAATCAGAATGAGCCTTGCCTGATGATTATGTGCAACTTGTTCATAATACTAATATGTTTCTTGGGAGCTGTAGTTAATTGTGTAAAGCATAATAATAAAGCATTGATGATAGAGTGATGCAGCACTCCTGCATGACTGCTTACAAAGGCTGGCTGAGAGAGCAGGGAAAGAGTGGGCAACGTGATGTGCGAAATGGGGAAAGTTAGGCTGAAATGACAACACAGGGACTTTAGCTTTAGGAGAAACAAGTGTTCAAAAATAGTCCTTTAGGGTTTGGGGAAATAAACACAGCAATTTTGATATTTAGATATTAAAGAACACTTTTGTCATTGCTGCACTCTTGCATATATACATTCAGCAATGACAAAAGTGTTCTTTATTTATAGTGTTCATATTTATATATGCTGGTTCAATTTTGTATGGCAAAAGTATATATATGTATACACAAATATATACATATGTGTGTATCTTTCTATATATATATATATGTCTGTATTATATATATATATAAACTTTTTTCATTATCCCATATGGATTTATTGAATACCTTTAACACATACTACAGTGTGGAGCATAGAGATTTAGTGTAAGACATTGCTCTGATATCAATGAGTTTGTACTTTTAGCTTTAAAAACTTTTAATTGAATTTATTGAGGTGACATTGGTTAATAAAATTATTTAAGTTTTGGTTGTACAGTTCTATACTACATCATCTGTATATTATACTGTGTGCTCGTCACTTCAAGTCAAGTTCGTCACCATTTTTCTCCTTTTCCTTCTTCTACCTACCCCCACCCCCATTTCCCTCTGGTAGTCATCAAACTGTTATGTGTGTTTATGAGGTTGTTTGTTGTTGTTGTTGTTATTGTTGTTTTTGCTTAATCTCTTCACCTTTTTTACCTAGCTCCTTAACCCCCTTCCCTCTGACAACTATCAGTTTGTTCTCTGTATCTTTGAGTTTCTTTCTACTTTCTTTGTTAGTTTATTTTGTTCATTAGATTCCACATATAAGTGAAATCATACGATGCCTCTCTTTCTCTGACAGGCTTATTTCACTTAGCATAATGCTCTCCAGGTCCATTCATGCTGTCTCAGAAGGTAAAGTTTCATTCCTCCTTCCTTCCTTCTCTCCCTCTTTCTCCATAATGACCAAGTAGCATTCTATTGTGTAAATGTATCAAGGCTTTTTTTAAACATCCTTTTTTAAAAATATTTTTTATTTATTTTATTTTTAGAGAGGGTAGGGGAGGGAGAAAGAGAGGGAGAGAAATATTAATGTGTGGTTGCCTTTCACATGGTCCCCACTGGGGACCTGGTCAGCAACCCAGGCATGTGCCCTGACTAGGAATCGAACAGCAGCCCTTCAGTCTGCAGCTCGTACTCAATCCACTGAGCTACACCAGCCAGGGCCAAAGACTTTTTTATTTACTCACCTATTTATGTGTGCTTGAGCTACTTCTAAATGTTGGCCATTATAAATAATGCTGCTATGAACATAGGGGTACATATATTCTTTTGAATTAATATTTCTGGTTTCTTCATATATATTTCCAGAACTGGAATGACTGGGTCATAATGCAATTCAATTTTTAATGCTCTGAGGTAACTCCATACTGCTTTCCACAGTGGGTACACCAGTCTGCATTCCCACCCCCCCACAAGTGTTCCCTTTTCTCCATATTCTCACCAGTACTTGCTGTTTGTTGATTTATAGAAGATAGCCATTCTGACCAGTGTGAGGATATTTGGGGGGGCTCCACCCACAGGACCCCGCCCCCCTGGCCACCAGGGATGTCTACCAGGACAGGATCTGCTTGGGGAGGAAAGGTGGCCAGTCTCTCAAAGAAGAAGGGCCAGGAGCCTGTTCCTCAATGGGCTTTTATTGAGTTCATTTGCATAGGATTACAGATAATGCTCATTAATCATTGTCAGGCAGTAAGGATCAGACAATAGATAACAAAGAACTCTGAAGGACTATTTTGTGTCAGGGTCAGATAGCTAAAGAGCTGTAAAGCTTTGAAGAACAAACACACTTCTTGCTTGGACCCTTATCATTTAATTGAGAGCATTCTAAACAAAGCAGGTTTCACAGGATTTTACATATTCTTTCTTAGGCCTGATTGCCTGGGGAACCCGCCCTTTCCAACACAGGGCTGCACCACCCTGTCATTGTTTCAGGATTAGGTGGAGCAAGGGAAGTAAGGCAGTCATTATTTCAGGCTTAGGTGGAGCAAGAAAAGTGAAGCAGCCAAGAGATTAGGAGACTTCTCCCAGACAGAATGATGACTCAGGCTTTGTCAAAGTCAAGGGGTGAGGGTCCTTTGACCCCTTTTGCTGTACCCCCCAAAGTCCTTCCTTGGGGGCCTCCCACGTGATCGTGCTGTCTTAGGTTGTTCCCCTCTTGGGGAATCTTACTCGTCATTGGCTAACCGACCAAGCATTGGGCGCCAGTTATGGAAAGAGGAGCAAAAGCAGCGCTCCTGCCAGGGAGATAAGCTTTTGTCTCCTTGGTGGTTTACAGTCCAAGGTCACTACCTCAGCCTTAGCCTTGGTGGGGGTTACAGCTTCTGAAACCAGGCAGGGTGGTTCCCAACAAGTGTTATATATATATATATGTTTACATATATATGTTATCTCTATATATAACATTTAACATGGAAATTTATTTTTAAATAAAAAATAAATTTATTTATTTAACATATATGTTAAGCAGAATAGTATAACAAACCTCTATGTACCCATTATTCTGCTTTAATAAATTATAAATATTTTGCCAATTTGTTTCATCCATACTTTTCTATGCTTTTCACTTTCTCAATTGATTATTTTTAGGTAAGATGTACATACTTTGAAATACAATGTATCTGAAACATGTATACATCAATGTAATTCATACTCTGAATTATGAATATTTTCAAGAAGTTATTTTGATATAAATAGTAGTTAATAAGCTTTAGACTGCTTTGCAATTCCATTTGAACTTCTGTGGATAAATTGAGAAAGTTATTTGATGCCTGGACAATAAATTTAATAAAACTTATTGTTTGCAGGCAATTTTGAATGTTGACTGAGACTGTCAGAAATAACAAATAATTTTCTTTATATAGTTCATTGCTGAGTAAGCTTAAACGGCCTCTGCCTCTAGAATGCAATATGATTATGACATGATTACAACTGATTAGAATCAATCAGCATAGTCTTAAGTGTAATTTATATTGCTGCAGCTGTGGTTAGATTAAATCTTCACATAAGATTCAATTTCTACTAGGTATGTGAAATTGTTTGAACAAACCCAAATACAGTAAACTCTTAATACCATAAATGCATAGTAAGTTTTGCCAATTGCATAGTACTTTAGGATTCTGTTTATTTCCAAATAAGTTTCCTCTCTGCAGAATTTCATCTTGATTTGAAAGACAAAAGTATTGCTTCACCACATTTGGCAGAGACGACTTCTGGCTGGTGGTTCTGCCTGTGCTAATGTTTTATGTGGACTAGGTAGTGTGATTGCTACTGTTTGAAAAGAATACCAAGCTGATGAAGTTAGTTATTTTTTTATTTTTTTTCCTAACTGAAGATGAAACAGAGGAAGGTTTCTTACTTACATTTACAATTTCTATAATAAGATCATTTCCATTTTGGCCTTAAAGTTTAAATCAATTTACCAAACATCCATTGGTAGAGAGTAGACCTGATAAATTACATGCAGCCCTTGCTCTCAATGCACTGCAGGTGGAACTTATAGAAAATAAAGAATATAAATGTAAACACTTTAAACTGATACCAATCGTAAAAACGAAAGCATCCTCTAGAGCAGGGGTCCCCAAACTCCCAGCTGCGGACCGCTACCAGTTCCGGCCTGTCAGGAACGGGGCCACACAACAGGAAGGAGCTCGAAGGTAATGCTCTTGAATCGTGCGGAAACCACCTCCCTCACCCTGCTCCCTGGGAATATTGTCTTCCACAAAACCAGTACCTGGTGCCAAAAAGGTTAGGGACTGTGGCTCTAGAGTACTACACAGAGAGCAGGGTAAAACTGGAGCAAATTTTATCACTTACATTTATTATCTACGTGGTTTTAAAGTTGATTTATATGAGGTTTAATCACTTTAAAGATTAAAGGGGTAACATTTACCTTTTATCTAGTATAAGGCTACTGTAAAGATCAAATATAATTAATTTAAAAGATTTGAAAACAATTAAAAATTAGTAATATCAATATTATTTAAAGCCATCTATTATTTTATTATAATTTATTTTGTCTTGTAAAATTGAGTCACCTTATGCAAAAATATAAAATAGTATACTAAAATTTCAGTGATTTTTTTCTATTAATGTCTCTTCTGAGAATGATATATTTTTATTATATTCCATATAATAATATGATCACCATTATCCTGTCCACTTTTTAATCACCCTGGAAAAGATTTTTATATAACTGGTAATTTAATCAAATATCCTGAAAGTGTGTGTGTGGTAACTCGGGCAGACCATAGATGTAGCTGTTTGGACAGAATAAATGTTCACTGGTAACTAAGAAAACACATTTAAATGATATATGTAAAACAGTTTTCATAGTAAAATTCTGCAATATTTTGTGCAGATTCAAAAGGAACTCAAAAGAGATAATAGGCTATAATATAGAAAATGTATAGGAGCCAGATATCCCTTCAGTGATAATGGTTTCTAATGCATATTTAATATGTTTGTGTTTTTTAATGTTTCAAAAGGAATGCCTCTCTTTCTAGACTAATAAAGCATCAACTTTCTCTGAACATAAAATCTTAACCTTTGAAAAGAATAGGGATATTGATTTTGGATACTGATTACATTTTAAAGAGCAGAAAAATAAGTCTAACTGCCAAAACACAGAGATTCTTATTTAAAATCAAATTCATGAACTATTGATATACCCCCAGGTAAACTCTAAGCTCATATGAAATGAAGAAGATTGGTGAGAGCAAGGCACAAACAGTAAATACAGAATCTACAGGGGCATCTGTCAGTAGGTATTAAAAAATTACTTGTATTTTCATAAATATTTTATCTTTGCTTACTTCATAGAACCATTATGTTCTTTAAGAATACAAACTAATTTCACTCAGTCTAGACTATTTTATAAATGTAAATCTACAGATAAATGATCTTTCAGAAGGGTCTTGACAAATCTTTTCCTTTAAAATGTGGAGTTATAAGAATAATCCTATTTCCTGCATCTTTCTTATAGATGGGCAAGGAATGGGCAAGGAAGAGGCGGTAGTCAGACTTCAGCTGCTATGGGCACCATGTACTTTTCCAGTTTTTCTAGTTAGAGCTCTTCACATCATCAGCATGTTTGGTGAGAGTAGAGGCCAACGTGCAAATGCAGACACAGTGGAAACAGGTGTTTCAAGCCAAGGCCAGTGTATGGGTGCTCCCCTCCCCCATACTATCAGAACCTCACACCCTCCTAAGCCCATCAAGAAGAGGGCAAATAGGAAGAAGTGGAATGTGAAAGATTTAGCATTTTCTTAGAGTAGACTTGAGTCATCCAAAAAAAGACAGGTTAAACTAGGGGGGAGAAATGAGATAGCATGAATTGTCAAGTCTCTGTTCTCCATTACCTGGGAACACACGATAAAATTGATATCACCTATAGTAAATAATGGAGAGATAAATCTATACCTCCTGATCACACATTGCAATAAAGTATCATTATGATTTGCTAATGTGTTTACTTCCCAATTCCAAAGCATACTATACCATCTACCTCTCCTTTCAAACTTCACTTCATCCTTTCCCTAATACCTCTTCTACCACTTAACTCACCCACCCTCAATTCCATTCTTCCTTCTGCAATCTGATTTGTTGACTTTATTAATTGAGGATTGCAGATTAAGGAAATAAAAATAGCAGATGCTGAATTAGAATTTTATATAAAACAAGTAATAAATTATGTTCCAAATATTGCGGTAAAAAAGTCATTGTTTATCTGAAATTCAAATTTAGTTGAGTGCCTTGTATTTGCCTTGCAAACCTATGCTGTTTCTTATTTATGCAATCTGAGATTTTTCCTCCCTGAATTATCCAAGCAATTAAAAAATAAATTCTCCTTTGTTGAATACACATTGTTTTACTTTCATTTTAGATTATCTTAATAAGATTATATAAAAAGTCTTTAAATATGTTAACCTCTGGATTCAAACATAAGCAAAAAAGTTCACAATGCCTGTGAAATTAAGCTTCACCCTTTGTTTCCACACAAAAGCTAGGTCAGTAGGCCTCCCCGTGGCTATTTTGCAGACAGAACACTAACTCAACTCCAATTAAGATAAAGAGAATTCTTTTGATAGAAATTCAGGCTAGATTTTAAAAGACTCAAAATCCATTATGTGCTTCATCATTCTTACTTGAGGTGAACATAAGTCACTCCTGTGACAACCCCAATGCTAATTCCATTTCAGTTCTGCCTAATTATCATACTTAACATCAAACCCAAGCTAAGTTAATGATACAGTGTTTCAGCTATCTATTCTTGCCTACCAAACCACTCTAAAACTTAGTGGCTTAAAAACCAACTATTTTATTTGTTTACAGTCCCGCTATCAGGGCTAGACTCAGCTGAGTTGTTTTGCTGACCAGCTTGCTAGTGGTCCATCAGTGGATGTATGGAGACAGGGCATTGGCTGGAGACTGGGCTTAGTTAACGCCTTGAAAAAACTGGACTTCTCTCTCTCCACGTGGTTATGAACTTCTCCCCTTTTGAATGTCCTCCCTATGTGTTTGTTCCATGTGTTCTTCCCAGCAAGACACCTGGCCTTCTTGGTTTAACAGTGTTCTCATGTACACAGAGTTGAAAGTTACCAGGTTTTTGTAAAGCCTTGGCCAGAAACTTCTATTTATAAGGGTCAGTGTCAGTTCCACCACATTCTGTTGGTTAAAACAAGTCACAGTCTCAGCTCAAATCAATGGAATTTGTAGAGTATGGTTTACTTGGGGAAAAGAGTATGACAGACAACCACATATAGTGAAGTGTTGCTCAATATGACACCTTAAAAATATGTTAACCAAAATTTGATATTACAATTAACTAAATAGTTTATATCATTTATTATTTTATTACTTCTTAAATAAATATCTAAGAATAGGGGAGAGATGCAGAAACTTCAGTGTCTGATACACAGAAGTTTTTTTTTTTTAAGTGGGTAGAACTCTAGGTTCTTGTTGAATTTTCTAATAGGTGTCAGTGTATTTATTTGGTATTAGGAGTTACATAGAGATCACCACATAAATCTTAGTTGCAGAAAGTCATGAATGTATGCACTTCTACACTGTTGTGTAAACACTGCCCACAAGAAAATGTAGAACCATTACAACATTCCAGAGGCCTCCCTGTGCCCCTTTCCTACCAACTATCCTAAAGGTAACTGCTATTATGAATTTTGTCACGATAGATCAATGATTAATTTGACCTGTTTTTGCCTAAGATGTAGCTTATTTTGGTAAATGTTCATGAGTACTTAAAAATAATTCATATATTAAAGTTACTGGTTGTAAACATCTACGTAGATCAATTAGCTAAAGTTAGTGAATTGTGTTTTTCAAATGATCAATATCCTCATTAATTTATTAATTTTTTCTATGTGTTTTGTATAATATTTAAAGAAGTATATTAAAATGTCCCACTATTTATCTATATCTTCCTTTAGTTGCCTCAACTTTTACTTTATAAATGTTGAAACTATGTTACTAGGTTAATACACATGGATTTTAGGGGCTTAGCTGCTTCTTTACTAAATTCTTTATTCTCACTTTCTTTCCTTGATAACTACTGGTTAGATAAAGTGATATGGAAAAAAATTTGTGTTGACATAATAAACATAGTAATCACCTGGAGTGTTCATGCTGTAAAATTTTAAGAGTGCACCCTTCTCTATTCAGTTTAAGATGATCAAAACTATACTCATGTAATTACTAAAATCTCAAATTATAAATATATATATTACAATATTTTTCTCATTTTGGATGATTTTATTTGTACACTTGTGGCTAAACTTATGCATTGATCACAGTTGGTTATACCTACACCCACCCTTTCTCCAAATGAGTACATAATAGCCATTTCCAGCTTATTTAAAAGCCATTTTATTTATTTATTTTTATTGTCATTCAATTACAGTTGTCCTCATTTTCCCCCATAACTCTCCCCTGCCCCACCCACCTCTACCTCCCACATTCAATCCCCCACCCTGCTATCTTTAAACATCCCTCAGATTGCCTTTGTAAACAGATGCCTCAATTCCCCCACAGCATTCAAGTCAATTGGAAGATTCATTTTTTTTAAGAAGAAAAATTATAGCTAATATTATGGTTTGCTCATAGAATCTTCCTTACACTTTCTCTGATCACAGTGCTGATAAGTCAACCCACTTGATTATTTTTTTGGAACTAAAATCACTACTGCAGGGATTTGAGGGTTTTTCCTTTTTCCTGTCATTTATCTCAGCAAATGTCCATAGATTTTAATCCTTTTAGAGATGTAATAACTATTGCCTTAAATACAATTTTTTTAAGATTTTATTTATTTATTTTTAGAGAGGGGATGGGAGAGAGAAAGACAGAAAGAAACAGCAATGTGTGGTTGCCTCTCAAGAGCCCTTTACTGGGGATATGGCCCACAACCCAGGCATGTGTTCTGACTGGGAATCGAACTAGCGACCCTTTGGTTTGCAGCCTGCCCTCAATCCACTGAGCTACACCATCCAGGGCTCAATACAGATTTATAATTGACAATGTCTGATTCTTTTTCCCTATCTTCACTTCTATTCTCCCAAGATTTTCCTATAAAGTAATTCACCAGAAAAGTTGAATACGACTACTTGTGAAATGCCAAATAATTGTCTGATAATTTAATCTGATCAAGCTCAAGGAAAGAATTGAATATGTTTTGAAAGAACCACTCAAAAATAATTTTGTCAATTCTTATTTGTTTAATTTATAGAGGATGTATACATTTGTAGACACACATGTACACATATACCTTGTTTAATACCATTGATGTAATATTATAAAACTTACATGGATTCATATATGGTATATGTACTTTTACATAATTTCTATCAAGTCAGCATAGGGTTTGTTTTCTTACAATTGTTCATTAAAATTACATAAAGTGATTTAGAGTTAATTATCAAAAGCCTATTTCACTCTTATGTATCTTGGTAATTACAATTTGTTTCTTTTGAGAGGATTAAATATAGACACTCCAAAAAATAATATGGTGAACATAGCAGATTTCATAAGAACAGAAATCATGTATTCATATTTAAATGAATAGAACATATTTCATGATTTAAATAAAGCATTATAATGTACTGATCATTGTTATACATTTTAATAATTAATTTTCTCTAAGAATAAATGGGACTAGACTATATGAAGTAGGATTGCAGCTCTGCCTTTATTCAACTAAATACTCAGTTCGCCAAATAACTTGGTGAGTGTAGGATTGTCCCTTAAACTCTGTCAACATAAATATCCTCATTTGTAAAATGGAGGGGAGTAGGACTAGCTGTTCTTTTTGTAATCTTAATAATGAAAATTTATCAAGACAACCACTGAGAAAAATACTAATAAGCAAGATATAATAAAATAAAAATGTATTTGACCAAGAAAAAATGTTGATTTTTTATTTTTTGCAAAAATGTAAAGAAGAAAAATTAGAAGGAGCAAAACATTAAAGAAAAAATTAAGTAATTTAAAATGTAAGCTCAATTATATTTATATATAATTTGATTTCTAAGTGATAGGACAAAAAACCAAATTGAATCTTTAGTGAACAAATCACTTATTAAAATGTACTTCCACTGTTGGGACTATGTCCTAAGAACCCTGTAACTCCATTCCAAAAGAACTTATGCACCCCAATGTTCATAGCAGCACAATTTACAATAGCTAAGTGCTAGAAACAACCTAGGTGCCCATCAGTAAATGAATGGATCAAAAAACTATGGTACATTTACACAATGGAATTCTATGCAGCAGAAAGAAAGAAGGAGCTCATACCCTTTGCAACAGCATGGATGGAGCGGGAAAGCATTATGCTAAGTGAAATAAGTCAGGCAGTGAAAGACAAATACCATATGATCTCGCCTTTAACAGGAACCTAAACAACAAAACAAAGAAACAAGTGAAATATAACAAAAGACACTGAAATAGAGGACAGGTAGTCAGGGACCAGAGGGGAGAGTGGAGGGAATTCCAGGGGAGAAGGGAAGGGTTTACAGGAACAAATATAGAGGACACAGACTAAACTAGGGGTGTTGGAAAGGGGAGGGAGGAGGGGAGGAATGGGTGGGTGGGCTGGAATGGGAATAAAGGATAGAAACTGTAATGAATAAACTAAAATAAAAAATAAAAAAAATAAAATGTACTTACAGAAGCATTCAGCATGACCATTACAATCATGAGTTGGGTTAACTGGTTCCGTGGAATTTTGTAAAGGTTAAGTAATTTAAAATTTATTCACTCATTTATTCTTTTCTACTTCTGTGAAGTGAAATTGTCGAGAGCCGACCAACAGCCGACCATTGACACAGTTCCAGACGGATGAGACGCATCTGCACAGCAGAGGCGACTATGGCCGGCTCTCCTGTTTATCTCTTCCTGTATGCCTGTCCCTGCTAGCAATAGGTGGTGGGATTTTTGGATACCTCTGTGTTATAACAAAACTTCTGCACGATGTCTTTGATTCTGTGCAAAATGACTTGTTGACCACAGAATAGAGACCCCTAGCAACCCTAATGCTGCCTGCTTCCCCCACCTGGGAAGTTAAGGACAAAAATTAACAATGGGCAGATCAACTGCCAGAATGTTGAAGGAAGCTGTTGCTGAGAATGTTTCTTAAGGAGTCACCACTCAAAAGTTTAAGATTTATTAGAGCTACTACCCCTCTCATACCCTGGACAGGAGTGTAAAGAAGCAAGGAGTTCTAGTTGGAAATAATAATCTCAAGCACATAGATATGAATACAAAACATGGCCCCCCTCCAAGATATACAAATCAAAAAAACTAGGCAAAAAACCAGTTACTGAACCGAGACAAATCTAACCTCAGTAGACAATAGCTAAATTCTATATAACCTATAAATCTCCCCTTGCACCCCTCTGATTTAGACCAATCCTAGAATTTTAATAGACACCTAGTTACTAATTGGCACCTGAAAGTTTGTGCTTGTGTAGCTTCATTGGTTATCTGATTAATGACCCTCTTGGTCAAAACAACTTTTGTTTAACATGGTTGATCTGTGGGACCTCCTGTACTTCTTGGTTATTTTTTTGTTTAATATGATTGATTTGTAAAACCTTCTGTACTTTTCGAAATTATTTCTATGGCAACCATTTCTGTTTTAATAATCTTACTATGTATTGAATATTGTATAATCATGGTAATTGTTTCTGTTCCAATAATCACTATGCATTGAATGTTGTATAACCTCCCCTATAAAAATAAAGATTGATTCTTCTCGGTGAGTCAGTCAGGCCTAGAGAGCCTGGCTGTCCTCCGGCACCTTACATGGTGTCAGTCTCTTCGCCTTAGCCGTGCATCCTTCGGGAACCCTGAGACCCCGCCAAGGCTGGACCCTGGAATGAAATGAAATATAAATGCATAAAAATAAGCTGCTGAAAAAGAAAGGAAGATCTTTTGTCATATCTCCTCCCTGAAAGACTGAAAGTCTGTCTTCTGTGTGCCACTTGGAGAGAAACACTTCATGAAGGTCTGTAAGGATTACGTAGCAGTTAGTTGTGTGCAACACACAGTGACAACACTAGCGCAGTGCAAGGAAAGAGAACAGGGAGTCCAAGACTGGGTCTGTGCCCCGTTATCCCCAGTGGCCCTTCTGTGGTTCAGGTTCTGCCTGTGTCCAGAATCCAGACTGCGGTGAGAACTGAGGCGTGGTTTCTGACTGCTGTACGGAGAGAGAAACTAACTCAGTTTACGTATGTCTATGTCTGTTTGAAGAACAGAGATAATACCATGTTCTAATTTGTACCAAATAAATGGAGTATATTTTATTCGTCTAAATAATAGATTTTGCACATAACAAAACTTACATGCATGGTAGTGAGATTTTAGTTTAGCTCAACAGTTATTTACTGAACACTTCTTGGTTTCCTAGATAGGCTCCATGTGGTGGTATAAAGGAATAAGATATGGCTTCGACATTCAATTTCTTATAATGTAGCATTGCACTTAATTACATATGTTCTCTTTTTTGTATGATTCCTCTTACCTCATCATCTTCTCTTTTAAACAGGTGAGTAGGTCTATCCAAATAGTTTAACTTATTTTGAGGTAAACATTTATATTATTATTAAAATAAATAAACATTGCAAAGCAGCTACTTTATCCTTTACATTGTGCTGGGTTTGTTCACACAAAAGGAAATCTCATTCTTCAAAATGATGTCCAGGTTATATAAAGGAAACGTGTCTAATTCAAGATGTTTCAATTAGAATGTGAATAAGCCCCTGTGATTGCAGTTCTCTGCCCTTTTCACTGTATTGTAGCTGGGTTGTAGACTGTGGCTGGCTGTAGAATTTAATGTACTTGAGTACTGGGACATAGGAGTTTGAAGCTTGAGTTCAAACTTGAATGTTACCTTCTTGCTGAGTTATCTTGGACTCACTACTTAAAACTTTCTTTGCCTCAGCTTTCCTAATTATCAATAAGGATAGTATTTACCTCATGGTGTTGCTCTGATGATTAGTTTAATTAGTATATATATACAGTTAATGTGGGGAGAGTTTTTACTGATAGATGCACTAACAATTAAATATTATTGTCACTAAATAAGCACAACTTTTGACAGATGCATAATATGACTGAAGTGGTCATAGGGTCCTTGTGCAGATTAAAAAGAGTTACCTACAAAGTAGTTCCCATAAGGCTATCAGCTGATTTCTCAAAAGAAACCTTGCAGGCAAGAAGGGACTGGCAAGAAGTATTCAAAGTGTTGAAAAGCAAGGACCTACATCCAAGATTGCTCTATCCAGCAAAGCTATCATTTAGAATGGAAGGGCAGATAAAGTGCTTCCCAGATAAGGTCCAAGTTGAAGGAGTTCATCATCACCAAACCCTTATTTTATGAAATGTTAAAGGGACTTATCTAAGAAAAAGGAGAAGATCTAAACTATGAGCAGTAAAATGACAACAAACTCACAACTATCAACAAATGAACCTAAAAACAAACAAACAACAAAAAAACAAACTATGCAGCTGAAAGAAAGAACTCATACCCTTTGCAACAGCATGGATGGAGTTGGAAAGCATTATGCTAAGCGAAATAGGCCAGGCAGTGAAAGACAAATACCATATGATCTCGCCTTTAACAGGAACCTAAACAACAAAACAAAGAAACAAGTAAAATATAACAAAAGACACTGAAATAGAGGACAGGTAGTCAGTGACCAGAGGGGAGAAGGGAAGGGTTTACAGGAACAAATATAGAGGACACATAGACAAAACTAGGGGGGTTGGAAAGGGGAGGGAGGAGGGGAGGAATGGGTGGGTGGGCTGGAATGGGAATAAAGGATAGAAACTGTACTGAATAAACTAAAATAAAAAAATTTAAAAAAAAACAAACTAAGCAAACAACTAGAACAAGAACAAAATCACAGAAATGGAGACCACATGGAGGGTTATCAGTGGGGAGGGGGAATGGAGAGAATACGGGAAAAAGTATAAGGAGTAAAACATAATTAGTAGTTACAAAATGGACAGTGGGAGGTTAAGAATAATACAAGAAATGGAGAAGTCAAAGAACTTATATGTGCGACCCACAGACATGAACTAAGGTGGGGCATTGCTGGAGGGCATGGGGGTACTGAGTGGAGGGGAACAAAGGAGAAAAAAAAAGGGATAACTGTAATAGCATAGTCAATAAAACACTTAATTAAAAATACTATTTACATATCCTTTATCCAATCATCTATTGAAGGACACCTGGTACATAAATACAATGGACTGCTACTCAGCTGTAAGAAAAGAGGAAACACTGTCAATTGTGACAACAAGGAAGGACCTCGAGAATATCATGCTAAGTGAAATAAGTCAGACAGAAAAAGTTAAAAACCATATGATTTTACTCATGTGTGGGATACACAAATGAAAACAACAAATGAACAAGTAAGAAAAATAAACAAAAACTTAGAGATGCAGGCAACAGTATGATATTTACCAAAGAGAAAGAGGGTTCGGAAGTAGTGAAAAGTAGAGGGGGTCAAGTATATGGTGACAGAAGATGATTTGACATAGGGGGCTGGTGAGCACACAATACAATATACAGATCATGTATCATAGAAAGTTACACTTGAAACCTATATAGCCTTATTAACTAATGTCACCCCAATGAATTTAATGTTACATATACTACCTACATAAAATGTTGGACCAGTGCTTGACAATAAATATCAGCTATTATTGTAGAAGTTGAATGTAATTAACATCATGGTATCGACCACACATTTGTTTCAAACACGCAAACGAAACCTATGTTGGTATTTGTTTTAGACCCATTTTGGAGCTCTGTCCACACTCCAATATGGAGCATTGTGGACTTAGTTGGGTTTTCTGTATTGTATTGTATTGTTTGTTTTTAGTAACAAAACTGATCAAACCAATTTTATTTAAAAGAATTAGTCAAACAAAATTCTAATTTGCAGCTAAAGAGAATATTTTATCCTCTAAGTGATACAAAGAAGGAGATGGGTGACACTTAACAGGCAAGTTTCTTCATTGGCAAATAGGGCATGCTGAATGGCACTATTTCTAAGGCCCGCCCCAATCCAATACCCTTTTTCTTGTGGAGTCACATTTGACCTGTGTGTTTTCTTTAGTGAACAGTTCCATTTCCAGGCTTTCATGCAGGAGGTGCGACTGGAATGGGTGCGTGGTAGGGCCTAGGAAGCACCACTACATGACTTGTCTTGAACTGTGTTTGCATAGGAAACAGCCTAGATTTCATAGGGACCGAGTGGGATTGATGTTTGTGAGGGATAAAATCCCTCAAAACCACCTCTTGGCACTGATAAGAATGTACCCACAAATCTCTAAGGCCCATTCTACTCCACACTTGGAGTTGAAATTCTATATGTGAATGTATATGTATGTACACACAGCATATATAATTAGTTCTACTCAGTATTTTTAGTAATAATGAATAATATTTAATAAAAAGTTTATTACAGGTTTTCTTATATTTTCTTAATGAAGAAGCAATATATTATAAGATATATTATTATATTGATTTTGAAAGACTTAATCGTTCTTCCAAAGTTGTTCTTTGGTACACACTGCATAATATAGTGGTCTTAAATGCAACATTTTCCCTAGACAATAATTCTATAGATGTTTTTCTCACACTAAAGGTAAATGTTGATTTTCCCTTTATTGGAACTATGTTTCTACCTAACATCTCTGCCGTAGCAGACCTGTGAGTGTTTATTTATTAGGACATAGCTTTAGATCCCAGGACCATATGATAGAATAAAATGTAGTTGTGGCTGAAGAAATATGGCATATCCTCTTTGCATGGAGAGCTTAAACATGGAGTAAAGCATGCTATTTTCAATTGCACAATTAATTTACTGATCCTTAAAAGCATGTAGTACCTTGAAAACAACAATAGTAAAAAAAATCCTGTTTAACTAGAACAAAAAGCTTCTCCTTTCACTGTTGTATTCTCTTATGAGTATGGCAGTAATGCAGTATTTAACTTGTCCGTCAAGATGTTTGACATAATAATGACATTATTATGTCTTAGGCAGTAATGAAAAGATGTGTCTGGCATACTTGTTTGTTAAATGTGCTAGACTCATTAAAATCAAAGATACATTTATATTAGCTGTGGTCTACATGTTGCTATAAATACAACATGTTGGGCATTTCTAGTTATAATTACTGGTGATGAACTTGCCCAAATATAAAGCTAAATAAGGTAAGTGATATGATAAAAAATTTAGAAATACTTTTAGAAACATTAAAGGAACTTTATTTTCAAAAATCTCCTTAAAATATATATATTTTTTACTTATCTCTCTCTCTCTATAAAACATAACTCACTTATGCAATATAACCTATATAAATAACATTCTTTGGCCATAATAAAAAGGCCTACAAAATAACATTATTGATAAAAGAATAATTTATGGGCTGTAATCTCTATTAACATAAAATGATTCTTTAGATCATATGGAGTAATTTCTATTGGTCTACTGATCTTTTCTGCTAGACTGTCCAATCTGCTTTTAATTTCATCTAATGAAACATTCAATGTGTATATGTATATGCATATATATATATAAATATAATATTTTCCAACTTTAAAATTTCCATTTAGATTTTTTTATGGTTATCATGTCTCCACAAAGATTCTTCCTCCCTTCACTCACTGTATTTTTTTTTAAGTTTTTGACTGTATTTATTATCATTTTAAAGTTCTTCACTAGTCAATACTAAGTCCAACATTTGCATTATTTAAGGTTCTAAAATGACTGCTTTTTTCATAGGTCACATTTTTCTGCTAATTCATGTATTTAGGAATCTTGATTGCATGTAGAGTATTTTGAATAATACATTTTTACCAGGTTTGGAATCTGTTTTTTTTCAAGGGTATTGAATTGTGTTCTGCCAGATAATTAAATTGCTGACAGATTTTCTTAATTCTGTCAGGCTTGATTTTATTCTTTGTCAAAATTGTTTATATTTTTTATTTGTCCCAGGCATGGTCCTTATACTATGAGGTGGTTCTTATTCTAAACTTTGGTCATATTGGACATTTCAGTTGCAATCTTAATGTGCTAAGCAAGGTTTCTTTACTCTGGCTGGCAAGGAACTTCCATATTATCCATGTAAACTCCAGTTGGGTGTCAGCCAGTCTCAGTAAATATTTATGTATTTTAGAATCTTTCCCTGTGCGTGTTTAGTCTGTTCTCAGCCAGCGGCTCCTAGGGAACCTCAAAAAGGACTACTGGGCCTCTCACATCCACATAGCTCCCTGTTCTCTGGTACTGCGTGCACAAACGCCACTGCTTTTTACATTCTATAGTCCATACTCAGCTCAGTGACACTGCCATGCTTGTCTTAGGTTCTGACACTCTCTTGTGGTTAGAACACTGGTTATGAAAAAAAACTGGAGAGACCTGGGGCTCACTTCATGTGCTCCCTTCTCCAAGAATCACAATGCTCGAGTACCAGTGCTGGTAACAGTTGCTGCATATGTTTGACCAGGCCTATAGTGGTTTGGGATGGGAAGAAGAGCATAGTGGGGCAGGGGAGGGCAATGGGGGGCACTGGAGCAACTGTAATTGAACAACAATGAGAATAAAAAAGAAAAGTGTGTCTTATCTCTGACTTTATCTAATTGTTTTAAAAATCACAAGTTTAAAAAAAAGAGGAATACATTAAAATGAAACTCTTTCCCCCTCTCTGTGTCTCTGTCTGTCTCTGTCTGTCTCTCTCTCCCTCTCTCTCTCTTTATATGTATATATCTATATAGATAGATATGTAAATATATATTATTTATAGTTTTAATTTGAACATTTCACCTAAAATGGCATAAACTGTGCTTGAGTATGATGTTGTTATGTTAAAGAATGACATGCTTATGATTTTATAATTAAATATTTTATAATAAATATGGGGTGTTATTTGTGCCGGACTCTGTATATTAAATTATATAATTTGATTTCATAAATTTAATAAGATTATATATGTGCTGTGTGTCATATTTAAATGTACTAGAACTAATATATAGGCATGTTCACTGTGCAATTCCAGTGTTACCTGTAAATGCCTTATTATGGCACTGTGTTTCTTACATAGAGCAAAATGGGGCAGGAGGACTATCTTCTTACAGACCTTGTATATTTCTCTTTTCTTATCTGATTCATTTTCAATGATCAAAATCGGCATTTCGTTCCCATAGATGGTACAAATGGATTCACTTCAGATAGACCACTAAATTAATTAATATGTCTCAATTTGTGTAACTATACAAATTTTGGTCTTTAAAAGGCAGTCATCATCAATTATACTTTAATAGCTCTGCAATACTATTTTCTATTTGCTATATCACATGGTCTCACAAGAGCCAAAGGGGTCAACTTAATCATAGAAATGCTTTTTTTAATTTTTATTTTATGCATCTCTCTGGATTTGGGAAAGAAAGGAACGACTTAAATTGTATTGCTACCTAAGAAAAACATCCCTAATCCCCTAACTCCAGTGTTCAGAATATAGTTACTCTGTTTCAACAGCTGTTTTCACTTTACACCAGCAAAATGTTCACCTTGCCCCCTCAGCTGCTGCTGCCACAGTTTCCTTATAAATTGACTGCTTGCTAGACTCCCTGAAGTCTATTTTAATCCTCATTATATAAGCAGTGAGGGTGACCTAAGAAGAACGTCCCCAGGCTTAGACATAGTTAACAGTTTACAGATTATTTTTCAACAACATTTTATGGCCTACTTTGGCCCAGTCATGGTATTAGGTGCTTGAGATACAAGGCTGAATAAGGTTTCTACTTGCAAGGAGTTTGCTTTCCTGGTGAGGTAGTAAGGATGAACTAATGAAGATAATGAATAAATGATCTAAATCAATTTCAGGTAAATCATATAAAAAGCTATTCAAAAGAATAACCTGATAACTATTGGGAAGAAGGGTAGATGTTTGAGATAGTTTTCAGCAGAGGTTTTCTAATGAGCTCTTCACCTTACAAGGGCAGCTGCAATAAGAAGGCTGGGGCCCTGAGAGCCCATCAGCCCACCTATAACAAAGCTGGGTTCTGCCTCATGGTAACCATGCCACCCAAAGCCTGTGTTTTACCATTGAAATCCTCAGGTTCTTCTTCTGTAAGTGGTTCCTTTTCTCTGTAGCACACCTTCTTTTCCCCAGGTCTCTTATTGTCTTGACTGTGTCATTTTTATATCTCACAGCATTTAATATTCCCTAGCAGCTTCTAGGAGACTTTTTACTACATTGTCTTTCTGTTGAATCTATCTGTATTATTTTCCTATTACTGCTGTAAAAATTACCATAAACTTAGTGGTTTCAAATAAGACAAATTTATTAGAATAATAAATATAATAAATATAATAATAAATATAGAATTTATTATTCTATAGCACTGGAAATGAGAAGTCTGAAAAGGGTTCACTAAGTTAAAATCAAGGTGTAAGTAGGGCTATGTTCTTTCCAGAGGCTTCAGGGTAAAACTTTTTTCTTGCCATTCCTCAGCTCCTGCCCTTCCTCAATCTTCAAAGCCAGCAAGCCTTGGAACAAGTCTTTCTCACTCTTACATCTTGCATTCTCCCTCTTCTGCCTCCTCCTGCCAAATGTAAGGAAGGATCTTTCTGCTTAAATTGGGCTCACTTTGATAATCCAAGATAATCTTACTATTTTCAGGTTAGCTGATTAGCAAACTTAATTACCTCTGCAACCTTAATTCCCCTTCTCTGTATAACCTAACCTCAAAGCACAGATTCAGGAGACCATGAAAAAGACATCTTTGGAGGGGGTAACTCACTATTATGCCCACCTCACAATTCTTCTATTTATCTTCTCTCTATAATTTTGCTCTAAATACATGTGTGGCATGGATTTCACTTGGACTTTATAATTTTTTATTTTGTCTTTGTTGACAGAACCATATTAGGCCATTTTAAACTAGAATATGTTTTCTGTTGGGTTTACTTTATTGGCCTGTTGTGTCTTATTCAGATAGTTCTGTCTTGTTCAGATGACACCCCACCATAAAGGATTAATTTGTCAAATAAATATTGAATTTAAAAAAACAGTAAGTGTTAGTGTAAACATTACAAAAGAGGTCTTATCTTCAAATTAATTTTTATCTGTCATTGTAAATAAACCAGCATTGTTAATAGACAATATGAATTATTCTTATAGGAAGGTATTAACAAGATCTTCCCAGAAAGTATCCAGCCATGTAATAGAAAAAGCAAGACATTTATTGAAGAAGATACAAGAAACATTGTACAAAAGACAATGACTCCTCAGTCCCCTTAAAAGTAGGAACCTTGGGACCTCACACAGTTCTCCCATTTGCCATCAGCTCTTCTGTCATATTTGCCTTAATCTCATTGATGATCTGAAACCTCTTCCCTTTCAAAGATGATTTTAGTTTTGGGAAAGGCCAGAAGTCACAGGGCACCAAATCTAGGCTATAGAGGGGCTGAGTCACCTGGGTGATTTGATGTTTCACCAAAAATCTTTGCACAAGTTGTGATGCATGAAACAGGTGCATTGTCATGATGAAGGTGCCAATCTCCAGTTGCCCATAGCCGCAGCCTTCTAAATCACCTGAATAGTTTCTGTGGAGGAATGTTCAAGCTTAACACAAAATTTGATGCATATTCATTCCTCTACTCACTCAGTCATTTCGAATGCAACGGCAACACAGTACACATGGTCACTCAACAGCATCTGCTGTCCCACTGACTAGTACAGTGAAGTTGTCATTGCTTCACATGTGTATTCCAGTCCACTTTCTTTGGCTGCCAGGTTACATCAATGTTATGCAAACTATTTTCGCCATATTAACAATGGCTGGAGTTTTTCCAGACAGACCTCATACACTATTTTCTCCCCTGGTTCTTAGGCCTTCAACTTCAGACTGAACTGTATCACTGGCTTTCCTGAGTCTCCAGCTTCCAGATGGTAGATCAAGGGACTTCCCACCCTCCATAATCACATCATATAATCCAATTCCTCAAATCATATATGCCCTATATCCTATTGATTCTATTTCTCCAGGTAACTATTACAAATATATAGAAATCTATTATTTTCTCATCTCAATGTTTATTGATTGAGCTACTGGTATATAGTATATATAACTACTATATACCAGTTATTTTAAAATTTTCAATTTTAGGTTTTATTATAGTTCAAAGGGATTGAATGGCTGGGAATGAGAAAAATAGTTTGTCCATAATTTTGGAAAGATTTTTGGTAAGACAAGATAGGCTACAACTTGTCCAATTTTACTATTTTAACCCAAGCAAAAAGTAGATTTTAAAAAAACACACTTTGAGAAGGATGAACAAATTGCTTCATACCTCATGTTGGTTTTCCAATGACTGCTTCACTGTTTTGTTGAAAGGGAAGAAAAAGAATTTTAACGGCTTATAGTTACCTACCTATTATGTCTCAGGCACCTTGAACATGTCATAAATATACATAACTAAAATTTATTGAGCACATCATTATATGTCACACTCAAAAATAACAAAATCTTGGCCAAGGTGTCCTGAATTACCAGTGGCAGAATCAGAAATGCATTTAAGCAATATGGTCTCAGAAACAGAAAAGCTAATCGCTATAAAATAATTCTTCAATAATTCTACAATAGTATAGAGCTCATGAGATTATAAACTATGATTTGTTTTTTGCTATGTTCCATGTGATTATATATGGTTTCTGTATGCATATTAGACACTCAGTAAATGTTATGTTATTCATTAAGCACATATTGAGATTCTTCTATGTGTGACACCCTTTTTGACACCTTATATGTGACAACTGTCACCAAAAATACCCTGGTTTTAGGTGACAGAATGTTAAAAAATATGTAATCACAAAAATATTTAATTTCAAAATGTGACAAATGAGAGAGCAAGAAAGTAGAGGAAGTTGTTGTATAAGTGTGTAATAGAAATACTTTCTTGTGTCTTGGGATTCAGGTACAGTTTCTTTGGAAGAGTAATTTTTGCACTGAAAATTGAAGCATGAATAGATGTTTAATATGTAAAGAAGAATTTTTGGGACAGAAGACCTGGGACGGAAATGCACGCCCAGTGTTTGGAGTAAAAAGGAAGATCAGTATAATTACAGGGAAAAAGTATAGAAAATTTTGGAGATGAAACCTCAGAGGTAAAGTCAGGCTCGGCCATGCAAGATTTTTTGGATTATGTGAATATTCTTGTATTTATTTGAAAAGCAGTGTTCCACTATTGGAGACATTTAGGTTGGAGGTGACTCTGAAGTACTATGAAGGGTCTGAAGTTTTACCCTATAGTTTTACCCTATAGATTGGCCTGTCAGTTTCATGAATGCTAACAAAACAAAAATACTTCTTTATTCATGCTCACCACAAGAGTAGTAGCGGTGTTTCAACATTTGTGCCATTTCTTGAAAAAATATTTCCCATACAGTGATACAAAGGCCAGGTGACACCTATTTTTATGACAGTGTGACTTTACTTAAGGAATCCAAACTATTATATGGGGCAGTAAGCCAGCCAGACTTTTGCTCTGGAAGAAGAACCTTTCTTTGTTGTAGTGGACAGTAAACTAATTCCCTGTTGGCTTAAGATATGTGTGGTGGGGTGGGGAGGGAGCACAGTGGAGTATCTCTATCTTTCAAGGCTTTTTCTCTACAACATTTTTGATAACATAGTCTAGAAGAAGAAGGTAGCCATTGCTCTTTTACACAAGATATGCAGAAATGTGAGAGAACGTGGAAAATTGTCTCCTCACAATGTCTTCATAAAAATGACATTTGCTACAAAACTAAACATAAAGACTTTATAAAAACAATTGCTTTGGTGTTTTAAAGGTAAGTCCTTATTAGTGGACAGAAAGGGTCCATTTTGTACTTTCAAAGCCCAATAAGACATGATGAACAGGAATTTGCAGCCCAGATAGGAAGGATTCACTAAGGAGATGCCCGGAGTCACAGGTGTCTCATGCTCAAAGACCTGGCTCCCTGGTGGCTTCCAAGGGAGGGTTATATAAAGAAAGAATCATTGATTAGGGTGACTTAGAGAGTTAGGGCCCTGGTCTCTGCTGATTGGTCAGTGCTAGGGTAGGGGTAATTGACCATTGTGTCTGGCTTGGATGTCAGCCATGGTGTTTTGTCCAACTTCAAAAGGACTTATTCTATGGGATTGTTCCACTTTCCTGGGTCAGGAGCTAAAACACAACAGTGGCTAAGATATTATTTTTAACTCTATCTCAGTAGTCAATGGGCCCAGGACTTTGTTCTTAAGATTACTGATTGTTGACCAGAACCTCATTGTCATGAGGGCTCAATGACTAATCAGGGGAGGGGGAAGTGGGCTAGTCAGGGCACCAGGTGAGGCTAGTTTGAGTCAAAGGAAAAATGGTAAATGGACAAATTAAAGAAAATTTAAAAAATGAGGTTTCTGTGCTGTCACATCTTCATGTGAATTACTCATGTTTTTATCAACTGATTATCACAAATAATTAACTGTTTCAATTCTAGTTAGTTCCCAAAGAGACAGAATTATAAATGGTTTAAGTTATTCATGCAACTTCACAGTTGCATGTTTTTGGTTAATCACACTAGTATTTTTCATGAAAAGCAGCTAAGAAGAATAAATTAAGGAATCAACTGTCATTCCTAAATTAACTAAAGGGTGTTACTGAATCACTCATTGGGAATATATTGTAAATGATATAACCCAAATTAAGGGCTTATTTTATTTTAAAATACTTTCCTCCCTTAAAAATATTTACACCATTCTAAAGGTTGGTAAGAGATAAGAACAGAATTTTTATTGGTTAGTTATTTTTAAGGTATTAAGAACTATTAATTGTCCCATATTTTTACCTGAGAAAGTTATAAAAAATGGTTTGCTCTATGAGGACAGATTCAGCGTGTTGCATCTTTGTAAAATATATGTGCTTGTAAACCTTTGTGTACACAGCAGTCATTTCCTTTTTGAGATATAACTGGTAATCCAATATCCACTTTAAGCCCTTAGACACTTTGAAGTGAAATCTCCCTGAGGATTTTTATTTCATTTACAAGTGTAATTTGTTTGAAGATGTAATGGATTTCCCTTTCTTAAAATGATTTGTGTTAGAAAAGGAAATAAATGTTAATAGAAACACAGATGGAGGCTACAGTACTGGGGAAGTCGACTCAGAATACATGCATTGAAACGAATATATATTATGTGTGACTTTTAGACCATATATACACACTATTTAAGGGGAAAAAAGGGGTTAGGAAAGGGAGAAGGTAGTTCAACAAAGTAAAAGCTTTATTTTTAAAAGTTGTAATATTTTTATATTTGTATATAAGTGTGTTTTTTATTTCATGAGTGATTTGAGGTGGCTAATAGAAAGTATATTTTGAAAATAGCCTGTTGAAGTCATCAAAATAACCATTAAGTGATAAATAACTCACTTTTATTTTTAATTATTAGATTAGCCTTTGAAACAAAAATAACAAAAGTAATTGTGTTAATCAGTTATAGTAATTTTTTAATCCAAAAGAAAATGTAAAGCTTGAGAAAGGAGTAATTGTCATGAGGCAATGAAAATACAATAGGGATTTTCAGTGGAAGTGTTATTGACCCCAAGGGGAAAAAAATTGCTCTGGGGAAAAAAAACAAAAAAATTAGTACACACAAAAACCCTTTTGATATTACAATGGTTTTTGTCTCTCCAGTGCTCAAATCTACAGATACATTCCTATTCTTTAGTATTTAATATGTTTTGTTAGTGTTGTGATAACTTCTTCTTATGGACAATAATGAAAAAGATTGAAAAATACTGCTGTAGATATGTCAAAGATTTTTAACTCTATAGAGAAAATAATATATAAAATAAAAATATTTGTATGTAAAACAGAAATATATATGTATCTATGTGTGTGTATATACATACATATGTGTATATACATATATGTATATATAAAGATATGCTTTTGGGTGATTGTCATGACATATTTCAGGTATTTTCTTCAAGTAAGCTAATTTCAAATCTGCTCCCAGAACCCCCCAAAATTATACAGGTAGATAGATAATAGATAGATAGATAATTACTTAAAGATATGACTTCATCTTTCCTCACCTGGTTTCTGTGTTTTCCAATGTGTGAATTAAAATGTCTAAAGAGAAAATATTTTCAAATCTTATTAATACTTTGATCTTAGGGTAAATTGAATTAATTTTATTAATAAAACAAACTAAGTAAAATAAGCAGGCTGGCTAAAGTTTTTTTAAATTTATTGACTATATAGAGAGAAGAAGGTGAAGAGACAGAGATAAAATTAATTTGCTGTTCCACTTATTTATGCATTCGTTGGTTGATTCTTCTGTGTTCCCTGACAAGGTATCAAACTCACAGCCTTACCATATTGGGATGATGCTTTAACCAATGGAGCTACCTAGCCAGGGCTAAATAAAAGTCATGTGTTCATGTGTTTAAATGAGCTTTTATTTAATTCTTTCTATAAATGCAAAATTCTAATATGTATATATTTTTGTAAAAAGTTCTGACTCAATATTTTCAATTTTTTTAAATAATGGAGTAACACGGACATCCAATAGTTAGTTAAGTGAAGCATCTCAGCAGCATTTTTGGTATTGAGAGAAATAAACACTCAGAAGAGATATGCATACACACACATACATTCCACATCAATTACCCTGAAGAGGGCTTCCAGATTTTTTTGTTTGCCCTTTGCTTGTTCTGGTCTGAATAATTTAGAATATAGTTTGAAGCAAAAGTTAATGTTGTCACCTGTATTATTCTATCTCACTATATGATATACTATATTCCAGTGACTAACTCATCATCAGTCCACTGACAGTATATTCCTTAAAATTTGCTTTCAAAGTTTAACATTATAGTGCAAACAAGTCAGTCCTTTGATTTTTTTAGCCATACTTCAAGAGAGGGCAGTTAAGCAGTAGATTAGAAATGTAATTATAAAAAAAAGACTAATCACACAAGGGAAATATAATGTCATATTTGTCTTTATATTTCTTTTTAGTGTTGGTAATAATATTCTTCAATCAAACTATTTCCTTGAGTTACACATACAGAAAAATGTACATTTATTCAGGAATTGAAAAGCTTCAAAGACATTCATTTATATCCTGAAGGTCATATGTGATACAAAAACAAACCATATAAAATTGTGTGCTAATGCTAAGGTGTAAATGGCAATTAAAACTCATGACCTGGAAAAGAAGTATAAGCACCTCTGTGATTAAAGCATCCAAAAGGTAAATATAAAATGAAAGTAAATAAATCACCCTGTCCACCAGTAGTTGTTTTAGAAAGCACTGTGCCCTTTATAGTCTAGTTTCTCATTGGTAGCTACAACAAATAGTTCTGTAACCTAAATGCTTGAGGGCAAATAGGATTCAGACCTTATGCAACCCTAAATATCCAGTCTTCTTGTAGAAAACTGTACAGTGAAATAAATCATTTTCTCCATAGCACTCTCCCTGTAAGGTTGCCTTTCCATCAGTGCATAGCTGAAAGCTGGCCACTCGAAACCAAGAAAGGAAGAAAAAGAGAGAACTTAATGAATCGGTAAATGCTTTTTAATAAAAATGCAGAAAAGTTCTGTGTAAATGATGCTTGCATTTTTTATGAATTTTCTCTTTAACTGTAATTCATAAATGAAGTTCTGATTATAGCTCTAGCTCAATCTAACGTTCTATGCATAACTAGGTACCGGTTTTAATTCTATCTGGAACTTGAGTCTTTATCGGTTGCCATTCCTTTGAGTTTAATGGTTACTATATCATCATATATCTGTAGCAAGCCCTGTTGTGTTTTCCAAATAAAGTTAAATTTGTTGCTTTGAGATCACTTTAAGAGTAAAAACTTTTCAAAGATATTTACTTGTTTTAGAAATCCTTTTTCTCTATATATACAATGTAATGCCTTAGAATAAGCTTTTCACCAAACAGGCTGTATCCAGGAACTTGCTGTGTTTCTAATAATTACTCAACTTACTGTTGTTCAGCTTCAGAAGAGAAAACTGCTGTGAATAAATAGCTCTACTAGTCTGGCATAGAGAATAAAATACATTTTTATGACAGTAATCTCCCTCTCATTGTAAATTTTCAGTTTGCTTCTATTAATCTTACTATGAAAAAATAAAATGAAGACTGTATGGGTGTAGTAAGTTTTTCTTATAAATTGTTAATACAGAGATCAATACATTCTTCCAATTTCATGAATGAGTTGACCAGAGTATTGTCCACCTAAAAAGACTCAATTTGGAACTAGTACTGTATAGGCCAGCTGTTTCATTTCTTCCCTTGAAGGGGTCTTATGACTCCTTTGAAAAAAAAAGGGAACATGGCTTCAAAAACAAAAAAAGAAGAAGCCTATGCTCACAAAATGCCAAAATAACTAGGGTTATGCCAAAAATGAAATCAATTCACAAAAGAAAATTGGCTCCTTAAAATGGAATAAAACACTTTAAATGGCTTTGAAAGTTTGTAATGCAAATCTTCAAATCAATCAATAATGATAACTACATAATGTATTATGAATCTTGACATGTTTCACACTTACCATACAATTTTGAGAACCATCGATTGTGAAGATGCTTAAGAATATGTTTTTCTCATCCCACTGTATTCTTCAGAACTTAATATAAAAGTATCTAATTCATTCACTTATTTAATAAATATATATTAATCTAGTGCTTACCCTATGCAAGACCTTTGATAAGGGTGCAGAGCTTAGAGATGAAAAAGACTGATTTCTGACCTAAAATACTATTATAAACTATCATTGAATATTTTATGGGATTGTTATATATATATATGGGGTTATCATATATGAGGTCTGTCTGGAAAAAGCCCAGCCATTGTTAACACAAAGAGAATGGTTTGGACGACATTGGTGTAACCAGCCGCCAAGGACAGTAGACTGGAATGTGCATGCGTGAACAATGATGACTTCCCTGTACTAGTCAACAGGGGCAGGGCAGTAGATGCTGTTGAGTGAGCATGTGTACTGTTTGGCTGTCCTATTCAAAATGACTGAGCGAGTAGAGGAATGAATATGCATCAAATTTTGCATTAAGCTTGAACATTCTTCCATGGAAACTATTCAGATAATTCAGAAGGCTGCAGCTATGGGCAACTGGTGATTGGCAGCTTCATCATGACAACATGCCTACTCATGCATTACATTGCATGCAGTTTTTTGGTGAAACATCAGATCACCCAGGTGACTCAGCCCCCCTACACCCCAGATTTGGTGCCCTGTGACTTCTGGCTTTTCCCCTAAACTAAAATTACCTTTGAAAGGGAAAAGATTTCATGCTGTCTATGAGATTCAGGAAAATATGATGGGGCAGCTGATGGTGATTAGGAGAACTGTGTGAGGTCCCAATGTTCATATTTGGAAGGGCACCATGATGTCATTGTCCTATGTATAATGTTTCTTGTATCTTCTTCAATAAATGTCTCTGTTTTTCATATTACATGGCTTGATACTTTCTGGACAATCCTTGTACAACCCAGTCCATGGTCCACAGAAGATGGGACAAGATGTTTCATCAAGCAGGGAGAGAAAAATGATAAATTTCTCCATCCTCCCCCTTTTGTTGTATTCAGGCCCTCAATGGATTGGATTATGCCTAGATACATTGCAGAGAACAGCTTATATTACTGAGATAATTGATTTAAGTGTTAATATCATCTGGAAACTCCCTTACAGACATACCCAGAAATAGTATTTAATGTGGACACTCTGTGGCCAGTGGAGTGGAGACATAAAATTAACCATCACAAGTTTACCCCTTGTCAGCTGGCACCCATGTGCATCTTCTTAAATCATACTTAATCTCCAAATAAAAATAATAACATAGTTGTAATTCAGCTTAACATTGTACAACTACTCTGCATATAGCTGAAAATACACTAACCTCTTCTGCAGAAAAGTTATATAAAGCCCTTGAGTGATATTTACTATTTTCCTGATATCCTGTAAATTAACATGCTATAAAATAAATAAATAAATACTTATATACTAAGATATAAAATCAATTCATCTTCTGTTCTGTGATAAGAGAATGGGACAGGAAAGAAACAAATGTTACACACACACACACACACACACACACACACAAATGTATTTATAGTAAAATGAAAAAGTACTCATGATGAATACAGTCCTCACTTATAACTGGTCACATGGCCATAGATTGCATTTATAAGTACTTTTTCTGCTGCCCATCATGAATTCACTTTACTCCTTCAGAAGTATCTGGCTGTGGTCAATTGGCTTGTTTTTTCACCTGGTGCAATGGCACAAAGCTTTATTGTTGAAGAGTCTGGGTCATTGGTAATTATGCCTGGATTAGATTGCTAGAGCTTTATATTGATCTGTAATATTGTGATTTATAAAGGATATATATTAGGTCATTCGGATGACCAAAACAGTGTTGTTATATATGTCTCGTCTTTGTGCACAGTTTCTGGCTCATAGGTCCCAAAACCCTTGAAATTTTTTTTGAGTGATGGAGAATTTTTTTTGCTATATTTGACTTTTTTCTCAGTTTCTGAAAATGCTTCAGAGCCATAAAGGTAAAATGTATGTCTTGTTATTTATAAGAAGCCCCTTTTCTTCGAAATTGGGTTTATGTTAAAGAGGTGACTTTTGGAAAGCACCTTGGATGGGGGGCTGGTTGCCAGGGGAACACACCATAAGTAGAGGGAAAAAACTTTCAGTCCCACTTCCTGATTTCTGGGGAGGGAAAAGGAGCTAGAGGTTGAATCAATCACCAATGGCTAATGATTTAGTCAAACATACCTATGTGATGAAGCTTTTGTTAAAACCCAAAAGGAGGGAATATGGAGAGTTTTCAGGTTAGCAAACCATAACCTTTCCATGTGCTACTGTACTGGGCCCCAAACTCTGTGAAGACAAAACTATTTTGCTCAGGATCTCACCCTATGTATCTCTTCATCTGGCTTTGATCTGGCTTTATTGTCCTTTAATAAATTGCTAATTTAGTGAGTAAATGAGTCTCCCAAGTTCCTTGTACCACTCTAGCAAACTGGTGAAACTTAGAGAGGGAGTTGTGTCAATCTCTGGTTTATAACCAGTTGGTTATAAGTACAAGCAACAGCCTGGACTTGACATTGGCATTTGAAGTGGAAGACAGTCTTTTGGAACTGATCCCCGTACTTGCGTAATGTGATACTATTTCTAGGTATGTTGCAGAAAAATCAATCACACGCAGTCGGAATGGCGGAGCACAAACTTTATTACGCGCGGGCTCAGAGGGGGCAAAACTCCCAAATCCTGAGCCACGAGCTGTGGGTTAACTCCACTTTTATAAGCGAGGAGCAAGTTACAGCGCAGGAAGCGATAAACTAAATTATAGAGACAGGGGGCGATTAAACTAAGTTACAGGAGGCAATAAACTAAGTTACAGAGACAGGAGATTATTTGCTTATCTAAGATATGCGAGTTTCGGTCGGGGTGGGGTTAGCCCACTCTGCTCTTACTGAAGTGTTACAAGAAGTTTACAAGAAGCGTTACTGAAGTTACAAGAAGTTACAAGAAGCGTTACTGAAGTTACAAGAAGTTACAAGAAGCGTTACTGAAGCTTGTCTTAACTTGACACTTCTTTGATCTTAGCCTGCTTCAGGTAGATAGTGTCAGAATCAAGCTGAATTGTAGGACACCCAACTTGTATCCTGAGCATTGTTTGGTGGTGTGTGGGGAAGACTTTCCCCTCTACACTTTGAAATTCAGTTCAGAACCTATTAAGTACCACTAAGAGATGTCCCAAGACATCTCCTGTATTTCAGACATACACTTCCCTACCTCCATTGTTCAATAGTAATCCCTTATAGGATTGATCACCCCACCCAACACAGCAACTTTTTTCTTTGCCTATTGATTCAAAGGCAGAGGAAGCTCCAAGTAATCACGTGACAATCTTAAGTTCCAGTTCAATGGCGTCATTGTTATGACCCCTGTGGAATCATTGCTTCCTCTGGAACTAAGTAAGGCCTTTAGGTCAATAAAACATACAACAGTCAGGAAACAAAAAACAAAAATACAGCTAATGTGTTATTAGGGATAATAATGAAAGGAGCCATTACTATTTCCCACCCTTGATTCCTGGACCTGTCAATCTTGGCAATCAAAGAAACAGCACCATGAACTAAATGCTGATTTATGGTATATACAACCTTCACTCAATGCATCCTCTTTTTTACAGTCTAATTTTTGTTTGGGATAAAATATTAAAATAATAAAAGTTGTCTTCTGTCCTTTTCTAAAAAAGATATTCCTACAATTATGAATAAATATTTTTTATTCTAAACAATAAAAACCCTGTTATCTAGGATAACACTTAAAGTAAACATTTTTTGATAACTGATATGTAGAATGAATCAGTAAATATTGAGTTGAAGAAAGTATCATTCCATAAATTATTTTATGCATCTATTAAATACCAAGAGTTTGGGATACAAAGATAAACAAGTTCCCTTATCCCCAATTCTTCTCTTATTTTTTAAAAGGTTATTTTAAAAATAAATTTATTTTAAATAAAAAATAAATCTAAATGTTCTATAAAGAATGCAAAATTTAAATAACATATAATAGGATCTGAATTACTCTGATAACTAGATAAAATACCATATAAATCACTTATTAGATAATTTTGCACATAGCAGGTGCACTTAGTGTAAAATATTTTTTAAATGTCTCTTATGTTAAAGGAACAGTTTTAAGTGCTGAGGACACTGAGGTGAATAAAAGAACCACAAGTTATGCCTCATAGATGAAGATAACAACTTTTTTCAGGTGAAAATATAACTAAGCTAAGTGTTAAAAAGAATAAGAAAGAGGAGAAGGAGGAGGAGGAGAAGTAGAAAAAAGAAGAAAAGATTATTATACGAATTCACACAATTTATACTAGCTACAAATAAATTTTGCTAAACAATTTTTAGTAAAAATAATCAGAATGTACATCAGCAGAGATGCCAAGTGGAAGGTTAAATATCATGAAGTAGTCAAAAGGGTCAAATTTTGCTGAATAAATTTTCAAATAACAAAATCATTGGGGAGGTAGGAGGGGAGTTTAATTTAAACTTATTCTCAAAAATCAATTTATCCAAACATGGAATGAAAATAGATCACTAAAAAGTGTAATGAAAAAAAAAGTGTATAATCTATAATGGTGACAAAATAAGGGTAGAAAAAATTCATACTAGAAGTCAGGAACTTTAGTTCTCTTCCTATGTCTAACTAAATAAAAACAAACAAAAAAAAACAGTAATTTTTGAGAGAACTTACCTGTTGGTATTTTGTTCCCTGAAAATAGAAAAACAGAGATTCATCTGTTTCATCTGAAGGATTTAGGGTAAAGGGCATTAAAATAACAGCATTGCTGAATGAGGGCTGGTGGCTCCATAGCTCTGGATTTGACCACCAGGTTAAGTTTCACATCAAAGCAGGCTTGTCTTTTCTAAAACCAAAAATCCTTACTACCAAAATATTTTCCAAAGTGTGACATGCTTATTTGCTGTCCAAACCTGAAGAGAACTGTTGCAATTTTTTCTTATTATAAATATTCTCAAGTTTTGGTTAAAAATGATGATATTTTAAATTAAAGATCACTGGCCAAAATCTCACATTACTTACATTCTATACCTCAAGAGGAGTAATGGCCCAGATGCCTTATTTTATGCAATGTGTTACCCTTTTAAAATTAAAAAGTCTGAAATCTGAAAATTGTTTTCCTTAAAGGTGTCCCATAACCTGTGAAGTTGACTTTAAGTACACTGACAGACCAGGCAAGAAAGAGGCAGAGAGAGCAAAGCTTCATTTTTCTTCCCAGAGACTTGGTTATAAATCATCAACAAAATTCCAGAAGACCCTTCTTGGAGGCAAAAGAAAGCTTTATTCATATACTGTTTGCAAACCAGGGAGACGTACCTTTGGCATAAAATTAAAGTATCTGCTGAAGTGGAAGAGGTGCAGCAGAGTGTTTCAAAGCAAAAGCTACAGAGAGCTGAACTTTAAGGGGATTGGTAAGGAAAGTAAAGCCACAAGTACATACCATACTTTTTATTTTTATTTTTTTGACTACCTCTTCAGAACTTTACAGTTTTATAGCTAACTTAAAATCAGCAGGTGGGTTCAGGAGACAACACCAAACTTTGGAGGGTATCTACTCATTTCAGATTGGGGTTCTCCCTTAAGCTTCCCAGCGATTTGGCCTTACCTACCATATTATGCTGTACCTTCAGAAGTAAAAGAAATAAATAAGGACATTAATCTGATGTGTCCTTTTGAATTTGTGTTCTTGATCATGACCACTCAGAGTACTATCCTCCCTATTTTTGAAGGAGTAGAGACCAACGTAAGGAAACGTCTTAAAAGTGTCCTCCTTTGGACGTCAACAATAACCTAATTGGTGGTGAAGTCATTGAGGCCCAGAGAGTTACATTTCCCAATTTGTGAGGTGGGTAGCATTCTCTTCAATGGATTCTTGTGAAAATGTAAAGCAATGATATATGCACAAACACTTTGGAACACAGAAAGCACTAAGTAAAGAAATAATTATTCTTGTTGGAGAAAAACGGTTTTTTGAGCATGTATAAGCTTTTCAAGCTAACTGATACTGGTGTGTGTTAAGGGAAATAGGTTCTGGAGACATTTTTCTGTTTTTGAATTATGAGACCCTAAAGATAATAGGCCAAGGCACATTTGTTTGTGACTTTGGTAGAGCTCCTAAAATAATGATTTTCTCAGAAAACTGCCCAATAACTAGATGTAGATAGAACTACCATTTTGAATATTAGGAGAGTAATGTGTTTTAAAAGAAATCTGGCATAGGAAAATTTAAAAGAGCAATTTATTCGTTAAATTATATAGAGAAGAAAGTTTAAAAAAGTTGAAGATATTTTAAATTAAAGAAGATAGGATAACAAATTAGTATATTGATATATATAAGTAGAATAAAATGAATGCAATTAAATACACTAAATTAAATGAAGTACATATCTTTTAACATGTATCATAATAACTAAATCCAAACAACTATACCAATGACTCAGTTGATTGGAGAAAAATGGTCTAAAATGAAACAAAAATGTTGATTTAACAGGAAGTAGATACAGTGTAATATTTGGACACTACAGCTTTGGAAGGACACTACAGGGGAGATAATATTTTCTGTCTCTATAATAAGAAAGAACTTTGGAAGAAATTCATTTATATCTTCAAAAAATGATTAACAGATCTGTATTTACTAATTCAATATAAAAACAAATATTAAATAGTGATTCTATTGAAAACTCCAGAGATATATTTACTTTTGAGACTACCAAAGATGTATAATAATTTAAATGTTGACAATGTGCCAGACAGAGCACTAAATTCTTACATTTATATCATCCTCATAACAACACTATAGTTATGACTTCTTAAATATTAATTTTATTGTTGAAAAATAAAACTCAGAGAAGTTCAGAAATTTACTGAGAGTCATAAAGCTAATAGCTAATGAAGTGAGGATTCAAAAATATGTCCTAATAATTTTTACACCTATAAAATTATCACACAGCATCTGTTGTAGTGTTCATTCTACTTCGTGTGATCACCAGTTAATGAGGCAGTATTGTGATCCAGCTTTGTATTCTCAGATCAGCCTGTCTAGTTTGCATTCTTAATCTATTGTATTTTTTAGCAATCTTTGTCTAGATGCTAGATGTTTAACATTTCTAGGGTCATTCTTTTCATTCATTACACAGAAATACTAATACAGTAGTCCATTTATACATGGTTTTGTTTTCCTTAGTTTCACTTCGTTCGCTTGGTTTCAGTTAGCTGCAGTCAAATGTGGACTTGCAATGTTAAATGAAAAGTTCCAAAATAAACAATTCATAAGTTTTAAATTGTGTACCATTCTAAGTAGCATTATGAAATTGCACCCTGTCTTGTTCTGTCCAGCTGTATCCTGCCTGGTCTCGCCCCGGATACAACTCATCCCTTTGTCCAGTGTATTCACACTGTATAATGTACCTGCTTGTCAGTTAGTTAGTAGATGTCTTGGTTATCAGATCAGCTGTCATGGTATCAATGTGCTTGTGTTCAAGTCACTCTTATTTTACTCTAATAATGGCCCCAAGGCACAAAGATAGTGACACTGGCAATTTGGATATGCCAAAGAGATGCCATCAAGTGTATGTATAAGAAAAGCATAGTGTATGTAGGGTTCAGCACTGTTTGTGGTGTCAGGCATCCACTGGGAGCCTTGGAACACATCCCTTGTAGACAAGGGGATACTACTGTATTATTTTCTTGCTGGTCATCCATGTACTTCACTGTATACCAAGGAAGGAAGAGGCAGCAGATGGAAAGACTGGATTGTTTTAAGATTCAATTGCAATGATACACCATGTTGAAAAGTAAAACACACACATATACACCACTTGCCTTCATAGCTGTGAATAATTTGAATCAATGTTTACTCTTATTATAAATGCTATCAACTGCCACAGTATTCTAATTTTTATGACATTATTAAGAAAAGGAGAGAGAAGCCAAGAGAGCTAAGATAAAAATCCAGAGACACCTATATTTAGCCAAAGAACGGACCAGAAAATCAACAATTAGAGAGGGATCAGAAGGGTTTTGATAACGTGTGAAGGAAGTTGAAGGAAGCCAAGCAAGCGTCAGCAGTGGCACATGCTTCAGGGGGCCCGAGGAAGGTGCAGGATGAAAAGCAATTTCATAAAGTGAGGCCTGCATAAGTTGGTGTCAGTTGACTTATTTCAATATGTGAGAATTTGTAGAGAGAATCTGAAGAGTTCGTACTCATTTTGTGTGTTGTCTTCTAGTCTTGTATGATTTAATCTAAATATTTTTATGAGAATGACAGAATGCTAATAGCTAGTATGTAAGAATATTTGACAGCACTGGCTCATAATTATTTTGGCAGCATGATTAAAAACACATTATGGCTTATTTGATTTAAACGAGAGATAAAAACAAAATTTCTTCCTCTTGTTAATGGCTATGACATTACAATCACCTTTCTCTTGAAGCTCTCAGTCTTTCAGCCTCAGTAGATTTTTTTGTTAGATCCTTGTTTCTCATTTCTTTTCTCTTCAGGATCTTTGTATGGACCACCCTGTTTAGAATGTTCTTTTTCCTACAACCCATTAATCAACCTTTAAAATACAACTCATATGTCACTTTTTAAAAAACAACCAAACAAATAAAAGCAACTTTATGATGCAATCTTGCAGACTAGGTCCTGTCCCCCTGATATGCATTCATTGTGCCCTATATATTTGTTTGCAGCATGTTCAAATTTTAATTAAAATAAAAAAATCTATAATGTTTTCCTGTCTTCATTCCAACTAGGAAGCAAGCTTTACCAGCATAGGAACAATGTTTGTCTTATTCTGCAGCGAACCTCCTGCTGCTTGCATATGCTGATATCTGTGGAGAAACAAACAAACAAAAAAAGAAATTCCCATGAACATAAGGTCTTTTTATTACATATTTTTTATTTTTATTATATTTGCATTTCACAGATATAACATAGTGTTTAGCTATAGTGGCTAACACAGAGTTGTTAAATTTATTCATAAAGAAATGAATCTCACCTTTTCACATATTTAATATTCCACAGTTGCATTTAGTAGTATTTGGTAGCTGGTATCTGCTAGACACTGTAAGTTAAGTCCACACACTAGAGGAGTTCATACTCTAGCTGAGCAAAACATAAAACTGCATGTGGAACAAAACAAATGATCAAAATAAAAATAAAGAAAGAAAATAAATTATATTTAAGCACTTGTGAGGTTTAAACCTCCTTGCTCTTTTGTCTTTGAGCTTGCTACAGTTTTCTGAAGAAACTATCAAAATATCTCTATAGGAGTGTGTGCTAAGGTATAGAAACATGCTGCTCTTGAATCTCTTAGTCTGGAGTCAGGTCATGGATACCAGCTGTGAATAAATTGTAAAGAAAGTATGTACAATTTGACAGGCCAGGCAAAGTTTTGCTTGTTGGAGTGTCCTAATTTTTTTTAACTTTTGTCCCTTCAAATCTTCAAAGGTAGCTAAACAGCAGGCAAGATGAGGTATAGGGAGTATAGCAATTGCGGATTTTATATTGTTTTCATTTTGTGGGTACATTATTCACAGCATTGTTCTGATCATCAATTTGCATTGCATTGCTCTCTCTCATATTTATGAATGCCATTTTCTTCCTTTGTAGTCATGCCTGCCTCTCCATGCCTTCCGCATCAGTCAGTTAATACAATATACAGTGAAGCAAACACAGAGGCTGTTTCTACATAAAAAATAGTGAAACAGTTGGGTCAGCTCTAGGACTATGACAAGGAATGGACCTTAGATGCGAAGGAAGACACTGGAGCAAAGGTACAGCTAGAGGCAGAGGGAGAAAGAAATTTGAAGACAGGGCTTATCGATGGCAAGGCTTAAAGTCAATGGTTTAAAAAATTAATGTTTGCAAATTAACCCTAAGAACTGAATTATTCTTACCATTTCTAGAAGCTTTGGGTTAATATGTGAATACATGGATGAGAACTTACAATAGTTTACATTAAAATTCTTTTTGATGTTATAAGAAAAATAGGTCATGGTATTTCCATTAGGTATTTCTATTACTCTAACTTCAGCAAAACATCTGTTAACTAAAGAAGAGAAAGCAATAGAACTGTTTTCTGAGTTAACCAAATCTTCCCTTGCCCAACACTCAGAATGTTTCCAAGCATTTGACAAACATGTAGTTCCTATAGGGAAAATCAGAATTCTTATTTCATGAATAAAACTTAGCTTTATTGAAAGCTTTCTATTGCTTTGACAAATTGTCACCAACCACTGCCCTACGGACACTGTAGTGCCAGCTTTTTTATACACGTGCACTTGATTGTTTTCATCGAAAAAGTTCTTCACTAGGATTCAGTATCTTTGTGTTTTAGTAACATGAGCCTTTACCTTGGTTTTAATGCTTATAAAGGAGAAGAACCTACAGCACCCTAAGTTTCAGACCCAATGTGTCAAAATGCAAAAATGCATTTATATTATAGAGAAAAAGGATATGACCATCCTTCAAATGGCAAATAAAATGTGTTGTTACACAATGGACTTTTAATGAAGAAAGATCAGGGACAATATGTGTAAGAGAAAGAAAAAGTAATATATAAAAGAAAGTTATATAATGGTAGAAACTTTTCTTTTATTGATTCTACAGAGGGGAAGGGAGGGGGAATGGGAGAGAAATTAAAATTGAAAATTTTGTTCAGTCTCAAACTAAATATTATTCCAAATTGTCCTATTCCATTCCAAGTCTTTATTTTGCTTTCTATTTTGTTTCTTACTAAGTTTACTTTGTAAACTTATTTTATTTCAGTTTAGTCAATATTTATTGTGTGGCCACACTATGTGAAAAAGAGCTGAAAATAAGATGACGGAACTTACATGCTAGACATGTTTTTTAAGTAAAAACATGATGAGGGTTAAGATAAGATGTAAAGGGTTATAAGAAAATATGTAGCAAGAATATCAATGTAGACTAGGAATTCTATAATTTTTCTATGTTCTTGCTCTTATTTAATGACGTGCTTTTTATTTTACTGAATAATAGAAAAAAAATCAAGGCTTCCATATTCACATTCTCTCCCTGTGTTAGTCTTGCTACTTTGTTTGAAGTAGCTGTTTATATTTGTATTTGCAGCTAGATCATCTACTTGTGTGTCAAGTTCATTCCTTAAAACCTATTCTAAAAATTTCTCTGGCAATTCTTCCATCTCTGTCTCATCATCATCATCACATTCCACTTCTCTACTGGATCATTTTAATCAAGCAATTTCCACCAACAGACACACCAGGATGACTCTGAGATTGTATGAAGGTGAGTGGTCACAGCCTTGCTTAGAGAAACATGCTAGACACTTGCCTGCTGTTGTGCCAGCACTGTTTCAAGGGCCTATTATCTCTCCTGTTAGATCCTGGGCAGTCTCCCAGGATGCTAAGAAGTAGAGAGGGAGATCAACCAATGGAAGCCTTGGGAGGTGGACCAGTAGAATGACTCCTTAATGGTGCTTAAGTGTGGTTTAACAAAGTCACAGAGGCATGTGTGTTAGAAGGGCGAGATATTCAGGATCCCCATGGGATCAATTGGTAGTGCTTGGAAATTTGAGACTGTTGGAAGATTGAATGGCTCCAGCACTCACTAAGAAAAATGAATGGAGGAAGCAGAGTAGGATAAACTGTGTTATGCCAACCATTTGATTATTAGATGGTCTGGAAGTCATGGGGTGAAGTACCTGGTTAAATAGTTCATAACAGGTTGCTTGAGAGCTTAGGGGAACAGCTAAAGTATCACAGTATTTTAATCAAGAGAACCACCTTGCCTGTGTATGAGTGAGTATCAGTACTGCTTATCTCTATTATTCTGTAGATTTACTTATTTACATTCACTTATATCTACTTCCCCAAATGTGGATTCTAAAAGATTTTTTAAAATAATGTATCTACTCTACCTCAAAGTGCCTGAGAAAGAGTTCTTAATATATATTTGTTGAAGAAATGAATTGGTGCTTGATTCCTTAAGAAATGCCATTCAAGACATAAAAATAAAATGTTAGCCAGAAAACATAAACAAGAGATGAGTGACTATTACTGAAAGTGAGAATACTATACGTGAAGGTTCAGATTCAGAAAATGCCTGGTGCCTTCCAGGACTTGAAGGACTTCAGTATGTCTGGAGTTTAAATGGCAAGGGTAAGAGGTCAGTAATTAACACAGCATGGAGAGCTTTTTAATCCATGTCAAATATATTGGACTTTATTACATAGTGAAATGGAAGCCATTAAAAGATTGTAACAAGGAAAGGGCCTGATCAACTCACTTAAAATGATCTTTGTGTATAAAGCTTTGTGAGAAATGGACAACAGTGGTGTAAAAAAGAGTGAAGGAAGACAAAGAACCCAAGTAATAGAAGTGAGGGTGGAGCCCTGGCTGGCATAGCTCAGTGGATTGAGCACGGGCTGCGAACCAAAGCATTGCAGGTTCGATTCCCAGTCAGGGCACATGCCTGGGTTGCGGGCCAGGTCCCCAGTGGGGACCACATGAGAGGCAACCACACATTGATGTTTCTCTCTCCTCCTTCCCTTCCCCTTTCTAAAAATAAATAAATAAAAATCTTTAAAAAAAAAAAAAAAAAAAAAAAAAGAAGTGAGGGTGGAGAGAATTGAAGAGTTTTGACAGTTATTTCAGAAATAAAAGAAAGAAGAGATGATAATGACTGGATGTCAATGCAAGTATAAGAAGTAATGAAGCAAATATCTGAGCAACTGTGTGGAAGGAGTTGTAAGTAACTGACACAGGGAATACTAGCTATTGGACATGCATGAGGAACATATATGAGTAAGTATGGGCATTTTGATATTCAGTTTCCTTTCAGACAATAAAGCAGCAGGGTATAAAGCTAGATATTCAGATATGGTGCTCAAAAGAGAACTGGCCTGGAAATTTGTATTTGAGAGTCACAAGCATATAGATAATAAAGTTCTAAGTATGATTAAAATTTCTGAAGTATTAATAGGAAAGAAAATGAGAAAATAATAAAGTTTACACCGAGCCCTAGAAAAATGTTTTTTTAACTTTTAAGACTTACACATAATAAAAATGACAATGTAGTATCTATCAGAAGATTAGTGTCTATAAATTGATTAGTTTTCACACAACAGAAAGTTCAAATACAATGAAATATATAATCAACTGGCTTTTTTCATAAATATAATATGTTTAGTGGTTGTATGTTTGTGTATGTATGTGCACACATACATTTTTATCTATCCTGATTAGTGGGGTTTTTTGGGCCTGTGGGTTAGTGTCTGTCATTAATTAAAAAAATCAGCTGCCACTTTTCCGGATTTATTGAGATGTAGTTGAATAATATTGACATATACTTAGGTTGTACAATGTGGTATCTTTCTTTAAGATGTAGAACATCATTATTTACTAAACATATACATGGGAAATTATTGTTAAAATTAAGTTAATTAAAAATTTACTTCACATGGTTATCTTTGTGTGTGTGTGGTGAGAATACTTAAGGTTTACTCTTTCAGCAAATTTCAAGTATACAATACAGCATTATTAACTATAATCACCATGCTATGCATTAATTCCCACGAGTTTATTTATCTTATGTCTGAAAATTTGTACACTTAACCAATGTCTCCTCATTTGCTCCACCCCATCATGGAGCATCATTCTACTCTGTGCTTCTGTGGGTTTGACTTTTTAAGACTCCACACATAAGTGAGATCATACAGTCTTTATTATTCTACATCTGGTTTATTTCACTTAGCATAATGTCCTCCAGATTTACCTATGCTGTTGCAAATGGTAGAATTTCTTCCTTTTTTGCAGTTGATTAATATTCCTCTGTGTGTGTCACACTTTTAATCCATTCATTCATTGACACCTAGGTTGTTTTCATGCTTTGGTTATTGTAAGCAATTCTGCAATGTATGGAGATTCTTCAAAAAATTAAAAACAAACTGTGATGTGACCCAACAAGTCCACATCTGGGTATTTATACAAAGAAAACAAAAACACTAGCTCAAAAAGATATATACATCCCTATGTTCATTGCAGCATTATTTACAATAACCAATATGGAAATAACCTGTCCTCAAATGGATAAATGGATGAAGAAACTGTGGTACGTACATACTATAGGATATTATTCAGCCTAAAAAAGAATAAAATCTAGCCATTGCATTAACATGTATGGACCTCAAGGGCATTATGATAAGAAAAATAGGACAGAGAAAGACAAACAGATGAATACTATACAATCTCTCTTACATGTGGAATTGAAAACAAGAGCAAAAACAACAAGAACAACAAATTTTTAGATACAGAGGATATATTGGTGGTTGCCAGAGGCAGGTTTAGGGAGGGTGGCTGGAGAAATGGATGAAATGTTTTTGTTTAGTGTAAATAAACTGAAAATAAAAGAAGGGCAAAGGACATGAGTAGACATTTTTTTCCAGAGAAGACATAAAGGTCCAAATAGATACCTCAAAAGATGTTCAGCATCACTAATGATAAGAGTAGTGCAAATCAAAACAATAGGATGTCATTTCATGCATATTAGGATAGTTATTATCAGAAACACAAAAAATAACAAGTGTTAGTAAATATGTGGGGAAAAGTGAACCTTTGTGCATTATTGGTAGGAATATAAAAATTGGGACAGATTTAATGCAGTATGGAGGTTCAATTCCACTTCTAGGTATATACCAAAGGAATGTAATTAATATTTTAAAAAGATATCTGCACCTCCCAAAATATAATATTTAATAGAGGGACAGATGCAAGTACATGGATGAATATGGTTATAAAATACTATCTCAAAGAAGTTGAGTAAAGAGGAAGTTAATTTATAAATGGAGTTGGGACAACTAACAGCCATATGGAAAGTTATTAGTGAAATGAATTCTAAGTAAATTAACTAACTAAATAAGTTCCAAACTTCATTTTTAAGATAAATAATAAGAAATAATATTATAAATTAAAAACACTAGGTGAAAACTCTGAAATGTTAAAATGAAATTAAAAATATAAACTTATGATTTAATAAATATAAATATTCTTGCTACTTTAATAAATTTCCCTGGAAGTTTATCACCTCCCATAGCAATAAACACTCCGGGCAGAATTTCTTCTTTAATTCTACTCTTTATTGAAAGATACCAGAATACCTTGTAGAAATGGTTAATTATTTGGGAGGGGCAGGCAGGGAAGGTAAGTGGCAGCCTAGGACATCTTTTTATACAAGAAAACTAGGAAGGTTTTTAATATTTTAAAGCAATCATGTCAAAAATATGTGGCAGTTGGGTAAAAAAGGCAAAGGGATTAAGAAGTACAAATTGGTAGTCACAAAATAGTCAAGGGGGTGTAAAGTACAGTGTAGGGAAAAGAGCTGATAATATTATAAGAACTATGTATGGTCCAGGTGGGTACTGGAAATATCAGGGAGAATACTCTATAAATATATGATTATCTAACCCCTATGCTGTACACCTGAAACTAATACAAAATAATAGTGAATGTAAACAGTGATTGAACAATAAATTTTCAATTAAAAATGTGTGGAGTCATCTGACGTGGGTTCCCGTACTCAAGATGTGACAGTCGAGAATCAAAAACAATAATAGGGTGTTCAATGGCATCAAATCCACAAAAGATTATAAGTTCAAAGTTAAACTTTATTCCCTTTGTTCCCATTACTAATGATGCCAGAAACACTAAATACTCATTTTTTTACTCTGCCTATAGTTAAAGGTGTAATGTGACACCAGTTGAATTATATACATGGATGACTTCCTGGAGTGGCTGGAAGTTTTTGCTACTAATTCTACTTTGTTTTCTTAACAGAGGAGACGCCCAGGGCTTTGCTAGCTCTTGCTACCATAAAGGCCAGACCAGAAAAACACCAGATATTCTTTCTGATCCGGATATTATTGACTCCCAAGCCCCACACTAACATTTGCCTACAGCTAGAGCTCTTGTTATAGAAGAGGAGTAGATTGTTATTACCATTGTGAGAGTGGTTTCTTGTTGCTGACAGCTAAGATTCATTGCTAACATTCAATGCAATCTTAATCATTTATAATTTTTTGTTTTTAGACTGTAACTTCTTGACTTTGACTAGCACTGAGTAAACTCTTCATAATTCTTATTGAATGAATAAATGAGTGAATGCTACATTTGTATACTTAGTCAATAGGGTTTATAGTGTTATTTGGACTGTAATAACATAATTTATTTTAGCTTTAAGAATCCAGAACAGATTTTTTTTCTTTGATAACCACAATTAGGTAGTATTGATTAAAATGTAACTTGATTGTACTTCCAAAATTAGATGGATGCATGGATTGATTTCTATTTTTTTAACATTTGACCAATCAACTGAACAAATAATTTTTTCGATCATGCCCATGTACCTTCCTATTGATTCTTACAAATTATTTATTTTTCATAAAAGGGAATCCTGGATATAATTTATGAGGTAAAGTTCATAATAATATAACACTGAGAAAAACTGGAAAAATTAGCATAGAATGTAACCAATAGTCTTTTAAAATGAGAAAGCATATTGAATATACATAACCATTAAAAAAGTAGTTTGAATGTACTGTAGTTCATGCAAAGCATAATAATGATGCTAAAAATAAGTATTAAAACAGCATTGGATCTAACACTTACTAAATTCAGAAATGAGGACAGTATATCAACCATATATGCACATACTAGAAAATTATGGATGAGCATGTGCATATATTCAGTAGTACAGACATCGTTCTCTCAATTATCCTATACATGTAATTTTGACCTTATGTTTCTCAGTATTAGTGGGAGTTTCCTTTTTTTGTTTCTAAACCTTATGTATTAAATCTGAAACATTCCTAAAAATGTCTACAAAAAGTGAACTTTAATTATAAAATCTGTCCAAAGCAACACACTTTATTAATTTTTAAAAAATGGTCTTAAAATATTTCCAGACTCCAATGTATTATTCTTTTATTAATTTATTAAACAAATATTTATGAAACAACCACTTTGCACAAGGGTCTACACCATGAAAGCCAAATACCCAAAGTCCCTGAACTTGTAGAACTTTCACTGTTTGGGAGCAGACAAGCAATAAACAGATATGCAGATAAATCTCTAACATATCTTGTGGTGGTGAGAATTAGGAGAGTAGTGAATTAGAGCAATAGGATAGAGAATGTGGGGGAAGCACTGCTGTATTTGGTGGGGTGTTTAGGATGGGCTCTCACCACTTAGATGATGTTAAAGCAGTAACTTAAATGAATTGAAAGAGCCCAGTGGCACAGATAACTGAGGAATGACCATTTCCTACTGGGGAAGAGCATGGTAAAAGGTTGTTAGGCTAAACTACTCCTGGTGTATTTGCACATCTTCAAGAGGCCTGAGTGGTTGGATCAGTGTACCCCTAGGAGAGTGCTGGGAGTTGAGATCAAACCCATAGCTTGTGACCACATTAACCAGTGCCTTCAAGGACAAAGTACAGAGTTTGGATTTTTTGTTTGAAGTTTGATATGTCAAGGATTTATGTATGTCAAGATAAATACAGCATCATAAAATCACAATAACACAAATACTTTTTAAAGCGTCTTTGCAGAAGCAAACAAAATTACAGAGTAAGAAAAGCAGAGAATTGCAGAGTCAATTACTTTCTTCATTTTTTAAAAAAACTCACTAATTTTCTGAAGACTTAACTCCATGGTAAATTCCAACCTAGGCAAGTTTTGTACAATAATGTTAGTTAGTGAAGAAAATTACATCCCAATACACAATTTATTTATTGTTTATGTGCCCATTAGTTTATATAAATTTGCAGAAGAAAACATATCTGTACAGTCCATTCCTACCCAGGGAAAGCCTTTAACTATGCTTGAAAATTGCTTCTAGGATTCGGCTCATTTTACTAATCTAGGCAATAGATTCTGAACTCACCAAGGAATCTACAAGTAAAATCTCACAGCAGGTGCAGCTGCAGGTGGCAGTGAAGCTTTCCAAATAGCCACTGAACCTGCCAGTGTAGAAGATCTTCTGTCATCTGGCAAGTATCTCTAATGGACAGAAATCGCTTTGGGGCTAAAAATCTTCTTTTATGTAGAGAGTCAGAAGAATGCTATTAAGTTTTTTTTTAGTTCCAAAGGACTGCAGACAGATTTTTTATCCTTGTGAAAGTATTCTAATGATGTTTTATTTTTAAAAAAATAAGTGCAGTGTTATCTGATGACTTATGCTGAAACGAATCTGCATTAAATTTGCAATCACTGAATAATTTATATGTAAAGTGATTTAAATAATTGCCATTAATTTAATAGCAACTGTTTTGAATGTGCATGATCTAACCCGAGACATTGTGTACCTTACAATTTCTCCCAAGATGTAAAACATAGTCTTCTGACAACTGGAGAGTTCAGGCAAAGGCAAATACATGGAGGAAAGCCCTTCGAAAGGTTTTTTTTTTAAGTTTTTTTTTTACAAAGAAAAAAGAGGAATGTTTTAAAGTGTTTTTACTTGAGAAAAAAGAAAAAATAAAAAGTTCCTTCTGACCACTCACTGACTTTAACCAGGGGGTTGTGGTGTTTGGAAATCAAAGTTCTAAGATCAAGGTCATGAATGTCCCTAGCATCTCTGCAGATTTTTAAAAATCACACTCCTGAGGATATACTATGAACATTTCCTTTTGCCATTTTTAGAATCACACATTTAAATTATCATGGTCTATTACAGTTTGATTACTGCTGGCTTTGTGCCATCATTTTGCTCTTGAACCACATAGAAGTCATTGTTAATGGAAAGATTTGAGAAGGGACATAGGAATTAATTTCCCAGTGCCTGCTCTTCATTGCTATTCCCTCTGGCTCCTCCAGGGGTCCTTGCCAATACAATGCCTGCCACAGCACCAGAAGAAGATGCTGTTGCTATTCATTTATACAAGCTATTGAAGAATCTATGTCTATCAAGTGTATCATCATGAAACTATTTTTAATGATTATAGAGACACAAATCTTCAATGCAGTTATTAAATCTAAGACGTTATAACACATTTTTAGGGAGTTGGCAGTAATGATGGTGGTAAACTACAAGGCAAAATAGTTAAACATTAAATGAATGTGAATTAGAGTTATTAAGAAAATCTGCCTAAACATGAAATTACTCTTTTGATTTTTAATCTTTACATAAGGATATGCTCATTAATTTTTAGAGAGAGACAAAGAGGGAGAGAGAGGGAGAGAAAAACATTGATATGAAAAATAAACACTGGTCAGTTGTCTTTCAAATGCTCCCAGGCAAGGATGAAACCCATAACCTAAGTATGTGCCCTGATTGAGAATCGAACCCACAAACTTTAGGTGCATAGGGCAATGCTCGAAACAACTGAGCAACCTGGTCAGGGCTACTCTTTATATTTTAAATGAAAGAAATAAAAGAATGGAAAAACTGCTATAAGTTTATAAACTTAATAAAAACATTACAATAGAAGTAATCAATACTGGCACCTTTGTGACAGAAATGTGTTTATATTCTTGGAATCTTAGATTAGGTTTTCAATGTCTTCTTATCCTAAGAATGCACCAACTTTTCAGGGAATATATTCTAAGGGGAAAAACCCACACACATCGTATTAATTATTTGCTAATAGAATGTATAAAGAGAACTGAGAGTATTTTTGTCTCCTAGAGGTGTTTTAAAATTTGAAAACTTGGTGGATTCTAGAAGACATTTATTATTCAGATTATAAAGTTCTAAAAGGAGTTCAAATTTGGTCCATTAATTTTTATATCTCAAAGTGTATTATCATTCAACATCACATAAAATGAGTGTTAGATGAGCCTTAGGTATATAGCATGAAGCTTAGTAAATAAATTAAAATAAAAATGGAAAAAATAGGTCACTGGAGCTTAGTGTAGAATTTCGAGTGAAATCAATTTAATTTTGATTAAAGAAACATTAGATAAGGATGAGAAAGGTGATAAGAGAGACAGGATAGTTTGGATAAAGAAAAAAGACTTCAACTTATAAACTGATATTCTCCATGAGCAGAAATATTGCTGGCTGAAAACACACATGCACACAGTTTTTACTGGTACTGCAATCCAGCTGCTAGTGATTTTCTCTCTAAAATCTCACCCCATACGTGCAACAGTTTATGGTGTCACTACCCAAGGACATGTCTCAAAAAAGGAAGAAATTGTACTTATTACCTAAGTTGAATAACTCATTTCAAATAAGCCATTCTCATTTAAAATAAAGTATGTTTTAAATGCTTTAATTTTGCTTTCTGGAAAATATGATTTTTATGACTATTTACTTTTTATGATATTTTTACAACATTGTTGCAAATTACATGAAGTGCATTCACAACAGACATATAATTAAATTATTTGCAGAACTGAGAGCAAGGGACAACACCTGCCTATTATTTGTGCAATGAGGATTTATGTTTGTAAATGTCTTCTAACACTAGTGCCTGTAAAAATTAAGATTATAATTTGATTCCTTTTATCTTCTTTGTTACAGTAAAATATTATTCCATATATGAAGCTTAGAAATATATATATATAATGAAATATAATATAAAGTAGCTGCCACTCAGATCAACAACTAGAACATTACCGATTTTTTTCAGTGCCTTATGTTCCCCTATCCCCAAATTAACCTGCATCCTTAATTTTGTGTTTGCAATTCCCCATTGCCTTGAGAACAATGAAAGCCAAACAAGAAACATTGTTCCATCAAATGATTCATCTTCCTTTCATTTCGTACTGATTTTGAGGCCAGACATAATGAGCACTATGTGCATGCCTCTGGTGAAAGAGGGGTGTGTGTGTGTGTACAAACACAGGGTGTGGTAGGTTACATGAACAGACAAAGAATTTACATTATTTTCCCCACAGAGTGATGTGTGAAGATTATTTGATAATTTTCTGGTAGATGGAAGTTGTATTTTATTGTAATAAAAATTATTGTACCACGGCAATTTATGGCAAACAAGTGTCTTAAGGACACTTGGAATTTTTTTACTAATTTTCAAAAATATACCTTATGGATTAGTAGCAGTCTTGAGTATAGGGTAGTCTTTTGTGAATATTCACACATATTTTCTCATTAACCATTACAATTTCCAAATGAAGATTCAATTATAATGTCTAATTTTGGGGAGAGGTTAAGAGAGAAAGTACATAATTTACCTAAAGATAAATAGTGTAATATTTAATGTTAGGCAATGGTGTACTGGTATATGTTTAACAATCGACTGCCTGGCTGTGGAGAGTGGGAGGGATGGGGGAGGAAAGCTGTCCCATTGTGCATTTGACAATGTTCCTGCTGGAAATACTTCCACCATGGTAGATTTCAAACTACCAATGTGATGTCACTAACTGCAGAATTTTGAAGAGTCGTTCAGTAGCACACTATTACACAGGGTGGGGCAACAGAAGTTTCACAGTTGTGAGTACATGAAACACAGAGTTTATTCTTGTATTATTATTTAATAATTATTGTATTATTTTCCATATAAGAAACTTCAAACCTACTTTTGCCCCATCTTGTATATCATTATATCATAAAATGCAATAGACACAGATAGCATCAGCAATATAGAAAATAATAAAATATAGTTAAAAAGTGATGACTTTAAAGTATTATCCTTCCCCTAATGTAATCATTTAATTGTAAATTTATATAGTTTAATTGTTAGCTATGCATGTGTTTAACAACTGAGCACCAAAATTCCTGAAAATTTAATAAATCAGCTTTCAGAAGCTGGAACAAACCAGACCATCACTATGCCCAGGTCTCTTTACAGAACCCAACTCCTTTCATGGCATGATAGTGGCTTTGGTATGAATGTACTGTGGTGGAGCCTGAAGTAGAGAAAAGACCTCAAGGTTAAGAGATTTGCCTTGGACCTGACTCCACCACCAATGGCGTTGTGATAAGGACAAATTATGTCATTTCTATGGCTCTGGTTTTTATTTATTAGAGAAGAAAGTGATGTTTCTGGTTTCAAAATGTTGTAGCCATGTAAAATTTTATTTACTATCTTCAAAACACTTTCTTTGGCCCGTCAAAGGAGTTTTCCAGAGTGGGAGTCTGTCAGAGTGGGAAGTGAGATTGGGGCAGTTTTCTGTGTGCTTTGTACCCCCAGTGCTCCTTAAGATGTCCCAAAGAACCTTTAATTTCTAAAGTTTTTCCTTATGTAATATTCTACGATGAAATATATTTGGTCAAAACAATTACACACTGTAATGGATATTATACTATTGACCTTATTTCATACAATTTTCAAGAAAAACACTTATGATTTGCTCTTCTGACACAGTTGCCCTTAGTAGTCTAAACTGAACTAAAAACAATGGAAGCTAACTTTTCCAGTCAGAACAGCCTGATACTTTTTCATCCAAACTCATCCTCTCCCCTGCTCCCACTCTTTGTGAGTGGAGCCACTATTACTCTATTTCTAAGGATAAAAACTCTGGAATCATCTTTGACTCCTCAGGTATTGTCATGTTTACCTCTAATTCATCAGAAACTTGAATTGCTCCTATCCTCAGTTTCTCATTCATTCATTTTTTTAAGTTACTGGTGAACTTTAATGGACGTGGTACAGTTCTAGGTTTTTATCAATAACCATGAATAAAACAAAAACCTTGCTTTCAGGAAAAGTCTATTCTGGTACAGGGAGGCAGAAAATAGCCAGTAACCAAATCAAATATGTGGGTTAATACTGTTTCATGTGCTAAAATATTCTGTGAAAGAAACTAAAGGAGTAAGGTGACCAGAAACCAATAGCAAGCAATGGTCATTTGGTAGAAGTTCTCTCTGACGAGGTGGAAATGAGAACAGATACGTGAATGGAAAGAAGGAACATGCCATTTGGAACACCTGAGGAAAACTTGTTCCAAGGTTACATGCCAAGGTCTTCAGGTGAGAGCTTGCCTGATCTTGAGAAACAGTGAGGAAGCCATAGAGTTTAGACTGGAATGAATGCAGAGGGTTAGGAGTAAAGGACAAAAGGGTGATAGTCGTGCAGACTATGACAAGAATATTTAGAAATACAGCTTTAAAAAATTCTGAATGAAGGTCTTAAACAGTGTTATGGTCTTGATTTATTTTTATAAATAATCAGTCTGGTTGGTGAGTAAACACAGATTGAGGGAAGAGGGGCTTTAAAGCAGCAATTTAGATGATGGTGGTTAGAAGTCAAGCAAGTGTTGTGTCATGGACCCGCGTGAGAAGAGCAGTGTTGATGCTGAGGAATGTTCAGTTTCTAATTACATATTTTAAAATATGGCCTACATCAGTAGGTCCTTGGTTGTGACCTTAACTTCATTTTGTCATACACTTTCCTTGCTTGGCATGATTCATTCACATGGGGTTCCTTCACATTCTGTAAACTCTCCAAAGCACTTGGCTGCTCCAAGCACTTTGAACTTGATCTTTTCTCTTTCTGGAAAACTGGTCTAATGGCTTGCTCGCCTTTGCTCCATTTAGGCCCATTTTTCAAATGTCCTTCTAATAAAAACCTTCCCTCTGTATTCCATCCAAAATATCAACCACCATCATTCTTTATCCTCACTCCACTTTAACTTTCCAACATAGCACTTAATATCACTAGTTCAAATGCATTATGTATTTATTTTATGTTGTGGGTATCCCCTGTTCCATGACAATTTGTTTTGTTCACCACTGTCAAAATCAAATCCAACTTTCTAAAACACTGTGTCATTTCCACATTTACAACCCTGAATCATTCCCTATTTCCTAAAGGTCTGATTGTCATATGGCACTGATAAGTACAATGACCACATCCTGGTAAGTATTGCCATCCAATCACTCAATTTCTTCCACCATTCAGACTTTAAATTTCCAGAAGGGACAAAAAAATTCTGCATGAACCTACTTTTTGGCACAGTCAGACCCTGAGATAATATCCTTCAAGTGTTTGTATTTCAGTTTTGCATTTTCACAGAGCCAGATCCGTGTTCCCAGCCCAATTTGCCTATATTTCACCTTGCTATTCTAGGCATAATGATGCAAAGAGTAAAGCAGATTGACAAGAGCTAAATTATTTCAATTGTGCTTGGCTTCTCCATGAAGGGAAGTATTGTATACACTCGAGGAGTCAGTATTAAAAAATGTTTGCTCTTTGAGCTTTTATGCTAGGGGGATTTGAGGTGCACTTAGCTCAGTGGATTTTGTCCACATAAAGCACTTTTGTTGAAAATCCGCTTTTCTCCTGCATGTTATTATTAACCAAACAGGCTGCTTTTGTCAAAATTATAAAGTCATAGCTATTTCTCTTTCCTCTCTCAATTCCCATTATATTTCTAGGCTTACCTTACCTTTCTTCTATTTTCACAATGAATCCATCCTGCCTTTGTCCAAAACCAATGTCAACTCCCATTTTAATATTATGTGCATTTTAGTTTTTGGTGAATTAGGTGGAAAATAATCTAAATAAATGAATTATACTGAGTAGTGATGAGCTGATGGTACGCCCTAGCTCCACTCCCTCATAGCATGCACATGGATTCTTGCCTTTCTAGGTCATTTTTGATCCAGCTTTAACTTCAGGCAATGTGAAAAAGTTAGGTTTTCTTCTATGTCACTTTAACCTAGGGTACTTTCTTTAAGGGAGAGGAGAAAACACTGAAGGAAGGAGAATCAGGCCACAATCATGGACCTTTTACTTTTTAGAGGGGAAAGATGAAGGAATCTGATACTAGGCCCCTTTAAAGACTATTGGCAGTTGTTCAATAAAACATTTAGCATTTGAGCACTTCAAATGTGACTATTGCAAATGAGAAAATTAATTTTTAACAGTATTTAATTTTAATTTATTTCCATTTAAAGTACCACATGTAGCTAGTAGTTACTGTATTTGGCAACACGACAGTAAGAGAGAAAATTGACCTAACAGAAACAAGGAGAGGTACATGTAATTTCCAGCTCCTTTATTTCTAGCAGATATAGCTGGAAAAATGCATATTGTTTTACTACTTTTTCAAGCATCTTACTTTAAGCTTACACTAAGTATTGCTAAATATTTAGGAAATGTTTCTAGGTAGGAAAGTTTAGGCTAGCATGTGCCATGTATGCCTGAGAATCTCCAGACAGATCCTGTGACAAGGAAACACTGTTGCTTGGCTAGTGCTAATGGTGTTTTCTTTGGATATGGCTTAAAGACAACTTCCTGTTTTATGCTGTTTCCATTTTCTTTTCTTGGCTGTCCTGAGAAATGCTTGATTTAAAACAAAAAGACAAATACCACATTAATGAATGAATTGTTCTGTAAACCAGTAGCAATTTTCATTTATGGTTATTATCCACATTTACTGAAATTATTTTTCTGGAATACAACACTAATCCTTCATGCATATTCTTTCTAGAGGCTTGACTTGCTTAACATGATAATAAGAGGCTACATAAAACACTGAAACTGCTTACTATGTAGCAGACCTAATAGAAATGCTCTGTATCTAAATCCTTTTTATCCCATGAAATAGATATACTAATAATACTCATCATGCAGATTGGATAATAATATGCTCTTTTATTTATAACCTTATGATTTCAGGACAAATATTTCAACTACAAAAAAATTATTGTTGCAAGCTCTTTACTTTTGACAGTGTATATTTTCACTGTTACAAACTTAATTTGAGAAGTTGATATACATGAAACACAACATTCAAATATAAATTAATCTAATAAACAATTCAATTTTTCTTTCTGGGATTATTTAATATATTTAGTCACTTAGGTGTGTTATAAATTTTTTTTCAGGGAAGTGATATGATTAAAAGATCATCAGTTCTTTCGAATGTTTGGGAAAAATTGTGCCTAACAGTTTTCAAGGTAAATAGAAGAGATGCTTTAGTAATATCAAATTAGTCACATGATTTTTATAAACTACGTTTTACTCTTATTGCAGAAAACTGATTTTCCTTCATTGCTTCCTTATTGATTTTATTCATTGATTTATATTTCCCTTGATTTGCTGTTTTTTGACATGTCTGTTCTGCTGTGTAAGGCCCTGCTAATCTATATAGATAAGACCCTGAATTTGAGATGCTCATAATCTATTAAAAATAATGTATATAATAGAAACATTTACTTAGGAAATAGTTTTAAGACTAAACCAAAATAAAATGTTTAAAATACATTTTTTGGAAATTCATAATGATCATTGCTTTATGATATTGCCACAGTCACATATTCTAATCAATAAGCTCATAGATTTATCTTCTGAGCTGTGTAATCTTCTATACACACTACACTAAACTCCAAAGGGATGGATAGCACAAGTAAGACTTTAATACTCTGTGGCACTGTTTCTCAAAACTGCTGACTATAAATATGTATCCTCTGAGTTTACATTAGTCAATTATCCATGGAAGTCAAATATCCTCAAGTAAACTGGGTAAAATTACCTTTTGATTAAGCATTTTCTAAAAAAGTTAGGACAACATGCTCTGGTTAGTGTGGCTCAATGAACTGAGCACCAGACTGTGAACCAAAGGGTTGCAGGTTTGATTCCCAGTCAAGGCACATGCCTTGGTTGTGGGCCAGGTCTCCAGAAGACAGTGCTCGAGGGGTGACCACACATAGATATTTCTTTCCCTCTCTTTTTACCTCCGTTCCCCTCTCTAAAAATAAATAAATAAATAAAATCTTAAATAAAATAAAATAAAACAGGACAACAGTCTAATTTTAAAGTTATAATTACATTTTGCACCTTGATGCTTTCATTGAATTGCTATCAAATGTCTCTCTTTTCCGACACTAGCTTCAAGTATTTGTATTTTGAATATTGTTCTTGGAGTAAGAAGATATGGATTTAAAAACTCAGGTTTCCCATATTAATAGTTATAGAATCATTGACAAGACATAGGCTATATTTGTTTGTACACCTACTATGTGCCAGACACTCTAATCAGTAATATTCTATCTTTTATGAAAATTTAAATTAGCCAAGCTTACATGGTTAAGTAATTAGAATTTTAAACTAATCTATTTCTGGGTTAGTATTAGCTCTTAATTACCAAATGTGTACTTTTATCCCTTTCTGTTCTTCCTGCTTTCTTTGTCTCTCATTTAAATTAAACACTTATTTTGGCCACCTCTTCAGCACCCTTACTGGAATTCAAGTCATCAAACATATTTCTTTAAAAATAAATAAGCTTATAGGGCAGGTAAAGGATTGAACATGCATTCCTCTATCACTGTTCTATAGACAGTGACATTTGATGTTAGGTTCACCAGCAATGGACTCTATCCAAGTGAATTTATACATTTAATAGCATTTGAAACTCATGAAGAGAGCTCCCTTATTCATAAAACTGTGCCTAAGACTTGCTGCTCAATTTAGCAAATAAAATATAGGACATTTAGTTAAATCTGAATGCTTACCTAAAAAAAAACCCCACCGTTTATATGAAATTCAAATTAAACCAAGCAAGCTTCATTTTAATGGGCAAGTCAAAGTAAAACAATCTTTTTCTCAGAAGATTCATGTAGTCATGATTACATATTTTAAAAGAGAAAAATATAGTCAGTATGCCCTTTTATTATCAATCAGAGGCAAAACGCTATGCTGCTTTTCACACATCGAAAGCTGTCTGTGAACTGATAAGAGTCCAAGACCTGATGGTATTTTGCATGCTAGGGAGGCATGTGGACACGGTTAAGTCATGTGAGAGACTAGCACTGAAGTCTTCACAGTGTGTGTTACATGTCAGATTTCATAGTAATAAACCAAATATAGCTGATCCCCCAAGAGGTTTTAGACAGCAGGTCATGGCGGAACCCAAGCCTGCAAATTTAGATCAGTATTTTATGAACTCATGATTAGTTTGGTGCCAGGTTCCCACATTGTAAAATATGTTTTACATAATTAAAAACATTTTTAATATTTTAGATAAACACTTTCTTGAATTGAGTATACATTCTCCCATTTCTTACTCACACATGATCTTTATTATTTGTTTCCCTCATCCAGAGCAATGACTGAGCAGCCCGGCCAGCTCTCTTTTCTCAGGGTCCTTTGAAGAACTTTCCAATTTTTTTTCTTGCAATCAGGTCATTTTTGCTGATGGCAAATTTCTAGTGTCTCTCGCCAGTCTGAAAACTTTCTGCCTCTGTATAATCTGCCTCCTAATTCTTTCCCTATCCCCCAGAAGTTTTATCCGGAGGCAGACACAATTTATTCTTCAATGCTTATTCAAGAGGACTTTCCATATCCTTGCCAAAAAGCAAGCCTTTGCCAAATGGAATTCCTGTGTGGAGTTCTTTCAAAATCTTGTCTTCCAACCAGAGGTACAGCCAGAGAACTATCTGGGCAGCCACGCTAGCTGTCATACTTTTCAAAGTCGCTGGCAGGCAGCCGAACGCACTGTCTGCCAAAACCTCTACTTCCATTTTCACCAGAGCACAGGTCTTCAAGGACATTCTCTCAACTCTCGCAGCCACTTAGAAATGGCTCCAGAGGCTCTGCCAGTTTTCTGACTGAATACAAGTTTCTGCTTCTTTGAAAAACTTTGCTAAAGGGAAACATCTGCTTCTCTATGGGTTTGATTCAGTTTCCATTAAGGCAGTGAGCTTTTTTCATCTTTTATGAAATGTTAGTAATTTCAGCATCCATGTTTTTAGCAGCTTCCCATATTTCAGTCTTTAGATATAAATATGTTGGTATTTTACAAAGTTTCTTGGAAGCACTTAAAACTGGCCTTTTGAGGACAGGACCATCAGTGTGGTATTAATTAGAATATAATCTATAGTGTATCCTCTCTATTGTCTAATTTCTTCCTTCTTGATCTGCTTTAACTTTATACCATAGACATTGTTCTATGTGGAGATGCTTGATTAACACATACACATAGTGTCATTATTTATCTTAACTAAATATTTATAATGTACTTTGTAATGGTGTACCTATTGGCATATTTATCTGGTCCTTTGCTTTCTCACCTGAAACTTGAGGCCATGGAGACCACTAAACAAGCTCAAATGTGCATTCTAATTCTAAAATCGAGTCTACTGCACTGTTTGAATACCTGGAATTTACCTTCTCAATAATGCTGTAAAAATATTTTCTCTACAACTTGTTTGGAATTTTACTCCATAAAAGATTAAATCAGCAAACAATAATAAAAGAGTATCATGAAAGATAATTAGAATTGAAAGATGGCCTTTAGAAACTAGCTATCTTTTACTACTGGGATTAAATATCTTTATAAAAAAGTAAAATTCTCAAACTTGTTATTATCTGGGCATATTGAAAAATGTGTAATCATTAAGTCAGTGATACCCCTAATTACCTGTGAAGTCACTTAATTTCATCATCCACTACACTTCTTTAATATGCCAATACTTTCCAAAACTTTACCGATGGGCTTCTGATCTATGTATTCACCTCTCTATTGGACATTTCTACTAAAATGTTCCACAGATAACTTGAACATAATGCCTTAAAATATGTTGAAAATTTCACTCATCATTTCCTTCCCCAATTCTTTCTAGTCTCTTTTCTGTTACTGGAAATGGTAATCCATTCTCTAAGTAATGCATGCCAGCCCTCTGCACATCATCCTTGACTCCATTCTTTCTCTTACTACCAGTATCTGCTGTACTTGAACAACAATAAGACAATGTCTCATCAGCCTGTCTTGCAATATCCATCCTCTCACCCCGCTGATGTGTGCTCTGGCATTCTCACTGCCAGCTTGCCACCTGGCACTTCTGCCTCAAGTCCTGCTCTCTATCTAACCCAGACTCCAGTCAGCAGCCAGAATATTGCTTTTATAACATGAATATCAGCATGACACCCTTTGCTTTAAAAGTCCATATTCAAAGTCCTTAATTTAGTTTAAAAGAATTTTATAATCTGTCCTTTGTTTATCTCTTTCACCTCTTTAATGGTCACTATGCCTTCGTTTTCCAGGTAGATTGAACTGCTTCCTGGTCTGTGGGCATTCTTCTTGTGGCTTTCCTATATACTGTTCCCTGGAATATGCTCATTCCAGATATATAGAACTAGTTTACATTCATACTTCCCCTTCTCCATCCTGCTTTGTTCCATAGGAATGCTAATTTTGAGGGACAAAGCAATACTTGTCTTATTTCCCAGCTTTTTGTGGAGTTCAGCTAACAGGGAGCATAAACAAAAGGTTAAAGGGAGAAGTCTAAGTGTATAAGAGCTCTTCCCTAAGAGCTAAGGGAAGAAGTCCCTCAGCTCCCCCTCTGTAGGGTTCCCATGGGTTGGCTCCCTTTCTAGGCCTCCCATGAACTAAGCTCATGGTTCCTATAGAGCAGCCCTCTCCACACAGCCTCTCTGTCTCTAGGTTCCAGTAACCTCTCCCTTTCCCCACCTCAATCCCAGCCCAGTGCCCTGTGTCCTCCCTTTTGGTGCTTTTATACTGTACTCAGGCCTTTGAAATTATCCCTTGATTAAACTTTCCTCAAATTATCTAACTGTAATGTTCCATTTATCTCTACCTGACTAATACAAGGATCCTGGTATCAGTATTTGGACACACTAGTCTGGAGTTCAATGGAAAGGTTGGAGCTAAAGATATAAATTTTTAAATTGTTGATAATAGAAAAAATTCCAAGTAGATTTAATGTCACAAGATTAGAGGAGTCTCCTACAGAGAAAAATGTAGGTTCAAAAATGTATATATCCACCTAGAACTGAGCCCTGAATCCTTCCAATGCTAGGATATTTAACAGGTGGGAAGGAGTGAGGAGAGCTGTAATAGAGACTGACAAGAAGTGAGTTCAGTGAAAACCCAGACAAGACTCCGAGAGAAGTGTCTCTGACAACACTCACTCCCCAACTAAGTCAGTGCCTTTTGATATGTCCCAGAATACATTACATTGGTCTTCATCTTTCCTCAGACTGCAAATTCCTTAAGTGACAAGACCAATATGGCTATCTGACAGTGTCGTGGTTAATTGTGTAAGCCAAGACATATAAACACACATTGACAACCCTGTGGGTAGCTACTTGAGGAAAAATACGTGTGTTACAACTATACCTACATGCATACACATGCTCACATGCACCTTGACCAAGGGAAACAATCACTGATGTGAATAAAGGTTTTTAAGAAACATTTCCTGAAGAATACACAAACTGCAGACATGCCTCACCCACTGTTTTTCTAACACTTTGCAGAGCAGTTTAGCTCATTTGGTCCATATTGCCTACACTCTGTGTTTTACTGTAAGGATTTTACTGTTCTTTTGACTAACTAAAATATTTCATCCATTGAACTTCAGAGATTCCCGTAATCATTTTTTTATAAGGTGATTACTCATGCAACAAAATATTTTTTAAAAACTCAACAACACCTTGAAATTAAAGTTTTTCTAATTTTGTCAAATGTAAGACCACTTTGTCAAGCCAGGTTATCCATTATATTAGTGGGCTTCTATTTTGCTAAAAATCTGTGCTATATAGACACTTCCAACCTATTAAACTAGTTTACAGGTATAATCATTGTTATGAGGGACATAGAAAAATCATTATTTCCTTTCTATAGCCAGCAGCAAGGCTAATGGACTTTTCTGTATTATAACTGACACTGAAACAACCACAGAAGAAAAAGAATGATTCAGTAATTACTACATTAATGATTTGTTGGGAAGTATACACTAATGAAAACTATAGGTCAATTGAAAATAAACTAGACAATTAGTTGAAAGATATTCAGAAAATTGTAATTTAGGGCAGTAAAAGATTTTAAAAAGTTGATACCTAATTGTGAGGATAAAATAATAATGTTTATAATCTGAATTGCACTTTACAGAAGTAGCTCATGTTTACTTTAGGCACTAGTTTATATTTTTGTACTGAGCTATTTGATGGATTAGGGGGCTTGGGTTATGAGGGGAGGGGTGACATGTAGAAATAAAAAGAAGTAGAGGAAGTGAGGCCCATAATATATCAGAAAGATTGGGGAAACCTTTCTGTAACTCAAGAATCTTTAATAAATCAAACAGAATTCATAAAATGCATGGTATATGTAGATTTTTGCCTTGGTATGTGTATACATATACTTGAAAGAAAGAAGTTTTGCATTCAGAGTAAAATAAATACTTTTAATGATAATGCAGTTGTTGGAAACAATGAAAATCCTGACAGCCTAAACACCCAGTAATTCTTTGAAGGCCGGGGGATGTAATTTTAAATATCACAAGCAAAGATATTGACAAGCTAGGATCAGTGTGTTAGCTAAGATTGTCCAGATTCCCAGTTACAAGTAAACCCTAGTGGATAACAAGGTTATATAAAGAAAAAATAAGTGAAAATTCTTGGGTTGTTGAAAATGTTGGTAAGTGATAACAGATGTCTATAATTTTTAAAATGATTGAATAGTAGGTGCAATTTGGTTAAGTCAACAGATCTGCAATAAGCGTCCTGACACATACAGTATAGTGACTGAGAACAAATGCTTGGACCAAATACCCACTTTCAGAACTCAAGTCAAGCAATTTGAGGCGTCTTAAAATTTGTTCGATTTTAATTTTCTCATATCGAAAATACAAGTAATAATCGAATGTCTAGACCTAATAAAAATATTAAAATTAGTTTATGTAAAGCACCTAAGTTTATACCAAATTTGATAAAAACAATTCAAATAACCCATCAGCTATATAACCTATACCTTATTAGGTAATGAAATAAGTAAAATCAGCAAAGTATTTTTTAAGAAGTAAAAAGTGCTAATATAATCTCAGTGAATGAAAGTTATAAGTCCAGATCACATCTTAATGCAAAGATATTTACTGGAATCAAATTATTCCCAAATTTGAAAAGTGTGTATTTCATGCTAGTTAATATTTTGTAGGAAAGCACAGTACATTAACATGATCTTATGATATCATAAAAGTAAACCCACTAAACGAGGTGATCTAGAGAACATGGCTGTGTGGGTCTATTATAATGTGCAACTACTTCTGGCTGAGAAACGATGTTGCTGAGCAATTTCTGCACTGAGTGCGTGTCTGTACCGATTCATTATCAGTGTTTCCATGACAGGACACTGTGATCCAGTATTGTTGGACAAGGTGGTATGTTTTTTTTCCAACCTCTTTAGCTTGATGTTTGGCTTCTTCATATGGATGTTAGAATAATTTTAGAGCTTTCTTTTGCTTTAAGAAATGAAGAATTATGGCAAAAAACTGTTGTCTTAATCTTGAAATTTTAGCTATATGTACTTAAAACCAAGAACTTAAATGTTTGATTTGTTTTATCAGTCTCTTGACTAAGAATGAGTTTTTTTAGGACATGATGTTTTTCGGAAGTAATTATTTTAGAATAAGTTTCTCCAATTTATTTTTAAATTAAGAAACTTAGAATCATGTCATTCAGAATATATGCTCTGATTGATTACTGAAATGTGCTGTATGCATTGCCTAAGATCTAATCTGCACATCATTGAGAGATTTCATATATATTTTAAAAATTCATATTTTTGCTGCATTTCATACCACAAATTGTATTTTTCGTTCAATGACTATCCTATCAAACCTAATACATATTTGTAAATCTTAATTCATACTCAATGGGTATGGATCTATACAAGCTTAAACTGCAATTTCGCACAACTGTAGTTTTAAATTACAAATCATGAATGCATTTAATGTGCTCTGCTGCCTGGAAAGTGGCTGAGAGAGCAACCAGTACAAAAAGGTGACACAAAATGCTACAGGGCGAGGAGAAACACACTTGCCATCCTTTTGCTACTCACTAATAATAACTCTGTAATCCCGTTTCCTATATTTTATATCATGACATCATATTCTCCTAAAAGTTACATTCTTTTCATTTTGTACTATTTATGTTTCAAATTTTAAAAAATGTAAGTTTTATTAATATTCTAAATGTAGAAAAGTTAGTCTCTTAGAGACTGAATTCTGACAAATGCAATTACAATACTATTTTGTTAAAATTTAGTGTAATCTTGGCAAAAGTATTGCTTAGAGCTCACTAGCACATTAGTTTAGATTATCCCTGTGTTCTCTGCAGAGCAGGCATTTATTCAATGTGTAAAAACAATTTCACTTATGGATCTGCCTTTTGACCCAGCTAGGATTACATCCTAAGAACCATGAAACACCAATCCAAAAGAACCTATTCACCCCAATGCTCATAGCAGCACAATTTACAATAGCCAAGTGCTGGAAGCAACCTAGGTGCCCATCAGTAAATGAATGGATCAAAAAAACTGTAGTACATTTACACAATGGAATTCTATGCAGCAGAAAGAAAGAAGGAGCTCATACTCTTTGCAACAGCATGGATGGAACTGGAAAGCATTATGCTAAGCGAAATAAGCCAGGCATTAAAAGACAAATACCATATGATCTCACCTTTAACAGGAACCTAAACAATAAAACAAACAAACAAGCAAAATATAACCAAAGACATTGAAATAGAGAACAGGCTGACAGTGACTAGGGGGGAGAGGGGAGGGAATTTCAGGGGAAAAAGGGAAGGGTTTACAGGAACAAGCTTAAAAGACACATGGATAGAAACTAGGGGGGAGTGGAAATGGGAGGGAG
>CM052542.1:54050431-54241177 GCA_028533065.1 Trachops cirrhosus
TAAATTGTGCTGCTATGAACATTGGGGTGCATAGGTTCTTTTGGATTGGTGTTTCAGGATTCTTAGGATATAGTCCCAGCAGTGGAATTGCTGGATCAAAGGGCAGGTCCATTTTTAGTTTTCTGAGGAAGTTCCACTGAGTATTTATACAAGGTCTGTTCAGAAAAATCCAGCCACTGTTAATATAAAAAGGCTGGTTTGCACAACATCGATGTAACCTGGCAACCAAGGAGAATGGCCTGGAATGTGCATGTGTGAATAACGATGACTTCCCTGTACTAGTCCGTAGGGTGGTAGACACTGTTCAGTGAGTATGTTTACTGTGTGGCGGATGCATTCAAAATGACTGAGTAGAGCAACAAATCTGCATCATATTTTGCATTAATCTTGAACATTCCTCTGTGGAAAATATTTGGTTGTTCCAGAAGGCTTTTGGGGACTACACAATGAGTGTGATGCAAATAAATGTGTGGCACAAATGCTGCAAAGATGGTTGAGAATCTATTGAAAGTGATCAACAAGCAGAACACCTGAGAATGTTGAACGTGCATGGACTGCAATCAACAAAGATCAGTGACTGACAGTGGGAGAACTAGAAGCTAATTTGGGGATTCTAAAACTACTGTGTCTGACATTTTGACACAGGATTTTGGCATGAAATGCATCCAGGCAAAGCTCATTCCCATGGCTTCTGATACTAGAGCAGAAGGAACATATCATGCTGCAGTTGCAAAGAAGGCACAGCCAAGTCACAGCAAGATCAAGACCATGTTTACTGTGTTTTATGATTGGAAAGGTGTTGTCCATCACAAGTATGCCCTTCCAGACCAAACAATTAATAAGTTTGTTTGAGAGATGCAATATGATGAAAACTGCTGCAGTCATGGCCAACTGGTGTTTGGCAGCTTCATCACAATGTGCCTGCTCATGCACCATGTCTGGTGCCAAGATTTTTGGTGAAATATCAAATCATCCAGGTGACTCAGCCTGACTACAGCCCAGATTTGGTGCCCTGCAACTTCTGGCTTTTCCCGAAACTAAAGTCACCTTTGAAAGGTAAGAGATTTCAGACTGCTGATGAGATTCAGGAAAATACAATGGGACAGCTGATGGTGACTCCAACAAAAGATTTTGCAGAATGTTTTGAACTGGGAGATCTGTGTGAAGTCCCAGGGTGCCTACATTGAAGGAGACTGAGGCATCATTGTCCTAGGTACAATGTTTCTTGTATCTTGTATCTTCTTCAATAAATGTCTCTATTTTTCTTATTATATGGCTGGATATTTTCTGGATAGTCATGTATATTTCATATCTATGTGTTTTTTATGAAGTATGATCAAGACATTATGAAGCAGTAGGAAAAGCTGAATAAAATAAGACATGGGCTTATGTGTGAACTTTGAACATTTGTTTTCAAACTAAATAGCTCTTCTCTGCTACTGCATTAAGATCTTTCTAATAAACTGGGTAATAAGATGAGAAAAGGATGGGAAACAGATTAGGAGAAGCTGCATAGACAAGACACCAAGGAAATACCAAGGAGTAAATCTGGTGAGGATCAAAATTGAGCTGTTGCATATGGATAAGGTTTTATTAATTCTCTTAAAAAGAGGATTTGTAACCTAAAAAATGCAGTGTATATTATCTTCATATGAACTATAATAATGTATGGTGTGGTTCTGGTATTTATTCCATTCCAATTTTATTATGTATATTGAACAATCTAAATTATTTATGTTTTATTTATAAAATCCAAGTCAAAAAGAATACTCTAGGTATATTATTAAGTAGATATGTAGACTGAGTAGATTTAAAATTCTGGTCAATATATTTTTGCTCAGATTTGGAAATCCATTACAAAAATTTTGCCTTCAAAACATGTATCCCTTTCTGACAAAAACATTATAAATCTCTCTGGACAATGTAAAATAAATATAAAAAAATTATAAAACAGGCATGCAAAACAATATCATTATACAAAACTATTCTTTTGTATTGAATTTAATTCATTTACATCTTGCCCAGTGAAGGGTGGTTTAAGAGTCACCAAATGGATTTAAAGAGATAATCTTTTTGAGAAGCAATTAGAGATGGTAAACTAAGGTATCCATAACCATTCTCAACAAGCAAATTGTTCTTGGTATTCAGCTACATGAGGTTCTAGGCATTTCAGAGATAGGAATAGTCTCTTCTTTTGGCTCATTCTCTAGTACATAACAATTTAGAGTTTATCATAAAATTAATCCCAATGGGTAATAATTTAATTCAAATATTAAAAGCTTAAAAGAAATACACATTGAAGTATTCATATGCTGTATTAAAATTTCACTGTATCATTTATAAGATTTGACAAGGAAATTACTGGGACACCATCAGTATTCAAAAGGAAAGACAGATAAAATAAAAACAAAAACACAGATGCAGACAGAGGAAAGGGGATGGAAGGTGGTAAAGGGTAAAGGGGGTCAAATATATGGCGACAGAAGAGTGACTTTGGGTGGTGGGCACAATGCAATATACATGTGCTATATCATAAATTGTACACTTGAAACCTATAGAATATTATTAACCAATGTCACTCCAATAATTTTAACTTAAAAAAAGATGGATAAACTTTAAAGTCATCTGACAACATGCTTTCTAATAAAATAAGGTAATTTTAACATAATAGCTTTCTAATATATTCTCCAAGAGATATAGGATTGTTTCAAAATGCATCTTTTAAATTCAGAGGTAAGGGTAAATGTGTTTTGAATCATCTAGTACTTTATGTAATGAAACAGGGAAAGGAGAAGGAAACAGCAGTTTAGCCTACAGGATTAGGAAGTCCACATGGTGGACCAAGCTTTTACCTCCGTTCCCTGTTCTGTCAGCGCCCTGTCTGTCAGCACAGGTGTGATGCTAAAGCTCATCTAAATGTGTCTGCAATTCCTGGCACCTGTGGAACACCATCAGGCCAATAACAAAAGTGCTTTCTTCACAGTTTTACTTGAAGACATTGCAATTTATACAGACTTAATGAGGTAAAAGAGAAAAGCCTTTGGGATAGTCTGGTCCTAAAAATTAAACTTTTTTTTCATCTCAACAATTACATTCCATTATTGGTATGAAGGAAAAGGTGACATTTTAGGACTCATGAGTGCCCTTATTTAGTCATAATAAAGTCTGAGTTCCATGAACAGCTTAAATAACAGTTAAGTTGATTAAAGTATGTTGTTTTTCAATCACAATGCTATCTGTCTCTGATACCCACATGCAGGCAGAAAAATATTGGTGCAATGCAGAATATTCCATTTATAAAGTGGTTGAATAAATCTCATGATTATTCAAGAAAGTGGAATTAGAGTAACAGAAATTTGAGATTGTGGTTGAGACACTAGAATAGTGAGAAAGTCATGAAAGGCTGATTGACAATTAAGTCTGAGGCAAAATATACCCTGTTAATACCAAAGTTATTTATCTAAATGATCATTATAAATAACATACTGTGATACTCTGTTTTCTCTGTGGAGGATTAAACGTTTAGATCCATATTATCTTACAAAAAGATTGACAAGCATTAAAGAGGGTACTGAAATAGTATTCAGTGGATCATGGTATAATTTATTTTGTAGAATTTTTCTCAGTTGTAGAATTTATTGAAACAATTTTTGCCTGTAATAAAAGCCATGATCATATCTTGATTAAACTAGGGATAAAATTGAAATGGTACTTAGGACGCTTCTTACCTTGCTACTGAAAGCCTATACTGAAGATGTCATAATTGATCTGTGACACTATTATGTCTGTGTTCCAGGAGGCTATTTATGTAACAGGATGCAGCCAAGAGGGGGACCCCAAATAGGGATTTGGAATGGGGTCCAGAACTCAAGGTGTCCAGGAAATATTAGGATGTCCTCACCCTGCCCCCACAGGTGTGGGTTGGGGAAAGGGACAAATGGAGCAGGGTCATTGAGAGCTGTTTTGCATAGCAACAGCTTTGCAGCTAAACTCTGGTGTGGTCATTTACCATATCTATAACCTTTAACTGGTTACATAGATATGTTAAATAGCTGTGGCCATGCTCTGAGCGAGGGGAATGGAAGTAACTCCCGCCCCAAGACATAACTGGGGGGGCAGGTCCCCCGAGTTACGTGCCTGCGTGAAAGCTTGGCGAAGACTGGCTCCAGGACACGGGGCCACAGGGCAAGTGTAGCCGAGTGTGGGAGGAGTCGGAAATGGGGCTGCAGAGGAAGATTGGCGTGGCGCGAGGACTTAAACCGAGACGCGGCAGCAATTTTGGAGAGAACTACACGGCTTTGGCAGAGTGCAGACCCCCTCGCAGGTTTGCCAGGGAGAACCATGTGGCTTTGCCAGAGTGGGGACTCCCACGGCCACTGTGGAGAGGACCACGTGGCTGTGGCACTGCAGAGAACCATGTGGCTGTGGCAGTGAAAGAAAGCCATGTGACTTTGCCAGAATGAGGACCCCCACAGCTTTAGAAGGGGGAACCACCACCCGGCTTTAGCAGAGATCCCGGCAACACAGCTGATGGTGCCGGGAACTGGGGGAGACCTACCAGCCAAGACGGATTGCTGGGAAGAACTGGGGGCTGCCTGAGCCACAGACTTCTATTTCCTTTCCTGAGATACGGTACCCCAGACTGAGCAAAGGGGGAAGGAAGGACTGTGTGTGTTTGTGGGTGTTTTAAGGGACTCTGGGATTTTGATGAAGACATTAGGTCACTACTTTAAGTTTGTATAGCATTAAATAAACATTTCCTTTCCTTTTCACGAATCTGCCATTGAGAGATGTCTTTCCTATAAGGCAGAGGACATAATGAACCTGGGGGGCTCCTTTTGGGAATAGTATATTGCCCTTGGGCCCCCCCTTTGCCCCCCCCCATGTTCTGTAACATTTATAGTAACTCTGCCAGGCCAGTCATGTTAAATTACATGTTACCTATGTGTATATCAAAATACATACAGACTCCCATTTACTCTATGCTACAGACATACATATACAATGTATTTAACATACAAGCACTTTTAAATTTACATGTATCAGTATATACATGCATATATACATGTATGTATATACAAGGGAGGGTAAAAGTAGGTTTACAGTTGTGAGTACATGAAACACAGTTCATTCTTGTATTATTTATTAATTATTGTATTATTTGTCATTTTTCTTATTGTTATTATTTTGTATTCATACTTATAATTTCTCCTTTAGGTAAAGATGGCTGGTAATTTAACCTACTTTTCCCACCCCTGTATGTACTCAGAAAAACACACTTATTGTTAGTACATATTCTTATTCAATGACAATTTTTCTGTGATGCCTTTCTTGTCAACCTCTTTCTTTTAACCTACTCCAACCAAAAGTTTGTCCATTGTCTTCTTAGAAACTATACCAAAGCCAGTTCATGTTTTTAAATGATAGCAAAGATACAACTCAGGTGTGATTATTCATTCAAGCGATTGCCTAAGTGCTTTTCTATGTTAGATTGTAAGCTTTAGCAGAGCACACATATCATTCATCCATCCTTGTGACAGAGTGTTCAATGCTTACCAAGTGCTCAATAATTATTTGTGGTTAAATATATTATTTATTGATTATTTAATAAGCATCTACTACATACCAGGCACTGGAAATATACTGGTGAATAAAATAAACAGATTAAGTGCCACTAATAAGTTAAAGAATCTATGAAAGCATCCAACACTTGGCTATTGTGCTGCTATGAACATTGGGGTGCATAGGTTCTTTTGGATTGGTGTTTCAGGGTTCTTAGGATATAACCTTAGCATTGGAATTGCTGGGTCAAAAGGCAAATCAATTTTAAGTTTTCTGAGAAAATTCCATACTGTTTTCCATAGTGGTTGTACGAGTCTGCAATTCCACCAACAGTGCACTAGGGTTCCTTTTTCTCCACAACCTCTCCAACATTTGTTGTTTGTTGCTTTGTTTATGATGACCATTCTGACTGGTGTGAAGTGGTATCTCATTGTGTTTTTAATTTGCATCTCTCTGATAGCTAGCGATATTGAGCATCAGAAAGAAAAAAGGAGCTCCTACCCTTTGCAACAGCATGGATGGAACTGGAAAGCATTATACTAAGCAAAATAAGCCAGGTAGTGAAAGACAAATACCATATGATCTCACCTTTAACAGGAACCTAAACAACAAAATAAAGAAACAAGCAAAATATCACCAAAGACACTGAAATAGAGAACAGGCTGACAGTGTCCAGAGGGGAGAAGGGAGAGAATTTCAGGGGGAAGGGGGAAGGGTTTACAGGAACAAGTATAAAGGACACGTGGACAAAAACTAGGGGAGGGTGGAAATGGGAGGAAGGTGGGGAGGGCTGGGTGGGTGGGCTGGGATGGGAATAAAAGATAGAAAATTGTATTTGAACAACAATTAAAATTTAAAAAAAGGAAAAAAGTATCTATGAAAGCAAAATCCTTGACTCTGGTGGTCATTCAGGAAAGACTTCTCTGAGCAAGTGAGCTCTGAGTTACAAAATGAATTTTATGTAAAACTTAATTTTGTAAAAAGTGTGAAAACATGTCCAAAAGACTTGAGTGAAAAGAAACATAGCTTCCTGGAGGAACCATGTAATTTAAAATCCTATTTTTTGAAAGAAGTTCATCCTATAAGATAAGTATTACACTAGATTAATGTTGCATAAAGCCTCTGTTCTACTTGTTTGCAATACTGAAAATATGTATTAGTTTGTGCAATGCATATTAAAGGAGATTTTCTGTGGCTTCTTAGTATAGAGCTATTTTGGTTTTTAAAAGGTACATGTAGACAGACTGTGGGCGGGTTCCTTCACTCACATCTGAATGAACAACATCCTGTTGTTGTCTAGTACTCAGGCTCTAAGCTGAAGTTATTCTCTACATTTTCTAAAAACATTTCTTCTGCTCAGCTTGCATAGGGCCCTTCTCTCTCAGGTCACCACAGAGCACCTGCTTTGGGGTCTTACTGTTATCCTTTCCTTTATATATATAATTTATATAAATTCATATAAATGTAAAATAAAATATATATATTTATTTATCTATCATTTATTTATTTTTAGAGAGAGGGGAAAGAAGGGAGAAAAAGGAGGAGCAAACATTAATGTACTAGAGAAACATCAGTCAGTTGCCTCTGGTATGTGTCCTGATCTGGGACCAAGCCAGCAACCCAGGCATGTGCCCTGACCGGGAATCCAACCAGCAGCCTTTCACTATGCAGGACAGTGGCCAACCAACTGAGCCACATCAGTCAGAGCCTACTGTTATTCTTTCTTCCTTGCTGTCCAGCTCAGCACTATGAGAGGTGGAAAACTGGCTGCATTCCAAGAACATATCTGCCTTTTGATCAAAAGAAAGGTAAAAAACGATCATTTGATGATACAATTAAAGTGCTAAGATAAGCTGAGTGCAAATTAATCCAATACCTGGTATGGAATAGATATTAAAATAAAGCCTTCCATTTCATTATTACATAAACAGTAAAAATTATTTACTTATTAAATAAATAGTAAAAGACTTATAAAACACAATTTATCTATAAATTTCCTTATAGTTCCAAAATATACTGATAATACACTTATCAGTATATATGCATGTGTTGTGACTCCAAATAATTCACAACCTATGCATATTATAAATGTATCCACATTAATAAAATATTATGTCTATTCTATATCACCTATATCTATATCATCTATCTCCCCTTCTAACCTGTAAGGACCATAAAGTCAGAGAACATATTCTGTAGTATAATGATAATACTGCCATTTACTGAATCCTAACTACTTTATAGGTGCTAGTCTAAGAAATTTTCATGTATTAACACATTATCTCTGTAAGTTTGTACTATAGAGATACTATAGTACTATAGCATATAGTGTACTATAATGTACTATAGTGTACTAAAAGTTTGATTCTAGGCCCAAGTAAGGTGATGTAAGCACATCTCTCCACTAAATGCAGCTATGAAACCTGGACAGAATTCACAAAGCAATGCTTTGAAGAATTCTTACAAGTAAATGGTAGCAGCCAGGGCAGGAAAGAAGACCAAAATCTGAATGACAGCTGAACTCATGGGGGGTTTGGTAGTGGGCGAGGATGTGTGTGTATGGTTTTGTGTAAGAGGACATGATGTATGGGAACTCTGTACTTTCCACTCTGGTTGTTTCTGTGTATGTGTGTGTGTGTGTGTGTGAATCTAAAACTTCTCTAAAAAAATAAAGTTTATATATCAAAAAAACATCAATAAAAATAAAATTTGAACAATCCAACTAGAAATGGCCAATAGACTTGAACAGACACTTCCCCAATAGTAATATGTGGATAATAGATAAGTGCATAAAAATGTTCAATATTATTAGTCATTAGGTCAATGCAAATTAAACCAAAATGAGATATCAACATACCTATTATAATGGCAAATGAACATAAATATACACAGTATCAAGTACCAACAAGACTGAATAGCAACTTTCTTATACATTGCAAAATGACACAGAGTCTTTGGGAAACATCTTGGCAGTTCTAATCAACACACACATACTATGTGATCTAGCTATCTCACTCTTAGATGTTTTTTACCTGGAGAAATAAAAAAACAACGACTCAAAAACCTGTCCAAGAACATTTATAGGAGCTCTATTGAAAATCACCTAAAGGTAAAACAACTAAAATGTCCTTCAATGATCTAATAGGTAAAAAGAAATGTGGTACCTTTAAACTATGGAAAACTCCCAAAAGAATGATTACTGAAGCAACCTTGTATAAACTCAAGGTTGCTATAGGCTAAGTGAAAATGCCAGTCTCAAAAATTTATATTTGTATCGTTCAGTTTGCATAGCATCCTAAAATTATGGAACTGTGAAATGGATTAGTGGTTGTCAGGAGTTAGCTGGGGGAGGAAAATATGGACACAGAAGTGTAACAGGTAGAGTGTTTTGAGATTATGGGACTGATCTATATACTGGTTTCCATGGTGCTTGTACATGTACTAAAATTTGTAGAACTATACACCAAAAAATTATAACTTACCTTGTTAGTTTAAAATAAAGTAAAATTCTATGAGTTTGATGAAATGATTATCCTCATTTTGTAATGTTGGAATGGTGACCCAGTGAAGTTAAGTAATTTTCCTAAGGGCACAGAATTCATAAGCTTTCAGGGCAGGAATCAATCTGAGACAGTCAGACTCCATGGCTTATGTTCATGTAGTAGAAAGAGGTTTCATAAATTATGGTTGAATTAGTGCATCAGTCATTGAAGGAAGCCATGAATCAGAAGTTTAATTACTTTAGAATCCATTGCCAGCATGTTCATTTAGCTGGCAGTAACCCTCACAAGGACCTCAGTTAAGTAAGTCAATAGATCCAGGTCAAGCAAGACATATGGCCATTTCTGAAAACTCAAATCTTGACACACTAGCAATAATAGTACGAGTAAACGTAGGGAGAGTTTGGACATACCCAAACTTATCCTGTGACTCCTACAGGCATCTGAAGCTCCCTTAAGCGCTGCCTGGGGGGAATGAAGCAAAGTGCCACCAGAACTCCTACCTGTCAATCATTCACAGTCATAGTCAGTGGGATCTGTGAATTAAAATATGGATGCCTCAGTTCTATGAGATGGTGTTTTCAAATTTAAAAATGTGTCTATCTATCATCTATCTACCTATCTATCTATCATCTGTCTATCTATCCATCTATCTATCTATATCTATATATCATCCCATGCTATACTCTTTGCTCTAGATCATAAAAAGGAAATAGTTTCAAAAGATATCATAAATAAGAATAATTTATATTATTCTTATAAAGTGATACATCTTTAAAAAGTAAGGTTAAATTTCTCTTTTGAATACAGATTTTAATATGTAAATAAAATAATGGGAATCAAATAGAGAAATTTATTATAATAATTTTAAATCAAGAAATATTAATGAATATCACCATTATTATTTGGCAAAAGTTGAACACAATTATTGATGGCAATCAATACAAAACAAAAAGCTTTGAATAGAATTCTTTAAGTTAATACAAGCACTCATAAATCTTAAAATACTCTTTCAATGTTAAGATATAAAAAGATTTTCTATAATATGATTAAGGACTTCTCAAAAATAGCATGCATCATACATTGCTCTATAAACTCCGGTCTCCATTTTTGTTGTTGATTGTTTCCATTTTATTCCTGCCTCAAAGGCTTTGTATTTATTTCCTCCACTTGTTTCTAATCTCTGCATGACAGGCTTTTGCTATATCCAAGTTAGAGATGGTGTCAGTAAATAATGGGCACTTCCCTTTTTTTAACTGCCAATATCTGAACTTTTAATTTGCCAAAATTTCATATTGTATAAATCTTCATTGGTGACTGGGTTGTAATGCATGCAATGGAGGGGAGTGTGAAACAACTAATAATTCTTCTCCTTGTTATGATAGCCAGAGTATGGGCACCGAACTCTGATTGCACCAATCAACCAATCAGATGCTTACACCTAAAGATTTGCATCTGAAGGAGTTAGACAAAGATATGGGGATAATTAAGGACAATTTGCTACAATGCCAGCAGGGTAGAGATGGAATCAAGCATCCAACAGCTATGCTAGTAGCAGTGCCTACCAGCCACAGTCATGAGACTGTGACTTGCACAATATTTCCTTTTTGTGTCCTTTTCATTTTATCATTTTCCAAGACTGGTTCTTTAGAATTTTCATTAATTCCTTTAGCTATTCAAACATGTTCCTTTTCTTTCTGATGAAATTCTTCAAACTGCTTGCTTTTGCTAGAAACCTAGGATCCTTAAAAATATACCTCTTATTATCCTATTGAAAGAAGAATTAAACTTCCAATAACATCACCCAGAGGCTGTGGCAACTTCCTCCTTTTCTTTCCCCTCTCCTCCTTCTTCTAAATTTTTCTCTCTATGAAATATCCTATTTATATAACTGTTTGTAGTGGTTCTCTTCCCATCTGATTATCTGTAATATAGTTTTTCAATTAACTATCAACATCACAAGAGTAGAAAGGTTAAACATTTTGTTACCCATATATCACCAGCCTCATAGATCAGTGCCAGGTTCACAATAAACTCTAAACAGATATTTACTGAAGAAATAGATAATATTTGTAAACTACTTTGCACATACTTTTTGCATATAAAAGGTCTACAAATTATAGTAATACTATTAAAGTAGACAGGAACAAATGAAAAAAATATAAGCTTCTTCAATGGGAAGACAATATTTTCCAATTATCCTCATATTAATTTAGAGATTTGATTATTTTGTGATTGAAAAAAATTAGGAAAAGAGTAACTGAATTGATTAAAAATGTAAGAATGTTATTTTTTGGTCTATCAGATTAATATTGAAAACCAAAATAGCAATAATCAAAATAATATGCTCCTTGAACAGTAATAGATGGATCAAAATAAAATAAAAAGCTAAAGAAATCACATACATAAGAATTATGACTTTTAATAAAACAAAGATCCCAAATACTGGTGGTATATAAACTAAAATGTTGGAAAATAAAATTTAATTATTTTAGACCCAGAAGTACATAAAATATATTCATAAAGTAAATAGGAAGAAACATCAAGTAATCTGATCTTAGAGAAATCAAGTGCTTTCTAAATAGAAAAAATAATAAAAATAGGAAGTGCATGCTAGTAGATTTGACTATCATAAAACATATTGTTTATATATAAAACAATAATAAATAAAGATAGACAAAAATTGGTGACATAGTTACAGAATGTTATTAAAAATATTAGTAGTATCTAGTGCTTACAAATTCAAACAAATAATTTTATAAAATTGTTTAACAACAATCAATGCATAAACCCATAAAAGAAATTAATTATGGATAAGTATAAACATTCCAGTTTTCTAGTTATCAAAGAAGTAAATGAGGGATTCAATGTGCTGTATTTAGTAAAGTTAGAAACTCAAGCAATGATATTTTAGTGAACTATTCCAATGCCTTTAGAGTGAGTCAGAAAAATTTTTGATACAGGCATCTTCATATGTTCTTTTTTTAAAATTATTTTATTTATTTATTTTTAGAGAGGAGAAGGGAGGCAGAAAGAGAAAAACATTAATGTGTGGTTGCCTCTTGCATGCCCCCTACTGGGGACCTGGCCCACAACCCAGGCATGTGCCCTGACTGGGAATTGATCCAGTGACCCTTTGCTTCACAGGCTGTCACTCAATCCACTGAGCCACATCAAGCAGGGCTAAATATTAATAAGTCTTAGTAAGAAAAGACCACAATTTAATGTTTATTGTATGACCTCTTCTAAAATGAATTTACTAACCAAAAAAAGTATTATTTAAATAAATAAAAACTTTAGATAGAAACATCAGCACTTTAAGTTCTCTATTTTGAAAATAATAAAAGATTTTAAAAATAAATATATTGATAAAAATTCATAAGGATTTAAAATAAAAATTGTATCATTCTTTAATTACAAATCTCACTTATTATTATTGTTGAATATTTTTTCTTTCAAGGAAAGAGGTTGGAATTTCACAAGATAAACATTTGAAAAAATAGTTCAGCACTTCAAATTTAAAGAGAATTTTTTATTTACCTTGAATAGTAATAAAGTATGTTTATATTTTTTATTTAAAAATTGAAGATAAAAAGATCAAGTTTTTGTGGGTGATCTTGAATATGAAAAGCATGGCTTTCTAATTTAAGCACCAAGTGGAATCTCATTTTCCTGGAGGTAGCGAAAATTATTTAAAGCTTTTATACTCACCACTGAAGCCAAAGGAGTTCCTCCATGTGAAGAAAAATGGATAAGAAAATGTACCTGTTCCATGAAAGAAAAGGCAAAAATAGATTTAGCCCATAGAGGAAAGCTTGTAGGCAAAGGCCTGATGCTAAATAGAATAAAATGAATTTCCATCAAAGGTTTTGGAAGAGAAAAGTCAAATTTACTAATTTTATGCCATTAGCTACTAGAGTTAATGCCTGTGTATTATTTTAAATATTGCATTAACACTCTTTTACATAGTTTTTTTAACTTATCAAAACAGGAAGTATGAAGCTTTGAGTGATAGCTGTGTATTGGAGCCAGATTTGTGGGTGTGCAATTTCTGCAGTTCCACAGGGCACTGCACTCACATGGGCTCCATGCATGATCTAATACTGTGAGCTCACTGTTTATAATTTCTTAATATTTTTATGAAAAAAAGGGTTCCTTCATTTTTCATTGTTATGAAAAAGTTATCGATGCAGTTCTAATTTATATCCTTGTGTTTCTTATATCATTAATTGTCTTATAGTTTCATCTTACTTCAGTGAACAGATATTTAAGTTTATGATCAAACAGAATTTGTCTACAATAAACCATTATGAGGCCATTTTCATCTTTAATTTGATAGACTTGTTACTTATATTTTTAAATTGATTTTCTCCTGAGATTTTTGTGTTGGCTTGTTCATTTCTTTTAACTTTGTGCCTCCTTGGTTAAGGGAAGTAACTTCTTGGAAAAATAAATAAAAGGTAAAAAATGTGGGCAAAGAAATAAAATGTGATCCTGAGAGTAGAGCCATTTGCTTTTAAACAAGGAAGCATGTTCAAGATAGAACACCATGGATCAAGGAACACATCCTTCAGAACTATGATCCAATAAAATAACACTGAATCAAACCTTTATAGCAGGACAAACCCTTGGGATAAATTGAGTTTTGGGGATGCAGGACAATATCAGAACTGCAAATGATTCCCTAAACCTAGGAAGAAAGGCTTTTTAATTCTTCTAAGATGATGCAAATAGTCATATAGAGATGCTTATAAAAATTTAATTTACTCATTGAGCTAGTGAGGTACTGATGACATTATTATTAATCTTAGTCAAGTTCCAATAATAGGCACAGACCTAAAAGTGCCCACCATGTCTTCACTATCACTGCCCAGTTTTAATATAGACCTCCCACATAATTAGAGACTATTATTGTCAAAGAGAATGTTTCTATGTGACTTAAATTTACTACACCGAAGGCGATACTATCAACTAAAATGTAGCTCTGGTGATAGTAATGCAATAAAGCAAGTATACTAGGTTTTGTAGTTAGCACAAAATAAAATGGAAACTGGAATAAATAGATACATAATAAATTTTCAGGATATATATTTATGTGTGATTGTATTTATTTGGTTTGGCCATACATAATGGTATGTATGCATGTACTTGTTTTTTTACATGTTATAGAGTAAGGTGTAAGAACTCAAGCAATGTGGATAATTATGGAGTATACAAAGTTTGTCCAGACAGTATCTAGTCATGTAATATGAAAAATAGAGACATCTTGAAGTAGGTACAAGATACAAGAAACATTGTACATAGGACAATGATGCCTCAGTCCCCTTCAATGTAGGAACCTTGGGACCTCACACAGTTATCCCATTCGCCATCAGTTGCCCCATTGTATTTTCCTGAATCTCATCAATAGTCTGAAATCTCTTCACTTTCAAAAGTGGTTTTAGTTTTGGGAAAAATGACAAGTCACAGGCCACCAAATTAGGGCTGCAGGAGGGCAGAGTCACCTGAGTGATTTGATGTTTTGCCAAAAAAACTCTGCATGAGATGAGATGTATGAGTGGGTTTATTGTAGCTAGAAGCTGCCAATCACCAGTTGCCTGTATCTGTGGCCTTCTGAATTATCCAAATAGTTTTGCTGAGGAATGTTCAAGCTTAACACAAAATTTGATGCAGATTTGTTGCTTTACTCACTCAGTCTTTTTTGAATGTGGTAGCCACCCAGTCAGTACACATGCTCACTTAACAGTGTCTACTGCCCCCACTGACTAGTACAGTGAAGTTGTCATTGTTTACACATGCTCATTCCCTTCCACTCTCCTTGACTACCAGGGTACATTGACATCGTGCAAACCATTCACCTTATATTAACAATGACTGAACTTTTTCTGGACAGACCTTGTATATATAAAATATACACTTAGCAATCCCTAGAAATTTAAACTTTAGAAATATATTATTTTATGAAAATATTCTTTATAAAATAAGAAATTTGCTCAAAAGGTTCATATAACTGTGGGGACTAAAAGACTTATAATTTTTAAATTTAATAAAAACTATGTTATATAAAGGAGTCTTAAAAGGGGTTGTATTCTTCTGCACAATCACACGTACTTTGTAAGAAAGGGCAAGTTGAGGAAGATCACCTTCTACAGAGATAAGCGTTTAGTCTTTTCTAATTGATTAAAGTAACATTTACAGATAGTTTAAAAATAAATAAACAGGAAATCTTCTTCCCTAGACTTTCCTCATGCTTAACCATCAAGACCATTTGAGTGCTTAAAATATTACTCAGTACTGCATTTTCAAGGCTGAGTTTGGATTACTGATTATGTATACTTTTTATTTGCTCTTTCAGTGTTATGCTGTACCTCCCACCCAGCCAACATAGAATTTTATATACTAGGTATACTCAGGCAGCAAGTTTAAATCTATTAAAAAGTTTTAATCTATAGATATATCAATCATATTACTCATGTAATTATTTTAATAAAACAATGTGTAATGTTTTAGGGATTTCAAGAGGAATATATGCTCATTTTTAAATGTATGCATCTCTAGCATGATAAAAGAAATTGTTAAAAATTATGATCAACTCCTCCAGTTTAGAAACTTGATTTGTCACATGCACATAAAACAGTAACAACAGCTGAGAAGGCCCACTCGGCTCTAGCGCCAGTGAAAATATCAGTTTCCAGAATAGCTGTGCAATCTTACAAGAAAAATAATACATATTAGCTCCAAGTTTCATATATACATTTGGTGACATATAAGTTCTTCATTTTGGTGTTTACATGATTAGACAGCTTGTAAAAAAGCATTAACATACTTGTCATTTATAATTAGGAGAGCATGAACTCAAGAAAACTTCAAATGGTCTTTATGATATCAGCATGGTGAAAACATGATGAAGAGGAAGTCTCTCACAGGCAGACATTGTCCCACCAATCAGCTTGCAGTGAGGAGAAAAATTGACTTTGTCATGACATGGTTCTTAACGAAAAAGTAATAAATTCTATACAAATGGCAAGCTGGCAGTGTGGCTAATTTATTCATTATCCACCACAGAAAAATAATTGTCATATTTTCTTTCCAGGTGCTTTATTACAGTTCAGCATGCGCTCCCCCCACCCTTTCTTTGGAGCCATCAGTAAGAATACTTATTAAAATAAATTAGCTGCAAAACTTTTAACTCTGTCTTAAAGAAAAACTAATCCACTTTTCTAGTGGAAGCAACATTGATTTAAATAAACCCAGTTTCATGCAGAGCAGATTAATTCTTTTAGCCACAGTTTCCAATCTTAAATGATGTTGTATCTGTATTAGTTTGAACAGTGTGTAATAAGCTGTAAATTTGTAATTGGTATTAACCTCTTTTAGTGTGTCTTTCTTTGTCTTTTATGAGTGGCATTCCTTATTAAAACAAGGGCAGATGTCAGTGCTAAGAATGAATATGTTTGATGTTTTAGTCATTCATATGATATACACAGGGTGGGAAAAATAGGTTTACGGTTGTATGTGAAACACAAAGTTTATTTTTGTGTTATTATTTATTAATCATTGTATTGTTTTCCTTATGAACAATTGTAAACCTTCTTTTCCCCCATCCTGCATTTATTTAATACATTCACTTTTTACACTACCTATATTGATTAATCTTACCACAAAAGAACTTCAGGTATTTGTGAGACTCCTATTGTGAATCATAGTTGAATCAAACTTTCTCAGCAAATTCAATAGGTAAACTGATAATATTGGGAAAAGATGAAAGAGGCATTTTCTTTCTGAAACAAATATTTTTTAGTTGTGCTTGTTGATTGTATCAATATCTATAAAATTGATTGCATTAATACCTATTAAATATATTTTTATTTTTTCATATTAAAAGGGAAACATGGCATTATTTGCATATGGCTACCCTCAATCTCTTCTCCATATGTATGCTGTTCTTTCCATGAAGATATAAAATTTATTTCACTACCTTTTGAATTTGAATTTTGCTTCCTATTTTCTTGTGCCAATAGAATGCTGAGGAAGTGATACTGCACAATTTTTAGGCCCAGGAGACTTTTGTTTTCATCCTCAGGATCCAGTTCCATGCAAAGAAGCTTAGGCTAGTGAACTAAAGTAATGAGACCAGTAGCAGGCACACAGTGAGAAGCTCCCACATGGAAGCTTCTGACCATTCCATTCACTGCAGCTCTGGGTGAAGCCGTCATGCATGTTCCTGTCCCAGCTGAGACCCTAAAAGAAGGAAGCTGTGTGTGTGATTCTGACAAACATGATATAGACCAGAGCGACCTTCATGAGCTCAACCAACCTATAAAATAATAGATAATACATCTCTATTTAGGCACTTATTTAGGGGATGATTTGTTATGAAGCAATGGGTAACTGATAATGACAATTTCTTCTTTAAAAAATGTCAAAAACAAGAAAGAAATGGATTCTTTAGCTACCACTAATATTTTAGACTTAAAACTACATTTAAGATTTTTATTGCCCAGATTGATTAATTCACTCTCTTTCCCCTCCAAGCCTCCCAACTGGATATTAACTCTTTGGTCATCCTTGAATAATTTCATTAATTAGCTTTTTTATTGATTTAATAGCAAGATTTCAGAAATTAATCTCTGCTTTCAGAGTACACAAACATTATGAGTTTCATTCTAATGTTCATCGAATTAGGCTCAAATGCGTATTTTCAAGAAAAAATGTATTTCTGAATAAGGAGCTTCCATTTAGCAATGGAAAATTACATGTGTTCATTTTTGAGGATATAAAAGTAGTTCAAAGTTGTACACCTAAAAGATGCACAAAGGTACTCTTTACTCTGACTCCAGAGAGATGTATATAATTTGCTATTGAAACCATTGCAATTCAGTGCTTAAAACTTTATTATTTATTTCATTTTATTTAAATTTTTTCAATATATTTTATTGATTGTGCTATTACAGTTGTCCCATTTCTCCCCTTCACTCCCCTCTGCCCTGTACGCCCTTTCCCACCCACATTCCCCCCCTTTAGTTCATGTCCATGGGTCATACATATAAGTTCTTTTGTTTCTCCATTTCCTGTTACCCTCCCCCTTTCTATTTTCTACCTACCCTCTATGCTACTTATTCTATGTACCTTTCCTCCTCTCTCCCCTCCCACTACCCTGTTGATAACCCTCCATGTGATCTCCATTTCTGTGTTTCTGTTCCTGATCTAGTTGTTTGCTTAGTTTGCTTTTGTTTCTGTTTTAAGTGTGGTCATTAATGTGATTAATTTGTTGTCATTTTACTGTTCATACTTTTATCTTCTTTTTGTTCAATAAGTCCCTTTAACATTTCATATAATAAGGGCTTGGTGATGACGAACTCCTTTAACCTGACCTTATCTGAGAAGTACTTTATCTGCCCTTCCATTCTAAATGAAAGCTTTGCTGGATAGAGTAATCTTGGATGTAGGTCCTTGCCTTTCATGATTTGGAATACTTCTTTCCAGCCCCTTCTTGCCTGCAAGGTCTCTTTTGAGAAATCAGCTGACAGTCTGATGGGAATTCCTTTGTAGGTAACTGTCTCCTTTTTTCTTGCTGCTTTCAAGATTCTCTCCTTATCTTTAATCTTGGGTAATGTACTTATGATGTGCCTTGGTGTGTGCTTCCTTGGGTCCAACTTCTTTGAGACTCTCTGAGCTTCCTGGACTTGCTGGAATTCTATTTCCTTTGCCAGATTGGGGAAGTTCTTCATTATTTGATCAAATAACTTGTTGCTTCTACTTGTTGCTCTTCCTCTTCTCCTTCTGGCACCCCTATAATTCCAATGTTGGAATGTTTAAAGATGTCCTGGAGGTTCCTAAGTCTTTCCTCATTTTTTGAATTCTTGTTTCTTCATTGTTTTCTGGTTGGATGTTTCTTTCTTCCTTCTGGTCCACTCCATTGATTTGAGTCCCAGTTTTCTTCCCATCACTATTGGTTCCCTATACATTTTCCTTTATTTCACTTAGCATGGCCTTCATTTTTTCATCTAATTTGTGACCAAATTCAACCAATTCTGTGAGCATCCTGATTGCCAGTGTTTTGAACTGTGCATCTTATAGGTTGGCTATCTCTTCATCACTTAGTTGTATTTTTTCTGGGGTTTTGATCTGTTCTTTCATTTAGGCCATTTTTTTTTTTTTGGTCTTGATGTGCCTATTAGGTAGTAAGGGGCAGAGTCTTAGGTGTTCACCAGGGCAGGGCAACCCATCTTGCTGGGTTGTGATGCTGTATATGGGGGAGGGGTCCCAGAGGGAACGATGCCACTTGCTCAGCTCTCTGCCAGATTTCAGTCACTTCCCCTGCTTCCCACAAGCAAATTGGGCCCTTCTGGTGCTGATTCCCAGTGGGTAGGATTGTGTATATTCTAGACCCTGTGGTTGTTCTCTCCAACTAATTCTCTTGTGAGGCTGAGAGTTTCCCCCACTGCCTCAAACCCCACAGGTGTTTTCAACCAGTGGTTTGAGGCTGTATTTCCCTGCGATGGGGCCATGGGTTATGTGGTCCAGCCCACTCCCTAGTCGTTCCTCCCAGTTTATCTGCATGCCAACGTGGGACCCCCCCAGTCTGAAATCCACCATCTTACCAGTCTGCCCACTGCTGCCTTGCCGGCCAGCTGCAGCCGTGCATGCCCCACTCCATTCTCTGCTGCCTCTCTGGGTCCACCAGCCTCAGCCTTGCGGGAGTCCTCTCTGCCCAGCTGCCTGTCTCTGCCCCTTCTACCTGTCTGGATGAATGTGTCTTCTTTAACTCCTTGGCTGTCAGACTTCCATACAGTTTGATTTTCTGTCAGTTCTGGTTGTTTTTTGTTTTTAAATTGTTGTCCTTTTGCTTGTGCGATGAGGCACAGTGTGTCTACCTATGCCTCCATCTTGGCTGGAAGTCTCTGCTTAAAACTTTTTAAATAAGTCACTATGTATTTGTCATAGGCTGCCTTCACAGTATGCTATGTCAGGTCTTAATCTGTCCTTTTCACGCTTCTCTTGTCTCTTTCTACCTCCCATTTCATATTCCATCATTTCAACTCTAGGTAGCTTATACATGAGTGTTGCTCCTTTGCTTTTTTCTTACTTTTTTTATATCCAGAGTGTCCTTCCTTCCTTCCTTCTTTAACCTTCTTTAATTTTTCCTAATACCTTAAGACTCAGTTCGGGCATAGCTCCTTTCCTGCAGATTCCTTGTCACCAATATCCACAGTCTGGCCCTCCTCCTGTGTACAGAGAGCATTCAGTGTATACCTTTACCACAGCACTGTATAGTGCTTATCCCAGAGTGTTAAAATCATGTACTCACTTGCCATTTCTTCCATTTGTAGACAAAAAATAAATGGCACAATATATTGAAATTTAGGATGAGGTGGCTTTATAACCAAACGATAGAATTCAGGTAGTAAATTCCTCTAAAGAATATGTTATCTAATGGATTTAATAACTTTCTGTACATTTTCCATTAGATTTTAAATAACACAGTTGTAGTGTTAATGATGTTAGCTTGGCAAATTTTGATTTTTCAGTTCACTGACTCATTTTGAATACCAGTTAATGCTGATGCAGTTATTTAGAAAAAGTTATTTAAAAATGCTTTCCTATTTTTCAAAATATTGGGTAGGGGCCAACATGATCTTTGACTTCTCAGTTTACAATTATAATGAATTATTGAGTTTTATTCATTGGGAATGAGAGGCTATTGAAAAACTGATTTCTACAGATTCATATGTCAATGTTTACTTTCCTAAAGAGTCATGAATCTATGAGTGGAATTTGGATCTATATTTAAAATTTATCTAGAAGAAAGTGGGAGATAATACATTGAACCAATGGGCATCACTTATTTAAGCAGTTTTAATACTACTGTTTGGTCAATGTAGCAAATACTTTGTTGCCACTGAAATCAAAAGATTATAACAGTTGTGATGTCATCATTTTACAAAGCAATTTTCATTCTGAAGTTCTGGTTTAAGGTGACAGACTGACTATATATATTTAACTGAGCTTTAATCTGAAAGCCCACAAAACCTACTGTCAAAGGATTAAGTGTGTGTTTGTGTGAGTGTGTGTCTATCACAAGGTTAGGGAGAACAGAAAAGCAAAGAACAGGAAATTTTGCAAATTCTGCCAAACAAATGGTTTAATGGTAATTGACTTAGTACAAGCAAAAAAGTTAAATCATCATCTAGCACAAGATAAGATTGAAAAAGAGCCTTCACAACTGGAGTAAAAAAATTCTCAGAATGCTTAGGAACTCATATACCATGTTCTTCTGGAGTGAAAAGGACGGGGTGAAAATAAAGACAGATTGGAAACTACTTGAAAAATATTTAGGTCTCTGCATCACTTTCCATCATTATGTCACCAACAAATTCTCCCAAACACAATCCCACACTCCTTGTCTGGACATTTTTTCTGAGAGGTATAAAAAAAAGAGTCTCTTTTATGAAACATGGAACAGATTCTTTTCTGTGCTAAATTTTTCTTTACCACAGGTTCATTAAGTTTCTGTTTTCTTCTTCATGGTTTGCTATATTGGGTAACATAAGGACAGTTCCAGAGAAGTTTTTATTTTGGCTTCTCCTAAGAGCTGGGGATGGCCACTGGGGAGGTTAGAGGAATAAAATAGAAGCTAGTCAACTCCCACTGACCACATTGCTATTGGAAATCCAGCCCACGGTCCACTCTACAGCCAGGCCACATGTCCCAATGTGGCCCCGTGGGTCTAATAACTCTTGCTTTTTCTACTGAATTGTGCAAAAAAGACTCCTATAAATTTTCAAAAAAAAAAAAAAAAACTAAAAAAACTAACAGTGGAGCTGCCAGAGACTTTATTAAACTTATGTCTCCAAAGAACTGCCAATCAATATTGACAAAATTAAACTTTCTTTGAATAGGAAGGTATATACTTGGTGTTTAGTTTTACAAAACGAAACCATATGAGGTTCCAGGTATACGAGGTCTGTCCAGAAGGTATCCAGCCATATAATATGAAAAATACAGACATTTATTGAAGAAGATACAAGATTCGAGAAACATTGTACCTTGGACAATGACCTCTCAGTCCCTTTCAGGGTAGGCACCTTGGAATCTCACACAGTTCTCCCCATTGCCATCAGCTGCCACACTGTATTTGCCTGAATCTTGTTGATGGTCTGAAATTTCTTCCCTTTCAAAAGTGATTTTAGTTTTGGGAAAATCCAGAAATCACAGGGCACCAAATCTGGGCTATAGAGGGACTGAGTCACCTCACCTGGGTTATTTGATGTTTCACCAAAAAATCTGCACCGGACATGATGCCTGAGCAGGCACATTGTCTTGATGAAGCTGCCAATCATCAATTGCCTATAGTTGTGGCCTTTTGAGAAGAGTGTTCAAGGATGGATGTGCAAAATTTGATGCTAATTCATTGCTATACATGTTCAGTCATTTTGAATGCGATGGCCACACAGTACACATGCTCACTTCGTGGCGCCTACTGCCCCACTGGCTAGTACAACGAAGTCTTCATTGTTCACCCATGCACATTCCAGTCCACTCTCTTTGGCTACAAGATTACATCAATGTTGTGCAAAATGTTCTCCTCATATAAAAGTGGCTGGACTTTTTCCAGACAGACCTCATACATGCATGATACAATTTAAAGGAAAATCAAGTAGCATAATTAATACAAAAGTTAGGATAGTAAAACTGTAATTAAAGAGACAAGAAAATGCTAAAGAGCTAATATTTCTATGTTTTTAAAATATTGATGGTGTGGATATAAGCATATTTCATTACTATTATTATTATTTAAACTATATATAAGTGGTATATACTCTTCTGTATGATATATTTTGTAATTACAGCATAATTTCTATTGCATAGGAATCCAAAATATGTATTTCTTGAATATTATATCTCAGCGTTGTATTATTAATATTCTAGAGTATGTTTCATAAATGATTAAAACACTGAACCATTAGATTGCTAACACTGTGGTCTTAATTTTGTAATAAAAAATATAACACATTTTCCCTCATTATTTTTCCATTGTGAAGGTGATTATAAGTTTTATTTTAAGAATTCACAGTTTGTTAGGCATTCCACATAAATCATTTTGAATGCCACATAAATGCTAGTTTGGAAAAGAACTGTAAATAGGAGATTGGTTTGTCAAAACTGGTTTACTCTTAGAAATAATCCTATGAAGGGAAGTTGGACATTTTTCTTTTCTTTTTAATGCATACGTGTTTTAAAATAAAATTTTTAATCTTAGAATAGTTTCAGATTTACAGAAAATCTGTGGGTAGTACACAAAATTCCCACACACCCCCACATAATTTCTTCTGTCATTAACAGCTCTCTTTAGTAGGGTACATTTATCATAATTAATGAACTAATATTGCTTAAAGTAAGTACTTTATTCAGATTTCCATAGTTTTTACTTACTGTTGTTTTTTTTCTGTTCCAGGATACCACATTGCATTTCCTTATCATGTTTCCTTGGGCTCCTCTAAGGTGTAACAATTTCTCAGACCTTCCTAGATATGAATGAACTTGTTAATTTTGAACAGTAATGGTGAGGTATTTTGTGTAATGGTCCGCTATTGGAATCTGTCTGATGTTCTTCTCATTACTAGACAGAATTAATGTTTTGTTTGGAAGAAGACCATAAGAGTCATTCTTATCAAGGGTGCATACAATCAACATAATTTATCACTGTTGATATCAACCTTGATCTCCTAGTTGAGACTTTTCAGGTCAGATTATAGATTTTTTGTTTTTTCTCTTTTTAGCAAGTTTCCTTATTTGAGTGGAAATCACTATGTAAAGCACCCATTTATAGAGTAGGGACTCATTCTCTAGCTCATTGAGGACAGAGCATGTACATATATAATTTAGAATACTTCTGCAAAGCAGATTTGCTTATTCTCCATTTTAAAATTCAGTTATATATTTATCGGTGTTACCTCACATTTATTTATTTTATACTTTGAATTATAATCTAATAGTACTTCATTTTGTTGCTCATTCCCCCTCCCCAACTTTATATATTGGGAGTTCTTTCAGATATTTCTCTGTCCCTTTTATATAGTATCATTTTATTTTTGTTGAGTATTTTCTTGCTTCCTTTCTTCGGCACAAGATGTTCCAGTCACATTTTATTTCCTGCCCTCGCCCTAGAAGCAAGTATTTTTCCAAGAAGTCCTGGTTCCTTGTATTAAAAAGTGGTATTAGAAACCACAATCTGAGTATAAAATGTGCTCATTGCTGCTGAAGAATCTTTCTGGGAATGCCCAGCTAACAGAAAATATATGTGGGCATGCTAACATGTGTATATGTACATATTTATAAATAGTGCAATATGTTTCCATTTGTATCTACACTGAACTAAGTGTGAGTTCATACTAATTTCTCTAATTCTAATCCATTAACACATGAAACAGCCTGGTCTTCCCTTTTGTTCACCTGTAATTTCCACTCTAACAGTGATAAACCTAGTTCCCTTTATACACTATCCACTTATTCATTTGTAAAATTTCATACATCACTTTTTAAAGAAAGTAAACATAGCTCATTTAGATAATGTAATCATGCAATTAATTGAAAATAAGCCTATGAGACACTGAACGTTTCACAGTAAGAAAACCTCGGCTACATTTGTTCACTGTTTAATTTCCCTCCCTTTGAATTCTGAATTTTTATTTTCTTATTTTTATTCTATTTCTCACTCCCTGTATGTTTCTGTCTCTCTCATATACATTTGTAACTGCATTTAAATAAGAATTTTTACAATTAAAAGTATTAAAAGACATTTAGTTACAAATTTAGAAAAATCATCTTATATCTGAACTTTGGCAGAAAAGTAGTAATTCGTGTGGCTGCCAGGCACCTTCTACTAGAGTTCCCCAGGTTTGAGGCAATTTCTTCTGCATGATTTCACTTTAGCTAACAACATATAAAATAAAATCAATTAGTTCATTGAAATGCTAGTTTCAACAGACTTGAGTTTTTAATACATGTCTTCCTACACTTAATATTTTTTATTCAGCTAAAAATCAAGTGTTGATCTTTACTTACAGCTCTACTCAGTGTTACAAATTTATCAATATAATATTTTAAAAGTCATATAGTTTTGTGAGAAATTAAAAATAATTAACAATTCAAATATATTCATGAATATTTCCTACAAATTTTATTAGACTAACCATTAACACTAACCATTATTTTAATTCAGTAATATTACTATATTTTGTGTTTAGCCAACTTTTAACATAAGAGGAAAATTAAACTAAGAGGAAGGACAGTTCTGTTCCAGAAAAATTAAATTTGTACATCTTGGTAAAATTGTTTTTTCCTGTGAAATAGGGTATTAATTTCTACTCTGGAACTATACATACAGAAATTAACTAGACTACAAGAGAACTTATACTGTACAAAGAAAGTGTAAGCTGATGATTATAGTTACCCATTGTATTAAAAGTGTTTATCTCTTAAAAAGGCAAGTAATAGACCAAAATAGAGAGGTTGATATATAGTTGAGTAGAACAGAGAAAAAGCAGTGAGTATATGTTTTTAAGTTGACAATGCCTTTTTATCAGATTTCTCTGATTTTTTAAAAGCAATTAGTCAGACAAGATTGGGTACATTCAGAGGGTAATGGCCTTTAAGGAACATGCATGGGTTCCTTTAAGGAACCCATGGACAAAGCTAAAGAGGGATGAGATTGAGGGTGGGAGTTGGAGGTGGGTGGGGTGGGGGAAACTGGTGTTGGGAAAATGGAGACCACACTCCTTGAACAACACATCCACACAAATAAAAGGGATAAAAAAAGGAAAGCAACTATTCAAACTGACTCATGTATGGACAGAAGGACAAAGCCGCATGTAAAGCCCACCCCTGCAGGCCTTCGCCCTTCTGCTGAAGTTGGTGATGGTCAATCTTCTGTTGTGCTTTTGTTTATCTGTAAAATGGGCTCAGTAAACATGATTCATCATCCCTTCTGGGGTCTTCAGAGAAAAAGTTAAACAGTATAACAGAGATGTGCAGGTTACTTTAAAGATTGATGTTTACATGTTGAATTTGATCACTTTTGCTTTTAACTATAATAATTATGTCTCTCTGCTCCACTTCTTCACTTTTTTAAATACTCATAACTACATGTTAAGAAAAACTTTCATATACAAATTTTGTATTTGAAATATTCTTAGTAATGGTTAAATTCAAATTTTCACATTTTATAATTGAAAGCCAAGAGACCAAATAATTTGCATACATCCAACAGTGATTTAGAGGCAGCCTGTGAACAGAAACTTGGACTTTCTAACATTTAGTGTAGAATTTTTTTTTACTTATATGAATTTTTTAAAGGTGACTCTTTACTACCTGGCATCTACTGTGCTCTGGGAAGAGCAGTAAACATGGTATAGGAATTCCTTTGTCTCATTAAACATGCAATCTACCATAAATAAAGCAAAGTACCATATTTCAAAATATTTGAAAATTGTTGTTATTATTAAATGAAACATGCTCTATTCTTTTACTTTGCCAAACATATCTTCATAAAAGGTTTGAATTTAAAATTGTTAGGTTTCTCAGAACTCCAACCAGTGGTCAGGCCCTGGCCCTAGATCCCCACTCTTGACCTTCCAACCCACAAGTGCCCATAGCCCATCTCCTCTCTAACACACCCCTCCATCCCACACTGTGATGTTTCTTCACTGAGCACATGTGGCATTCCTACTACATTTAAAGCTTCATTCATACCCACACTTCCCTTACACCACCCTTTGGGTTTGCAGGTCCACCTTCAGGAGAAGAGAATGTATAGTCATTGAGCAGGAAATATGAGAATGCTCAGCATCCAGAGTGTGGTGAGAGGATAAGGAAATGGAAAACTGTAGGCAGGTCTCTGTTAGAGACTAGCCCTATTTCTTCTGGAACTTCATGCTTCAATGAATCAAGCATCCACACTGGAGATGACAACACAAGGAATTGAAGTTAGCCTATGGCAATACCTGGCTAGGAATGAGGCCCTCAGTCCAATGACCTGCCTGAAACCAAAACACGCGAACCAACATGGGAGCTTGTTGAGATCTTTCACTTGTGGACCCCTTGATTTCAGCCTTATAAGATGCCCTGAATCAGAGGACCCATCTAAGTCATGCCTATACTCACAATTGATAACACATACAGATGTGGTACCTTGAAAGGGAGTTGCTGAAGAACAAATATCTAAATGTAAGAGTGACATTAGTACTGGTCAGTGGGTAGAAGATAAGAGGATATTTGAAGTATGTGAGAAAACCTAAACTGCCTTAAAAAGACTTTCCTAGACTTGGAGGAGGATGCTGGTGAGGGTCAAAAAGAAGTGAAGAAAATTACATGTAGTTACAGTGAAGTCTGTCTACATTGCAATTTGAATTGATGTTTTAAACAGCAATGATTTTGTGACATCATGCATTGGTAATTTTGAAATTACTAATTTATTGAGTTACACAAATATTTTAATAGCTGACATACTTTATTATATAGTATCTAAACATTACATTTGTTTATATGACTACTGATCTTTTGAATATCAGGATGTCTCAAGGTAACAGTACTAAATACACAATTTTGCTTGAAAACTTGAATTTTATTGACATCAATTGTAATCAATTATGTTCCTTAACATGACAAGATGGCTTTGTTTTTTCCCTGATAAGTCCAAATGCCTGATTAATTATAGTTTTTGTTGCAAGAAAAAGTGGAATTCCATGGCAAAAGTGCCTAGCTCAGATCATCAGTCACAAAAAATCACACAATTGCTTTGCATCATTGCACCTTGGTGCCTTTCTGTCTGTCCATGCTACATTTAGTTTTCTCTTTCTCTTTTCCTTATTGTTCTACTATATTGTCTGCTCACTACAGATATAAATATCATCATAATTTCAGCTAAACAACAAAGTTTATTGTACACTTTTTTTCACCAGAATTTTAAACTGACTTCAATGGTGGTCCTTAAAATTTTAGTTAATAGATAAGAATGGCAATATAATTACAAATATTTTTAAGAGAGGGAGATGAAAATCTAGAAAATGTCAAAATTTAAGTCAACCAAATTTATTAAAAGAAATAGAATATAAGTTTCCCTTGTGATCCAAAGTAGAGCATTCCTATTAAAGCTTTGGTAAGCCAAAATGAGTTGGAGCGATGAGTAACACCCTCTTGCTCAAAGTTCATATTAGGCCATTTCACTTAGACCTACATTAGTACTTGGTGTGATAATCAATGAAGATTTTGGCAAAAGTGAAGTGACCTAATGTAAACCGTCAGAGAATGGATGTATATCAAATGTTCATGTCCTATTTTATCAAAATTATAATATAAATATACATGTATATGAAAGTTGTTATGTTAAATTATTTGAAATCAGTTGTTATGTTAAAGCAAGAATTAAAGAAAAATAATACCATGAGTAGTTGGGGGCACCACTGACCATTTTTACATGATGTCATTTGCTATTTATTGATTCTTCATTAAAATTATTTTTATTGTTGTTCAAGCATGGTTGTCTCCCCTTCCCCCCACCACTCTCCCCCTTGATTATAACTTTTCCATTTCTCTAAACACTATTTATGTATAAACACAACTTTATGTGTTCTATATTCGGCCCAAGCTGCTCCTGCCAATATGAGGCATGAAACCTCACAGGTAGAAAAGAAGGTCAATTTGGATGTCAATGTTTTTCAATTAGCTAAGCTTCTGAACTGAACTTATCTCCCAAGGATTCATCTATTTAGCCTTCACACTGGGTATGAGGGATTTTTGGAATTTATTCTTTCTGAATCATAAAACGAAAACGAAAAGGAATTATTTTTCAAACCTAAAGATTGTGGCCTCTATTCCAATTTCCCTAACTACCAACCCATGACTTTAATTTAAAGGATAAAAATATTGTCTAGTATGTATGTTCCTCTCATACAACTACCCACTGCTTCAAAGTTCTGCGGCCAGGCTATTTATCACACAATTGATAGAGTTTGATTCCCTCTGCTCTTCTCTGGCTGAGGATTACAAACAGTTAGCTAAAGAGATTTTCTGCTGACAAAAGTTTATTTTTAACTGAGCTACTTTCTTAAAGAAAATGACTTCTTAGAAATTTTTATATTCTAAAGCTTACATGAACCTATACACCAAAACAAAGCAATGAGGTTTAAATAGGCAAAATGTACACTTTCTCTATAGTGACATTTAACTAGACTGTTTTGCAATCTATTCTTCTACCACTGATGAATTTTTTATCTGTAAAAAGTCCCCCACTGTGAAAAATTTCCTAGAGAACACCCAATAATCATGTAAATGATTGCCATCTAAGCAGAACAGCAGGTTTTATCCCCTCTTTGAAAATGATTGAGGAAAGTTCACTGAATTAGGTGCTTTACTTATAAGTAAAGATCCACATTTGTATTCTGTCCAGAAATCTTAGTATGTACATGTCTGAGTGCTAATATAAGAAGGTATCAGGGGTTCAGATGAAATACTTTAGAGAAAAATGACCCTGACTGTTCATGAACAGTGAGATATTTCTTATCATTATTAACACTATGTCATTTGCTGTCTGGTAGAATGGATATCTTGTACAGTAATAATAGTTAAATGTTTATTTATATTTTTCATTTGATGTGTAGCAAAATTTTCTCATGGAGTTAATTATTTTTATCTATTGAGAAGTTTGCATGCATTTTCTAAATTATTTGACCTTTCTATAGAGTCTGTGCCATCTCCTTTAAATTATTTCTAAATAAGTTAATTACAGTTTCATGAATCAGCCGTTTGTAATATTTTCCAATTGTGGATGAGGAAGTGGCAGATTTCTAGACTTTAAAATTCAAAGAGTCAGAGAGATCCAAGATGGCAAATGAGTAAGTGGAGGCTACATTAACCTCCTCCTAGGACCAATATGGAATTACAACTAAAAAGTAGAGAAATCATCCTGATTAACCAAGTGAACACTAGCTGGAGAGAAGCCTTATAACCATGTACAAACAGAAGTAACCACTTCACCACCAGGAGACTAGTAGGGAGTACAGAGGAGGTGCAAGAGGGGTGGCTGGGCTTCCACAGGTGGCAGCTGAAGTTCTGGAGGGATATTTCAGCAGCCAGAGATTCACCCTGAGAAGTGTGGTGTCTAAATCCCAAGTTGGGATCCCCAGACTACAGCACCAGAACATGAAAGAAACACAGATAATATCCTGCTGTGAAAAACAACAAGTTTCTGTCTGTCAGGGAGAGACTGCTAGAGCCTCAGAGAGCCTCTTACAGGGCCAATGCACAAAATTTCATTGGCAGCCATTTACCCTGGCAGAGGGTCTCTGGCAGAGGGAAGGCAGCGTGACTAGAGACATTTGAGAAGAGCCTGGGTTTGGTGGCTCTGGGGAGCGAACTAAAGGAACAGCCACTAGGATCCCTGTGCTGTCATTTCCCATACTGCAGAAGTCATCTTTCTCAGGCAAAGCACTCCTGAGGGGAAGCAACAGACCTACCCACAGGAATCACTCTGCCCCACACTGTGGAGCTTAAGCTGGACTGCTGATTACAGCTTGAGGCTATATCATTGGTTAGTTTAATAACTAATGTGGATCTCTGGAAGCTCTATGAGACTTCAGCTGACCCTTCCATGGGCCCAGTGCTGATAAAATCAAGACTTGGTATACAGCCTCATTCCTTTTGCTCAAAAAGAGACCCAGCAGAGGTAGCCACACTCTGTGGATTGTTGATAACTCCAAACAGATTGACCAGGGCTAGTCACAAGTAGTGTCTGATAAAGGCCTACACCAGAGTCTTTGCAGATCAACTAAGTACATAGAAACAGATACAAAGAAGTAGCTAAAATGGGAAGACAAATAAATGGGCCCCAAATGAAAGAACAAGAGAATTCCTCAGAAGGGGTTGATGAAAGGAAAGCAAGCAATTTATCAGATACAAACTGTAGAGTAATGATTATAAGGACACTCAACAGCATGAAAAAAGACATAGAAACCATAAAAAAGAACCAGTCGGAAATAAATAACACAATATCTGAAATGAATAATACACTGGAAGGAAAAAACAGTAGGTTAGATGAAGCAGAAGATCAAATCAGTGATTTAGAAGACAAGGTAGAAGAAAACACCCAGACAGAGAAGCAAAAAGGAAACAAGAATTTTAAAAAATGAGGAGAGCTTAAGAAGCATTTTGGACAGCATTAAGCATAACAACATCCTCATTATGGGAATCCCAGAAGGAGAAGAGAGAGAACAAGGGATTGAGAATCTATAGAAATGATGGCTGGAAATTTCCTAATCTGATAAAGGGAAAAGACACACAAATTCTGGAAGCTCAGTGATTCCCAAACAAAGTGAACTCAAAGAGGCCTACACCAAACCTCATTATAATAAAAATGACAAGGCTTAAAGACAAAGAGAGAATCCTAAAAGCCACAAGAGAAAAGTACAAAGTTACATACAAGGGAGCATCAATTAGATTGCCATCTGATTTCTCAGCAGAAGCATTTCAGGACAGAAGAGGGTGCCATGAAATATTCAAGGTGATGAAAAATAAAGGACTACAATCAAAGCTGTTTTACCCAGCAAGACTATTATTTAAAATTGAAGGAGAAAAAGAAGCTTCCTAGACAAAAATACTTGAAGGAGCTTGTTAACACCATATCAGCAGTGTAACAAATGTTAAAAGGCTTGCTTGAAGAAAAAGAAGAAGAAGAAGAAGGAGAAGAGAAGAAGGAGAAGAAGAAGAAAAGGAGAAAGAAAAACAGAGGAAAATAATCTAACAATAAAATGCCACTAAACACATATCTATCAATAATCATCTTAAATATAAATGGTTTAAATGCCCCAACTAAATGATATAGGGTTGCTGAATGGATAAAAAACAAAGACCCATATATATGCTGCCTCTAAGAGATACATCTCAAATTAAAAGATATGCATAGACTATAAGTAAAAGGATGGAAAAAGATATTTCATGAAAATGGAAAGGGGAAAATGGTAGGGTAGCAATTCTTATATCTGACAAGTACATTTTAAAACCAAGGCTATAGTAAGGGACAAAGAAGGACACCAAATAATGATAAAGAAAACAATCCAACAAAAGGATATAACCCTAGTAAATGTTTATGCATGCAAGATAGGAGTGATCAACAGAAAAACAGTCACAGTCATGGATTTTAACACCTCATTGACTTCAATGGATAGATCCTCCCGCCAGAAAATCAACAAGGAGACAGAGGTCTTAAATTACACACTAGATCAAAAGGACTTAATTATATCTTCAGAGCATTTCACACCAAAGCAAGAGAGTATACATACTTTTCAAGTGCACACGGGCATTTGCTAGGATAGATCACATGTTTGGAAACAAAACAAGTCTCAATAAATTTCAGAAGGTTGAAATCATACCAAGCATCTTCTTTGACCACAATGCTATGAACATAGAAATCAATCACAAGGAGAACACTGGAAAACACTCACAGACACAGAAGCTAAAAAACATGTTATTAAACAATGAATGAGTCAACAATGAGATCAAGGAAGAAAATAAAAGATACCTTGAAACAAATAATAATGAGGACACAACAGTCCAAAATCTGTGGGACTCTGGAATAGCAGTCCTAAGAGGGAAATGCATAGCATTACAGGTCTGTCTGAAAACATAAGAAAAAGCTCAAATAAACAATCTAACTTTATAACTAAAGGAAGTTACTAAAACAAATAAAGCCCAAAGAAAGTAGAAAGAAGGAGATAATAAAGATCAGAGCAAAAATAAATGAAATAGAGTCTAAAAATATGATACAAAAGATCAATGAATCTGAGTTGGTTCTTTGAAAAGATAAACAAGATTGACAAACATTTAACCAGACCGATCAAGAAAAAAAAAGAGAAAGGACCCAAATAAATAAAATCAGGAATAAAAGAGGAAAAATAACAACGGACACCAAAGAAATGCAAATGGTTGTGAAAAAATATTATGAACTACTATATGCAAACAAACTGGACAACCTGGACAAAATGGATAAACTCCTAGAAACATATAGTCTTCCAAAACTAAATCAGGAAGAATTTGAATATCTGAATAGACAGATTATACCTAGTGAAATTTAAGCCATGAAAAATCCCAAAAAACTCCAAACAAGCAAAAGCTCTGGATCAGATGGATTCATAGGTGAATTTTACCAAATATTCCTAGAACTAACACCTTTCCTTCTCAAACTATTCCATAAAAATCAGTGCAAGGAATGCTCCCAAACTCATTTTATGAGGGCAGCTTTATTGCTATTTCAAAATCTGATAAAGGCACTACAAAGAAAGAAAATTACAGGCCTATATATATGATGAACATAGATGCTAAAATCCTCAACAAAATATTAGCAAACCAAATACAAACATGCATCAAAAAGACTATATACCATGAACAAGTGGTATTTATTTCAGGAATGCAAAGTTGGTACAGCATTCACAGATCAATAAATGTCATTCACCATATAAACAAAGTGAAGGACAAAAACCACATGATCATATTGATAGATGCAGAAAAAGCATTTGGTAAAATCCAGCAAGCATTTATAATAATAACTCTCAGAAAAGTGAGATTTAAGAGAACATACTTAAACTTAATAATGGCCACATATGGCAAACCCACTGTCAGCATCACATTCAATGGGCTAAAACTGCAAGTGTTCCCCCTAAGATTGGGAACATGACATGGATGTCCACTTGCACGTCTCCTATCAACATAGTACTGGAAGTCCTAGCCACAGCAATCAGACAAGAAGATGAAATAAAAGGCATCCAAATTGGAGAGGAAAACGAAAACCTGTCATTATTCGCAGATGACATGATACTGTACAGAGAACCCTAAGATTCCACCAAGACTGCTAGAACTGATCAATGAATTCAACAAAGTAACAAGATAGAATATTAATATCCATAAATCAGTTGCATTTTTATATGCTGATAATGGACTAACAAAGAGGGAAATTAAGAAAACAAGTTCATTCACAATTGCTGCAAAAAGAATAAAATACCTAAGAATAAACCTAAACAAGGATTTAAAAGACCTGTATTCAGAAAATTTTAAGAGACTGACTGAAGATAGAATTTGAAAAGATACAAATAAGTGGAAACACATAGCGTGTTGATGGATAGGAAGACTTTGACATCATTAAAATGTCTATACTACCCAAATCTATCTATAGATTCAATGCAATTTCCATCAAGATTCCAATGATGTACTTCATAGAACTAGAACAAATAATTCAAAAATTTATATGGAATCACAAAAGGCCCTGTATAGCAACAGTGATCCTGAGAAAGAACAACAAAGTTAGAGGAATCACACTACCTAACACCAAACTATACAATAAGGCCATAGTAATCAAAACAGCATGGTATTGGCATAAAAACAGACACATAGCTCAATGGAACAGAATAGAGTGTACAGAAATAAATCCACACCTTTATAGTCAATTAATATTTGACAGATAAAGAAAGCACATACAATGAGCTAAAGATAATTTATTCAATAAATGTTGGGATAACTGGACCGATGCATGTTGGAAAATTAAACTAGACCACTTTCTTATACCACACACAAGAATAAAATTCAAAATGCATCGAAGACTTAAATTGTAGACCCATAAAAACCATAAAAATCTTAGAAGAAAACATAGGCAGCAAAATCTTAGACATGGCTCATAGTGATATTTTAGCAGGTATATCTACCCAGGAAAGGGAAACCAAAGAAAAAATTAAATAAATGGGATGACATCAAACTAAAAAGTTTTTGCATATCAAATGAAATCAACAAAATAAAAAGATAACCCACATAATGGGAGAACATATTCTCTGGCACATCTGTTAAGGGGTTCATATACAAAAGTTACAAAGAACTTACAAAACTCAACAACAACAACAAAAACTTACTTAAGAAGTAAGCAAAAGACCTGAATAGACCCTTCTCCAAGAGGACATAGAGATGGGCAATAGACATATGAAAAGATGCTCAACGTCACTAATCATCAGAGAGATGCAAATTAAAAGTAGAATGAGACACTATCTCACACCCATGAGAATGGCCCTCATTAATAAATCAACAAACAAGTGCTGGAGAAGATGTGGAGAAAAGGGAACCCTTTTGTACTGTTGGTGAGAATGGAGACTGGTGCAACCACAGTGGAGGGCAGTATGGAGACACCTCAAAATATTAAAAATGGATCTGCCCTTTGACCCAGCTATCCCACATCTGGGAATACTTCTGAAGGAACCCAAAACACTAATTCAAAAGAACATAAACACCACTATGTTCATTACAGTGTTATTTACAATTGCCGAGATGTGGAAGCAGTCCAAGTGTCCATCATTAGATGAGTGGATAAAACAACTCTGGGAAATTTACACTATGGAGTAATACTCGGCTATAAAAAAGAGTACAAGTTTACCCTTTGCGACACTGTGAGTGGATCTGGAGAACATTATGCTAAGTGAAATAAACCAGTCTGAGAAAGACAAATATTGCATGACTTCACTCATATGTGGAATCTTATGAATAAACTGAAGTAACAAGGAAAATGGGGAAAGATTCTTAGTCGAAGAGCAGTGTAACAGATGGGACATGGGGGAGGTTAGAAGGTGGAAGGACCCAGCAAAAAAAAAAACAACAAAAAACAGAATTCATGGGCATGGATAACAGTGTGGTGATTGCTTAGGGAAGGGGGTATAAGGGGCTAAATGGTAGTGAGGAAAAATACAATAAATATTAACTCATAAAATAAATAAAAAAAATAAAATAGAATAAATGACAAAAATTTAAAAAATAAATAAAGTTAACATTTAGTAAACACTTAAAACAAACAAAAAGAAATTGAAAGTGTCCTGCACACAAACTGCTCCCTTCACATAAAGCACTCTGCATTTCTTTGTGTCTGCCTCTCTCAACCGAGTCAGGTGCAGGAGGAGTGTTTGTGGCAACTCTGCCTCCAGGAATTTCTCAAAAGTTAGGTTATATTACTGTGAATACTCTCTCTGAACTCTAAAGTCAGCATTTTTGCTAGTGCTTCCTTTAGAAACATTCACTTTAAGGCCACTGGCTTTAAGGGTGAATTTTGTTAATATTGACCATTTTTAGAAATATGCATTTTTGCTTGTGTAGTTTTTCTCAATCCTTTAGTTTTATTATAGAAGTTTTAGGATTTTATTGTTCCATGTTGATTTTATATTTATACAGCAAGTCAGGGCATTTTTTAAAATTGAAACTTTAGGATGACTATAAAAATGCGTTAAATTGACCTACAGTATAGGAACATGACTTCACATATTTAAGTAAATGTTAATATAAGTATAATTACACAGAAATGAACAAAGACTATAAATATTACATTGGGTATGTACTCTGGTATCCATTTTTAGAACTCTTAATAAAACAATATGTTTTCTTCAGACAATTTTTTTAAATTTTTCACTCCTGGATTTTGGTAGTATTCTGAGCATCACATTCTACACTAAGATATTGCTTTCTTGAAATGGACTTTTTTCATAGATTTTGTTTTATTTTTAAAAAAATCTATTACACTGCTCTGCCAAATTATTACCACCTTTATTTTTTTAAACTGGGTTATGACTTCAATTTTCCAAAGTGGAATGAACACAGAATTTAGAGTTTGGAAAAATGGAATTCACATTTCAAATCCTTCACTTTTTGCTTGAGTCAGTTTACACAAACCCATTCATTTCTTTGAAGCTCAAATGAGAAAAATAATATGGAACACTGTGCTTGTTTATTGTTGTTCAAGTACAGTTTTCTCCATTTTCCCTGTACCACTCTCCCCAGCCACACCCACCCCTACCTCTCACCCTCAATCCTACCCACCTTTGACTTTATCAATGGGCCCTTTATACTTGTTCCTTGAGGACCTTTCCCCTTCTTTACCCCATTCCCTCTTTCCCCTTACCCTCTGGTTACTGTCAGTTTGTTCTTTATTTTAATGTTTCTGGTTCTATTTTGCTTACTTGTTTGTTTATTCATTATGTTCCACTTACAGGTGAGATCATATGTTATTTGTCTTTCACCACCTGGCTTACTTTACTTAGCATAATGCTCTACAGTTCCATCCATGTTGTTGGGAAGGGTCAGAGTTCCTTCTTTTCTGTGTGCTGCATAGTATTCCATTGTGTAAATTTTACTGCCGTTTTTTGATCCACTCATTTACTGATGGGCACCTAGGTTGCTTCCAGCACTTGGCTATTGTAAATTGTGCTGCTGTGAACACAGGAGTGCATAGATTCTTTTGAATTGGTGTTTCAGGATTGTTAGGGTGTAATCCCAGCAGTAGAATTGCTGGGTCAAAAGGCAGTTTCATTTTTAGTTTTCTGGAGAAATTCCATACTGTTTTCTACAGTGGTGCACCAGTCTGCATTCCCACCAACAGGGTTTCCTTTTCTCCACAACCTCACCAGCACTTGTTTGTTGATTTGTGTATGATGGCCATTCTGACTGGTGTGAAGTGGTATCTAATTGTGTTTTTAATTTCCATCTCTCTGATGGCTAGTGATGCTGAGCATCCTTTCATATGTCTCTGGGCTCTCTGTGTGTCCTCCTTAGAGAAGTGCCTGTTCAGGTCCTTTGCCCACTTTTTAATTGGGTTGTTTGTCTTCCTGGAGTGGAGTTGTGGAACAGTGTTGCATGACAATTAAATGAGGTAATGTACATAAAATGCTTAATACTGATTCTGATAAAAGACAGAAAACTGTACTTGAACAACAATTAAAATAAAATTTTAAAAAAAGAATATGTAATTATTAAAATGATCATGGTCTGAACATCTGCCTCCCTCTGGTAAGGGCATTACATGGGCACCATTGTATTTTTTACAACCATTGTCATATCTGTAATAAGAGTAGTGATATTTTTCAATTTAGCCTGGATGGTTGAAACAATATATTCCAGATCATAGTCTAAAGTTTAGAGAGAACTTTGGTTTTATTTTTGCCTCATTTTCTCTTATTGGGTTATTCTGTTCCCTATGAAAATTATTGGACCTTTATCTGCCTATGTCTACTGCAAGCCTTTTTATTGAAGTATTTTAGTCCTATCTCTTTATGGGTTACCCAAATATTAAAATAAATTATTTTGATGTTTGAAGTTAATGTAAAATATTATCAACAACTTTATTCTTGTATTATGCTCTGTGCCTTTGAATGCTGGGCTAATGGAAACAAATGATTTCATCTAACATTTGTGCCTTATAGTTTATGATGAATAGAGAGAATGCTCAATTTATAGAGTATTTCTACACACACTATCTCATTTTTTATTCACATTTGAGTAAGAAGTTACCCCTTTTTTCTTAAGTATGAATGAAAACACTGAGAGAAAATTGCGTAGACTTCTGTGTCCATGTCTACTTATTTAACAAATAAGTGTGGAGCAACTAATGTATATCAAGAGCAGTTCCAGGTGTTATAATAGTTTTTAAAAAGGCAGACTAAAATCATTGTCCTTTGCAGTTTGTAACATAGTGGGGATAGATTAAAAATAAATTATTAAATATGTTGTTTGTGTTGTATATAGGGTGGTTATATAGACAAAACACATTATGAAATCTAGTGCCCATTTTGTATCTCATTTTTTCCTTTTTATTTTTAATCAGTAGAAACTATTGTTTCAAACATAACCTTAAGCAGAAAAAAATAGATTAAAATGAGGCTGCATAAGCTGAAGTGAGAGCCAAGAACTGTAGTGTTCAATTTTCCCCTTCATCAATCTGCAGCTTTCTGTAGGTACCTTTTCAAATCATTAGAAATCCTTGAAATAAGTTTGGTACTATATTAATAGCTTAAATAGAAAAGGAATTTAATAAACTTTATAAAAGTTTATTAAAAAATAGAAACAGGCACAAAGATACAGAGAACAGACTGAGCTGTCAGGCAGGAGCGGGTAGGGGGCTTTGTGAAAAAAGGCCAGGGAATTAAACAACAACAACAAACCTCATACACAAAATAAGATGTTTAACAGAGGAATGAGGGGGTGGTAGGAAAAGGTAGAAGAAGGTAAAAGGAAGATAAATGGTGATGGAAGAAAACTTGACTTGGGGTGTTGAACACATAATGCAATATACACATGATGTATTATAGAATTGTACCCCCGAAACCTATATGATTTTATTAACCAATGTCATCCCAAAAATTTCAATTAAAAACAAAAACTTGTACAGAATTATTCTGTTGTTTCTTATGAAAGACATTAGGAATAAATTACTACTATGTCTCAACCATTCTCCTGGAGGACTCCACATTTTCTATAGATTTGCATATCTTAGTAAAATATATAAACATTTTGAAATACTGTTTGAACATGTTTATTTACAAGGATATCAATCAGATGAAGCAACTAAGTCTACCAATTTAATTGTTTCTCACAAAATCATCAAGTTAAACTTCCAAAATCAAGTATAAACCAAAAACAGAAGTATAAATATTTTAAGGACATTTTGAATGTTTTGCCATTATGTAGTCATTAGTGAAGCAAATTATATTCCTAAATACTAATATAACTTTCTACTTGTTACCTCAGTATTCTTACTCTTCTAGGGCAAAATTAAATCAAATAGTACTTTTATTTAAAAAGATACTTTGTACATTTCTGAGCAATCCTTGTTCAATAAACATTCATATTTATATGAACTTGTCATATACAGTTCAAATGGAATTTCCCTCATAAACATTATCAAAGTAAAGGACTTAAGCCTAATATGTACTACATAAGAGTACATATAAAAAAATTCAGCTTCAGCCTTGGCTGGTGTAGCTCAGTGGATTGAGCTCGGGCTGCTAACTAAAGGGTTGCCGGTTCAATTCCCAGTCAGGGCACATGCCTGGGTTGCGGGCCAGGTCCCTAGTGGGGGCCATGTGAAAGGCAACCACACATGATGATTCTCTTCCTCTCTTTCTCCTTCCCTTCCCTTCTCTCTAAAAATAAATAAATAAATAGATAAAACTTTTTTAAAAAAGAAAGAAAATTGAGAGCAGTCAATGGGGAAAAGATCAATAATTCTAAAAAACAAGATTTAAAAAAATTAAGCTTCAAAGTCAAATGACTACATGTGGGAAGAAATACATTGAGATAATATATTCTTGCTTCTCATTCCACTGTTACAAAATAACAATACTCTAAGTCTAAACACAGATACATTGTGTATATCTATGAGGTTTCTTTTAAAAACTTAATATTTAATGCTTAATTCCCAGTTCACTATTACTATTTCTGAATCTAATCTGATAATTCATCATTATTTCAATACTATACACAGGCAATTTTATCAATTCATAACCAACATAGATGATTTTACCACAATTTGGGTCTCCAACTTTGTTTTTTTACTACTTCTGTTTGTACAATCTCATCTTTCTTACTCTTATTTTTATGGCATTACACTGGACCTCATAATTATAATATTAAGTGCCAGGACTCCATAGTATTTATCTTTCAGCCATCATTTCCTATGTTTGCATTTCATTGCCTCTAGTACCTTAAGCCTTAAAAGACGTCAATGGTACCAGTACCCATAATCCATGGTTTTAGGACCTTTTCATTACTGCTTACTTTGTTCATGTCCTCACATCAAACTTTATGTGGATTAATCATTTATGTAGATTCAATCATTAAATTTATTCACCTGCTTATATATTCAGTTTTTCTCCCTTCCCTCACTTTATATTACCCACTGAGCTAGAAAGTAACCATGGTTAAATCCATTTTTTCAGCTCCCATACCAGTGTAGTTGAATGTGGTTCAAAAAGATATATGTACACAGGCATACAGAGTCACACTGTCTGACTCACTTTAATTTCTTAAAAACCTGAAGTTGAATGGGCCCCAAATACTTGCATTTATTTCCCCAGTAAGTTAATCTCCTATTCTACTAGGAGATTCTACTAGGAGATATTTAACTTCTCTCTCCTTAAACTTTCAACACCATTTCCCATCCTCCCATCTGATTCAATCATGATTCTGCTTTCACATGGAATATGAAAGCAATCAATACAGAAAGTAGAAAACTTTCACCACAGCAATTATCCATTTCTTTACCTACCTCTTGGTCATGCACTGCTACTTTATTGCAGACATAATGGGTGACCTATCCATGCTCCTAGCAATGGCCAAACTCTTCTTGTGCACTCCCTCCCATCTCCTCATATCTGTTTAAGGACGTTGCTCCAGCAACATTTTATTTCACCTACCATGTCAGGTATTTCCTCCCCAATGTGGACTTTTCACCATCAGTATTGGAAGTGACAAAGGGGGTAAAGTACTGTGAGTAAATTTTGTATTGAAATACAACATATATATAGGGAAATGTACACAAGTTATTAGTATACAAATAATAAGATTCATAGTTTTCTACCAAGTGAGCACAATGATGTAAACAACACTAAATTCAGAGAAATAATAGAATCAGCACCTTAGAAGTGCTTTTTTGCCCCCTTTATTCATACCCCCAAATGTTAATAACCATTTTGACTTCTCATACATTATTTTTCTATTTCATTTCAATGAAAATGTATAGTGCATGTTTTTTGTGTTGGGTTTCTTTTGCTCAACATAATGTGTGTAAGATTTATCTACATTACTGTAAGTAGCTGTATCTCATTTATTTTTATTATTCTATGGTACTTGATGGTATAAATATGCCAGAATTTATTTACTCCTTTTATCTAGAATGAAGATATGAATTGTTTCCAGTTTGGAATATTATAAATAGTATTCTTATGAAGATCTTGCATGTGAAAAGATACATGTATATCAACTGAAGTTTAACTAGAAGTGTAATAACAAATATGTGTGAATGCACATATATGTATATGTAAGTATATATTTAGATTATATATACATATATATGATGGATGAACTCTCAGTATGCTTGTCTGTAAAAGAAACATTCTTAATTGTATGAGAGAATATAAAATATAGTATATAAGACCCATGCATTTAAATACTTTCAATATGGTTTATTTTCTAAAATATATTTATCTGCAGTGTGGAATTTCTCTAGAACTCCAGACTCTGGTCTCCATTAGTCAAATCAACCTTTCCACTATTTGCTGTTTAATGAATATCTCAAATTAACTTAACCCAGACTATACTTAATTCCTTTTCCAAAACCTGTTTTCCCTCTAATCCTCTAGTTTACCCCATCTCTTATAACAGCAATTCCAGTATTTAAAGTTCTTTTGGAGATCTTTTTCTTTTTTAATTTTATTTTAATCATCGTTCAAGTACAGTTTTCTGTCCTTTACTCCCATCCCAGCCCACCCACCCATCCCTCCCTACCTCCATCCCATTCCCACCCCCCCAGATTTGTTCATGTGTCCTTTATATTTGTTCCTGTAAACCATTCCCATAAATCATCTTCACCTCTTCCCTTTTTCTCAGACTCTGCCTCCAACAGTATGGCAAATTTTACTAGCTTCACCCTAAATATCCAGAATTTTACTATTTACTATTCACTATTTCTCAACAGCTCCAATATTTAGCTCCAATATTTAGGTAAATTAATCTGATTTAGGTGAACTAATCACAATGAACCATTCTAATTCAAGTCACCATCATCTCTGTACTGAATCTTGCAATAGCCTTTGACCGTTTCTCTTGATTCTGTCCTTGACCCTTTCAGTCTAATCTTATCATAAGAGTCAGAGGACACTTACAATTCCATAAAATATACTGGTTTCACTCAGTCTAAAAATCATACTCCAAGTGAAAGCCAAATCCTTTATAATGGCCCAGAAAGCCCAACATAATTTTCTCCCACCACTTCCCATCACTGTTTTGTCTGTGTTTCTGACTATTCTTTCCTTCTGCCGTTCTGCATCCTCGCTCCGTTCACCCTCCTCCTGCTGTCCTCCTACACCAGTGCCGCATCAGTGTAGACCATTTACTTTTACCTTTCCAACTGATTGACATATTCTTCCCTCTAAATACTTGATGACTTTCTCCCTCAGTTTCTTTAGGTTTTTATTACAGTGTCCTTTTTTGGGAAGCTTTCCCTGGTGACTCTGTTAAAAACTGCATACATAACCCAAACCAATCTCCACATGCTTTTTGTTTCTTTCTACTTATTTGTTTTTTTTAATAAACTTCTCTATTCCGATAGAACCTATGCTTACACATGCCAATAATTTTTTTACTTAGTTCACTTTTTAAAATTTTTATTTTTTATTGTTGTTCACATACTGTTGTCTCTATTTTCCTCCCACACATAGTTCACTTTTTATTAAACTAGAAATGTTTAATGTTATCTATTTGCATTAAAGTTGCATATTAAGAAAGTGGATGCCATATACTATTTACCTAACATATTATTGAATGAAGCAAATAATTAAAATTAGTTATCTGAGATTTTTCATTGAACATACTTTTTATATATGTAGGCCAAAATCCTAACCTCTCTACCTTGCCAAGCCAAAAATCAGCAAGACACAACTTACAACTCTACACAAGTTAATTGAACTCAAAATAAATATGAGACTGTTTTTGTTCCTTTGAGAAAATGATGTTAAACCACATATAAGCATCTTATTGGGAAAAGTCAAAGTAAGATTGGCTGTGTGATACTAATGGATTGTGATTAAACTAATTAGAGCTAATTAACTATTTTATTTACTTATTATACTCGGTTTTAAAAACTAAATACATAAATAAGTTTCTTACAAAGGCTGTATTATAGTTTTATGTAATAGCTGTTTATAGCTTTATTTCAAACATTTATAACATAACAATACCTGTATCTGTATTTTTCCATTTCAAAGCCTAGAAAATGACTTATTATGTATGTAAACACAGAGGCTTTTTAATGAGCTTGCAAGTACATGGAAGATTGGGGCCAGTTATTGACTCGAACAGAATAGATCTTAGAATTTGAGTGTGAGGAAAGTTAGTTATCGAAGTCTGAACACAACATTTAACAGATTTATAAAATAGGGTAATTAATATTTATGTGTAACATTTTCCTCATGGTAACTGATACAAATATTTATTTCATTCAATAAGTATTAACTGTGTATCTATTGCATGGCAAGCACTGTGCTTATTGGGGGCATCTTATCTGTGCTTACAAAAGCAGTATTATAAAATATGAGACAAATAATTGCATAAATTAAATAACACTTGATAAATGATTGAAAATTCTAAAAATCAAAATATTACAGCTACTTGTATTTTTTCCATTTTGATTTGGAAGTTGGATTATTTCCCTTCTTTGAAGAGAACATTCTTAAAATAACACTGAAGATTGAAGTGAAAATATGGTGACAACATTATAAGTTGCATATTCAAAAAACAGCTTTAATGTTTGTAGTAGGAGCAGCCTATTCAAAAAATATTTTGAACCATACATTAGCACTAGGTTTTTATTCATTTATTTATTTATATATTTAATTAATGCTTACTAGTAGCCATGGAGAGCCAGTATGTTAGTAATTAGAATAATGAAAGAAGAGTAAAATTGCATTATATAAGGCTGGTTATAATTTACTAATAGAGTTTATATATCGGTCACAGTGATAAATGCTTTAAGCAAGTTATCTCATATAATTCTCTCAGTAGCCCAGTAAGATTGGCTGTCAGTGTATCTATCACAGTAAGCATGGTTTGAAAGGGAGATTTCTAGATCCCCAGATCTGTCATTGGTGTAAATTAATAGCTATCTGAATTTGGGCATGTTAATTAACATTGATGAGTTTTTTCAGTAAATGGTGGAAATAACAAATTCCATCTCGGACAAGTGAGGCAATAAGTATAAAGGGATTTACATACCTAATTCTTCATTTTTTCATACAATGCTAAATAAATGTTATGAGAGTGTAGGCTCAATAAAGGAAGTTTATTAGCCTTGTTTCAAAGACAAAGAAATTTTGTCCTAGAAAGCAACAGTCCCCAAACTTTTTTGGCATCAGGGGCCAGTTTCGTGGAAAGGGGGGTATTGCGAGGCAGAGCTCAGGTGAGTTTCACCCGGGTCCATGGCCCTGGGGTTTTGGGATGGCAGCCAGAGAGAGTAAAGATGGTCAATATCCTCTATTTGTTAAGAACTCATATTTAAACCACAGCACACTTAGCTCCATTGACTGTGCTTGTAACCAGCCCTCCACATTGCCTTGGTTTCTGACTTTAAAAAGTTTTTAATCCTTCTTGGTGAGAAAGCTATATAGTGTTAATCAGGAATTAAAATGAGATTCTTTCTCTCATGAGTTCTGAGCAAAGGCTAAGAACAATATAATCAATAAGGGAAGGGCCCAGAGTACTAGTACAGAACATGCTCAGAGATTATGAAAATAGTTCTACCAACATCAGCTCTTCATCTGCCTTTGAAAATGGTTAAAATTGAAATGACTGGAGAGTAGTGTTCTTCTGAAGAGTGTTGTCAGTAAGCTATATGTTCCTTCATGAAGAAAAGTGAGAGTACGTTTTCTGCAACATACGTTAAGGTTGGGAGTTTCAACAGAAACTTTTGGAGAACTTGACATGAGCCTGAGGTTTTAGGGCAGCACAATATAGGGCCTAACTTTATTGTGAAAAACTTAGGTGTAGATGACAGGCTAGCTGGGTTTTAGATGGAGTAAGTATAACAGGGAGGGTTTCAATTGGAGGCCTAATTACAGCTGGGCCAAGAAGGCCCGGTGAATGTGTGTGTGTGTGTTTACAAGATTTTATTTATTTATTTTAGAGAGAAGGAAAGGGAGGGAGAGAGGGAGAGAAACATCAATGTGTGAGAGATACACTGATTGCTTGTCTCTCACATGCCCTCAACTGGGGACCCCCAGCCTGCAAAGAGGCATATGTCCTGACTGAGAATAGAACCAGTAACACTTTGGTTCCCAGGCTGGCACTCAGTCCTTTGAGCCATACCAGCAAGGGCCTGGTGTGTTTTTAATAGGACCACTTAGAGGGGCAAAGATGTAATCCTTATTAAACTCTGGGGATAGTGGAGAAACAACAGTGGGCACAGAGAAAGTAGAGACACTATTCATTTCATATTAAATTTTTTTTTCAGAAAAAGATTCTATGAAGAACCAAAAATAGTGTACAATGAGATGAGCCTGAATTATACATCTGTCACCAGAAGCTACTTGGATCAATTACAATTGTACCAGTCAAGTACGATCTTTTTGATCACTGTCTTTCCCCTACCTTAGCTCCAATTTGGAGAGGCCAGATATTATAACTAGTTTAGTAAATTGAGGACATAAACTAGGACTGGTGAAAATATTGACCCTACACCTCCCTACCCCAAAAATCACCACTGAGACTTCCGACCAGGACTGGAGAAATGTTCAAATGGTAGATCAGAATTGTGATATTGTATTGGCTAGAACTTAAATATAAAATGAGTCTGCTTTTGTGGCTAGAAGTAATCAGAATATGTGGGACCTATCAAAAATGCCTTTACCTGACAGATAATCACAATAGGTCAGGGAACACATGAAGATGCATAAATATCCATAATTGCTCAGAAAAGAAGGGTAGTCTTTCAGATGTGAGGGGGACCAGAAGAAAATGGAATTTTCTTCTGAAGGGCAGCCATTTGTAGTACAGGCTTCCTAGGTGAGTGTTCTAGGAACACATCTCTATCAGTGTACCTGCTGGCATTGTTGTGAGACGCTGTGTTCAGCTTCAGTGAATTTTTTAGGAAAACTCTTTCCACGGGTTTGCCCATTTTATGAGGGGTGATTTATCATTGCACCTGCCCACACCAAGCTGAGTGTTCAAAAGTTATTGACCAAAAACCGCATGAATCCTGTGCCTCACCCTCCCTGTTTACCTGATCTCACGCCAGTGACTTTTTGTTTGTTAGTTTCCCCAGTTGGAAAGAGTCCTCAGAAACATTTTTCTGATGTGGAAGAGGTAAAGCAAAAAATGGCAGAAGCACTAAAAAGCATCATAATCCATGAGGTCAAAATCTGTTTGGAGGAGTAAAAAAAATGCCTCGATAGGTGAATTTCATCAAGTGGAGAATACTTAGAAGGTGACTGAAGAGTAAGCATGTAAGAATAAATTCACAATGTTTTATAAATAAATATGAGGTAGAACTTGTATAATCTGTTACCAATGATATAAGAAGTGAAGAAGAAGGAATCCAGGATGATTCTCAAATTTTGAGTCAGTATGGCCAGGATAGTGATATCCATTATATTAGACTAATCATATTAATAAGAAGGAAATGATAATAGGAATCATCCTAAGTCATGTCTACATTCAATATTAGATAGTTTATTACTGAGTTCAGACAATACATGGTTAAGACATACATGGCAAAACCAAAACAAAACAAACAAACTTATGTACTTTTTTATTTGGAATGAGTCCTAACCCTTTAAGTTAAAATAATACTCTCCCCTTTACTGACTTTTAACTGACTTTTTTGGTATGATTTTAAAAAATTGTCATTTGAATACAAGTGCCTCCATTTTCCCACTACACTTTCCCCCATCCCACCCACCCCAACCTCCCACCCTCCATCCTTCCTCCCTTTGGCTTTGACCATTGGTTCCTTATACATCTTCCTTGATGACCTTTTCCCTTCTTTCCCCAATTATCTCCATTTCCCCTCCCCTCTGGTTACTGTCTGTTCTTTATTTCAATGTCTCTGGTTATATATTTTGCTTGTTGACTAGGTTTTTTTCATTAGGTTCCACTTATAGGTAAGATCATATGGTATTTGTCTTTCAATGCAGCTTACTTCACTTAGCATAATGTTCTCCAGTTCCATCCATGCTGTCACAAATGGTAGGAGCTTCTTCTTTTTTTCTGCTGCATAGTATTCACTGTGTATATGTGTCACAGTTTTTTTATCCACTCATTTACTGATGGGCCCTTAGGTTGCTTCCAGCACTTGGCTATTGTAAACTGTACTGCTATGAACTCATGAGTGCGTAGGTTTTTTTGAATTAGTGTTTCAGGATGGTTATAGTATAATTCCAACAGTGGAATTACTGGGTCAAAAGGCAGGTCCACTTGTAGTTTTTTGAGGAAATTCCATACTGTTTTCCACAGTGACTACACCAGTCTGCATTCCCACCAACAGTGCACTAGGGTTCCCTTTTCTCCACAACCTTGCTAGCACTTGTTGTTTGTTGATTTGTTTATGACTGGTGTGAAGTGGTATTTCATTGTGTTTTTAATCTGCATCTCTCTGATGGCTAGTGATCCTGAGCATTCTTTCTTATGTCTCTGGACCCTCTGTAAGTCCTCCTTGGAGAAGTATCTGTTCATGTCCTTTGCCCACTTTTCAATTGGATTGTTTGTTTTCCTGGAGTGGAATCATGTGAGTTCTTTATTTATTTTGTCCAAGATATCATTGGCAAATATATTTTCCCATACAACTGGTTCCCTTTTAATATTGCTGAAATTTTCTTTAGCCATGCAGAAGCTTTTTATTTTTTTGAAGTTCTATTTAACTGACTTTTAAACTATAATAGTGTTCCCCTTATTGACTTCTAATGTTTTATATATATAATAAACATTGTTCTCATGAGAATGCTCTCAACATTTTCTTGGTTTCTTCTATCCTCATCTTACTGTTTCCAAAGCAGGTAGCTAGTTTCACCTCTATGTGTAGTGTTAATTTCATTTCACACCCAAGGACCACATCTAAATTTAGGTTATTTTAACAAACTTTACCTTGACATTTTAAGATTCATTTAAGTGGTTAATCCAGCAAGATATAACATAACCTATCCATATTAACTAATTTCTGCCTCATTCTGAGCCTAGTGCTTTGCCCTTAACTTTGGGAAACTTAGTGCCTTCTTCTCTCACCTGGAACTGAATCTCAGTACTAAGTCTATATCCTTCATCTCACTGGAGATGTCAGTTTAATTATTAATAATAACTTGTGCTGTTATAATAACCTCCGAACATACACTTAGCTATTGCCCCAATCCAGTTCTGTGTTGTCAGAATTATTTACAAGGAATGATAGGTAAATTATTTAACACGGATGAGGTCATGGGTACTGATTACTCAGAAATATTGCTGCCTGGGGCTCTGGAGCAGAATCCTGGGGTTTCCTTGCTGAGCATGATATTAAGTTTGTGGTTGTTGGTTTTTGGACAGAAAAGAGGTCCCAGGGAAGAAAATGGGATGGCAATGGAGGTAGAGGTAAAGAGAGGTATTCAAGGGCTTAATATGGTGATCATTTACATTTTCCATCACATTAGCAACTGGTCTAGACATACTTGTGTGTACAGGCTGCATTCGTGACTAAACAGAGAGTCACCCCATTTGAAAGATCATGCAGGTTTGCTAGGGGAATAAGGGAGTTCTTGAAGTAGCTCGATTTAACAGCATCTAAGTCTGTGAAGTATCTGACAAATGTTCTTCTTAGCCCATTCTCACGTCTAATTTCTGGAACAATGAATCCATGAATACAATATACTGCAGATCTGTTTAAAAGCCCCAGTGGCTCTTTATTTCTAATGGAGCATAACTTAAATCCATGATACTGACATCTACTGTACACAAAGATGCAAAATGTGAATACTTTTCCACTACCATTCCCCATCTCTTGCACATTTCAATCACAAGTACTCAAACACATTTTGAGTGCCTCTGTCCCTGGTATTGTGTTATGACAAAAACATTATGAAAAGCCTTGTTTCACAGTCTGTAATAATTAAAGGACTGTGTGATGAGTGTTTACAGTAACATACCCCAAGTGCTGTGGGACCAGATTTAGGAGCGATCATTGAGCATGGCAGAGCAGGCAACAACAATGGAGTCAAGAAACACTTTTCTGAGGAAATGGCAAGTAAGTTCAGTTAGAATGAATGAGTAGGAGTTGGGTTTTACTGACTTTTAAAGAAGAGGTTAAAGTAGAACAGCCCAGACAATTTATAAAATAACACTAAAGCAAGAAAAGCAATGCCCTGTTTGGTAAAGAATTCACAGCTAGGGAAATGTAAAGGGAGATGAGGGACCAGATCATACAGTATACCTACAATGTGCTACAGATTTTTAAATTCATTTAGTAGGCATTGGGTAGACAGTTTTCATACTTATAGCAACAGCATTGTAAACATTCTGAAATGCCCCCACTGCCTTCAAAACCACATAGACTGCTAAAATTTAAATTAAGGAAAATGTATTTCAAAAACAGTGTGAATTAATGCACTGTTATTATTGATTTATCCCAATCCTGTATAAATCTATGAATTGTTAAAAAAGAATAGTTTGTGACACATTTATATTATAGTTCTTGGGACAAAATCTGCTCAGTAAATATTTTGGATAATATTTATTGCATTAGACAAAGTGAATGATGTCTGAACATCACCAACCGAAACAATGATCTTTATGCCTTGTTTCTCCATTTTATGGCCTTATACACTTCAGGAGAAATTTAAATACAGTTTTATGATAAGTTATTCCTGGCTTCAATAGCACATGTAATTTAAACATTTAAGAAAATAAAATGATGCAAAATGTTGGCCCTGCCATAAGTCTCTGTACTTGACTACTTTTATTAACTATTTTAAGATATTTACTGTAGCAAGAATTCAATCTAATCCAATTGAATCACAAACAGCACTTCCTCTGCATATTTGTTCTATACTTTTGTAACTGCTTGAAGTTATATTGTCAAGTCTAAGCTCTAGGTTCAGTTGTATGCATTGCTATACAAATCTATAGTTTTGTGTAAAATCCTGGCCTGAATTTCAAGACATACCTATGGAGTGATACCAGAATACTGCCATGAGACAAATGTAAAGAGATTTACTGTAATTTCTCTCCATTGCTAGGTAGAACCACTCAGGAAGGTTTTGTGAATTGATTGGGCATGGATAGATTACTTCAAAGATTGGGAATTTCAGGCCAAAATATTGCCAATTCACAAATATATCTCTTATTAAAATGGAATAATTAGGGTCTTTTGTTTTTCTTCTTTCTCAGGCTATATTTGTTATTATAATACCACCAACAATTTTAAATTTATATTCTGCAAAATCCATAGAAGCAATTGAGGCAAAGATCTTTCTTTTCTTTTCTTCTTTTATTTATTAATTCTTAAAGTTCATTTGTATTTAGATATTACTGTACATCATTCTTCATTAAAACTGGCTTACATATTTGGTTTTTGTTAATACACCCAGCAACCTTGCTAATATGACTTAGCATTAGCCCTTGTTTTTGAATGGGGAAACTACAGTACCTTTGATAAGTTAAGAATTTGTCTATGGTCTCAGGGCTAATGAGCCAGAGAACTAGAATCCACACCTAGGCAATCTGGCTCTACCGCTGAGTATGATGTCTCCTCACTGTCGAGTCCTTTCCATTTAAACTGTTAAGTTTCTGTTTTCTTACTTTTATATATCTATTTTTAAGCTCTTGCCCTTATTGTCTGTGGATATGATTAAGTTTTCATGAACTTATTGATATTACACTCTCATGGACTTTTAATTTCCTTGCTTTATAAGCTAATAAAATCTTCTGTCAATCACCATATTGATACAAAGGGTAAAAGAACTGACATTTAGTATAGCTTTCTGGACTCATATAGACTCTCTGTAAGAGAAACTATGACTGGTTTTATTGTATACTTCATTTCATAGTGGGTTTTTTTTTCTCCAGGCAACACACATGTGTTAGTCTGCCAGGACCACCATATCAAAATACCACATACTGGGTGGCTAACAAAAGAAATTTATTTATAGTGCTGGAGGCTAAAAGTCCAAGGTGTAGGCAGGTTGGGTTCTTTTGAGGCTTCTCTCCTTGGCTTGCAGGCCTTCTCCTGTGTTCTCACATGGACCTTCCTCTGTGGGCAAGCACACCTAGTACCTCTCTTCTAATGTGGGCACCCTTTCTATTGGAGTAGGGCCCTACACTTATGACCTCATTTAACATTACTTCCTTAAAGGCTTTTTCTACAAACACAGTCATTCAAGGTTAGGGTTTCAACAAAAGTTTTAGGGAAACACAATTCAATGCCTATCCTTTAAAAATATCAATTATTCCAGTAGGCTTGCAATGCATAGAAAAGATCTCTTCCACCTCCTGTTCCTTACAGGCAGTTATTTTGAAAATTTTGTTTCTAGTTTAGCTTATGTTCTTTTCTCAGTCTCTAAATAATATTCTTTTCTTGCCTTTTCTTGATTTGCCCCTTTCAAGTGTTCTATTAACTTACTCACCATGATGATGATGCTTTAAAAGCCTTAACTATTCCCTCCCACATTTATGCACATTTCCCTTAGTCCCTCTATTCTCAGCTCCACCATTGCTCACCTCAGCTTCTTCAGGCACACTGAACCTTCCTTTTAAAAGCTGAAATATAATTTACATACCAATACATTCACCCTTTTAAAGTATAGAATTCAGTAGTTTTAGTATACTCACCAAGTTGTTTCTGGTGCCTGAATCTTTGATCAATTTCACTCCCATCTTCTGATATGCATGTTTCTTACTTAGGCATTCAACACACTTGCCCCTTGAGGGATACCCTGAATTGAGAAATGGAAGGTGAACCTTTGTATCCAGACATGACCAGTCATGCGTTGGGCTGCTCTTGGGGTGGGACCCTCACTTTGGGTAGCATTCCGCTTTGGCTTGTTCTTTATTGGGCATGGATCAGAATCAGATCTCCCAAGCAACACCTACTTTTTCTAATCTCCATGGTTAGGTTACATCCTGCTGAGCTGTGGCCAGCAAAGCAACGATCCTCACTTTCAGTTAGGATAGAGGTTCCAGGAGGCGTTGTGCACCTTTCCGTGATGATTCTTGTTCCTTTGAGTAATCCATAATTTCTGAGCTGTAAGTCTCTCCTGTATCTTCTCTTTTCCTCAACTCCCAATTCTGCTGCTCTTTCCTGGACTCTGTTTCAAAAATCACCTTGTCCTCTCATGGCCAGCCCAACAGCAGGTCCAGTAACTCCATGTATTAACCACAATGCACAGGACCTGAAGCAACTAGATCATCTCTTTCTAGTTATGCCTCTATAACCTCCTAACTAGACCTGGATGTATAACATTGGAAATGTCATTTCCACAATAGAATCTTGTCCTAGAGACCCACAAAAAGGAGCAGCTAGAAGGTCCTGAATAATTACCTCAAATTATTTAATAATCCCTGCTAAGGTGAAAGTCTTGGAAAAAATAATTACATTTTTATTACTTTTCTTCACCTCTTCCTTTCTCCTCTTTGTATTCCCACACTGTATACCATACTGCTACCAAGGAAATTATTTATTCATAAATGGACATATTCATTATCTTCTGTATATTACAGAAAAATCTGTGTACTAATTACTCCAGGATTGGCCTGTGACATATTTAAAGTAGATTATTAAAAAATAATTTTATGCTTCTCCTTGTAATAAACCAGCCTGAGTTTCAAGGTTATTTTCTAGCCTTAAAATTATATTTTTACATGCCAGACGCTGACTGTTGACATTGGTCTTTGATGATTCCTTTATGATAAATTCTGTTTTACAACCACACATCACCATTACCACTGTCATCACCATCCCCCTAGGCAGATACATGCCTTGGTTCAAATAGAGAAAAGATCTTGCAGACAGAAAAGCAAGAGATAAAAGTACATAAATACTTTTAAAAGGGTAATATTGTATCCATGGGAAATTAAAAACTGTCATATATAAATATATGTGTGAAATGATCAAAGAAGCAAAGTTAAACACAATCTTCACATAGGGCTTCACAGAACCTTAGAAACCATAATGTAAAATGTGTATATTCTATTGGGAGATATACTAAATAGCATTTTCCATATTCTTTGACCAGTTATGTAACTACAAGTTACATGTAGTTAATGTAACTTTTATAATATAATATTAAATTAAATAATCTTTTTAAGACTTACCTCTAGACTTAATTTCAATTATTCTAACAATTAAAACATAAATTCTTCTTTGTTCACTTGAAAAACATCATCATTCTTGGTTATATTTATTGATTATATTAAAGTTTTCAATAGAAATTTAAAAATGGAGCATTTATGAAAATGAAAACAGCCTGATTTCTAAAATGTTAGAATGATGATTTCTCATATATTAATCTTCTAATGTACATTATTTTAGTTTTGGTAATATTTGTTTGGTTCAGCTATATGTTTGAAAATAATATCTTCAAATTATTTTAAAATTTTAAAAAATTTCTGTTGCCCTGTGAATCCAGTTTGGATCACTAAATTTTAAAAAGACAAAAGTGACTTACCTTTGGGTAAGTTAAAATAACAACAGATGTCACAATTAGAAGCTGAATTTTTTTCGTAAAGAAATGAGTGATTTGTAACAAATGAAATAAATGTGAGCATAAAGTTTCAGCATTCTAAAGCATTAACCCTAAGTGCAATACATGGACACAAAGAGTAAATCATCTTAATTGTCATTAAAATTCTGTGTAAATATCAGCTAAGTCTGGCAGTGATGTTTTATATTCCCAGTTGGACATTATGTACTTTGAAGGACCTTACTGTGCTGGAGATATACATATATATTCTTTGGTAGGTTTTAAATATAAAACCTATATTTAATAAACACAGCTATTTTGTGATTGGTGTGTACTTGAAAAGTAAATTAAAATTGATTACTTATGGGCAAGATATTAAGAAGTGCCATCAGCTGTTTCTAATTTAGAAAATGTTTTCAACTAATCTCTTGAGTCTACTTAAAATTCTTCACACTTGGAGAACCACAAGTTTTCCTGCAATCAGGCTGGTTGGCTACAATGAAAAGAGTTTATGAGGTATTTGTGGTATTTGTCTGGTAATTCAATAAGGTGTCAAAAAGACCCTGCAATAATCTTTAAAATGCATTTATTTAGTAACAGAGATAAGTTTGAAATAGAGTGTAGTGAGCAATTTAGATATTTGGTCAAATAATGTTTCATAGAATTTTCATAAGTGTCTAAATCTACGTCTTCAGGAATTACAAATATCTTTTTATCAGAATTAAAATACCTATGATTCTAATTTCACATCAATAATTTGTCCCATTTTTAAATAAATAAAGTGATTTATGTTGATGTTTATTATTAGCTCACCAGCCCTACTAAGCAGTCAGCAGAGAAAAAATAAGTTACCTACAAAAGACATTCATTTCAACCATAGGAGAAACTGGACTTTTAAAAAATAGTCATCAAAAAGGCATAAAATAAACATCATTTTGGGGGATTTCTAAAGAGTCCTAAGAAAAGATGAACCTGTGTGAGGATGGCAGTCATTCTACATATCACATGTTATATAACTATGGTATGGAATTTATTTTTAAATATTTCTAATTTATGATAATACAGCTGTTCTAATTCCACCATTTTATATAAGTCAAAACAAATTACTTCTCTTACAATTATGTGTAAAATGTTTATGTGCTTTTTGTATCTATATTATATTTTACAGTAATGTAAAATATATTTAGTGTGATACTATTTGGAGAATATATCTGCAGAGATATTTATTATAAAGTAAACTATAGTTATTTATAGATGGTAAAATTTAGAAAAAGTTTAAATTTCCAATTGGTATTTTCTATAATTTTTATATTATTATTATGATGTCATTTTTACAAAATCAGATTTTGTCTTAGTTCATTTCATTGATAAAGACATTCAGTCCAAGGTTGAATAGGTATGATGAAAGTAAAACAATAAAGTTTTACCCTTTTGGACAGTATGGATGGAGTGGGAGAACATTATGCTAAGTGAAATAAGCCAGTCTGAGAATTACAAATACCATATGATTTCACTCATATGTGGAATCTAATGAACAAACTGAACTAACAACAAAAGTGGGAACAGACTCATAGATGGAGAGCAGGATGACAGCTAGTAGGGGGAGTGTTAGAGGTGGAGGGATTGAGCAAAAAGTTTAAGGACTCATGGACATGGACTACATTGTGGTGATTGGGGGTGGAGGGGGATATAAGGGGAATAAATGGTAATGGAAAAAATATACAATAAAAATAAAAATAAAATAAAATAAAATAAAATAAAGTGACTATTATCTTGTACCAGACACATTAGTTAGTAGTCTTATTCAGAGTTTGAACTGATTTTAAGCTGGACATCAGTCTTTGCAAACTCTTGTCTATTTGTAATTCTCTCTCATTCTTAGAAGGTAGCCAGCAGGTTCCTAAGAGGAAACATAGGATGTTCACAGACTTCTTTCAACCTTGCAGGCCCCGAACTCTCATTTATGTCCCCTCAGCCTTGGGAGGCTTCTAAGACTTCTAGCTTCTCTGCTTTTCATCCTTTGCTTCTGCTCAGATTCTTAGTTTCTTAGACTTCATCTTTGAATTGGCAAATACCTTAAGAAAAAAAATAGCTTCAAAAGTCATATTCAGGACTTCGGTCTTCTGTTTTATTCAGAATGTTGACCTCACAAGTCCTTGAATCCTTAGTAGCTTTCTGATCATTTTAAATACCTATATTGAACATTTTGTCAAGACTTTCTGGTTGTTATGAGTGAGAGAGTTGGTTTAAAATAAGTGGGCTCATCACTGCCAACTGTAGCACCTGCTCCATTTTAAAACAAAATATTCGGCATTTGAATAAGAATTCTCTTTTCTTGTTTATCATTTTAGTTAACTTTAGGAATAAATTACTCACTCACAATGTTTTCTGTATAAATGCCAATACTGGGGAAAGATTTGCCTTGAAAATTCAAAATCTTTCCAAGAAACTCTTAACTATTAAGAAGGGAAGTTTAGGGTACTTATTTTTATTCTTAGGTTTTTATTTTACCCTCAAAATGCATCAACAAAATACAAAATATCTAATTATATTGATAGAATGTAATGAATACAAAATATCTATTACGTTGGTAGGTTAGTTTCTAATCATAAGGATTTTGTACTGTTTCTGAAAACATTAATAGATATTGTGTTGGTCTACATAGCTTCAAGTTATCAATATTATGAACTGGTGAAATGAGACCTTAAAAACATTTTTAAACCATGTTTCCTGTATAATACTTCTTATTACAAACAAATCCATAACAAAAAACAAAAGCGACAGCTGATAAATAACATGCATGAAAACATACATAAATACAATAAAATGAATAAGTTAGGTGGCTCTATAATTGATCAGGACCATATGCAGCTTATATTATTAAAGGTAAAAATTACTATTATTTATAATAACAAAGGAAAAGAATCTGTGTCATAGGCAGAGTGATTTCACCTGAAGGACGAGTTTATTTTTAAGATAATGGGTACAGTTATAATTTAATGCTAAATTTGTATGGCCTTAAAAAAATTGCACATTTATCAGTTCAGGTGGGAGAAAAATTGGGTGGTTATGAAGTCATTAATAGTGATGATATAAAACTAGAGAAATTATAACAGAAAACATTTATCCAGCTTATGCTTTCAACAACTATATTTTCTTATGCTTCATTATAGAGTTTTATATTTTATAAAGACAATATATTGCACAGAAATGTTATCATCAGCTAGGTGGCTAATATGCATATGGTGAAAACATTACTCACAAAATCTGGTTTAAAATTTATATATATGTATATATGTGCATATATATAATAGATAAGACTACATTTTTGAAGTGTTCCCTTAAACTCAAAGCTAGATTCTCAGTTCAAAAGATGTATACAATAGCATGAATGAATGGTGACATGTGATGAAAACATAATGTTAAATCTGTAATATTTACCTATTCTTCTTTACATGTTCATGCAAATATTCATCTGGAATGTCAGAAGAGATCTAGCTATACTAGAAGGTTCATATTAAAGGGAAAAAACCTCAATCAATCACTTCTTCTCCAATGACCAATTTTCATAGTAACTTTAAAAAAATTGACTATTTAACTCAGTTAACCATAAACAATTTTCAGTCTCAATTTAATTTTTTAATTTTCAAATAAAATATTTTAGAATTTATAAGGTACAACCTTAGAGTAAGGCAACACACATACATATATATATATTGGAATATTGGAATGTAGATAAGTGATTGCTTTCATATATCCGTTAAAAATGTTTAGGTACACTAAATGGTTAGCAGTGTATTTTTTGCATTGAAAGTTCTTAGTCTAGATGCATATATGTAAATACACACTCATGGACACACAGCAACACGCATCTTTCAGCATCTTTTAATTATAAATCAGAGTCAATAAGTAACCCATAGAGAATATGTTCATCAGTTAAAAACTCATGCTTCTGAGCTGCTATTGGCAAAATTAATGTTTAATATATTTACATGAATGCATAGATATCATTTTATCCATGTTGTTATTCTTCAGGATATATATTTTCAACTTTTACTCATTCTGGAATTTACTGGTTTCACTAAGAGAAGATGGTTTAAATCCTCCTCTCACTGCTTTGTAACACAACCACAATGATTACCCCCACTAGATAGATGGCCAAAACATCCAGAAACTGTGCAGAGAGAACAAAACATTTGACAGAAAGAGACACACAATGCGAACAGGGCCAGATATCAACTCTAGGAAAATGACTGTACTATGCATTTTGTAAAACATATTGAATTATAAAAATCATAATTAAAATGATACTTCAACATTTACACTTAAAGAGTAGACATTTTCTGAATATATTAATAAAGAACAGGTCAAATGAAGATGTTTAAATGGTGCTCAAGGTCTAGATTATTTATTTTTGTAAGTCTTAAATTAAGAAACCAATATATTTAATTATAAACTTCTTATACATCATGTATTTAATAATTTCCTAGTAGTTATTTCATTGTTTTAACATTCTGAGATTACTAGTGAGAAGACCTTCTATGTTTCACATTTTATTTTACCTTAACATACATAGTGAATGTTTATGCATAGAATCATCATGCTTGAGCAAAGTACAAAAAAGATAAAAAGGATCTCTCATGTAGTTCGGTGACATATATGTACACTTTTGTGTTTTTTTTTCTTACCACTCAGACTGTTCTCTCCCTCTTACTCTTCCAAAGGAAGAGAGGAATGATCATCAGTGGCTATTGGCAGTTGCAAAAGCAGCACCAAAAGGCAGCTTCGTGCTCAGGAGAGAACACTGGGCCTCCTCCTTGTGGTGTGGGGTGCTCTACACATTCAGAGAAACTTCTCTAGTACTGAACTATAGAAATGGTCCCTGAAAGTACAGTCTTTACTGTTCTGTTATTGATATTTATCATATTTATATTTCCATGTGCATAAGTACATGGAAGTCCAAGAAAGAAATTTTACAAGTCTTATGATTCAAATTTTATTAACAAAGAATCTGGAATTGAAGGAAATTGAATAACTTGTCCAGGTAATTTTGCTTCTAAGTGATAAATTCAGGATTTTTATTAAGTATTCCTCCTATTGCTCAAATCCAAGATTTTAGTTGAAAGATATCTAAAACTTTTTCAATTTATTTTATTTTTTCAATATAATTAATTTTTGAATTGGCAATACATATCATAGAACACATTTCAAAATACTAAAGACTGTCTATAGTCTGAAATCTATCTCCATCCTAATTTTGCAATCCAACTTCACAATTCCCATTCCTGGAGCAAATCCATCTTCTGTAGAGACTGCTTCTTGTATAATTTATGTAATCTCTTATCTTGGTTGAAACTGATATATATCATGTTTAAGAGCTGTTTTTAGCTTTTTTATGTGTTTTGCTTCTTTGGACCATTTTTCTATTGGGTGTTTAGGTGTTAGAGCATTGATTTTAGTTCATTCCTCTTTATAAGTAAGAAAATTACTCTTTTACCTGTGATTTTAGTTAGAAATCATTTTTTCACAGTTTGTCAAATGCATTTTGATTTGTTTTTGTTTTTCTTCTAGATATTTAATGTAATTTATATGGTAGTATTTATGTCATCATCCATTTCTACATTGCGGAGAAGCTTTGCCCAAAGAGCTCCCCCCACCGCCACTGTCCGCCATGGATGAGAATAAGTCTACCATGATCTGCTTGGGGAGGAAAGGTGGCTGATCTCTGGAAGGAGAAAGGCCAGGAGCCCATTCCTCAATGGGCTTTTATTTGGGTTCATTTGCACAGGATTACAGATAAAGCTCATTAAACATTGTCAGTCAGTAAGGATCAAAAAATAGATAACAATGAATTCTGAGGGCCTATTGAGTCAGGGTCAGATAGCTAAAGAGCTGTAAAGCTTTGAGGAACAAACTCACTTCTTGCTTGGACCCTTATCATTTAATTGAGAGCATTCTAAGCAAAGCAGATTTCACAGGATTTTACATATTCCTTCTTAGGCCTGATCGCCTTGGGAAACCTGCCCTTTCCAGCACAGGGTTGCTCTACCCTCTCATTGTTTTAGGATTAGGTGGAGCAAGGGAAGTAAGGCAGCCAAGAGATTAGGAGACTTCTCCCAGACAGAATGAGGACTCAGGCTTTGTCAAAGATGAGGGGCGAGGGCCCTTTGCCCTCTTTTGCTGTACCCCCCAAAGTCCTTCCTTGGGGGCCTCCCATGTGATTGTGCCTATCTTAGGTAATTCTCCCCTTGGGGAATCTTACCCATCATTGGCTAACCAACCAAGCACTGGGGGCCAGTTATGGAAAGAGGAGCAGAAGCAGCGCTCCTGCCAGGGAGATAAGCTTTTGTCTCCTTGGTGGCTTAGGGTCCAAGGTCACTTCCTCAACCTTAGCATTGGCGGGGGTTACAGCTTCTGAAACCAGGCAGGACGGTTCCCAACACTACATTATAACAAGTAATATGTACCTTCTTTTTAACTCTCTTTTAAGTATGGCAATTCTTTTTTAAATTTTACATATATTTCTGAAATTCATTTGCATAAGTTGGCTTATTCAATGCATTTCTTTCCTCAAAAAAAAATTGAAATTTATTAACATCATTCATCATATTAATTTAAATATCTTTATCATTCACTGTTTTGTGTATTTTTATTGTTGACATTGTTGCAGATGTTCCATATGAACTAATTTTTAATATTATGACCTCTTAACTGATTTTTCATATTTTCCCATTTTCTGTATGGTCTTTGGACCCCAAAACAGTGTGTTTCTTTAATGATCCTGTACAATGTTTCAATATGTAAGCAGAAGGTTTGGTCTATCATGTTATTCTCCTTTAACTTAGATTTTTTCTGAGTATTCTTGCTTGCCATTTTTTCCCTCCAAATTAATTTTGGAATAGTTCTGTAGTTTATTAAACTAAAAAAGCAATTGAATTTTTTTTGAAATTTAGTTACATTTAGAGATTTACTTTGGGAGAATTTACAACTTTATAGTAGCGAGTTTTTTAAATCCAAAAACATGGAAAGCCTTAATATTTTCTTTACATATTTGGGTTTTGCTGTTGTTTTTTATTTTGTGGCTGATAACATTTTATATAGTTTTCACACAGCTTTCACCTATTGTTTGCTAAAGATATCCCAGAGCATTACATTATTTTTGTTATTATAAATGAAGTCTTTTTTAGCATATCTCCTAAGCAGAAATTATTTTAAAATATGATGGCAATTGATTTTTATATATCTGCTCTCTACCTAAAAACTTCACTCTATATATTTTTGTAATTAAAAAAATAGTTGTCATTTTGTTTTTCAAGTATAAAATAATAGTATTGGTAAACAATGATGTTTATTTTCTCCTCTCATTTTATACTTTATTATGTTTCTTCTTAATAAACTGGATATTGCTATCGGGACATTGTTAAATAATAGAATCAGTCATGGAATTATTATTATTTGTTCCTTTAAAGCAAATTCTTAGGCATGTTGCTGGTAGTTAGGCATACAGATATATCTTGTTAATTAATTGTGTATCTCTTTTTAATTTTAAAGCTTTACCTTTAGAATATATTAAATTTTATCAAGTGAGCTTCTAGTGATAGTGGAGTGGATAATATAAACTTTATCTTTTATATATTTATAAAACATAATTTATTAAGTTATTTATAATGTTGAACCTCTTAGTTGTCTGGAATAAATATTACTCAGTTATGGACTATTACTTTTTATAAGATAATGCATTTTATTTTCTAATGTTTCATTTCAGATTTTTATAAGTGATATTGGTCTAAGGTTTTGTTGTTGTTTTTAAATTTTTGTAAAAATTTGGCAAAGTTCACTTACATTTTGTTGGCCAAATCCAGTCCAATGGCCAAGACTGATATTTCCAGAAAAGTGTCCACAAGATGCACTATAGTTACATGGCAACAAGGAACTTTTACTTGAGAAGAGGGATTGATAGTTGGAAATAATAATACAATCGTGTACAACTCTCCTTACCATGTTTTCTCCCTGCCTTTCTCCTCCTTCTTGTCTTTCTCTCCATTCTCCTTCTTTCCTCCCTGCCTACTTTCCTGGTGTTATGTATTCCGTAGGTTTGGATAATTGTCTAAGTGACCTGTGTCCTACAGGGTAGTATCCTACAGGGTAGTTTCACTGCTCTACAAATTCTCTGTACTCTACCAATGTATCCCTAAGTCTTAGCAATCACTGATCCTTAAAATCTCTTCATAGTTTTTTCCTTTTCCAGAATGTCATACAGTTGGAATCATACAGGATGTAGTCTTTTCAGACTGGCTTTCTTTACTTCATAATATGTCGTTGGGCTTCCTTTTTTCAGGCTTGGTAGCTCATCATGTTTTGGCAATTAATAATGTTCTACTGTCTGAATGAATCACAATCTATTAATTCAGTACTTACTGAAGGACATCTTGTTCACTTCCAAGTTTTAGCAATCAAAAATAAAGCAGTTATTAGTATCTGTATGCAAGTTTTTGTGTAGATCTAAGTTTTGAACTCCTTTAGGAAAATCCCAAGGGTCATGATTACTGGATTGTATGGGAAGAGGATGTTTAGTTTTGTTCAGAAACTGCCCAACTGTCTTCCAAAGTGGTTGTATCAGTTTGTATTCCATCCAGCAATGAATGAGAGTTTTTGTTGCTCTACATTCTTGCCAGCATTTCATGTTGTCATTGTTTGGGATTTTGGCCATTTTGATAAATATGCAGCAGTATCTTATTGTTTTAATTTGCACTCCAATGATGACATAAGACATGGAGCACTTTTTCTTATGCTTACTTGACATGTGTATATTTTACTTGGGAGGTACCTGTCAAATTCTTTGGCTTATTTTCTAATCAGGGCTCTTTAATTAAGAGCTCTTTATAAATATCTATTTTAAATATTATACACATTTTAACAACATTTATTAAATATATCTACTTTAAGGATTGTAAAATACAAAGATACCTAAAAATTATTTCTGCTAAAAAGAAACACAAAGTTTAATGTTGAGAAAGACAAGTTAACCAATTATTATAATACAGAGTAATAAACATAAAGTTATGTAATGGGAACACACTCAATGGACACCTAACTAAAGCTATACCCATATAGAAGGAAGTATCATCAAATACGCTCTCATGATTTTATACCTGAAATTAGAAGACATTAAAATTGCACTGATTAGATAAATGAAGGTCAGCACATTCAAGAGAATAATGATATTATAATCTTAGCCATGAAAGTTAGCTACAAATCTCTATTAAAGAAAATTCAAGTAGCTAAATATGGCTAATAAAAATACAGCACATATGTAGAGAGAGATGAATCCAGATTATAAAGAATCTTATTTGTTTTGGAAGATATTTGGAATTTTATTTTGGGATGATAAAAACACTTTTTGCTTGGTTTTAGGTATAGGCATGCCATGATGAGATTTAAACTTTTGAGAACTTTAACAGCAGCACGATAATCAAGTGAATAATATTCAGTAAAAAGTTTTAAAACTTCAAGGGGCCCCAGTGGCAGCAGATGCATACACTTTTGGGAACCTGTTATATTTTCAGAGCCATATGTCCCATAACCACCATGTCCATGGTTATAGGAATGGATGCAAAATGGGTAGGCAGCAGTGGGTATGTTGTTCAAGTGAAATAAATCCATCCCTGTTAAGAGACTTCTGCCTAGCATTGACTATTGTCTTGATTACAGCCTATCCAGCTTGAAGTTTTAGCAATAACCATCTCACAATGTGAACTGAACAACTGAGATATCTAGCTATTTACATGAAAATTGAATTATATAGAACTAAAAACAGTCATAGAGTGATTTAGAAACATGGCAGACTAAATTAGCATAGACTACCCCAACTCCAATATACAAACGGAGATATTTTGGATAAATCTTACCATTTATAAATAAATAACCTTAAGATTTAACATAACATAATTATATAACTTTTGATTCTGTTTTTCCTAAGGGAAAAACTACTTAAAAACATTTTGTAGGAAAACATTTCGACAAGACCTTTTCTTTAATTATAATAAAATAAAGAGAACTTCTCTGTAGAAGTCATGTTCAGTGTAGTGCCAGAGAATGATCCATCAAGGATAACCAGAAAGCAAGAAGTTATTATGACTTGCAAGAGGGGAAAGTAGTCAGAAAAATAGAAATTTTTTCACTAGCAGACAGTTTCTGTTTCCTAAACAACAACAACACAAACAAATAATTAAAAAAAACACACCATATATCACTCTAGTAGTAAGGTCTCCAAAACAGTAGAGGAGAAACCATGATATAAAACTATAATCAACTGCAAGTTAACCCCTTGAAATGAGAAGAGATATAATATATGCTTATGGATGTAAGCAACAAAATGATATCTAAAAGGACAGAATAAAAAATAGATTAGGATCTTCAGATTCAGAAAGAGAAATAGCACTTTAATATAAGCAAAAAAGTAAACAGACTAGATTCCTACTTAAAGTTTTCACTTAAAGATATCTGTAATGATTTGGATGACATTTGCCTATTAACTGAATTGTCAAAATTGACTAATGACTTTTTCTTTTTTGTTGCTTAAATCAACTTTTTAAAATAAATTTATATATTTTTATTATTACAACTATCTACATTTAGGCAGATCTTATTGAGAGGATTTTTATACCACCACTCCTTACAGATGAACCAAATATAAGGACATACTATGAAGAATTCTAACCTAATAAATTTAGTTTAAAAAATTTGTATTAAAATTCTAGAACCATTATTTCACAGATTAAGTGAAACTGTAAAATGTGCCATCTGTTCAGTCTGCATTACATGTTTAAATTCATTATATAAGATATTTGTGAATGTATAATATATGCCATAAACCTATGCATGTTTGAGAGAACAAGGGAAAGCAATTGCAGAAACAATGGTGCAATAAGAAAATTTATGTAAGAATTATCATGAAGTATGGATATAAACCAGACTATTATTTTTAAGGACACTGAAAAAAAACAGCATGTGAACATAGTTAAGACTTTCTACATCCCAAGAGGTACACTTAAATTTGCTCGTGGCATTTAAAAATATTCATACTATCCTCAGGATAGAAAGTTGTCAATGTTCAAGTTAGAGTTAGACAGTTCATGTTTTCAAGATCCAATCAACTTGCAGCACATTTACTTGTACATAAAAACCTAGTTTTATATTTTGAAATAATTTTTTCAATATTTTATTTTATTAACTTGTATAAGAGAAAAATATACTTTATAAGTTAGAATGACATTGATTTTCTAATTTTTTATTCCTAACAAGATTATAATAAAATAATACATCTGACTGGAAATAATAAACTGTTCTCATTAATCCTATAAATATTTATTGAACATTTAACATGTGTCAGACATCATGCGACCTTGGATATACAACACAGTTATCCAGGCAGAGTCCTTGCTGCCCTAGAATTCATATTATGCATTATAGAATTGTTAGCAGAAAGAAAAAATCTTAACAAAGATTTCATATGCCAGGTGGTTGATGTGTTATGTGACACAACATAAACAAGGTAAGAAGACAGTGAGTGATGAGGTAAGAAGTGTCATTTTGAAGGCCCCTTCTGATAAGGTGATACTTTGGCACAAGCTTAAATAAAAAGTGAGAAATTAGGCAAAATAAATATCAAGGAGAAAGGAGATCTGAGCTTAGGAAACATTCTACAAATATTTATGAGCTCCAACTAAATGTAACACCCCACTGATTGAACTTATGGAGAAAAGTGTTTGTGATCTAGTTTTAGAGACAAAATGTGTCATGAAAAAAATATTTATTATCAAATATGACTGGATAACTCAGTGAGAACATTTTCATAGACTTTGAAAGCTATAGATAGCATCTCTACAGAATAGAGAACTCTTCCCACATTACATTTTTTAGCGAAATTTTTTAACCTTTAAGAGACCTTTCTCCAAAGGAAAGACTGTGTCCTGTTCACTATTGAAGTTATGGATGAACAACTGTTACATAAGTTGTGTTCTGAGGAGCTTTGTTGAATGAATAAATAGATAGATAAATGCATCGATGACAAAAATGTAACCATATCTTTAAAGATGCATCATGTTTGGTGGCAAGAAAGTAATCAATAATTCCAAGTCAGGGGACAATGTCAAAGTGATGAAAGATACATAGTATGTTGAATTGACGTTAACTGTACGAGAAGCAGAGAAATAAATTTAGAAAAATCCTACTCTGTTATTTAATGGTAGCCATGATCTCATCTTTAAGTATCATCAATAAATGTAAGACTATAATGAAGGTCAAAATAAATATGGAGCTGGTATTTTATCTAATATTTATATGGACATAAGAATGCAGCATCACTAAGGTGAGATTACTGTTCATTAAATAATATAAAATATATTTTTTTATTTTTGGAGAAAGGTATAATACAACCTATGTGCTTATTGTTTGGTTCTATCTGTCTAATACCCTCCTTGAGAATCCATTTTAATTAAAAATAAAAATTAGTCACAAAAATAAAGAATCAGACAAGTCACATTTCTTGCATTCTTTTGGACTATTTTCTAACCCTCTTGACAAATCACATTTCATGTGATTTTTAAAATGAATGCATTTAAATTTATAAAAAGCCAGAAGTAGTACTTATCATTTATAATTTTAAAGATGAAATTTACCTTTCATTGAATTTGTGTTTTTGTTACGACTTAGCTTATACTATGTATGTGAGACATTATAAAATTTATGACCTTAATTAAACAAATATTACAAACACTTTCAATAAAAATTAGTAAATGCAAGCAATAGTATTTTGGTAGTTATTTGTTAATTCGATTTTATCTCAAGTAAAATATTTTTAAAAGATGTAAATGTTCTATATAAAAGTCACTATAATTTTTTTAGGTGAGATGATCTTAACATATTGGTAAAAATAAAGTTTAAAATGTGTTTATGTGTTCAGAGTCTCAAAATTGTACTCACTGTTATTCGAAATGTATTCAATAAACCCCTTCTAGTTCCAATATTTTAAATTGTTTCCTAAACACTGAACAAGAATAATATTGAAATAAAACATTTACTATTCAGAATGTTTCTTTGTCTAGAGATGGGAAAACTTCAATGTCCAAATGTTAGATAATACTTCAATGGATGCGGTTGGAAGAACACAGTGGGTGAGTTCACATTTGTGAGATTCTCTGGTCACTGTTGTATAACTAAGTAGTTTAGTATTCTAGCTGATTCCAGGTTTGCCTTGCAAACAAGGGCACAACTGGGAATTGCAGTATGTCTGGTACTTGGGGAAAGTTTCAAGGAAAATTCTTCCTCATATTTTAACTGACAATGGAAGATAAAGACTGTTATCGGAATGTCATGTAAGATTGGAAGACTCTATTATTCCAAACACAGAAGACAAGCTAGTCCTGGTGTTAAAGCTGCTTTATTTCTGCAGGAGTCTCTGTTCTTGCTCTTCATGTTATCAATTATTTCACATTACATATAGAGATTCTGGCATCCATCACCTCCAAAATGAACATCATAAAGACTACACTATTTTTAGGTAGGACAATCATCAGAGCTTAAAAACTTTGAGTAAATGAATATAAATTCATGCAATTTTGTATGTGTTTTTAATATAAAATATTTATTAATAAAGTTATTTTGACAAAAATCTTTTAAAGTCAGAAATGTTATTTACGGCTTTAAACAAGATTTCTTAGAATATGGTAGTTAAATGATGTACATTATTCTTTCTGTAACCTGTTTAATGACATAACAGAAGACCATACTGGCAAGCCTATCCCAAAATTAAAACAAGTGATAACAACAAAAAACTAAGCAATATAGTGGATTCACTGCCTTGGAATGAAGCAGTTTATGTATTTGTGTTGTGCTTAATGTAACACATAAAAACACAATACTGTAACATATAAGACTATTTTTCATTGGAAAAAAATAACCTACTTCAAAAACTTACAATAACAAAATGACAGTACATAAGCCAAAACATCAATTCACTATAAGACAATCTATGAGTTAGGAAGCTTTTCTTTTAAAAGCAGAGACAAAAACAAAATAAAACTGTTCAGTATATAAAACTTATAGGTTGTAATAAAATCCAAATGTTGACAAAATTATTCACTAAATGTGGACAAATAACATTCATTAATTTAATTTATACTTATCACTTGAATTTTTAAAAGTGTGATTGGATTTTGATAATTTGAAATTAAAAATGTATAGAATTTTCCACATTGTTTTAATTAGAATTTCAAAATATACCCAAAGATTTCATATTTTATGTTAATGGATTATAAAATGGCACAACACTAAACATAATAGCAAGATTCTAAATATAATTTAAACTGTATTATTTCCTTTGGGTGTATTGAATTAGGCCATTATATTTCCTTTATTGAGTATAAAAAAGAATGATTCAGAAATAAGATATAAATGATTATGATGATAGAAAAGATATGTCAAAATGTCATAGGTGCTGAGAAGGTAATAACAGAGGGTATAAAATGCATCAAATCTCATTTTTGCTGCTTTATTTAGAAATTGAAATTCTGAAAGTTTTTGTTGTACATGAATCTGTCTCTCACAGTTTTGAAAGCACTTGACATTTTCTCTGAATTGAAGTGCATCAACATTTTAAAAATATTGCTCCCCCCAAAATTACATATATGACTCTTCAATATATGATAATAGCTATGGAGATGACCTAAACATATTGCTACATAAACTTGTTATTTTCAACATATAGAAATAAGTTTTGTATTGAAGAAAGTTGAGAGAATTACTGTTTAAAATCCACTTTTATAATATGTAATGATTTTTTCTTTTAATAAAGAAAGGGTTCCTTTAAATGTTGTAATTGAAAATTAAGTGCCAACTATGCCACTAAACGCTATGCCAAACTCTAAAGTTTCATTGAGACAGGCTATCCTGAATAGTATGGGTTATTTATCTTAGGAATTTTATGTAATAGCTGTCTAGGTTCTAATAGTACTTTCCAGTGTCAACTATAAACAAAATCAACAGACCTTTATACCAAATATCTTTTATGAATCTGTTCTGCTTTCTTAAAGTCATTTTCATGTTTGGAATTTAGAAGTTTGACTTTCTTTATAATGTTGTTTTCTGACGAAATTACAAAGCTTGAAAATTATTTATGAGAAGATGTTTCAATATACTAGCACAAATATACAACAACCTTTACACTTTTGGCATTCAGAAAACAAAGTGAAAATAAGAAATTTCTTACTTTGAATCTTTAATTTGTATAATAATTATTTTTACAGCAAGTGATGTAGTGTATGCACCAGAGCAGAGAAAGTGTGATCTGTGTATATAAATGCCAAATACATGCATATTGACTCAGTCATTCATTCATTCATCAACCAGTCAAAATATACTTTATGAGCATCTGTGTATAAGGCATTGTCCTGTCTTCTATGTACAGAGAAATAATTAAGGCAAGGTTTTGATTTTAATAAAGCAGTGGTCTAAGGTGGGAAATACAGATATAGAAACAAAGTAACAATGATACTGTATAAATGTAAATAAGCTATATTAGTATAAATATAAATAATGTCTAAAGCAATGTGATGATTCTCAATTGCCAAGAAAACAATACACCTTTAACCTGTGAAATATCCCTACCTAAGAATATTCAGCATGAAAAATTTATGGTAGGTGTTCCACATTAGTACCAACAATAAGATTGGCTATGCTTTATTGAATGCTCACTATGCACAAAGTTGTTTTCTACCCATTTTTAAATGCATTCTTATCACTCAGTTAGGCACTCTTATTAAATCCTTTTCATGGTATGGCAAGAGATGCACAGAGAAATTTTACAATCTCACCTTGGTAACACCACTAAAAGGTAAAAGAGCTAAAATTTGAACCCAAGCAATCTGGCCACAGATCCCATGTGCTTATCAATGCCCAATACAGCATAACTTTGCCCAGCCTCCGTAAAAGCAAAGGAAAGAAAAGGGAACTTTCTTTTGACATCCCATAGTTAGAAGAACCAGATAACTCTTTGTACAAGATCAATGCTTAAACTACTGGTTTCAAGTGAGGAGAGGTATGTACCACATAATGTTTTAGAGACAAATTTCATGCAATTAATACATGTGCATTGAACACTTGCTATATTCCAAGCACTTTTCCCTGCTTGCAGAATATACCAGAAAACAAAAACAGAGAGACATTTTACTCCTGCGCAGCTTATGTCACAGGAAGCTTACACTGCAGACAAAAAGAACACAGCCACCGTCATCAGCTAGTATAGATCTTTCCTAGTAACAACCACTTATATTTGCTAATAGTTTCCCACAATCTGAAATAAGTGTTAAATCGCATGAACTCAATTGCCACTTCAGTAATTTCATAGAGATAAAAAACATTTTAAAGCTTCGAAGCCACAAATCTCTGAGATTTATTCCACGAACATCTGCCCACAACTCTTTCAAACCATTTTCATTTATTCCCATCAATTAATCAATCATTGTGTAAGTTGCTGTGTCTCCACATTTGTAACTGATCTCCTGGTGTCTACTTAGTGGTTGAGTCATCACCCTTAAACATCAAGAGTCTCTTTTCAGACCAAATAGAGATGACTGGGTTATAGTGGATGACAAGTTATATAAAAAATATTTATGTGCTTATATAGCTAAGTAGGTGACTAGATTCTGACAATTGAACAGTGATAAAGCTCATGTACTGGAAATTAAAATTAAACTAAAATTAAATCAGAGCTCTTAAGTATTTTTTAATTGTATTAAAAAGCCCAAAGAATCCATGTGAGTTTGACTCTGGGCTTTCTTTCAGGCAACAAGGTCCTCAAACTGCAGGTTGCCCTTCTGTAGTAGTGTTATAACTATTCAACCCTAATTCATGCTACTCTATAGAGCCCTACGGTGACAATTATTTCTGAATTCATTAGTAAATGGAAGTCTGGTATGATGACAAAGCTGGAAGGGCTGTGTGTGTGTTTTTCCTGGCTGCCTGAAGAATCCCTCATGGCAGATAATAATATGTCATCTCTAATCTTACTTCCTATTTCTAACATGTATTTTCATTAACCCTTATTTTCCATTGTATCCTTTCTTCTGACATAAGATTTACTTTGGTTCTACAGTAATTTTGAGTGACTCCATGGGAGGTTAAACTGATGAAATAAATTATGTTACCAGTGTGCACAAAAAAAAAAGAAAAAAAAAGGCTCTTTATAGATCATTTAATAGACGGAAAAGAAAATAATCCTTCCTTGCTTTAAGTGAACTTTTCACCAAATTTACAATTTTACCCGTAAATCCTGGGGGATGAAGGATCATGACGTCAGGTGATACAACAATAATTTCCTCTGAAAGATAAGAACACAGATGAAGGACTCACAGAGGCATTACTTTCTGCAGAGACTGTAACAACATAGACTGAGTCCTAAGAAAAAAAGAAACTTTACAAGCTGAAGAACATATAAACAGCTAAATGAAACATAAATAAAGTGCAGCAGCAATTATGTAAAGGCAGGCATATGCAAAGAAGTGTTGTCAGAATAAGCACCAGTGCAGAAAGAAGGCTAAGTCAGGGAGGTTTGTGTCAAACAAGACAGTTTAAATTCAGCCTGTCAGCAAACAGGGATGCCTGTCAGTTTGCAAGGGATATTTTGCTTTCTTTGGACAACAATGCTCTTCTTCTGTTATAAATGACATTACTTAGCTTGACATAACAAGATGCTTTAAACAAGGCACTTAGGGGAAGAAGCATTTCTCTGATTAACTCAAGTTGAAACAGGTAAGATGGATAAGAGGAGAAAAAACACAAATAGCTCATTGGTATGAGCAGCAGATTGACATACACAGAAAAGGCTGTGATGGAGTAAGTGGAGATATGCAGCATGTGGCTATCTTAATAACCCAGTTTGACTCGCTGCAGGGCCAAAGTTTACCATTTGTGAGGAAATCTCATTCTTGATGGTAAAAAAAAAAAATAAGGAATGAACTAAAGCTGGCTTATTTAACATAAGAAAAAGCTTTTAAGTTATCACAGATGTTTTAAACAACAAAGATTCTAAGATCTCATCTACTTTAAGTTTATTCTTTATTAATATTAATAATACTAAGGATTAACTTCTATTAAGCATTTACTAAGTCATAGGCATTATGCTTAATGCTTTTATACCTATAATTCTCTCAAAACTCCTATAATGTGAGCACTGAACTTTTCTTCATTTTAGCGGTGAAAAACTTGAATGCTTAAAGAAATTGTCAATTGCCAAAATAATATAGCCAGCAAATTACACAGCCTGGAGATCTGTGTCTTAACATCTCATGCTTAATCACCCTGCTGGCAAATGCTCCTTTGCACTGCTGCGACAATTCTTTCATCATTAGCACCACGTAACTTATATGCAACATTTTAATCATCTTTTTTTGAAAAGTTCATTTTTTAGCTTGATGTAAGCCTTTTCTCACATTTTCTTATATTTTAATAGAGGCTTTATTACCGAGGATCAAATGACAGCAATTCACATTTGCAAGACAACGATCACAGCCTTCACATTCTCTGAGAGAAGCTTATGTTGCTTCACACTCAGTGGACATTATTTACTGTTAAATTATGATTGAACTCCTGTGGTATCACACATTATATTTCACACTAAAGTCAAATGAGCTCATTGTGATTAATGTTGCTACAGTGAATGCCAAAGAAATTAACAACAATTAACTATTCATTGTAAAGGGTGACAGATAATTAGTGCTATTAAACAAAAAGGTACATTTTAAGCAGTCCCCATCATATGTTCATTTGGTGCCATTACAATGCTGATCAGAATGAGTTTCTGTGGCAATCACACAGCCAGAACACCGAGGTCTGCCAGGAGTCTAGGGCCTCAAATTTTGATAAAGAAAAATTCCATCAAGTTTTTGGAATTCAGTCAAATGTGCATAAAGCATGGCTTTCTTTCATATATGCATATATATATAGTTTGTATATGTATTTCATAATTATGACAGAAAATGGTGTACTTTGGTCATTTTTAGTGAAAGATTTGACACATCTAGACAGTAACATTCAAATATTAAAACAAGCTTAGAACACTCTAAAATAATAAATATTTTATTATTCATTATGAGGCACATTAACTTGTAATCCTGTGTCATTTCAGACAGTAGTATCTGCTTCAAGGATGTGATAAAACGTGGAAAAAATGAGCATCGTGTGTGCGCCCTGTGTAATGGTGGGCAGTTTCTGAACGTTGTAAGGGAATGGCTTTGTAACATTAGTAAGTTTTTCTTTTTCACATTGACCAAGACAATGAGTTAAATACTTAACTTACCTTTTTGTGACTATCACCCTTCTGATGGACTAAGATGATAATTTTTATCCAGGAACAAAAATGGCACTTAAATAAGTGAATTATTATCATTACCTCAGAAATAAAAATAAAATCAGAAGTACAACTATCATCCATTTTCAATTTGGTCATTTATAAAATGTGGTAAAGAACACATCATGTAAAATCTACTCTAGTAACACATTTTTCAGTGTACAATAGAGCGTTGTTATTTTTTCATTGTTGTACAACAGGTATCTAGAAATGAATTAGGTAAATTTCAACTTGACAAAAATGTTTTTGGATGCATAATTTATGGACTTTTCCAGGTGTAATTCTGTTAGCTAAACCAGCTGACTGTAATATTTAAATAGTTCAACCACCTCTGAATCATGCAAGCCAAGAAGTGAAGAAGATTGGACAACATTTAAACGATAAAGTCCTAAGGTTTACAGGATTTAACACCCATCACAAAGTTCATTTCCACAAGTCCGCATCACAAGCAAAATGCAGCTGTTCCACGTTGCTTTCCCCAAATCATTATTGACAAAGGAGACTATTCAGTGACACCAAACAGATCTGTATTTGCTGAGTAATGTGACACTTCTGGGAAAATACTATTTCTGAATTTGACATGATCTTCATTACCTCAGCTTGAAAACTTCTGATGTCTTTTAAGCAAGGGATATTTCTAAGAGAATTATATAATTAACTGAAATGCTCTATTTTCCCTCATTTTAAATGATGAATTTGTTGTCTCTCAAGCAGAAGGAAAAAGGTTAATAGTCATATCACTCATTTCCCTGAAAATTTCTTTCGATTAGAAGTGAAATAAAGTATCCCAAAGAAAAATCAAATTTTATTTATTTATGTATTGTAACATCTGCTACAAAACAGAGAGCTAACTTAGTGAATTTGTTTAGTAGAGCTGGGAGTGGGAAGGTGTGGGAGATATAGAGACTTAAAAATTTAAATTTCTGTGACCACCAATTTACAAATCAACTGTGTCTTTATTGGAGAGAATTGAAGGCAGCTAATCAGTGCTGTGCCTTACCAGTTTTAAATTACAGCCATGAGCCCAATAATGACATTTCAATCAATGAGGGAATGGATATACAATGGTGGTATACCTGAAAGCCTAAGTGTATATAGTAGGCTGTACCATCTAGGTTTGTATGGGTGCATGCTATGGTTTTTGCACTATGAGGAAGTTTTCTAATGATGAATTTCTCAAAATATATTCCTTTTGTTAAATTGAACATGACTGTGTTCCATTCTAAGAACTACTTAATAACATACATTGTATGAAGCCCTGCAGAATTCTGATTAAAACTGGTAGAGGATATAATATTGTAGTTTTTCCTGTTTTTTTTTTTTTTATAGGCTATAATGTTCCTGAAACAATTCTTGGGACATTACACTGAGAAAAACCTTAATATTAACCTTACTACTGGATGATTTTCCAAATCAGGAGTCAGCAAACTATAGCACTTTGGCTAAATCCAGCTCAAAACCCATTGTTGTGTTTTTTTAAATAAAATATTATTGAAACACAGCCACACCCATTTGAGTTGTTACCATCATTTGTGGCTGCTTTCATACAAAGGTTGATTAGAGAAGTTCCTGTGGAGATCTTATGCCTCAGAAACCCTAAAATAGTTATTATCTGGCCTTTTACAGAGAAACTGTGCGAGCCCTTGAACTCTCTATGACCAATGTTGGCTGTGTGGTAATGAAGCTTCAGATTGATCACTTCAGAGATATCTCATTAGTGCAAATAATCAGAAGATCCTAGGACAGAGGAAGTCTAAGGAAAGACCAATAAGTTGTTTAAGATTTGAAGGTTCTGAAGAATATATTAATGTAGAGAATTAGGTTTATAATCCTTCTAGTCTCCAGTATTGAATTAGAGTTCCAGTTTTGTCTCGGCATTGCCTTGCATCCAATCAAGGGTGCATCACCTTTGGAAATATGGAATCTCTTGAATAATGCACATGTTTTCCCTTAGATATCTGAGTCTCCTCATGAGGTTCTTTCTGCTCTAAGTGCCTGTTTTTCTTCCCAATCTGTCACACAGACAGCAGGCAGAAGAACCAGGATTAAAACTCATATAGGAGCCTTTAGGCCTAAGATTTTTCCATTACAGCATGTTGCCCATCCTACATACTGGGCAATAGGTTTCATTTAATCAATACACACATAAATGCATGTTTGTGTGTGTGGTGTGTACATTCTACAGACATATTTATACATACATATTCTGAGTATATGTATATATGTTTGCAATAAAATAGATAATATATATTGCAAAACTGTAATATATAGTATGTATACCATATATTGCTTGGTATAAGTGAATTTAGGAGTAGAACTACACATTATATATATTAGTCATATTACTCCTATTATGTATATATCCCATATACATAATCTTATATACAGTCTATTACATGTCAGAACTATTCCAGGCTCTAGGATTGACTATTTTAGTTTGTGATCAGTAGCAAAAATACAAACCCATATGGAAGGATTGGGAGCAGTTGCCATTTTAAACAAGTTGGCCATGGAAGGTCCCAAGAAAAGCTAACTTTGGAAAAAATCTAGCAGAGGGAAACCTGTGAGCCCAGAATTTTTTGAAGCTGATGATCCAGGCAGAGGTAAGGGCAACTAAGGGATCCCTGAAGTGTGAGAGTGGCTGGAATATTCTAGTAGAACAGGGAGGTCTGCATGGTAGGGGCCCAGAGAAGGAGGGAGAAATGGGAACTAAATTATGAAGGGCCATCATGGCCATTTTACGGATTTAGGGCATTACTCTGAGTGAGAAGGAAATGATTGAGAGGGATTGGATATGTAATTATGGTTGTTGTTGTATATATATGTCATAAATTCTCCTCTTTCTCCTTACTTTGTTACATTTTCAGAAATGCTTCATAATTTTCTCTAATTGATCTCCACTGAGTGTAGAGATCACTTGCCCTTTGGTTTTCTGCTACCCCATTACCCTGCCAAGTCTATTTGGTAACCATCTGTTACTGAAAGTTCACATGCATAAATATTTTGCTTACTTTTCTTCATAAAGTGGTTGCTGCTTTTATACTATCACTATTCTTACTCTATGTTCTATAGATTATCTTTGATGTTCATATGTAGTCATGACAAACGAAATAGTTTGACAATACAATTTGCTCACATCTTGATTGGCAAAATTATTTTTGTGAAAGTCTATAAGAAACAATATTTGAAAATTAATTCTGGTAGCCATTTAGGATTTGGAAATTTGTATGAATATCATAGGCATCTTTTCACTGTGAAAAGTGAAGAGTACCTCTTCACATAGGTACTCTTTTCATTATGAAAACTACATTTTAACTTCTGATGGATCAAAGGAAACTGATTCACAGTCTTCCATCTTTGCTATGGGACCATACAGTTAAATGTAGTTATTTTGACACAGAAATGTCAATATGATGGTAAGAAAGATCACTTGTTAAAATGTTTGTTTCCCTTTGTGTTATTTTTTCATTTATTTTCCTAATTTTTTTCAATCAGATTTGATCCAAAAGTTCAAATCTTATTTCCTGTAATGTGTTCTGACAGAATTTTCAGTTTTATCATGAATGATTATTCCTATATATTTCTACTTTAAATCTCACAAAAACTATCCTATCGTTGTTCTAGACTTCATTTTCAGTCTGATTTTTTTTATTAAAAAGAAAGAAAACCCAAAGAATTATTATTTTAAACCTGCAGTTAAAGTGTGACCTATCTGGACTCACAGCACATTGAATATTATCAGAACTATCTTTTCTGCCTTTTATATATTTTTCATGACTTAGTGTGAGTTTAATAAATTGAACATAGATCTCTTAAGTATTCAAAAGTTTTAAAACAACTTAAAATATAAATGATAATTTTTAAAGCCCAGTGATTCTAGTGAAATTGGTGGTTAATCAGGATCAAACAAAATAAAATTTCCATTGAGCATGATCATTAAGTTGGAGGCAATAATAACACAGACTTCATTAGGCTGCTGTAAGGACTGAAGTTAATACATTATATACATTTTGAAAGTCAAATACTAGATACCGAATGGTATCAGTTGTGATGATAGTGATGATGGTGATGATTATAAGCATAACAAAGGAAGATGAGAATTTTTCAAGATAGAAACAGTTTGCTGTTATAGCTATTGCTTATAGTTAGCTTTTTAACAACTATTTCTGTAAATTTATAATTCCTTAATCTGTGTCCTCAGGGTGATTCTAATAAGTTTTTAGGAAGCTGCCAAAATTAGTTATTGTTCTGTTAATCATTGCTAATAAGAACAGTGAATTTTTTGGTTGTCCCATGAAAATTGTACTAATTAGAAATGTCTGAATTTGTGCATCTCCATGGAGATTAATTTATTCATCATAATCAGTTAATCACTGATCTTTACATAATTAGGTAACTTCTGGTAGAGAGGAAGACCCTTTACTAGAATGAAGGAGACTATTTTAGCAGACACTAGTGAAAATGGGAAGTCAACTCAAGACCATCTTTGAATGTGGCATTCATTATCGCATAATGATTAATGTGGAACCATTGTTGTCTCAGGTGAGAGAAGGCTTCAAGAAATATTTAGAAAATTGACTCTGAAAAAAGTACAATGGCCTTATGGATGGGCAGTATTTTTTTTATTTTATGAATTATTCAATAACTGACAGTAGTTGAAATTCACTTTATAAATAGGATCAGTATCTACTGCTTCCTCATGCAGCCTAACAAGATAGATCCCTTCAAATTATCTCTGAATGAGATACCCTGTTGTATTATTCTGCTTCTTCAATAGAGAAGGAAGGGCGGAACAGAGTAATACATTTTAATGGTGAATACTTTCAATCAGTTGAGCAATATAGATTCAAAGAATAAGTGTAAGCAAGAAGAACGCAATTGACACTAAAATCATTAATGTAATAGGCTAGTCAATAGATGTGTGTGGGGACGACTGTTCATTTAACCCCAAGCAGCTTTGTTTAAATTAACTAAAATAATTTTAAAATTTTATCCCAGAACTCCATTTTTAAAAGGCATTAAAATATGCATTTTAGGAAAAAAACAAATTCAATTGAGAAATATATACTGAAAGACAAGGAGAAGTATGCAAAGATATTGGTAATATTTTGGATTTATACATATCTATTAAACAAAAGAGTTGATAATTTTGGCTAATGTAAGATGTGAAAGTGATGCACCACCAAAATATTGGAGGATAATGTATAAATTTGGCAAAAAGTAGGTGCCACTAATTTTTGAGCATTTTCAGCACATTTTATACTGGAGTAGGAGAGCAGAATCACTGAAAATAATGGAACTGATTACAAATATTTTTAATTATCCTACTCATGTGTATTTTCAATACTGATACTATCCCATGGATTTCAATCAAATGTAATACTAATAAAACATCATTAATCAAAATGACATTCTAAGTATTTGCATTCACTGGTAGAATTTGTACATAAATTCAAAAATATATTTTTAAAAATCTAATGATCAGTACATTCTTTTAAAGTATTTATCATTATATACATTTTAACAAATTTGTACAGGCAGGATCTGAATATATCTCCCTCTATATAAATCTAATTTTATGTATTTTTTCTGTTTCTTGAGGAAGCTTTTGGTTTTAAAAATATATTGTTTTATATTCTGAAAGAATATAACAATTGAAAATATATTTAGTAATTATAATTTAATAAGAATCATAAAGTTCCCATTATTAATCTACCTTAAGGCAAAAGAGTAGGGCTTATAAACTTGAATATAATGACTATTTTCAATTCAACAGCCAATCAGATTTGTAAATGATTGTTTATTACCCAGGGACTTTATAGTAAATATGCAGCCCATATTAAAATCACAGCATAAACTTATTCTAATAATGGTTAAAATACCAATATATTGAATGTAATTTATGCTCTGTGTACTTTGACTTGAATGACACATATATTAAACAAAGGTGGCTTAAATAGTTATGTGATGATGTCAAATTTTGTTAATGATAGAAGAAATTTCAGATCAACTGTGATGTGAAAAAAATTCATGTAAAACTGAATAAAGGATTTCTGATGTCTAAGTCTGAGTATTGGCAGAATCTAGACAGGTCAGATTTAAAACAATGCATTGGAAATATTTGATATTTCAAATAGGTTATCATTCAGTGAAAGGGCAAGTGTATATAGTATTGCAGAAGTAAATAATGTTAACACTAAATTGGGGGGAGAAAAATATTTTTTTCATTTCTATCAATATGCATCACTGATTTTTTTGGTCATTGTCACCACAGAAATCTGAAATGAACTAGAACTAGAAAATTGTGCACAGAATTGGATCACAGAGGGTCCACATTGGCAACTGTATGTCCAAACATATTCTAGCACACCTGTTGCCAGAATTTTATTCATTAAACATTTATTGAGCATCTGATCTATCATGGCAGGTGTGGGAAAAGAGTAAGTTAACCTTAATCAAATGAGAACTCATAGTCTTATGGTAAGAAGACATGCAAGCACACTATGATGATGCAACATTATTTTTTTTTAATAAATGATGGCTACAGTGGGAGCCAAAAAATCAGATGTGATTAAAGTGGCATGGAGACATCTGGGAAAATTGGATTGAGGGCATACCGTTTTAACTAGATCAGAAAGTATAGAGATGAGTTTCAAAGTTGGACAATGCGTAAAGAAAATCTATAGGCAGAACTCTCTCTCTCTCTCACACACACACACACACAGGCTCAGAAACTGTGGTTAGAGAAAATATGAGAGAAATAAAAGATTAGTTGCAAACAAATTATGCAGATGATGTAGTATCTGGGCTTTGTTCTGTGAGTAATGTTTATCCATTGAATTTTTTATGCAGGCATTTTATGGTTAAAATTGTTTAATATTTTATTCCAATCCTTCACTTTCAGTCTGTGTAAGTCTTTTGTTCTGAGGTAGGTCTCTTGTAGGCAGCATATGTGTGGGTCACATTTTCTTATCCATTCAGCTACTCTATCTTTTGATTGGAGCATTTAATCCATTTACATTTAAGGTTATTATTGATAGGTACTTATTCATTGCCATTTCCCTCCCTTTGCACCTGTGTTCCTCTCTCTCACTATTTTTCTTCATTTCTTAAAGCAGCCCCTTTAGCATACCTTGCAGTGCTGGTTTGGTGGAGGTACATTCTTTCAGCCTTCCTTTGTCTGGGAAACTCCTTATTTTGCCTTCCATTTTAAATGAGAGCCTTTCTGGGTAGAGTAGTCTTGGTTGCAGGACTTTGCTTTTCATTACTTGGAATATTTCTTGCCATTCCCTTCTGTCTTGTCGTGTTTCTGTTGAGAAGTCAGCTGCTAGCTTATCAGGGCTCCCTTGTATATTACTTCCTTTTTCTCCCTTGCTGCCTTTAAGATTCTTTCTTTGTCATGGAATATTTCCATTTTAATTAGGATGTGTCTTGAAGTGGGCCTCTTTGGGTTCCTCTTGATTGGCACCCTCTGTGCTTCCTGGATTTGTATGACTTTGTCTCTCATCAAATTAGGGAAGTTTTCCATCATTACTTTTTCAAACAGGTTTGCTACTCCTTGCTCCTCTTCTTCTCCTTCTGTTATCCTTGTTATATGGATATTATTACATCTCATGTTGTCCTGTAGTCCCCTAACCCTCTTTGTTCTTTTTGAGTCTTTTTTTTTTTTTTCTTTTCTTGTTCTTTCTGGGAGTTTTTTTCTACCTTGTCTTCCAGCTCACTGATTCAATCCTCTGCTTAATTGAGCCTGCTCTTGATTCCTTCTGCTGTGCTCTTCAATTCAGAAATTGTATTTTTCATTTCCTCTTGGATCTTGATAGTTTCTATGTCCTTTTTCATGCTGATATAGTTTGGAGTAAGTTCCTCATAGCTTCCCTGTAGTTTTTGGTAATTTTCAGTGACTTCATTGAGCTTCCTTATAACCATTGTTTTGAACTCAGTATCTGATAGTTGCCTTGCCTCTACTTCATTTAGCATTCTTTCTGAGAATTCCTCCTTTTCTTTTTTTTGGGAGTTGTTTTTTTGTATTCCCATTGTTTGTGAGACTCTTCTTATTTGCTTCTGTTTCTTAAATGGATCTGTTTTGACTCCCTGAGTTTGTGGTTTGAACTTCTATGGTAGGAGACCTGTGAGATTAACTGGTGTAGTCTTCTTGATATCCTGAATTTGATGCTCTTAGGATGCCCTTTATGTTGGATCTCTGGATGTAATTGTGTTTTAATTGTTGTTGGGTCATTCTTTGGTGGGTCCTTCCCTCCACCTTGTTGACTGAGAGTCACTCTGCCTTCAATGTCTTGTATACTGTAATGCAAGTGCTGCCAGAACAAAACCACAAAGCCCAGGAAACAAATCTACATCTGCAATAATATCCCATTCCCTCTGCAATCCCACTATCAATAGCAAATGAACCAGTACTAATAAAGGTGTAAAGAGATTAAGACTATTATAAGAAAGGAGAGAAATAAGCCATAGTATAAAATTTAGTGAGTTAATATGCACAAACTTAATGGATAAGAAATGAAGATTAGAAAGCTATGCAGAAAAGAAAATAGTGCAAATCATGGAGAAGACCACAGTGGATTTTGACTCAGTAGCCTCTAGTATTTACCATTGCTTTTTCTTTCTGGATCTGCCTCTGGTGGTATCTGATGTTGACCCTGTCTGACCTTAGGCAGCCTGCTCTGAGGCTGCCAGGGATCTACTGTCTGTGGCCATCTCCTTCAGTTGTTAATTTAGTCACTCTGCACTCAGCAGTAAATTTAAGTCACAATCCCCCCAAGGACCGAATCTTTCCTCTGGGTGGGACTATTGTTTCCCCTCAGGCTGCTGCCATATGGGGAATGATTCAGCACCAGGATCCTTGTGTCTACTCTCTCAGCTCTCTCCCCAGAGCTTCTGTACCCTGTCTCTTTTCAGGCATCTCAAGCTCACTCTGCTCCTGCCTTTGCCAGAGCCCAGGGCAAGTGGCTACAGATGATAATTTGTATGTTGACCCTTTAAACATCTCTTATCATTTCCAGCTGGCCATCTCTGGCAGAGAGTGACCCTGCTGCTTTTCACAGCTGGTTGTTACCTGTGTACTTTTTGGGTTCTGGTGCACAAGGCTGGGGATCCCAGCTTGAGGTTCAGACCCTGCTCTTCCCAGTGGGATCCAACGAGCTGCTTAATTATCCCTCCAGTGCTGCCACCTGTGGACACCCCACCAGCCTTCTGGAGTCTCTGTTCCACTCCTTACCAGTCAGGTTGTGTTGAAGCGGATTCTTCTGTCTGTCTGAGGTTATAGATCTCTCTTGCTATTGTTTAGTTGTTTGTGCCTGGTGATTACTCTATAGTTTCCTTATAATTCCAGATTGGTCCTGGGAGGAGGTTACTATGGAATTTCCTCAGAAAACTAAAAATGGAATTACCTTTTGCCTTGGCAATTCCACTGTTAGGATTATACCCTAAGAATCCTGAAACACCAACTCAAAAGAACCTATATACTCCAATGTTCATAGCAACATAATTTACAATAGCCAAGTGTTGGAAGCAACCTAAGTGTCCATCACTAAATGAGCGGATCAAAAAACTATGGTACAGTTACACAATGGAATACTATGCAGTAGATAGAAATAAGGAGCTCCTACCCTTAGTGATAGCATTGATGGACTTGGAGAACATTATGCTAAGTGAAATAAGCCAGGCAGTGAAAGACAGATACCATATGATCTCACCTGTAAGTGGAACCTAATCAACAAAACAAACAAGCAAGCAAAATAAAACCAGAGACATTGAAATAAAGAACAAATTGACAGTAATAAGGGATAAGGGAGTGAAAAAAGTGGAAGGGTCATCAAGGAACATATATAAAGGACACATGGACAGGGCCAAAGAGGGAAGGATTGAGGGTGAGAGGTGGGGATGGGTGAAGCAGGGGGATTGGTAGGGGGGAAATGAAGACAACTGTACTTGAACAACAATAGTAAAACAATAAAAAATTGTTTAATAAAAATCACTTTAACATCAGAGATGATTCATAGGAGACAGAAGAATGGATACAGAGACCTGGCTTTCTCTATTATTTCTGTCTTAGCAAATGATATGATTTTCTGCATGCTTGCTGAAACAAGAAACCTGATAGACTTCTATCTCTTCTCTCTCTTTCAATCCATCTTCCAGTCCTGTCTTATTTTCTCCCTGAAGGCCAAATCTCTATATCTTAATTAAATAGAAAACAATTGCTTCCAACCTGTGATATATTAATGATCACCTAACTAAGCCTTGTACTTTAATTCATGCCTTTGTTTTTCCCTGGAATTCATTCTTTCATACAGTCATAGAGATGTTGTTAAAACACAAATCTTGTCTAAAGAAAGTCTTTTACTAGTTCCCTTGTACACATAGAACAAAGTCCAAAATCCTTTCCATTTCATACAAGGGCCTTAATCATCTGGTGTCTGTGTAAATTTTATCTCCTTTCCATCCTTTAAGTGATCCCTTGTGTGTCCTATTAAACACCACATACTTTACCACATTGCAGTTAACATTTTGTTTTTACTTACCTGATTAAGGCATCAAACAAAAAAATAACTTTCTAAATGAAGAGGTGTTTCAGTAGGGTTTACCCCAGTACCTAGCAAAACATATGAACATAGAACTAAATATTAGTAAATATTTATTGAGTTCATGAAGGGTATAAGAAAGAGAAATATGATTACTTGTATTGTTAAGATACTGGAAATGAGAATTAGAAAGCATATTCACAAACATTGTGTTTCAAATCTTGTTAAGATCATTCGATGTTTCTAGTTTATTCAAATTGGGTGAATCATAATTTTACTAGATACCATATTTTTTATTTTATTTTTTCACTGTTTGAGAGTGCTCTTCAGGAAAACCAAAGCAGTCAGGATGCCATTAGTACAGTATGTAAAGACATGATCAGAGGAGTATGTGTCTTTGTGATGCATCTGTGGTCACTATATTTAGGAATGTACTTTTGATGGGGCTTAGATTTCATTTTGTAACGTAACCTGGTAAGAAAAAGGGTGTTAAAACTGAGAAAGAAGACAAATATAAATAATCAGATTTGGTAAGAGATAAAACCTGGGTAAGAGTAATAGTAATGAATAAAATGTTAAGGGGGAAATATGAGCATTAACTAATGATTGCCCAGTATTTTTAGTAATTTTTGTGCTCTGTCATCTGTATTATGACACACAGTTTGACAATTAGATGTTTTATAGTGAATTAAACATGAATGACTTTTAAAAATAAGTAAGTTATTAGATATTGATGTTCATTATAGGCTATTCAACTAATAAATAATGGCAATCAATGATGATAGTCATAATAGTTGACATTTAATCTATGCCATAAATACTGTGCTTTATATGTATTGGGTTGGCCACAAAGTTGTTTTTTCCATACAGTGGCTCTAGTAGTGCTTCACTGCCTTTAACTTCATTCAGAAAATTTTTGTTAGGTTGTATTGTCACAGCTGTTATATCAGTGTGTATTTTAAAAAATTACCAAATTTGCTGAATTTTTGTGTAACCATTTTAATATTGAAGATGGAAGAAAATACACAATATTTCTGGTATATTATTTCAAGAAAGGTAAAAATGCAACTGATGTATAAAAAAAAGATTTGTGCAGTGTATGGGGAAGGTGCTGTGACTGACCAAATGTGTCAAAAGTGATTTACGAAGTTTCATGCTGGATATTTCTCACTGGATGTTGCTCCACAGTCAGGTAGACTAGTTTAAGTTGATAGTGATCAGATGGAGACATTAATTGAGAACAAGCAATGTTATAGCATATGGTAGATAACCAATTTACTCAAAGTATCCAAATCAATAAGTTATTGGTGAAAATGAAAAATGTGTCTTTTATTTTATGGAAAAAACTAAACAGACTTTTTGCCACCCCAATACTGTAGGTACTTTATTTGGTCCTCACAGCAAATTTTTGTCATTATTTTCATTTTATGGATCAGGAACTAAATTGTATCATGTTTAATTAAAAGTTGTATAAGGGGAAAGAAACCCAGACCTAAGGCTTGTCCTCATAATTACCAGCTTATGTTGCCATTCAAAATAAAAGGAAAGAGAAGAGAGTTTTAATAATAAATAAATTAGAGCCTGAGAATAATTCCTAGAAGTAAGCCAAAGAAAGGCCTACAGAATACAAAGAAATATAAATTTAAGCATAAATGTAAGGTCAAAATCATATAAAAAACAAGAAAATTGTGTATAACACCACAAAACAGATGTCATTTCAGAGAATGTTTAGCTCCAAATTATACCCTGTAAGGGTGGTCATCAATTTCTTATCCCAGGAGTCATTATCGATCCGAGTCATGCCTGCTAAAATACTTATTTTTTTCCTTAGAGAAACCAACAGTAATATTAACCAGATGCTAAAGACACCTAACACTATCAACAGACGCTACCTATGAAAGAAGCACATAGAGTGTCTGTGAAAGATACACACAGGAGGAAATGCTAGTGAAAATCTTCTCTGCTGTGGACAGTGATTTATGCAAATGATACCCTCTTCTGATGAATTTTTTTACTCAGAGAAAAAACAGCTCCCCAAAATAATATAAGAATAAGAAGCTTTACTGGGTCCTCAAGTAATTTATGGTAGGATTGAATGGAGTTCAATTAGAATATTACTCAATATTTAGTTTTATTTTATTTGCTGAGGTGGGCATTTCTTATTTGTCTCCTTAACATACATTCCCTCTTCTTCTGGCATCTGACCCTATAGGATGCTGGTAGAGTGTGAGGAAGATGACACCCTTTCTCCACTGTAGTTCTGAGTCTGGTGGGGTTACACCCCCAGGCAAGTTACAGGGTATCTGTATCACATTGCAGAGGTCTGAAAAGAAACTCACATTTTGTCAGGAATTCTGGAAAGATCCGTCACTCTTTCATTAGTCATGAACCTCTGAGTATATAGGCTCTCAAGCTGCTGGCAGCCATCATGAAGCCCTGAAGAGGCAGAAGAAGCAGGGCCAAAAGAGAGAAAGAATCCAGCCTACAGATGTCATTTAAATCTTTGTCTTCAACTTGCTGAAGCCTCATCTTCCACAGACTATTCAAGTTATTCAGTCAATAAATACTCCTCTTTTCCTCTTAAATCTGTTTTAGTAAGGCTTCATGCAACTTGCAAGGTAGAGTTCTCAAGAAATATTTACATTTCAATTAATGTTTCAGACATTTTTATCAGCAAAACATTTTTTAAGAATTTGCTCTTTGGCCCTGGTTTGTGTGGCTAAGTGGATTGAATGCCAGCCTGAGAACCAAATGGTTGCCAGGTAGATTCCCAGGCAGGGCACATGCCTAGGTTGCTGGCCAGGACCCCAGTAGGGAGTGCAAGAGAGGCAGCCACAGATTGATGGTTCTCTCCCTCTCTTTCTCCCTCCTTCCCCCTTCTCTGATAAACAAACAAACAAACAAACAAATAAATCTTAAAAAAAAATTTATTCTTCATTTGTTCATTCATAAATTCAATGATCCAGTCCTTCATTTACTTATTCATTCATCCATTCCATCCTTCATTACTTTGCTAATTTATCCTATTTGTTTTCCAACTGTTATTATCATGGCACTGCTCTAAACACTGTGAAGATTTTACACACATCTAAGCCATCAATTACGGGCATTGTATAATCTAGGGGTGTGAGGTAAACGTGTATATTTTCTGACTCTCCAAATTTAAGTAGTTCAGGAAAACATTACTCAAGGTAGATAGAATAAAGAAAACCAGCGAAAATATAGAATTAATGTGCACATTAAGCATCAGATATGCTTTCCATGTATAAAGTTGTGAGGAGAGGCATTTCAGGGAGAGAAAACTAAGAAAAAAGTCATCTTGCAGGAAGAATGGCGTCTGTTTGAAGAAAAACAAATGTTTCACTTTGGCTGCCCACTTTGGCTGGAATTTTATGTCAATTTAAGAAGTCTGTATTGTACTACATCCAGAAAAAGGCAAAAGGTTTATATTTTCCCCCTTTCTGGCAGTTGCCCATAAATGAAGCTTTAAGTGAAAAAATACTGTCTACTGCTTAAAACTCTTTTTCTTTGGAAACAATTCCACAGTGTGGGCGGATTATAATTCCTTCATCCCACAAACAGCAAATTTTGAAAATGAAAACCTGACTTCGAGCTTTCACTGTAGTGGTTGCCAACTAAGTCTGTTTTGCACATGGAGAGAGCTCTCACTTCCCTGAGCGCATAAGGAAGCACATGAGGTCTCCACTGCTTAATCAGGAGGGCCGCTGGCAACTCGGAAGGTATTTGAAGTTAACCCTGCAGGAAGCAGCCTACTATGTGACTTGAAAATACACTCAATTTGGATGGTTTAGTAAAATCTTTTTGCTTTCCTGTCACATAGCAAATGTAACATGTCTCATATCCAGGACATTATTTCGCTAAAGAAAGTGGTGAGTTCTATGTAACGGAGGTATGAAAAAGTGTGTTTCGGGGGCTCTACAAGCCTTGTTGTGGGCAGTCTTTATTGTCTAAAAATTACAGAAGCATTAGCTGTGTGTGAGACAGGATCTCAAATGTCACTAGTGAGTCCTGCTTCAATATATTTGGTAACTGTTATCTTAAATAATTGTCACTGACCATGCATGGGTATTTAAAACTACATTTAGATTAATTTAAAAATTAGGAAAAATTGTTCTTAGTGACTCTACTTGCATTTGAAATTATGTGTTTCTAGCAAGTCAGTATTGGAAGCAGAGATACAGAATGTTTCCATCATTGCAGAAAAGTTTATTTGATAACATCATTCTGTAACAACGCAACCAATGCTATGAATGAATATTTCAGGAATGTGAAAATCACCATCCAGTGACAGACTGTCTCCTTATTCAGAAAGGATATTTGTTTCCTTCATGCTTATTACCTTCTTCCTAATCTCATTTCTTAGGGACATATGAACAAAAACTGTCTTTTCTTGGTCAGTACTTCATGAGACTAAATGTAAAGTCTTTTACTATATTCTTGGATATTAAACACCTCATATGTCAACTAATTCAGGCTACTTTAGACACCAAATGCTTGGAGAGGAAACATAAAACAGTTTCTGGTGATTTCAAAATAAAAGCCTAATAGAAACCTAACAATGATCATCATTATTTTAGCACAAGTTGTACATAGATGATAATACATGCTTTTGAACATGTGCCTTTTAAAAATGATAGGTTATAACTATGAAATGATAGGCTACATTAAGTGAGATTATAGTTGTTTGTCAGACACTGATCAGCTAGCACATATTTTTCTATAAGTGCCTAGCATAATGGCTAACATATAATGGACACTCGACAAATGTAGACTGAATAGAATTAACATGGTAACAAGTACTATAAACAGTCAACAGATTATCACTTTGTGAGCAATTATTATGTCTGGCAATCAAAACCTTTGAGTTGAAATTCAAATGCATATTTCAGTTGCAGTTAGAAGTATTCAGAAAGCTCAAAATTTGAAGTTTTAGAAGTATGTTAAAGGATGAAATTAAAAACAGTGCCTTTAACAACCAGATTCAAAAAGAGTATTGTTGCGAACTAAGTAAGTCAGCCCTAGACATTTCTATGACTCCTAGGATTCCTAGGCTTGCTGTGTACAAAACTTTCACTTGACTCAAAAAAGGAGTTTTGGAAATATCTGTTTATTTCATAATGAGCAATTTTACTCTTGGGTGTATTTTTAAAATTTTATAACTAAATAAGACATTATAAAGCTTTTCAAGACAAATAAGTATTATTTGGAAACTTTTTATATATTGTGGAAAATTAGGCAATGGTCAATTTTAAATACTATAGTAAGTAAACTTTTGTTTAATTATATTGATTTTGACTCATTTATTTAGCATTTTTTAGAAAGCAAGTGGGTGAAGAAAACATTGTATAATTTACAGTTAATCTATGAATAGGATATATGATACTACTAAGCTAATTAATAGACTATTTCTAAGTATTGTGCTCTATCTGGAATTCTTATGCAGCCAAATAGAACAAAGAGTTCCATTTTTTTCTGTTTAAAATTTGCACTACCTCTGATGGCATCCAACATAGCTTTTGGTGTCTTAAGTATGGAAATTTGGGCTGGCTAGAGTGCACTGAGATTTGTAAGTAAATCTACCAATTAACTAGAACTGGCATGATACATTAGCTGTAAGAAACTCTGTAAATGAAATGTCTTGTAATCCTGAAGAGTATTTAGGATAGTGTTTGTGAGTTTAAATGAACATAAGGGAGTATTAACTCTGTATGAATAAAATCATGTCATGACTTGTGGATAGAGAAGTTATACAATATATTTTACACCATTGTTTCTAAAAGAATGATCCTCAAAAATACATAAGCAATGAGGTGGGGATTGACTGTGGGAGGGGTGGTGGAGGAGAGAGGGCAGGGGAGAGCAATGGAGAGAAAAGTGGGACAACTGTAATTGAACAACAATAAAAAAAGAAATTATATGTCTAACAAAGCTGCAAGCAACAAAATAAAATGATAAAAGAATTATTCAAGCAGAAGAAAAGATGGTACCAGAAGAAATGGGAAATATACAAATTGAAGAACACCAGAAATGATAATTGCATGAGTAAATATAAAGACTATTTTTCTTGTCACTTAAATCTTTTTAAAAGGTAATAGTTTACAACAAAACTAATAACAACTTGTTTTGCAGTTTATACCATATGCAGGAAAACATAGGGCATGTATGAAAACAATAGCACTAAGGTTGGAAAGGGACAAATGTATGTATATTATCTTAAGTTCACATACATGAAATGATTTGTCACTTGAATACAGACTGTACTTCATTAAAAACAAGTCAAGGAACATGTATGAAGGACACACTGAAAAAAACAAAAGGGAGTAGAATCAAGGGTGCAAGGTGGGGATGGCTGGGTTGCGGGGGAGTCCTAGGAAAATAGACACTGTACTTGAACAATAAAAAAATAAAAAAAATTTAAAAGATTTTTAAAAAGACTGTAAACCCTAAAATAATCAATAAAGCAACAAATTGAGCAGAAAAAAATTAAAAGGATATTTCAAATATTCTTAATAAATTTCATGAATAGATCTGTATTGCAAACTATACACAATTCTTTATTTTAAACAATTGTTGAAAGTTTTGACTAACAATATGAAAAATACAACTCTTCCTGTGTACAAATCTGTATCTACAGGTTTTAAATTTTAGAATTTTAATTTAACCCTTTAGAACAAAAGATCTCTCATCATTTTTAGATTTGTAAATTTATCTTAAACTTATTTCCTCCATAGAACACTAAGTTTCCTGATGGTAAGGCAATGCTGTAAGTTTCCACCAAACAGAATATCAGACATTCAATAAACACTTTCTGAATTGACATGACTTAAATTTTAGATAAGATAATATTCTGTAGATATATTATTTCATTCAAGAAAATCTTATATAAAATCTATATTAAAAGTATATATGCATGTATGTGTGTTTATATACAAATATATATATTGTAATTAAATACATTTATATTAAAAATCATTTGTATACATATTGATTATAAAACATTTTAGAATATATATTCCTGTTATCAATTCATCACGATTTAAAAAGATTGGTAATTAATTCTATGAATATTCATTCTCACATTAATTGTTAATTACTCTGACATCTAGTAAATTTCAGAAAAGATTTTTCTTTAGAACAATGCATTTCAGTGACAAGTGTCTCACTGTGTTAAGGTCCTTGACCTTCTTTAGAACATGAAGTGCTTATGAAGATAAAATAGTGGAAAACACATGCATTATTTCACTGTTTCTTTTTTTATTGAATCTATTGGGGTGACACTGGTTAACAGAATTATATAGGTTTCAGGTCCAAAATCCTGTAACACATCATCTGTACACTGCACTGTGTGCTCACCACCCCATTCAAGGCTCTGTCTGTCACCATTTATCCCCCTATAGCCTCCTCCACCTCCCTGACCCCCACAATAACCACACTGTTGTCCATGACTAGTTCTCCCATGTCTTATAATTTGTCAAGTACAGGTCTTTTATGTAAGGAGCAAGGAAAACTTAGACCATGAGAAAACAGGAACTGGTTAGGTCCCAGGGTAAAGGAGGTTACTGAACGAACATCTTGCCCTCCTGCCTTGTGCAAGAACAAAGGATTGTAAAACAGATGCAACCTAACATGTTTGGTTTGTAAAGCTACCACTGTTGAGCCGATGCCCAACCCTGTTCCCACCCACGGTCTTTGTGAGCGAATAGCTAACTGCCACGTCTGCTTCTGTATAACGCTTGCTTGCCTGCACCAATATATAAGGACTTAGCTGGAAGCGCTCGGTGGGACTCTCGTCAGCAGCCCTTGCGGGTACCGTGTCTCCGGACACTTTGAGAGTTCGCCCCTGCGCAGGTAAAACTTGGCCAATAAAGTAACATCTCTGAAACCCTGAAAGGTCTCTGGCATCTGTTCTCGCGGTTGCTGAATGCAACATTTTACATCCATGGTTAAATTTATTCCTAGGCAGTTTATTCTTTTTGAAGCTGTTGTGAATGAGATTGTTTTCTTATTTTCCCTTTTTGAAAGTTCATTATTGGTGTTTAAAAATGCAACTGATTTCTGGATATTTATTGTGTCCTCTACTTTATTGAATTCACTTATCATTTTTAGTAGTTTTTTGTGGAATATGTAGAGTTTTATATGTACATTGTCATTTCTTCTGCAAATGAAAACAGTTTACTTTGTCATTTTCAATTAAGATGCCTTTTATTTCTCCTTCTTGTCTGATTGCTGTTAGGACTTCTAGTACTATGCTGAATAAGAGTAGTGAAAGTGGACATCTTTATCTTGTTCCCAATCTTAAGAGAAATACTTGTAGCTTTTGCCCATTCAAGAGGAGAAAAGACTCCAAACTTATCTAATTATTGTCTTAAAACTACTTTTTTATAATTACTCATGCTTTACTTAGAATGATTTCAGTTGAACCAAAGTTCTCTGGTGAAGCCATTGCTTTTCACTAAAAGGTTGTGACAAGTTAAAATTAGAAACAATACTTGTACAAACATCTCTTGTACAATACTTGTACGAAATATTAAAATAGCGATTGCTACGTCTTGTCTTTATAGGGTTAAAATGTAAGTGTAGATACACTTCCTTTTCCCTGAATACCATACACTCTAAAATTATTATTTATTTCCCCTGTGAAATATAGGGTACACTGAATTTAAGTGAGTGATGTACGGGGTCCGGCATAAGGAATGCCTGCTTGAATATGGTTGGTAGGGTAATAGTTTGGGTATATTAATTTATCATTTTAATTTGAGCACTTTATCTAAAATGCCACATGGTGTGCTTAAATGGTGATATGGACCCCAGGGCTTGTGGGTTCCACGTCATTATGGATGAAAATGAGACATTCACATGGATTACCAAACCCGGTGGAGGGAAAGGGAGGGGATGGCTTTTCTCTCTAGGGGAGCAAAAGCCTCTGCCCTTGCTTCAGTGAGCTTTTATTGTCTATCTGGGCACATTAGAAGAAGGTCCATAGTCATTACTATGCACAGGCTTGCTTTAGGTAGTTACCTTTTACAGAAAACAAAGGAGCCAATGCTGCTAATCACATCACAGAAGAGGGATATTTGCAAATGAAAAGGCAAAAGTAGTTGGACCGGTGACACTCATCCTTGGAAGGTTTAGCATGGATTTTAGGAAGTTGCTTTGCAGTAAATGTCCTCGATTCAGGGTGAGGGAGTTTTAGCAAAAAGCAAGACTCATAGTGGCCTAGGTACATTGCAGGCTTGATTCCCCACAGGAGAACCTATCTGTGGGCATGGGTCCTGTAAATCTCTGAGTGGGAGCTGGGCCCACACCACACAGAACAGCCTTCCACAGAATGTGGTATTGTTGTGTTACAGAATTACATGCTTATGATTTTGTAATAAAAGGTTTTGTAATACAATGAAGCATTATTTGTGTCGGACCCTGTATTTACATGTGTAATTTGGACTATTAACTTGTGTTGGGGAGCATGGGTGCAAGAAGGATGAAGTATAGGACACTGCTAAAAAGTATAAAGGTTATGGAGACATAAAAGAAAGGTCTTTAAAACTTGGAACAGGCAGAAAGCAGGCAACAGAAGATGTTTCATTTACATTATGCTAGACCACAGATGCCATTTATGAGGTGTGTGCTATAAAAGATGTAAAAGGTAGAAAATTATATATTTCAACCTTTACCATTCAGTTAATGAACCCTACAAAAGCTTTTCAAATAGACTTATATTCCATCTAATATCATTTTATTTTCGTTCTTTGAATTTTCTGAACCTGAGTCCCTATGTAAAGCAGTAAGTTATACGGGAGGTGAGGTGTGCCCAAGATGGAAAAATAATGGTGTCAATAAAAAAGAAGAATTTCATAATTTTCTATACCACCATTTAAACAACCTTTTCATACCATCTTTCTTAGGTCAGTTTTCTTGGTTTACTAAGAAAATGATCCTTTCTGGATTGTGTGATGACAGAAACGTTCAATTTTATAGAATGAAAGAAGTAGCATTTTGTAATGAAAGAATTAGAATTGGATGAAAGAGGTTGTTTAACTCCAGTTTACAGGAATTGGGGTCCTCAATTCTGAGGCTGGCATAGCCCTTCAGAGTCATCCACCACTGAGGCAAAGAGGCCACACATTTTTACTTCCATATGACTAGTTATCAGATGCGTGCCTCTTTTAGAGATATATGTATCTTTGACAAGGGCTTTTGGACCCTTTCCTGGTGAGAGACTCAGCTGAGCGGAGTCAGCTATCAGCACCTCTCCTCCAAGCACAGCCAGGATATGGATGCTTCACTCTTGAAAGGAAGACCTGAGCAGAATATCATAGCATCTACTACAAAATCAAAGATAGAAAGTAATTTAATTTTTTTTGAAATATTGTCAAACATATACACACACACAGAAAACAAAATCAACGATGACAAGAAGCCAGACCAGAAAGACAGCTAGCTTTATGGGAACTGCTTTCTCTTTTATTTATGTTTATATTGCAGTTTTTAAAGAGGAAAATAAAGATAAAGGTCATGATAGCTGCATTAGTATGAATTGATCTGGCTCAGTGAACTGAATCCTCTAAATGAAAATTTCTAGAGTAGTTAAAATAGAAAGAACTTTAACGGGGACTTTGATTGATGACCATAACCTATGAAGATTTTGCTTTGGTGATATGGTGAGGACGAAGTGCTACAGCTTATTTAAAATGAGGAGTGGTGCTTTTAAAGGACATTTTCTTTTGTTCATTAGACAATGTAGAGACTTATAGTCACAGCATCTTCCAGTTCTTTGTGCCTAGGATTTATTTTTGCTTACTGCTGTAAGAGCCGAAGTTTCTACTTCAGGCAAATCTCTACTAAATCTTATTTTCTTCCCGAGATTATCAAGTTCAAAAATTAAATGAAACTATTCATTTGCTTTATTCTATTAGAAAATAAATTTAATTAATTTTCAAGTAGGTTTTTTCTCACCCATTCTTTTTACCTATTGAAAAATATTAGGTATCTGTTAGTGCTTTCAGTATTTCTATAAAATCTTTAAATCTCTCATCCTCAAGAGAAAAAATAAATATAAGAAAAATATAAACATAGAACAAAGAAAGTAATGTAAAGACCTTGTAATTTCTTTAAAAAATGTAGAAACTTGAGGCAGTGTAACCATAGAAGATCAACAATGCAACGGTTGAATTAAAAAGTGTGTGCACATCCTCACAGGCAGATGGCAACTAGGGACTCAAGAACAGACTTTTACATGGGAAAAGATCTGTGTCTCACAAAAAGTGGCATAATTGAGCCATGGTGAATAGCTTCTGGGTCACATAAGACTCCCTCACTTAACACATAAATATGTTGAGACAAAAAAGAGTGAAGTTTCTTGATTAAAGTAACATGTGTAGAGGTATTCATGCTTTCATCTCCTCCTTCCCATGTGCCAGAGTATAAGGATCAAATCTGAGCATGTAATATCATATAATCTTCTGCTGACCCTTTCCCTGACACACATCAAATATTTTAGATTTCTAACATTTTGGATAGTAACTGTTGACTTACAGATCTACTTCCTTAACTATGTCTCAGTTATTTTGTAAATCATGCTATCTTTTACTGATTTTATTAATAATCCTATTGTTTATTCTTGACTTTAGTACAAGATTTATTGTTGTCTCCATTTGAAAAATGAAAAAAAGAAAAGATAAACAAGATTTAGGGGTAAATTATCTTGTTCAGGGCCACTTAATTTTTTTCTGAGATAGATTCTATTTTTAAACCCAAACTGTTCTGAATCAAACTTTATTTCTTCATTTTAAATCACTAGAAAAGTTTCTACTGCCAAATATGATCTCAATAAAAGTATAATGCATTAATAAATAAATGGATTGTGAGATGGTGGTAGAGTTGGTGCCAGAACCAACAACTCCTCATAACTTTCAGTGATGTGTTCTTTCCACTAATCATCACTATGTTCTCCATTCTACCTTCCACTTAAAATCTGTCTTCTTATTAACACCCAGTTCAAATAATATCTCCAATAAATTGTTAATTTAAAGGAGGCGAATATCTTAACTTCTGTATTAAATGAGAAGTATAGAAAAGTGATTGATTGGGCTTCCCACTTATCCTCCTACTTCCAAGCATGTAGGGAAAAAGGAAATGTCAATAATCCTCTTATGGCTTAATGAGAAAGCAAGATTTTACTGTTTTAGAAATTTGTTTCACAAATGTCAGTTTGGATATTATTCAGGCAATGAATTATTAGGTTACAACCAATAAGAATCACAGATTGCACAGAGGTGGAGGCTTAGTTTCACAGGACCTACAGTCCAATTGTTTAGGCTTCTTAAAATAACAGCAAAAACAGTATATTATGCAGAAGTATATTTGTTACAGCCATAAGAGAGAAGGGGATATTTTTTCTTCTTATCTTACTAAGATTTCTTTCACTGCCGTTAGAAGGGTTTGATTTTTCAAGATCAGTATCTACAATTCCATTAATTAACTCCAAGAAAACAAAAAGCAGGGTTTAAGAAGCTCAAAACTTAGTCTCTTGCAGAGAAAATGGTACAGCACAAGATTATTAAACAAACAGACAAACAAAAAATCAGAATATCTACTAAGCAAGATTTTGAATCTGAAACACTTTCTTTAAAATTCTAACTACCCAATATTTATTTTATTTTCTGGTTATGTTGACTACTCCTCTTTAAACCACTACTTAATATTTGAATAAACAACCATGTGCTTGTTTATTTTCTATGCTTCTTAATGCAGAAATCACATGATTTTTTCTAGTTCAGGCACCATGAGAACTATTACACAATTGCCTCTTGCAATATTACAAATATTATTCTGAAGTATGATCTATAATCTATTTACACAAAAAAATGAGTCTTAAAGATTAAAAAGAGATAAGTTTGATCAACCATAGTGGTTCAGAAAAAAAGAAGTAATATTTATAAAATAATCAAACCCTTGTGTTCTAAAGGAAGCTTCATATTATTCAGTAGACAAGATTTGTCACTATTACACACAATGAAAATTATTGTTAATGTTTGTTAACCTCATATACTTTCTATTTGTTATTATGGTAGAATATGCAGTATTCAAAATGATATAGTTGAGGCCATAATGCAAGAAGCTGTGACTATGGGACTGGCAGATTGAAGAAAAAACTTTAGAAATTTAAATTAAATTGTATTTCAAATGGGTCTTACCCCTTTCTGGAAGTTCTTAAGTAAAAGCCAGTGTCTCATACTCTTGACTTTCTGAGATTTATCAGCCATATACAGTTTTTTTCAAGGCCAGAGAGTTCTGTAAAAAAAGTATAGTGTAACCACTCTAATCTATTCCATCCACATTGACTATCAATGCTCAGCATAAAGTTGCAGTCAGACTAGTTTCTTCCAGGAATATATGGAAGCTTGAGTTTTGGGGTAAGGATAACAGGAATATTAGCTTTCATATTTACTCCCAATGTGCCTGATAATTTGTAAGAGACAAAGTGCTACAATTGTATTGATCTGAAGTCAAAAGCACATGGCATCAGGAGAATAGGTTTCTGATAATTTCTGGACAAATGTTACTTCCAGGCAGTAAACCCAGTGGGGAGAAGAGACGAGACACTCTATACAAACAACTGCATGAATTATGCACTGAACAGATCTATGAGTGGAGAAAACAGATCTGCAATAACCCAAACTCTGGGAGACAAAGGTCAGAATATATACATTTTTATACATAACTGAGAGTCTTATTCTCTTATGACCTCATATTTCAACTGGAGTAAAAATATCCTCCATGCTCTCCATTTTTTTTTTTTTTTTTTTTTTTGCTAAATTAAAACTAGATAATCTGGTTTGGTTTTATCTACAGTTACTGTTCAATTTTTCTGCATTTTTCATCAATCTGAGTTGATTAGGGAGGGCAAATGAATGTTACTTAGTTTTTAAAAAAATTATATATATTTGATCAAACTTTTATCGTGTTCTTGACTCATTTCACCTTTGTGACTTTAAGTATGCAAAATGTTCCATATTATTCCTGGACTTTATTTCTCTTTTTACATAGGCCCTCAACTCTTCTGCTGTTTCTTCTCAATTCAATAATTTAGTTCAGTGTGACCAACCTCCGCTTGCCTTTCAATCAGTGTACTCACTCAAAAGTGAGCCGGAGGGCTTTACGGTGGTGTGACTTTAATAAGTAGTCACCTCTTTGAACTTCAGCTTCTTAATTTATAAAATATATAAGCAGACCTACATGTTTTTTCAATGTCTTATGTAAATCTTAAGCTAACAAACTATAGAATATGTAAGGATGGAGGAGGGAAATGTGAGAGTCTGCAGGAGAAACATCTAGAAGATAGATAGTAGGCACCAGCAGTAAACAAAACAATAACACTATTCCCTTGTGCTATTAAATGTTTGCTAAAAAGACAGGGGGTTTTCTTTAGTGTTTGGATTGCCTTATTACTTCCAAGTTGAGACAGTGAAAGCACAATTCTAGGCATTCTCCTTTGACATATTAAATTGCACAATAAAACACACACTATAACGCTATGATTATAAATAACCACCATCTTCCTTTCCCCTTGTTAAAAAGGAAGAAAAAGAAAAAGAAGTTATAGTAAACTATAACTGAAATAGAGCATGACATCTTTAAAAAATAAGGTTTTTTTCACCAAATGTCAAAGATTTTGTGGTATAGATGAAATGAACTATTAATAGCTTTATAGTTCTCATGAGATGGGAACTTTTCTAGAAGAAAATGACTTACACGAAAATGAGAAAAAAATCAAACCACGAAGTTATTAATCAAGAGTGTTTTGAACATCCAAACATGAGCTATTGATTTCTAAGATATTTAAGTGATACATCTCTGTGTCTTAAGAATTCTATATGTTATTTAATTCTTAGGGAAATCAATTTAAAAACGTGTGAAAATCAAGGTAAGTCACAGAAGGGAGGTGTGTATTGAGTCTTCCCCTAAAACACTGGTTGGTTCATTCTAGATCAATAGATCATCTGGAATATTAAGTGAATTAATATTTACCCCTATTAATGTTTTATAAATTGTTGTATTTTCTGAATTGAAACATTTTACTTTTACTTCTTCAGACTTTCTCTGTAACTTTGGGAAAATCCTTGAACTGCTACCTGCCTGTTTCACTGTTTATAACATTAATCTTCTTTCATTCATTAACTTATCTACTGCATACCTTCTAAGTTAAAAGCAAACTGCTTGCTGCTATATTAGATACGGTGAGGAATTTACACATGAACTGCACTGAACTTAATGGTCTTGTTTGAGAGAGGAAAATGAAACATACATAAATAATGTGTTCTCCATGTTATATGAGGAACTATTGTATGGGATTGAAAGTGAAAAATGCCATAAAGAATTTCAGATAAAGTACAAAGAAAGTTGAGAGCATGGCAATATTGTTTGACATGCAGAGAAATGGAAGGATTTGGGATGAGTTGAAATTTTATATGGGAATAAAAACACTGGTCAAATTTGAGCATACAAAAAAAGGAAGAAGCATATTCCAGGCAGAGGTAGGTATTCACCAAGAAACTTAGTTTTTCCAGCTTTGCTAGAACTTAAGGTGCAAACAAATAAACAAAAACAAAATAGCATAGCAACAACTAAATTTGGACCAAACTGCAAAAGGCAAAAGGTGCTGACAATCCACATTAAGAGTACAAGATTTATTCTGTGAACATTGGTCAGACAGTGAAGTCTTTTGAGGAAGGAAGGCAAAGAAATTAATTGCTCTCTCAAGAAAATTATGTATATAATTTTCATTCTTGTGTATCCAGGTAATTCCTAAAGAGAATCATCTTACTTTTTTTATCAGCAACCTTTATGCTATTGTTTGCATTAGCTGTAATCAAACATTATAAACAAAATGTGCTCTATCATGGCTTATTTACTTCATATTGCAACAATGCTTCTAATAATAAATCAGTTCACTGAAAAGGACAGGAATAGAGAACAGGAGATAATAGATTTTTCCCAAGTAAATTAGTTACTAAAAGTGCTTGTTTCAGAACAACACTAGTTTTAGGATTTGAAGCATTGTATCATAAGAATAAGCATTACTAGATAGTGGGAAATCAAGTGGCATAGAATCCATCATTGAGTGAGCACTGCTAAGTGATTCTTAAGGAGAAAAAAGATATAAATACAAACAAGAACAATTTATCCGGAATCGAGTCAGCTGGAGGTACCCTTTGCACAATCAGTTGTAATCACATTCAGTGCAATGTATTTACATCTTCTTGCCCCTTTTCCCTTATGTCTACATTCTTTCATGCAAGCATCAGAAATCTGAAAATGGCATGTCAGAATGATTTTGTGTATGATTTTACTATAAGATTGTCTTTCCCCCAGAAAAATTCGTAGACACATTTCAGTGTGGCATTGAGGCTACTTACTTCCATACTTAGCCCATTATAAATGGTCCATCATTGCTGCTTCAAATAACATGTCATCATGAAGTACATTTCTTGCAATCTCTTCTACTCATCTTTGCCTTACCTTATTTTGAGGTTTGGGACCATATCTTAAAAATATTTGTGTTCATATTAACTATTTTACATATAACAGACATTGAAAAAATTAGAAAGTAAATGAGTAAATAAACAAATGGCCCATTTGGAAACAAAATGCAATTCTCTAGATACCACCTTCGCATCTTACATTGGAACAAAAACACTTCCAATCTTTCATGTGGTTAGAAATCTAAACATTGCCAGAGATATACTTCTCATTTCACACTTTAGAATTGATGCAAAAGATTACTTTATTCCTCCAAGGCTTAAAATAATAGGTAGTATTTGCATGTTCTCCGGTTATAAAAGACTGCAGATTACTTACTACTTTTAACCATATACATCGGGACACCACGTCATCACCAGTAAATGCTACATTTTTTAACAGAAAAGAAAAAAAATGAGAACAAAACACTTGGAAACGCGTTAACTGCTAAGTTGATGTCAATTATCCATTCAAGTTGGCAGTCAGGCTCTCTCACATCCACCAAGTACTTGGAATATGTTGTGTGAGGTTATCCACCTCCAAAGCCAGGCTGATTTTGTCATTAGTCTTTCAAGACATACCACATGTGAGATTTTACATCAGCTTTTCAGAAGGAAGGCACAATATAAATCCAGCATGTAAATAAGTAAATAATGCTTGTGGACAGGGATCCAGGTCGCTTCTTTTTATTTGCTTCTGTTTTTTGTTTTTCAGGTTTAGACAATAGTTGTATCAGTTTTCCCCTTTCACACACTTTATTAATGCTGGTGAATTCTGATGAGATTGTTTTCTAAGACAAGAGATAGGATTTTCTGAGTAGTAAAATTGTCAGTTTGCTTAAGGAGCTTTTAATAGATGAGTAACTTATTATATAATTATTGAGTGAACTATTGTGAATAGTTTTTCTGTAACATGGAAATTTCAGGAATTGTTTAAAAACTATAGTCAATACAGGTTTAGAAACCATTTACTTATTTTGGTGACCCTGGATGGTTCATCCATTTTCTAAGCCTTCATGTTTTTGTTTATGAAATTGTGATGGCAAACCCTAATGCCCAAGAATGTCATAAGAATATAATTAAACTTCCCATTACATAGTAGGACTCTTCAATTGTATTTTATTTTAACCTAATCTAAGTCAGTTTACTGCAAATTAATAGATTCACTGTTACAGGGACCCAATGTGCTTTTAATTTCAGTTGACTTTTGTCAAGCAGGTCCCATTATAAAGCCAACAGTAAAGTATTTGTGGGTGCAATATAATTAGTATCTTTTAAAATTAATTTTCACTGAGCATTAAAAATAAGCACAATTAATATTAAGAGAAAACTATTGATATTCTCTGTTCACTCATTAAATGAAGGTGCATGTTTAGGTCTTCTCTCCAGATTAACTGACAAGAATTGTCTCTGTTAATGACTCACTTCCATTGCTACTATATCTAGAATATGTACCTTAATATAGCAACTAACCAATATGTATTTCATTTCTACCAAGTACAAAGGGATTATGCACAAGGCAAGCCCCAGGTTCTGTTGAGGGCGATACTTCCTGGGCAATATGACTGAAGGTTTTGGTCAACAATGTTATTCAGTTTTCATTGTGTTTATTTTTATACATTTTGATAATTAAAGCATATTCTCATAAAATCAAAATAGGTAAAAGAAGACAAACCAATCTGCCTTTAAAGATTTTAACCTGCAGTGAGAAAGACATGATGCATGTAGATAGTGTCCTGTGTTTGGCTTAATACTCTGCTGTCATTATCTTCATAATGTTTACACAAGAGGGTCCTCATTTCCATCTTGTACTGGGCACATGCATTATGTAGGTGAAGCTTTATACACATAAAATCAGCATATAAGGTAGAATGTGGTAAGAGCAAAGTGAATAGTACTCACAGTCCCTGATAGAGTAAAAAGAAAGCCAAACCATTTTATCTAAAAAAAAAAAAAAGGTAAAATAGGGTGAATGCATCATCTATAAAAAGTTATGCAAAGCATCTTGTTATTGCTGCAAGGATAGTTTATAATACGTCTTCACTCATTTCCAAATAGTACCCTCTACTAGAGCTCTATTAGAGTTATTATGTTTTTCAAATTTGGTGCACTAACATCTTGAAATATTTGTTCACTCAGAATTGTTTCCTAAGAGCAAATTAATACCTTTTAGTACTCAAAAGTATATAGACATTTATTAACTTAATGAAAGTTTATTCTTTAAATTTAAATCTTTTACTCTTTTAATATGTTGCTGCTATTGCCCTTTAGAAAGACCCATTTGGGCATTGATCGTGTCTATAATTCATGCAATAAGAGTAACTTGTTGTCAACTGACTGATAAGAGGCTGTCAGATAGGTCATTTTGTGACACATTTGAACTTAATTGGTATGAATTGTCAAAATCTTGGAGATGCTTTTGAATGCAATAGTTTATCGATCCGAGCCATCAAATTAAGTCGCACCAAGAGAAGATGCACTACAAAAATCTAACTGTTTGAAAATCACTGTGGACCAATGGACTTTTGCAAAAATTGGAGAGGTTTTTCAGGACCAATGCCCCTTTCACTCTTGCCCCTTTTCCAAATTATATGTTTATTGATATGAGCATGTCGACAGGATGCGTTATGCCTAGCTTTTCTTAAAAGAGAGACAACAATTTGGGCCAAGTGACTTAGGAAGCCAAGCTATGGCAGCTGACTATTTCAGCAAACACATATGTAGAGATGCCACAGTGGAAAATGGCGCTGAAAGGCATGAGAAAGATGGGACAGCAAGACACAGATGATTGATGGCATGCCTCTTTTTCTGGGTGCCATCTGTTGAAGAGTACAAGGAAAAAAGTGAATATAGTATAATTTTTAAATAGCTTGTTACTTTTATGAAATCAATCAATGTAATAGAACTTATAAAGTACATGTCTACTTGCCCTCCCCTGATTCCAACCCCTACCTTTGCCTGTACAAAATATTTTTGGTAAGTGAAAAGAGGGCTTATGCCATATGTGTTTTAATATGATAATTCTTAAAGCTTATATTTTCTTCTCTTTACTCAGTCAAGGAAAAAAATTATATTGCGTAGGTTCCATTCCAAAAATCACTTGAGAAAAGATTTTCAGAACAAGTTATTTCTTTGTGGTTGATTATTTCATTCACTAACATTTCCTAGTGTTCAAAGCCATAATTTTAATTTAACGTAGAAAATAAATCGTCAAAACCTACTAATATCACTGTGCATTTTGGACATAAGGTTTATAAAAGGGAAAAAAAGACTTGTTATGGCCACCATTGATGGATATTTAATTTGAATAAGGTTTCCTAAAAACTTGTACATTTACTAAATTCTGCTTTAATTAACAACTTTTGCAATCCATCTCCTTTCCTTCCCTTACCCTCACAGAGAAGATAAAAGGATTTTATGTGTATAGACAAATCTATTGTTTACATGACCTAAAGTCATTAGAAACATTAAATGAACTCATCAATATTTTTCAATGAAATCCCACCAATGCTTGTTATACATTGATTACACTGAAGTCATATATTGACGGTGAGGTCCAGTCTATGTTTCCCAGAAAAATACACATCATTATTGATGAAGGGAAAGTTATATTATTATTCCATAGGCATTTGAACAAATCTCCACAGCAATAGAACTTTAATATATTCGATGACGTATTTTTCCTCACAAGTCAAGCTCCTACAATGAATTTAAAATTAAGTAACTTAGGTCTGTGTTAAAAAAATAAAAATTCACATATTTTTAATTGCATGGATTTAGAAAAGGGATAGGGAGATTACTTGTTTTATTCTTTTATCCATATCCTGAAGTATGTATCCTGATATCAAATATTATAGTGAATCAATATGAGCATTAAGCCCACATTTTACCAGTATATGAGTAAAGATGAGATAAAGCCTATCAAAAATATTAAATTTGTTCAATTTAATGCAATGATTTATGGTGATTATATTATAGTCCCTCTTAAAAAGCAAAATTCCATTAACTAGGTAATTATTACTAGAGAAAAAAATTGTCTTAATACTTTTAATGAATTTAAAAGTAGTGCTTTGGGGCTTGAAATAACCAGACAGTGTCTTGTATGAATTTGGTTTTAGGTCAAAATCTAGGTCCTTTTCTCTTTTCCTCTCCCAGGGTCTCACTAATGAAATGGAGGTCCTTTAAGATCAACCCTTATAAGACAGAGGAAAAATTTAAACCATCAAAATAAAAACCTAGTAAAAATGTTTAAAAAACTAATTATATACCATCAGTACAAAGAGCCAGAAGACATATATTTCATATTGACAAAAAAGACTCAATAATTAAATACTCAGAAGTACTTTTAAAGGAATTTTATATGTGAACAGAAATCAAGTTAAAAGCTAGTTTTTTTCCTTTCTAATATTAATGATATACTTTCAGAATGTGCTCTTGCTTTGATTTACTTTAACATGTTGAGCTTTGTTGAAATTAAGTCTTATCAATGCAGTTAATAATGCATTAATGCACTAATCCAGACCTACCCATTAATTTAAATATTTATTTTATTTAAATTTGTAAAAGTTTTGATGGCTGGAGTTTATTTTATTTTATTTTTTTATTTTTAGATTTTTATTTGTTTATTTTTAGATAGAGGGAAAGGGAAGGAGAGAGGGAGAGAAACAGCAATGTGTGGTTGCCTCTCAAGAGCCCTCTACTGGGGAAATGGCCCACAACTCAGGCATGTGCCCTGACTGGGAATTGAAACAGCAATCCTTTGGTTTGCAGGCCTACGCTCAATCCACTGAGATATGCCAGCCAGGCTTAATTTAAATATTTAATATTTGTTGAGAAATCACTAAATTCTACACTATGTAATGTGTCAGTGTCTGGAATTAGAGATATAAAATATAGTCCATGTGTACTATTAGAAAAAATAAAAATAAAATTCCATTCCAAACATATGAAACATTTTCCTGTTCTCTACCCTACTGGCTTCATTGCTACTGCTGAAAATAGACATGCAAATAGATATGCAAATAAATAATTGTTATTCATGGGAGAGGTGAGATGATAGACAGCATCATATAGAAAACAAACGAGTATGAGATCATTTCTAGCGATGTGCACATGTTTTTAGTTTCACAACAAGAGCGGTGCTTGTATTCCATTCATGTGCTCCAAATTGCTGAACTGTGTCTGCCCTTTGGTCTAACAAAAGGAATATGATGCTTTGTGGTGTGAGCTATAGATAATAGTGGTTGAACTGGAGAAAGCAGTTCAAAAGAGAAGAAAGTAACACTAGAGCCTGGGAGACAGAAAATGGTCCAGCATTGTTACCAAAGTTCAAGGGTATATTCTCCATGAGTGTGGTGGAGGAAGAGTATAAAGCATAGACAAAATTATCTAGAAATTGTTAAGAAAATAATAATAAACTCATATATTAGGAACAGACAATAGCTTGGCATGGCAAAGTTGGAAGAATTAGAAAGCTTGTTGTATTGCCACTATTTTATTTCCTTCTTTTGTGGCTGTGGTATGTGCATGTATGTGGTGTGTATACACACATGTGTATACATATAGGCACACATGTACATATATGTATATGCATACCACACACACGCGCGTTTAAATTAAACTTTTCTCCACAACCTAATTTTAAAAATTCATGTGGGTAGAAAACATTGGCATGCCCAATATCAGGTCATTTGCAAGTGCTCTAGGCAGAGCCACACCATGGCTGTGACGTAGTACCATTGGCAGGCTAACATAGAACAAGGAGGTCACAAGGAGTGTAAGAACAGACATCAATAACAGACAAGGGTTATAAGAGAATCACTGATGAGAAGGCAGGTAAGAAAAAATGTATCTGATAAGAAGAAATCAAATTATATTGACAAAAAAGAAAAACTACGTGAATACAGTTAGATCTAAGCCACTCCCAAATCCCTAGTAGAACACCTTATGCATGTTACATACTTAGTAAAATGTGCTGACTGCAGGTGTTGCAGTATTGACAATAGTCCTACCCTACACCATTCTGCTGACAACATTGAACATGGAGCCCTTTGACCATCATACCAACTAGAGAAAGGGAGAGTAAGGAGATACTGGACAGATTTTTATTGTTTTTAAAGATTCTATTTATTTATTTTTAGAGAAAGGGTGGGAGGAAGAGAAGGAGAGAAACATCAGTGTGTGGTTGCCTCTCATGTATCCCCAAATGGGAACCTGGCCTGCAGCCCAGGCTTGTGCCCTGACTGGGGATCGAACCAGCAATCCTTTGGTTCACAGGCCGGTGCTCAATCCACTGAGCCACTCTAGTCAGGTCAGATTTTTATTGTTTTTAATTAACTGATTTCATATTTTGATTAAAGATTTAGAAAAATTGTAAGTCCACCCCATTCTATTGGAGATAATAGAAATCATCTTTTTAATAGTTCGAAAAAAGAGTAACAAATGTAGAAAGGAGAAAGGTAGAACAAAAACCTAAGATGTTGAATTAAAAATTAAAATATTGGTACGAACCCATTTTTAACATATCAGTTGATAAATATACAGATATAGCATTGATGTAAATAAATACAGGGTTCAGCAATAGTAGTTTTACAGTTGTGAGTATGCAAAACAGTTTGTTCTCATGTTATTTATTAATTTTGTGTTATTTATTTTTATTATTATTTAATGTCCTAACTTATGATTTATCTTTTAGGTAATGATGGCTGGTAATTTAATCTATTTTTACCTACTCTTGCACATGGATATGTGTGTATGGTTATACATTTATCTCCCAGCTTTGCCTGCTGACACCCCAGAAGCAAGAACATTCCAGTAGAATGAGAAAACCTATCATGTGCATCTTGTCTCTAAATTTATCTCTTGAATAAAATAAACCAGAGTTTCTTGGATAAATGACTGATTCAGACCTGGATCAGAACATGATAAGATAACCTGAAACACCATTCTGTGCCAGAAGAAAGACCATGGTCAAAGAACAAGGGGCATCTTCCTGCAATTGTGTTGAAAAGACACAGGAGTCAATTTAAGGTTGTTTCTGCTGCCACATCTGTGACATTTGGAACATTGAAATAAGTAGTGAATATAACACATCATATCCAATTGAATCCTAAACTTCTAAAGAATGTTAATGAGAAAATTGAGTAACTTAAATGGGGTCGGCAAGTTAGAGAGTAGTAAGAAGTTAATTTTCTGAGTTTGATGATTCTCTTGTGGTTATAAAGGAGAATGCCCTTGTTTTAAGAAAATACACACTGCTTTCAAATGGTCAAGTGTTATACTCTCCAATGGTCAAGAAAAAGAATACATATTAATATATATGTAGAGAGAAATTGAATGATAACGCAAATATAGTATAATATTAACCACTTGATAACCTGGTGAAAAATATAAAGAAGTTTTTTGTATTATTCTTACTAGTTTTTCGGTAGGTTTAAAAATATTTTAAAAACAAAAGTTTTAACAAATAAACAAAAAGATACAACATAGGTTTGTGAGCAGGCTGTAATCTCCATGCAGCTCAATCTCTTCTGGTAGTCTACTTCAATATCAATTTACAAGGTGAGCTTGGAAAGATTTGTGAAAGCGTTTTTCCTTGGGGCCAAGCAAAATACTTTAATCCAGCTTTAACAGAAGTGAAAATAAAAGCTGTTATTTTACTTTGAGATATTTTTGTGACATTGAGTAAACCTTATCGGAAAAATTAGTATGTGATTTTTGGAAAAGAGCAGTGATGTCTTTTGAATGCTCATTCATGATATGCAGTGTGAAAAAGACACAAGAAGAGATAGACAAGATGATGGTGCCTGTGATACACTGGGGTAATATTCAGAGTTTGAAAATGCTGTAATGGTGCAAAGTTCGAGTGAAGAAGAACCTCATTTTGAGTGTGAGGTATTAAAGATTTTGTTTTAAGAAACAATGTTATAGACACTGATTTCCATACCATGTAGTAACTCCATCTTCTCTATAGCACATACAATGACAATTATTCTTAGGCTACCCAGTGTTATCGAGATATAAGTAATTACATCCACATATTTATTTCATAGGCAGATGCATATTGGTTTTAGTTAGGACAACTTCCATGAAATAATTTAAATTTAAGCATCCCAGAAATGTCACAGTGTTGTTTGCTGTAAATATGTTTAAATTAATGTAATAGACAACAAAAAAGGGATGGTTATTAATGTTACGTATTTATGATGTAGCATGAGACACAGTTCATTTTACTTGTTTCATTTGCTTTATGTTATAAAGCAACATAAAAATAAATATTCATCATTGCAAAGGACAATATAATTGCTAAAAAGTTGTAGCAAGTATATTTATAAAGTGAAATTATGAAATTCTCACTTTGTATTTTATTCTGTTTTGCATATTATTTTCAACAATGTTATTTTTTATTTTGTGATTGGATAATAGCTGTAGATATATAAGGGGGACCCCAAAAAGCTGGAATTTATTTATAAAAATTGTGTATTTATTCTAACATGTTTAAACTTTAGTCACCTTCAAAGTACTCTCCATTTGATGCAATACACCTATTGAGATTTTTTTCCACTGTGCAAAACAGTTTTTGAACTCATCAGTTTTAATGCCTTTTAGTGCTTTTGCCATTTTTTGTTTCACCTTTTCCAAATGGGCAAAATGTTTCCCTTTGAGGACTTTTTTCATCCAGGGAGACAAAAAGAAGTCTGTCAGGGTAAGATCTGGTGAATAGAGAGAATGGGGTGTGGGGTCATGATAAACACTCAGCATGGAATGGGCAGGTGAGTTCTAAATCACCCAACATGAAATGGTCAAACGCATTGCAAGAGCCTTCCAAAAAAATTACTGAAGTCTGATGCAGCCTCCCACAACAACACCATCTGGTACACTGATTCAGATGGATTCCTAGAACACTGAGCTAGCTAGATGTGGAAGCCTATAATACAAGGGGTCAGCTCTCCAGAAGATAATTCTGATGTTTTGAGTCCCCCTTTGTATAACTATATATCTATATATTATAATGACTAAGGCCTTTGGCTACCTAGGAAAATTTTCTATCTAGAATTCTTATTTACTGAAAATTTTTAGAAGGTTAAGGTCTTATTATATGGAATAGTATTAATTATTGTAATAGAACATTGAACACTAAAATTGTATGCTAATCCATATAATTAAAATTGAAGAATAATCAATAATTTATTCAGAGAAATTCTCCATTAGAGACAAACTATACAATGAGGTACATTATTTCTATTCAGAAGTTGTATTAGACTTAAGTTCACAGATTTCAAGTATTGTTTTCCAAATTTTATACTGAAAATCAATATAAAATATTAATAGAAGTCTTTTTACTATTGATCAGACAGGTCTCAAGGGCAAACATCATAACCTATTGTACTTATCTGTAGAAAAAATGATTTTATATATGAAATCCTAAGCTCACAATAAGTTTTGATGAGTTTCAAAAGTGGGTCCTATCCTGGCCTCCAGATCTCATAACCCATTGGACTGCACCACAGAAAGCTCATTAGGAATACTACCTCTTCCAGGATTAGAGAACAAATTCAGGAGGACTGTATTAGACTTAAAATTAAGGAAATCAGAAGCCATTGCTGCTATTGTGGAAACTGTCTCTTTACACCCACAATTAGTAACTTGACCTTGAAATGCTATTGTAGAAATTCCCAGTGCATCCACGACCATGCATCACAGAAACAGCCAACAGGGAGACAAGAGTCACACTAATTTCCATTTCCAAATCAAGTGCAAAGGAATCTATATGAAGGCAGTTAATTTGTATATTGAAAGTTAGCTATAAGAAATTATAGGATATGTATTGTAGTTTCAATTTTTCAACGATGTTCTATAAGTGAAGGCGCACTAGAAAGAAGAATCGTTGACTTTCATGTTCAATATAACTATGTTCTTCAAAATCCTTTGTGTTAACTTAAGTGGATCTCTTTGTAAACTGCCCATCACTGACAACCTGTTTTCTCCCCCTGGTTTGTTTGCTATTGTTCTTCTATATTTGTCCTACATTCCAAAAAAAAAAACGTATTCAAATTTTACCCCTCATCGTGCTATGAATTTCTCTGCATATCAATATATTGCTCTCCAAAAGGCAGTTTCTGCCATTCTATACCCATTTCTGAGTCTTTCTATTCTTCAGCATCTGGATCAAATGATAGTATTAGAATACTACTCTAAAAATGTGAATAATGCCCTGATTGATGTGGCTCAGCGGCTTGGGCATCATCCGGCAAACTGAAAAGTCACAGGTTCAGTTCCCCATCAATGCACATGCCTGGGTTGCAGGTCTTGCACCTGTTCGGGGGCGTTGGGAGAAGCAACTGACTGATGTTTTTCCAGTCTATTTCTCCCTCCCTTCCTTTCTTATCTAAAAATAAATAAATAAAATTTAAAAAAATTAAAATAAAAATGTGAGTAATCTCTTTCCTCTTCATTTCTAGTTTGCTCTTAGTTTGTTTTCTAAGTCTCTAATGCCCCAGTAAATTTCAAGAGCCTTTGAGGATCAGCTTTGCTTGATACTGAAATTAGCTTTCTCCATACCAAATGCATATTATTTTTTACATGGCAGATACTCAATAATTATTGATTAAGTTATAGAATAAAATTACCATTAAAATACTATAGTATATTATGAAAAATTATAAATAAAACTATTTATTTGCAAGTGTACTAATAAAACATATTGATAGCAAAACAAACCTTCTAAGCAATTGAGGTGTTTATACAGTGGTAGGATTATTTCTGTTTTCAGCACAAAATTATATTTAAAATCTTCTTGTGTTGGAAATATTCTTTGATAGTGTGCATATGCTATATGGAAAAGCAAAATAATAATTTTTAAATTTTGGCACTATAAAAAGTCAAAATTCACTCATAAAAAGTAAAGAGGAGACATTTCAATAATGCGCCCAATAAGGGGGTTATGATAACCATAAACGTGCTTGATGTGTATAGCTGCAAACTTTATGAATAGATCAGTTGTGTGGACACAGAATACCTGTTTAAAAGAGTGTAATGACCCTTGGACTGAGGGTCCATCCTTAAGCAAAATTGAGAATAGAGAAATGTTACAAAATGAAAATGCACTTGAGTAATTTAAGGGTCTCCAGAGTCCTTTAAGACATCAAGAATTAAATTGGAGAAAAGATTATTGATTATATTACCAGTAAAAATAAGTGTGTCACTTAAAGGAATAAGTCCATAAGATTCCAATTGGGTTAACTTAATTTCCATGATATATCCATTTCCTTTCCAGACATTTTAATTTCCAACTATACTTCTGGCAAGGGAACTGTTAATTTCCAGGTATTATTAATTTATTTAGTCATATATGTATCCATTCACTTATGTTACTTTTAGATAAATAATGAGTTTTAATAATAACCTTTGGCAAGCTATGTAAAAACACTATGGTATATATACTTGCAAACATGTATCACTAGATGCAGTTGTTGGACTAGTGTTGGGATTGAGCAAGAAGCTGTGCATTTCATTGTGCCAGCTAATGCTAAGACGACAGGCTTTATTTCAATTTAAATAAAACCCGAAGGTATTGCTGTGGAAAGCTGGCTGGAGCTGTCTGGCATTCTGCCTAGAAGAGAATCTTTGATAGTGTTCTTTTTCAGACTGCATTAGCTTCACAAGTTTTTCTTAGTTAACATTAAAAATTTAATTCTCCAAACAGTATAATTCATCAAGATTTTGCAATTGTTTTCGTCTGCCTCCCTTGTTCCTACATTTTATAAAGCAGTTCATTCAAATCAAGATGCTTGAATTCACAAAATGAATAATCTACATTTTGCTGACAGTTTTCTTTTCTCAACTTAATAGAATATTGCCTTTCTCAAGTAGGAAGTGCCATCTAATTACATGCTACTACAGAAAACTGAACTTGGGGTAGTAAATATTTCTAACTCCTATAGGAGACATTTAAAACTGTATTTCTTAACTGTCTTTTTATATAATTTCTTAGGGACTGGGGATTGTTAGTCAAAGTGAATGGTGGGTTAAGAAGCATATGTAGGTTCTGATCGGTTCATGATAAAACCAGTCTGCTCAGCATCTGCTTTGTAGGAAAAACATATACCCTCCACAAACGTGCTTAGAGCATGTACAGTGGTCCCTCCTTATAAGTGGAGGATACATTCCAAGTTCAGACACCCCCTGTGAATGCCTGAAACAGCAGATAGTACCAATTCCATAAGTACTATGCTTGCTTTTTTCTACACATGCATACCTATAATGAAGTTTAACTTCTAAATTTGGCACAACAACGAATAGTAAAATATAACAATGTACTATAGTAAAAGTTACATAAATGTGGACTTTCTCTCAAAATGTCTTATTGCACAATACCACACAGTAAATATGCCATACAGTAGAATGATTCCAGGCCTGGGCAGGAGGAACGGAATGGCATGAGATTTCATCACACTACTCAGAACAATGTGCAATTTAAAACTTATGTACTGTTTAGCTCTGTACTTTTTCTATTTATTTATTTATTTATTTATTTATTTATTTATTTATTTATTACTGTTGTTCAGGTACAGTTATCTCCATTTTCACCCCATGCCTCCCCACCACACCCATCCCCACCTCCAACCCTCAAACCTACCCCCTTTGGCTTTGTCCATGTGTCCTTTATACATGTTCCTTGATAGACCTTCCCCTGTTTTCCCCCATCATCCCTTCCCACCTCCCCTCTGGTTACTGTCAGTTTGTTCTTTATTTCTATGTCTCTGGTTATATTTTGCTTGGTCGTTTGTTTTGTCAATTAGGTTCCACTTACAGGTTTCATTTAATATTTTTGTACTATTGTTGACTACAACCATGCAAAGCAAAACTGCAGATTAGGGGATGCTATTTTAAAGAAAAAAAAAAGAAGCTCAAGTGGACTAGTTCCTGGGCACTGCAGCTCGGACCTCCATGGAGTTCCTGTGCTTTCTTTATGTAGGCATTCTACCACCACCCCTTCTGAAATGTCTTTATTGAAGGTCATTAACAGATACAAACACATTTCAAAGGCAAAGTTATGAAATTAATTTATCTGTGAACATATTTTAATAATCTTATGAGGCCTTGTAAATTTATTAAATGGATCCCTTGGTCATTTAAAACTGCCCCAGGGTCTTCTGTGTTCTCAGTCCCCTTTGAACTGCATCTCAAACAGCCCTGTGGCCCCTTTATCAGTGTATCGGGCATGAGAATAACCTGAATTTGTCAAATATTTTAAGGTTATAATATATCTAGGAATTTCTTCCAGTTTTGAAAGGAAAACTTTAGTTAAAAAAGTAAAATTTATTTTTTTTAATTTTCTTGATTTCTCTCCTTTTACAAAATAAGTTTTGGTTTCTGCTCTGAAAAACTTAGATCACTTCTTCCTTAACAGAGTAAGTTTTCAATATAACAACTGCTCACTTTCAGTTATGTATTCTTCAATTATTTTCCTCCTTTCATTTACCTGGACTCCACAGTTTTGTCAAACTTCACGCAGCAAAGTTTTAGTGAACACTTACTGTGGGAAGGCTATTATGCTTTTGTGTTATAATCAACGTACATTTAGTTACTATGTCTTTTTTACCTTTCAAAATAGTAGAAATGAGAGAGAAGCCAATAGTTTCATGTGTTGTTTCACAGTTTTGTTTGGTTTGGTTTCTTGGCAGTGAGATATCCCTTAATCTGAATGGCCAAGGCTATAAATACTCTTTCCAACCAAAAATATTTCTTACAAAGAGAAAGTATTATAGATTTCAGGTTAAATATAAAATTTTATTGCTAAAATATGAACATAGGTAAGAAATATGACATAGGTTTTTATACTCATTTAGCATCAATGAATATGGATTTATTTTAAATCAGATTTAATAATTGAATAAAGTGAAATGTTGACCTCTGATTTCAAATAAAGGAAGATAATGAAGTTGTATCTGAGGAATACCTTTTCCATTATCTTTTTTTAACAATTTTATTTATTTATTTATTGAGAGAAGGGAAGGGGGGAGAAAGAAGGAGAGAGAAACCTCAATGTGTGGTTGCTTGTCCCAAGCCCCCTGCTGGGGACCTGGCCTACAACCCAGGCACGTGCCTTGACTGGGAATCAAACCGGTGAACTTTTGGTTCACAGGCTGGCACTCAATCCAGTAATCCACACCAGCCAGGGCTCATTATTTTTTAAATAAGAGTAAAATGATGATCTATCAGCATTTTTTTGTTGTTCAATTACAGTTGTCCCAACTCTTCCCTGTTGCTCTCTCCTGCCCTATCCCACCTTCCCACAGTCAATTCCCACCCAGTTGTCCATGCCCACGGGACCATTACACATGTTTCTTGATGATATCTCACTTTCTTTCTCCCATTAACCCCCTCCCTCCCCTGTGTTCCCTGTAAGTTTGTTCTTTATTTTCATGTCTCTGGTTCTATTTTACTCACTTGTTTGTTTTGTTCATTAGGTTCCACTTATATGTGAGATCATATGGTATTTGTCTTTCACCATGTGGCTTATTTCACTTAGCATAATGCTCTCCAGTTCTATCCATGCTGTCACAAAAGGTAGGAGTTCCTTCTTTCTTTCTGCTGCACATACTTTTTTGATATAAATTCATTTACTGATGGGTACTTTGGCTATTTCCAGCACTTGACTATTGTAAATAATGCTGCCATGAATATAAGGGTGCATATGTTCTTTTGAATTAGTATTTCAGCATTCTTAGGGTATAATCCCAGCAGTGGAATTGCTGGATCAAAAGGCAGTTCCATCTTTAGTTTATTTTTAGGAAATTCCATACTGTTTTCCACAGTGGCTGCACCAGTCTGCCTCCCCACTAACATTGCAGTAGGGTTCCCTTCTCTTCTCAACCTCAACAGCACTTGTTGTTTGTTGATTTGTTAATGATGGTCATTCTGACTAGTGTGAAGTAGTATCTCACTGTGGTTTTAATTTGTATCTCTCTGATGGCTAGTGAGGTTGAGCATTTCTTCATTTGTCTATGAACCCTCTGTGTTCTCCTTGGAGAAGTGTCTGTTTTTTCAATTGGGTCGTTTGTTTTCCTGGAGTGGAGTCATGTGAGTTCCTTATCTATTCTGGAGATCAAACCCTTGTCCAAGGTATCATTGGCCAATATATTTTCTCATACGGTTGGTTCCCTTTTCATTCTGATGATGTTTTCTTTAGTTGTGCAGAAGGTTTTTAATTTGATGTAGTTTCACTTGTTCACTCTTTCCTTTCTATTCCTTTCCTTACAGGATGTATCAGTGAAACTATTGTTGCATGGGATGTCTGAAATTTTCCTATGTTCTTCTCTAGGACTTCTATGATGTCATGATGTATTTAAGTCTTTTATCCACCTTAAATTTATTTTGGTGTATGGTATAAGTTGGTGGTCTAGTTTCATTTTTTCCCTGTACCTGTCTAAATCTCCAACACCATTTATTGACGAGGTTATTTTTAGTCCATTTTATGTTCCTGCCTCCTTTGTCAAATATTCATTGACTGTAGAGACCTGGGTTTATTTCTGGGCTCTCTATTCTGTTCCATCAATATATATGTCAGTATGTCAGTTCTTATGCCAGCACCACACTGTTCTGATTACAGTGGCCTTCTAATAGAGTTTGATATCAGGTATTGTGATCCCTCCAACTTTGTTCTTCTTTATCAAAATTGCTGTGGCTGCTTGGGGTCATTTATGGTCCCATATAAAATTTTGACATATTTATTCTTTATCTGTGAAATATGTCATTGGTATTCTAATAGGGATTGTGTTGAATCAATAAATTGCTTTGGGTAGTATGCACATTTTGATGATGTTAATTCTCCCAATGCATGAACACAGTATATGCTTCCGTTTATTTGTGTCTTCCTTAATTTTTTTCAGTGTTCTGTAGTTTTCTGAGTATAGGTCTTTTACCTTATTGGTTAACTTTATTCCTAGATACTTTATTTTTCTTGTTGCTATGTCAGATGGTATATTTTTCCTAATTTCTTTGTCTGATATTTCATTATTAGTGTATAAAAATGCCTTTAATTTCTAGATATGGACTTTGTATCCTGCCGTTTTACCAAATTCATTTATTAGGTCAAGTATTTTTTGGTGGATTCGATAGTGTTTTCAATGCACACTATTATGTCATCTGCAAGCAATGACAGTTGTACTTCTTCCTTTCCAATTTGGATGTCTTTTATTTCTTTTTCTTCTCTGATCACTGTGGCTAGAACTTTCATTTCTATGTTGAATAGATGGTGAAAGTGGCAAAAGCAGACACCCTTGCATTGTTCCTGATCTTAGGGGGAATGTTTTTGTTTTTGCTTATTGAGTGTGGTAGGTTTCTCATATATGGCCTTTATTATGTTGAGGTATGCTTCTTCTACTCCCATTTTGCTGAGTGTTTTATCATAAATGGGTGCTGTACCTTATAAAATGCTTTCTCAGTGTCTATTGATATGATCATGTGAGTTTTGCCTTTCATTTTGTTTATGTGATGTATTACATGTATTGATTTGTGAATGTTGTACCATTCTTGCATCCCTGGGATGAATCCCACTTGATTGTGGTGTATGATCTTTTTAATATATTGCTGGAAGTGAATTGGCAATATTTTGTTGAGGATTTTAGCATCTATGTTCATCAGCAATATTGGCCTGTACTTTTCTTTCTCTCTTGTGTCTTTATCAGGTTTTGGAATTAGGATAATGCTGAGCTCATAAAAAGAGTTTGGGTGTCTTCCCCCTTCTTGGATGTTTTGGAATAGTTTGAGAAGGATTGTGGTTAACTCTTCCTTAAATATTTTGTGAAATTCTCCTGTGAAAATGTCGGGTCCAGGGCTTTGTGTGCTAGGAGTTTTTTATTACTGTTTCAATTTTACTAGTTGTTATAGGTGTATTTAGGCTTTCTGCTTCTTCTTGACTCAGATTTGGAGGATTATATGTTTTTATAAATTGTCTGTTTTTCCCAGGTTGTCAAATTTCTTATCACATAGTTGTTTGTAGTAATTTCTTATAATCCTTTGTATTCTTGTGGTATCAGTCGTAATTTCTCCTCTTTCATTTCTGATTTTATTTATTTGAGTCTTCTCTTTTTTTTTCTTAATGGGTCTGTTTAAGGGCTTGTTAATTTTGTTTATCTTTTCAAAGAACCAGCTCAGATTCATTAAACATTTGAATTGTTCTTTTAGACTCTATGTCATTTAAGTTTTCTCTGATCTTGATTATTTCCTTCCTTTTTCTCACTCTGGGCTGTGTTTGTTGTTGTTTCCCTAATTCTTTAAGATGTAGGGTTAGGTCATTTATTTGAAATTTTCAATCTTCTTTAGGTAGACCTGTATTGCTATGAACTTCCATCTCAGGATTGCTTTCACTGTGTCCCATAGGTTCTGGTCTGTTGTATGTTCATTTTTATTTGTTTCCAGATACTTTTTTTTCCTTGATCTCATTGTTAACCCATTCACTGTCTAATAACATGTTATTAAGTCTCCATGAATTTGCTATTTTTGAGTTTTTTCCTTGAGGTTGGTTTCTAATTTCAATCCATTGTGACCCAAGAAAATGCATGATATAATTTCAATTTTCTTGAATTTGCTGAGGTTTGTTTTGTATCCTGTCATGTGGTCTATCTTTGAAAATGTTCCATGTGCATTTGAAAAGAATGTATATTTTGCTTTTCTGGGATGAAAAGTTCTATAAGTATCAGTTAAGTCCATTTGATATAGAGTGTCATTTGGTGGCAATCTATATCCTTGTTGATTCTTTGCTTGGAAGATCCATCCATTGTTGATAGTGGGGTGTTAAAATCCCCCATTATAAGTGTATTACTGTTATATCTTTCTTGAAGTCCTCCAAGATTTTCCTTATATATTTGAGTGTTCCTATGTTAGGTGTACATATGCTTACAATGTTAATATCTTCTTGATGGATTCTACCCTTAAGTATTATAAAGTGTCCTTCTGTGTCTCTTTTTATGGCCTTTGTTTTGAAATCTATTTTGTCTGATGTAAGTTTGTTTCCCTGGCATTTTTTTCTGTCCATTAGTTTGGAATATTTTTCCAACCCTTCAATTTTAGTCTGTATAGATCTTTTGTTCTGCAATGGGCTTCCTGTAGACAGCATATATGCAGGTCATGTTTTCTTATTCATTCAGCTGCTCTATGCCTTTTGATTGGAGCATTTAATCCATTTATATTTAAAGTTATTATTAATCTTTTTCATAACTTGTTTGGCACCACAACACTTGTGTTCTAAAAACACCACTTCTAAATCAAAGCCAGAATGGGATAGGAAAAGACTCACACCAACATTGAGGTTATTGAACTTATAGGTTCTAGCAAGTGTACCACTACTGGCCATCTCATCTACAAATGTGGTTCGATCAACAAAGAAAAACATTGAAAACTTTGAGAAGAAGGCTTCTGAGATGAGGAAGTGCTCCTTCAATTATACCTGAGTGTTTAATAAACTGAAAGCTGAATGTGAGCATGGTATCACCATTGATATATCCTTGTGGAAATTCAAAACCAGTATTATTTGACCATCATGATGTCCCAGGACACAGAGACTTTATCAAAAGCATGATTACAGGCACATCTCAGACTGATTGTGCTTTCCTGATTGTTGCTGCTGGTGTTGGTGAATTTGAAGCAGGTATCTCTATGAATGGGCAGACCTTTTGGCTTACACATTGGGTGTGAAACAGCTGACTGTTGATGTTAACCAAATGGATTCCACTGAGCTGCCCTACAACCAGAAGAGATACAAGGAAATTGTTAAGAAGTCAGGACCTACATTAAGAAAATTGGCTACAACCTTGACACCCATTTGTGCCAGTTTCTGGTTGGCATGGCAGCAACATGCTGGAGCCAAGTGCTAACATTCCTTGGTTCAAGGGATGGAAAGTGACCCGTAAAGATGGTGGTGCCAGTGGAACCACACTGCTTGAAGCTTTGGATTGCATTTTGCCACCAACTCATCCAGTTGACAAGCCCCTGTGTCTGTTCCTTCAGGATACCTACAAAATTGTTTATATTGGTACTGTCACTCTGGGTCAAGTGGAGATCGGTATTCTCAAACATGGTCTGATGGTCACCTTTGCTCCAATCAGTGATACAACTGAAGAAAAGTCTGTTGAACTGCACTATGCAGCTTTGAGTGAAGCTGTTTCTGGAGACAGTGTGGGCTTCAATGTCAGGAATGTGTCTGTCAAAGATGTTCATTGTAGCAATGTGGCTGGTGACAGCAAAAATGACCCACCCATGGAAGCAGCTGGCTTCACAGCTCAGGTTGTTATCTTCAACCATCCAGGCCAAATCAGTGCTGTATATGCACATGTTTTGGATTGTCACACATCTCGTATTGCTTGAACATTTGCTTAGCTGAAGGAGAAAATTGATCATCATTCCAGGGAAAAGCTGGAAGATGGTCAAAAGTTTTTTTTTTTTTAAATCTGGTAATGCTGCCATCATTGATATGGTTCCTGGCAAGCCATGGATGTCAAACATGGAAGCGTGACATGTCAAACATGAGATGAGACAGACAGTTACTTTTGGTGTCATCAAAGAAGTGGACAAGAAGGCAGCTGGAGCTGACAAAATCACTAAGTCTGCCCAGAAAGCTCACAGGCTAAATGAATAGTGTACCCAACACCTGCCACACCAGTCTTAATCAGTGGTGGAAGAACAGTCTCAGAACTGTTTGTCTCAATTGGCCAGATAAGTTTAATAGTAAGGGACTGGTTAATGATTACAATGCATCATAAAACCTTCAGAAACAAAGGAGAATGTTTTGTGGACCATTTCTGTGTGTGTGTGTGTGTGTGTGTGTGAAAGTTTTCAAGTTATTATTTTTTAAAATCAGTACTTTTTAATGTAAACAACTAGACCAAAATTTGCCACAGAATTTCAAGACCCATTAAAACAAAGTTCAATATGAAAAAAATGAAGTTATTATTGATAAGTTTTATTCATTGCCATTTTTCCTCTTTGTACATGTGTTCCTCTCACTCTCACTGTTTTCCTTCATCTTCTTAAAGCAGTCCTTTTAGCAGGTCTTGCAATGCTATTTTGGTGGTGAAGTATTCTTAGCCTTCTTTTGTCTGGGAAACTCCTTGTTTTGCCTTCCATTTTAAATTAGAGCCTTGCTGAGTAGAACAGTCTTGGTTGAAGGCTTTGCTCTTCATTACTTGGAATATGTCTTGCTATTTCCTTCTGGCTTATAGAGTTTCTGTTGAGTGATCAGCGAATATCCTTATAGAGGCTCCCTTGTATATTTCTAGCTTTTTCTCCCTTGCTGCCATTAAGATTCTCTCTTTGTCTTTGAATTTTGCCATTATAATTATGGTGTGTCTTGGAACGGGCCTCTTTGGGTTCATCTTGATGGGGGTCCTCTGTGTTTCCTAGACTTGTGTGACTTTTTTTCTCATCAAGTTAGGGAAGTTTTCTGTCATTACTTTTCAAACAGGTTTCATATCCCTTGTTATTTTTCTTCTCTTTCTGGTAAATGTATTACACAGATATTATGTTTCACATTGTCCTGCAGTTCCCTTAGCCCTTCTTCATTTTTTTTTGTCTTTTTTCATTTTGTTGCTCTGTCTGGGAATTTTTTCTACCTTGTCCCCCAGCTCACTGATTTGATCCTCTGAATCATCTAAGCTATTTTTAATTCCTTCTACTTTGTTCTTCATATCATATATTGCATTTTTCATTTCTGCCCAGCTCTTATTGATGGTTTTCATATCCTTTTTCAGGCTGGTGTAGTTCACAGTAAGTTCCTTGAAGCTTCCCTGGAGTTCTTTGAAGTTCTCATGGAGCTCTGTGAGCATTCTTATGAGCATTATTTTGAAATTGATGTTTGATAGTTTTGTTGCCTCAATTTCATTTAGCAGTCTTTCTGGGAATTATTCCTTTCCTGTTGGTTGGGGGTGGTTTCTATGTCTCCCCAGTTAAGGTGGCGATTCTTGTTTGTTTCTCCATGTAAGATTGATTTGCTTTGACTCCCTGTCTTCGTGTTGTGATCTTCAGTGGTAGGATACCTGTGGGACTCCGTGGTGCAGTCTCCTTGATCACCTGAGCTTGGTGCTCTTGGGATGCTCTTTATACCATTTATGTGGGATCTCTAGTTGTAGTTCATATTTGGTTGTTTTTGAATTATTCCTTGGTTGATTCTTCTTTCCAGCTGACTGGCTGAGAGTCACTCCACCCACCATGTAATGTATACTTTGTACAGTAGTTGCCAGAAAATAACAAAACAGCCCAGTAAACAGAGCCACACCCTCAAAAATAACACCCACCACAATTACACTATCAACAGCAAATGAGCCAGTATTAATAAAGTATAAAGAAAATAAGTATCATAAGAAAGGAAAAATGAGCATGAAATGACTAACTGAAAGAAAGAGATTTTGCAAGGATAGATGGAGGGGCAATAATAAAAGTAGAAAATAAAGACAAGGTAAAGAGGGAAAGAAAGTAAAATTTACTTCATAAATCACAAATGGAGAAGGGTAGGTGGAATGGAGTAAGAGAAGGGAAGCATATAGTGTTAGGGAAAAACCACAATTTAAAGAATATATATATATATGTATGTGTGTGTGTGTGTATCAAATAATATGGACCTAATTGTAGGAAAAGATCCCCACAGCAATATCAACAACCAATGAGCTGAGATTTATATAGGTGGGATGGGAATAAGAGGGAAAATGAAAGAAAGAAGAGATTAATAGATGTTTAGAGGAAAGATAAGTTTTTTTTGAGGGGATAGAGGGAGAAAGAATGTTAAGATTGTGAAATGAAAACCTGGCTAAGGTGGGAAAAGATTAACATTTAAAACAAAAAGGAGGAAAGGGCAGGAGAAAGGCTAAATGGAGTAGGAGAGGGGAATGGTGAAATTTGAGATTTGAAATACAATGATAGTGACTGTCTAGAAATAAAATTGAAGAACTGTAACAACAACCTCCTTATCCACAACCTACAAACAACAATTGACAAAGATGGAGAGAGTAAGGGTATTTTAAGAATGGGAAAAAGGCATGTTAGATGACTGATGACAATCGCAAATGGTTTTGAGTGGCTGGAGGGAGGAGCAATGGTAAAAGTGAGGAATAGGAACAAGTCATAGCGAAAGAGAAAATAAATTTTAAAGCAAAAATACAAAGAGGGAGGAAGCAGGTAGTATGGAGTAAGAGAAGGGAAGAGCAATATATGAGATTTGAAACAAACTATATTATAAAACTTGGTACTATATTATTCCCAAATCTGGAGGATATGAAATGAATGTTAAACAGCTATGCAGAAGAGAAGATAGTACCTTATTGTGCCTGTCTCTATTTTTTCTGCCCTGCTGTTTTTAGTAGATCAGAGCCTGAGGAGCTGCATTGCATGTAGTATCTGGCAAAGGGTCTGATCTGTGCTTTTTCTTCTTTCCCCTGAGGAAATGCATATAGCAGGAAACTCCTGAGCCTGGCCTTGCTGATCCACAGACCCTGTAATCTCACAGGTGGGGTTTGGGTTCACTTCTCTGTGAAAGGGTATGGCTGACTGGAGCAAATCTTAGGCATTCAGTTCCTGTCTTCTGGACCTAAACCTGCTCCTCTCTCACAGGAAGTTCAGCCCAAATTATCCAGTCTGAGCTGCCCTTTGCTTGCAAACCATGCGGGATCAAGTCCTTTCATCCCTTCAGTGTATTCTCTGCCTGAGTTTTTGGTTAGCAAAGCCACTGCAACCCGCCTGCATGCACAGGAGTGCAAGCCCCAGATCTTTGCTGAGCTTCAGATTTTGTCTCATCTCCCTTTTTAAAAGAGTTTCAGTATGGCCCTCATGCTATAGCACTGGTCCCTGGGGGTCCTGTTCCCCACACTCTCCCCCTCCCCAGAAAACTCAGTCTTTCATGGTTAGGGCAGGCCACCTCCTTTCAGAGCCTCTGATAGTTTTAGTTAAAGTTTCTCTCAGCATCTTTTCCAGTTGGTATTGGGAAGATCCCTGCAGCTATACTATAACACAAGATGGTGGCAGCTTGCTGACACCAATCCCTCCAGAGATCTTCAGCCCTGGGCAGGCCTCCTCCTGCCATGCTATTTCTAGAGCCCACATATCCCAGGCCTTCTCTCACTGCCCCAGTAGCTCATGGGTCCTGAGCCAATCTACAGTAGCCCCAACTCTGTGCAGTCAAGAGTGCTGGGCTGGACAGCATTGGGAGTCCACTTAGAAAGCTCAAGTCATTGCCACCTAGGCACCTTGCAGGCAGGTTGCTTCCTGTGTACTCCTGCACACTCCCCATGCTCTTGTCTCCATATGCACTCACTAACAGACATTTTCACTCACTCTCCACTCTGTGTTGTGATTGCAAATCTGGTCCATGTCTGAGAGCAGATGAACGGAGCTGCCAACTGCTCTGCCACCATCTTGTATATCACCTATCAGTATTTTTAAATGTCAAGTACTATGATCAGTTCCTTCAAAAGCATTACCAAAGAAAAATATATCAGTGCAAGCAATATTTGGAAGCATGGTGAAGGACTAAGAAAGCGAGAAAAAACTTTTTTTCTACAAATGATACAAAATGAAAAGACCACCCAGTGAACTGCATGCAAGAATATATTTGCAAATCAAATATCTGATTCATAAAATGAATGAATGTACATAAATGTACATAAATGCCCACAAAAGCATTATTCACAATAGTCAAAAGGTGGAAACAACTCAAATGTCCATCAACTGATGAATGAATAAATAAAATGTGGTAGGTATATCAATATAATAAAACATTGAGCAGTAAAAAGAGATAGAGTCTTGATACATGCCATAAAATGTTTGAAACTTGAAAATGTTATGCTAAGTCAAAGAAGCTAGTCACAAAAAGATCACATATTGTATCCTTTTTATTTTTTGAGAATGGTTGGAAATCAATTGAAACAGAAAATATAGATCAGTGTTTGTCTAGGGATGGACAGTAGGGAGAATGAAGAGTGGTTGCATTTGTGATCAAAAAAATATTCCAGATTTAGATTTTATTGATGATTCTTCAACTTTGTGAACAAATTATTAAAATAATAAAAGAACAAAACAAATGAAAAAACTTTAAATTATATACTTCAATTGGATGAATTATATTGTATATAAATTATACAGCAATAAATCTGTTTTTGTTTTTTAATTTGGATAAATCCAAAATAAAACATTAGATATTACAATAAAAAATGACTTGCTCTTAGTAGCTTGTGATTTAAAAAAAAATACAGTAATTTCTCTATGTATGAAACTAAGGTTTAAAACAACTAATGTAGAGCCTTGGGTGGTGTGGCTCAGTGGACTGAATGCCAGCCTGAGGACCTGGTTTGATTCCCAATCAGGGCACATATCTGAGTTGCTGGCTGGGTCCCCAGGAGGGGGCACTCAAGAGGCAACTACTCATTGATGTTTCCCTCTCTTTCTCCCTCTCTTCCCCTCTCTAAAAATAAATAAATAAAATCTTCAAAAAAATAAATAAAGTAACTAAATTAAGTACATTTCTGAACACCCCAACTATTTTACTTGAGTCCCACCATTTGTAACAAGATCCTTTAGTAAATTTTCCTACACATTTGCTATAATGGAAATCTCTGCAAGGTCAGGGAACAATCAGAGAGTGGTTTGCTGCTTCTCTAGCATTTTCTTTTTTGGTTTGTTTGTTTGTTTTTAATTATATTTTATTGATTATGTTATTATAATTGTCCTGATAGTTTTCTGTTTGCTGCCCCTACACCCAGCGCCCCCACTCCCTCTGGCAATCCTCCCACCATTGTTCATGTCCATGGATCATGTGTATAAGATTTTTGGCTACTCCATTTCCTATACTGTCTTTTACATCCCCACAGCTTTTCTGTAACTACCTGTTTGTACTTATTAATCCCTCACCTCTTCCTTCATTCTCCCATAACCCACTCCCATCTGACAGCCATCAAAATGCTCTCTATATCCACAATTCTTTCTCGGTTCTTTGGGCTTACTTAGTTTATTTTTTAGATTCAATTGTTAATAGATTTGTATTTTTTTGCCATTTTATTGTTCACAGTTTTGATCTTCTTCTTTTTCTTAAATAAGTCCCTTTAACTTTTCATATAATAATGGTTTGGTAATGATGAACTCCTTAGGATTTTCCTGTCTGGGAGCTCCTTATCTTCCCTTCTATTCTAAATTATAGCTTTGCTGGGTAGAGAAATCTTGGCTGTAGGTCCTCATTTTTCATGACTTTGAATATTTCTTGCCAATCCCATCTAGCCTGCAAAGTTGTTTTTGAGAAATTAACTGACAGTTTTATGAGCACTCTGCTGTATGTAACTAACTGCTTTCCTCTTGCTGCTTTTAAGTTTCTCTCTTTATCTTTAACCTTTGACATTTTCATTTTGATGTATCTTAGAGTGGGTCTGTTTGCATCCATCTTGTTTGGGACTCTCTGTGCTTCCTCGACTTGCATGTCTATTTCCTTCACCAAATTAGGGAAGTTTTCTTTCATTATTTTTCAAATAGATTTTCAATGTCTTACTCTTTCTCTTAACTTTCTGGCACCCCTATTATGCAAATGTTGGGTCTCTTGAAGTTGTCTCAGAGACTACTTACATTATCCTCATTGTTTTGGATTCTGTTTTCCTATTGTTGTTCTGATTGATTGTTTTTTGCTTCTTTAGGTTCCACATTTTTTATTTGACTCTCAGCTTCATCAACTCTACTGCTATTTCCCTGCAAATTGTACTTTATTTCAAATCATATTTCCTTCATTTCTGAATGGATCTTTTTTATGCTATTTGAGGTCCTCACTAAGTTCCTTGAGCATCCTTATAACCAGTATTTTGAACTCTGCATCTGATAGATTGCTTTTCTCATTTTGTTTAGTTCTTTTTCTAGAGTCTTTATCTGACCTTTCATTTGGATCATATTTCTTTGTCTCCTCATTTTGGCAGCCTCCCTGTGTTAGTTTCCATGTATTAGGTAGAGCTGCTTTGACTCTGTGTCTTGGTAGTGTGGTCTAATATGAGTATCCTGTAGGGTTCAGCAGCATAACCCTCCCCTATCACCCAAGCTGGGTACTCAAGATGTGCCCTTTGTGTAGGCTGAATACACCCTCTTCTTGTAGTTGAGCTGTGGTTGCTATTGGCAGATCAATGGTAAGGATTTACCCAGATTAGTGAGCTGCAAGGATTGGCTGTGACCACTTACCATCAACCTCCACCCTCTATGGAGGATCAGCTGGGCAGGGGCAGGGTGGTGGTGATCCTATGTGGTCTGTAGCTGTATACTGGGTGCTCTGGCCCTGAGTTTTCCTGGGTGGTGCAGGTCAAGGTCAGCCCCAACCTGTGTTTTTCCTGGGGCCACCCTGCCTGAGCAATCTGAGATGGCTGCTACTTGTGCTGGGTTTGGATATTCCCAGGAGAAGACTAAATGTGAACCTCTGCTAACATGCTAGTGCCAGGCCTTGGCCTCACTGAGGCCAGCTATTATTTATTTGATAAGATTTAGGAAGATGTGAAGCACGAGCCAAGGAAAAGCAGCTAGAGTGGACTTGAAAGTTGGTTGGGGCCAAGTCTCTGGGGATCTCCAAGGTAAGTTAAACAGTGTTAGCCAGCTTTGAGTCTCAGATATGGCACCAGCTTACCAGCTCTATGTGGGGAAGGTTTAGAAAAGGGACAAAGGTGTCTGTTTGCCTTGATGCCACACTTCAGTTTTTCTCTTTATACCACTGGTGCCTTTCAAGCTGCAACCCTGGTGCTGGAGCCCAGGGGGAGTGTCTGAATGGGTGAGTCTATGTGTGGGTTCTTTAAGAGGAACTTCTTAGGGCTCCAGAACTTTCTTCTACTGACTCAATCCCCACTGTTTTTTGCAGCCAGAAGTTGTAGGGAATTATCTTCCTGGCACTGGAACCCTGGGCTGGAGACCTGGTGTGGGTCTGGGACACCTTACTCCCAAGATATCCCTCCTGAATTTCTATCCTCCACACATGGGTGAGGGAGAAGCTCATTCCACATCTGCACCCCTCCTATCAGTCTGGATGGATGTGTTTTCTTTAATTCTGTAGTTGTCAGACTTCCATTTAACTTGATTTCTGATGGTTCTGAGTGATGGTTGTTCTATATTTTAGTTGTAATTTGGATGTGGTTGTGCAAAGAAGTAAGCAATGTCTGCCTATGACCCCATCTTGACCAGAATTTTCACATTTTCTAATAAACCTATGGAAAACCTATGGAAATTATCAAGGTATTATCACACATTGTCACAAACAGCCCTAAAATAGAGGAAAGCCTGGAAACATCAAAAGCTGCATTGTTTCATGTTTTGGCAATGCATTCACAGGGTGTTTTTACCAGGAATTTTCATATACTAGAGCCTTGGGAAAATAACCAGATTAATTGTTTATGGATTACTACATAATTGTGTTTCTTCACTGAAGATGTAAGTCAGTCTAAAACACATAATAAAAAATGAAATCTGAAATTCCTGTAAATCTGAAATGAATTCCTGTAAATCTAACATTCTATTATTGTCTTAAAACCATTCTCCTTTAGGCAAAGATCACTTATTTGGTCTTCCTCTAAACCTAAGCTTAAATTTGACAGCTAGGGCTTTAGGACATAAAGAGATGGGCACTAGCGAATTCCCAAGGCTGCCTAAGACTGATCTGAAGCCAAGTGCCTAAGACTATACCAAAGACAATAATAGACGAAAAATCACAAGTCTAAACTCTCTAGAAATCTTTTTTTCACATTTTTAAGGGACCTTCACAATCTTACCCAATGCAAATTACTCAAGGAAAAAACATTATGTCAAGTTCGGAATTTCCTTTTTAGAACCTAAAAATATTTAAAAGGATAGTAAGAACCTTTTGCATAAAAGACATTTTTTTGGTCTTTGGGAAATAACAAGCAAGGTTATTTACACAATTAAATCAAGTACTTAGATTAACATCAAAAAGATAAACTCATACAAGCAAGGACTAATTTTATATATATGTATATATATACATATATTGTATATATATACACAATACATATACTCACATATATGTGTATGTATATATTAATTACAGAATGGAACTTAATTGGCCCTCTGCAATAATTAACATGCAGCTTTTTTAAGTAATCACTTTTCTTCAGTTCATTAAAAAAATCATGTTCAATAGAACAATTAGTTTCAATCTGTAAATAGCCTGAATTATCCTGTAATATTATATGTGACAACATATAAAAGTCAATGCTTCTTTAAAAAATATTTTATTTACTTTTTTTTTAGGCAGAGGCTAGGGGAGAGAGAAAGAGAGGAAGAGAAACATCAACGTGTCCTTGCCTCTCACACACTTCCTACTGGGGACCTAGGCCACAACCCAGGCATGTGCCCCAACTGAGCACTGAACCAGCAACACTTTGGTTTGCAGGCTGGCATGCAATCCACCGAGCCATACCAGCTGGGGCAAAAGACAGTGCTTCTTAACTGATACAATAGGTGACAGAAAAAATTACATAGGGAACAGATTTATTCACACATTTGTTCATTTATATCTTCTTCATTTCTTAAAAAGAATCAGTGCCTACTTGTAAGAAGTTTGTGTATAGGCAGGAAGTGTTGGTGAAGAGATGCGAGCACTTTCAATTTGGAAAGAAAACAAAGATATAGTAAAGATGAAATGTTTGGAGTAGGTAGGCTTTGTTGAACACAGATTTTATTTTCAGCAGAATCTTATTCAAATATTATCTATGCCAGGAGTTAAGTAATCATCAAGGATCCATTAGACAAATCAGGTGTCAGTGAAAGCTTTCATCAACACCTTTGCAATCCTAGAAATCTTTCATATTTTTTCAATTAGCAATAATCGTGCCTGAGATAAACCTCATTGGCTACGATACTGCCACTGCATAAAGCTAAAATCTGTCTTATTTTTTTATCAGGTTTGATAGAAATTGATCCTGTCAGCACTTACCTTCAGCTCTATAACTGAAATAGTGTAAGAAAATTCAATTGGCCATGCTGCTTTAAATATAATAGTGACAATACTTTGCTTTCTAAATGTTCTATTTCATGACCTTGAATTTGGGGAACTTGCATTAAATTCCAGATATACTACAGAGTGTTTGAATAACTTTGAACAACTTTCTGACGTCTCAATTCCTTAGTTTTCTCTCCTAAAAATGTGATGATCAATATGTGTTCCATCCATAACACAGTGTAATATTATGAATTTTAAAAAACTGTGATACATTTACACGATGGAATACTGTGCAGCAAAAGGAAAGAAGGAACTCCTACCTTTCTCACAGCATGAATGGAACTGGAGAACATTATGCTAAGTGAAACATGCCAGTAGGTGAAAGACAAATACCATATGATCTCACCTATAAGTGGAACCTAATCAACAAAACAAACAAATGAGCAAAATAGAACCAGTGACATGGGAACAAGGAACAGACTGACAGTGACCAGAAGTGAGAGGGTAGGGGGAAAATGTGTGAAAGAAGGGCAAGGGACTGGACAAAGAACATGTATGAATGACCCAAGGACATGAACAGTGTGAGAACTGACTGAGAGTGAGGGGTGGGATGAACGGAGGAGGGCAAAGGGGGAAAATTGTGACAACTGTAATAGAATAACAATTAAAAAAGATTTAATAAAAAGATAACTATACAAGCTATTACTGTAAGTTATAAAAATAACTTACATTTATATAACCCTTTACTTTCTGTTAATTGATTTTATGTGCATACTCAAAGCAGCTCCAGGTTCTCTAAAGACAAGACCGAAAGATTAGAAAGCTTCCTGCACCCATATGGTTCATGACAACAGTGGAGACAGAGGGCACATATCTGTCAGTTGCTTAGTGATAAATTAGCATTTTATCACTTTAAGTCATAAAAGGTTTTTATACACATTATTTAATTTAATTATCTCAACAGCCCAGAGCTGTTGAGGTATATCCACCCAAATATATCCATTTGTAGATTATAATAACTGCAGACATGTCCTAATTACTTAAGACCAGCTGTGGTTCTAAGCACTGTACACATGCAGGTATTTTCATTGTCACAACAGTCCTCTGGGTGAGGAAGAAAATTCCTCCTGCTTAAAAATGGAGAACTAAGTAAAGAAATACTTACTTAATTAAAGTCATCCGTTTAATTAAGGGCAGATATAAAGCCAGGGCCAACACTCTTACATACTATACTGCTTCTCAACAAGTGAAGAAAAGACAAGTTGCAATATCTCATATAGCCTCCTGAGCTAGTTAGTATTGGAGGCCTATAATCTTTATTTTAAATCATTTTACTTTTGAAAAGAGTGTGTGTGTAGTGTCATTAAAATGAGAACTAATGAATAGGTGAAATGGCTATATTATATAATTATAATAAAAGTGAAATAATTTTTACATTTACAGAAAGTATACATCCTCAAGTTCTTAAATCTCATATAAGAATATGAACTCTTCTCTCCACTGAAATACTAAAAGATAATGTAAAAATCTTTATCATACAGAAAATGTAATGTTTCATGTTTAATTTATACCCATTGATATTTTTTTCTTTTTTATTGACTGTACTGGGGAGAACTGGTTAACAAAATTATAAGGTTTCAAGTTCACAGTTCCACAACACGTCATTTGTACATCGCATTGGGTGTTCACCACCCCAAGTCAAGTCTCCTTCCACCATCATGTACGTGAACACTGGCGGTTCAGTGGTAGAATTCTCACCTGCCCTCGATCATTCTTTTCCATCAACGCTTTTTTACTGGAACATCATACCATCTTTCTTGCTTCTAGTTACTGGCTCAGCAGAAGTTATATTTTTTGTTATATAGGTATATTTAATATTTAATTATTTTCAAAAATGTATAACTAATCTTTAACAAAAAATATATTACTAAATTCTCAACACTCTTACACTAAAGTGTTTGTTTAAATGTACAAGTACCTGCTCCAAAATGCATACAAATATGAGAATATGATGATATTCATTTAAAAATAAATAAGTATGGGCACTCTGACTGGAAGCAAATTTAGTATATCATTTGAAGAATGTTCCACTTAAAATTCTGTTTCACCAAGTTGGTTGATTTAATCCTGTTTTATATTCAGATAAACCGGCTGTTATTTACTGCTCGTACACTAGCTCTACCACAAGCAAATACATTTTTTTACTTTCTCCCTGCTTGGTTTAGTCCATGGTTATTGATAACTCAGGAATGAGAATAGGTTAGTCTACATAAAAAGACCATATTGAAATAAATTTACAAAGTATTTAATAAAGCAATAGACAAAACATTTACTGAGATTTTTTTTTTTTTTGCTCATAGGTGCTGTACTTTCACACAAACTCTGACTGTGGTCATATCACTTTCATTCAGTGGAACAGGTGGCTAATAGGTTAGAGGCCACTTTCCCTGCAAGGACACCATTAACTTGAAGAATGAAGGCAATGAGAAAGGCAATATTGGTTTTTTCAGAAAGGTATAGGTAGTAGCTTTTTATGCTTAACAATTTAGGTTTGAGTGGCAGAAAAACATAGTAATCCCAAGCAAATCTTTGGAGAAAACATTCATGATCAAAGGGGGTTTCTTTAAATAGAGCCTACACATTGTATATGTAACCTTTGGTCTCTTGTGCTATTAAATTGGGAAAACAAATAACCCTATTTTATGAATTATTTTCTGGAAATAGGAGAGAAAAAGTATTGACTGTTTCTGCTGAAAAGATTGAGTAGGCAGCAAAAGCAACAGAAGCCCACGCTGTCATTTTTAATAAACACTATAATTTCTTTTTTTACCTTCATGAAGTCCCCCCTCTGCCCTTTATATTGAATGCTGCTATTAGAGGTGGAAAGAGGAAACTGGCATCACCCTTGTTATTCCTGGTTTTGAAGAGGCATAGACACAAACAGGTGGATGACATGATGCAAAGATCTCAGTCTGCTAATACAAAGCCAGCTCTCTTCTATCCTAGAGAGGAATTACAACCATGATCTTAGCATCTATAAGAAAGGAATCGTGAATCTAGAAAGAAAACTGATTTTCCCAAACTGGTCAGGCAAGAAGATTGGAAGGGTTACTGGTATCCACACAAGACCTGACCTCCTATTTCCAGGGTGGACTGACAAGACTGAAGCAGCCAGGAGCTGCAGAAGATAAACAGTGAACCCAAGTAGCAAAAGTGTTTCTCTGCTTAGAATTTTTGTATGGATGAGGCCAGGCCACTAACAATAATGAGGTATGCATCATATGTCAGTTTTTTTCTATCTGCTTGGTAAAATCAACCTTCACTTATAGTTCACAATTCTTGTTTACATATTTAGTCAGTTAAATAGTGGCTCATAGAATGTGGACTTACTTAGATATAGGGTCTTTCAAGATGCAATTAATTGAGATGTAATTAGTCATAACAGGTTTGCAGTGTTGGGGGGAGCTAACTCCAATAACAGGTGGTGTGATAAGAAGACAACATACAGAGGCACACATATGAAAGCAGGCCACCTGAAGATGCAAACACAGACTGGAGTTACACATCTACAAGATAAAAAATGTCAAGGATTGATGCGAGACAAAGAAAGGAAGACACAAGGAAGGATTCTTGTGTCTAGGGGAAGGATTCTCCCCTAGAGCATTTAGAAGTGCGTGGCCCTGCCAACACCTTGATTTTGGACTTCTTGCTTCCAGAACAGAGACAGTCAATTTCTGTGATTTCATGTCACCGGTTGGTGATAACATGTTATAGCAACCCCAGGAAGCAAATACAGATGTTGTGTCCTCAGAGACATCTTCTCTGTCCTGGATTTCATCTCACTACTCTGCCTATCTAGAAGTTTCTTTCATGTCCTTGTGTGCTCTTTTTTTCTATCACAATTTAACACAATTATCTATTTATTTGCCTTTCACTTCATGAAACAGTAAGACTTTGAGGTAAAGGTTTTTGTGCTTTTTTATCTTTAAATCCTCAGGACTTAAGTAAGGGACAGAAAGTCTAAATAAATGCTTACAAAATGAATGGTTGACTTTCTATTATAATGTAATCATCTCCTGATTTCAGTGTTTTGTACATATATCCTTTCAGATTTGCATTATCTTAATTAATAATATACACCATCACCTTCTGCATACACCAATAATTTATCATGTGAGGTTCTGAGAAACTATAAACCAAGCAGATATGACCCCTGACTTCCAAACAGTTTAATGAAATGGATTTTTCCTTTTAATCAAAGCTTTGTGAGAGCTGAGGCAACTTGTGTTTGGATTCACAGGGAGGTCAGATGGATTCCAAAACTTTTGCTTTTAACTGCTTGGATATAATGTCTTTCCCCAAAAAGAGAAGGTGATCTTTTCTATGAATATTTTCATCATGTTTAGGAAGGGAGTGCAAGTACTGACTGATGTATACTGACAGTGGGTTTTAAGTCTGGCTAAACTCTACCCACATGTGGTGCATCTCAAATCGCAGTGTGCATGACAATCACCAGAGATTCTTTGGATCCACACCAAAGAGGTCTGGGTTGAAATCCAAAGATGCATCTTTTAACAGTCAGCCCAACTATTTTGACTTCAGCTATGTTTAAAAAAAATGCTTCTGGAATTCTAAACACACTCCTGAAGAAACATGTGTTATTTGTTCCCACCTATGTATCTTTGTTCATACCATTATCATACTGTAAAATGTACTACCAATTTTCCTCTATTGATACTAAAAGATATTCTCCAAATTCATATGAAGTCTCACAAATTTTCTTAACCATTTCAACATCACACTAATGACTATATAGCAGTTATGCAATTATTATCTTATTCTATTTACTACTTTTGCTATATTTTTGCCTCCATACACATGGCAGAGCAAATTTTGATATGCATAGTTGATATTTAATTCTTTAAATAAAACTGTGTTCAAACTAATTTTGAGAGACCACAAGGAAATAAATTCAGGAGGCTAAATATTTCTTGCTAATCAACTATCTAGGAATATTTTTGTATCTACTTAGAGATACTCATTTATAGAAATTGTTCTAACAGACTATAAGATTGTAAAGCATTAGAATTAGTATTATGGCTGTTTCAGAATTTTTCTTGGAAAATTTAATATTCATGCATAATATTCTTTTGCCTGAGGAGGCTATTAAGCCCAAGTAATATTACTGCATGTGCTGAGTGTGATTGCAATTGCATGTATATAACCTGAGACCATAGTAACAGAAGGTTTTATTAGTTTGTATTGATGTTATAGATAAAAAAGAGAGTACTTAAAAAATCTTGGTGAGACTGATTTCTTTATATACAGTCTGCAGAGCAGATCATTTTTAAATAAATTACTAATAGTATAAAATGTATTGAACACAGTATCTAGACTGAATTCAGAAATATGAAGTTCATTGACAAGGATTGGCAGGGGTGAGAAATTTTTCTAATCCAAAACTTTATACAGTTCTCTATATATCTACCCTTCCATTTGCCAGTCTTCCTGAACCTTGATTTGTTTAAAAAAATTGATTTTGCTTTTGTACTTGTAAATACAAATAATGATCTCCTTTTACTTTCCACCTATAGCTGCAGAATCCCACATGAATTAATCTAGTGATTTATTGAAAATGAACACATTGATCTTCCTTTACCCTTCCCTTCTTGGCTCTGTAGAGGTACCCCTGGATCCTATGGTATCTGATAGTTAAAACCCTGTGGAGACTGAGCCTCCCTGGTTGAAAATAAACTGCTGCTCCTTTTGGTCAAGCTCAATTGGTTTTCTAGAACAGGGCTAAGCTCCTTGTCATGAACACTCAGTTCCTGGTGGAAGGAACTGATTGATTGATTTTGCTCAGAATGTCAGAGGAGCAATGCACAGAGCATAAGGGATGAGCCACAGTGGGATTTCTGGGTTGGCTTTGTGGGGGGATGTCAAACCCCTGGCAAAAAGGCAAACATGACAGTTGCGATGATAAGTGCCTCTATTCAGCAGCTTCTTCCATCGTAGCCGGTCATGTCACAGAAACAGCAGGTATCAGGTAAAAGTAATTGCTGCTAGTTACTCATACAAAAATTCAATAAAGAAACGTCTTAAAAACCATATCATCTTTCTTAAATATAACATACACCTGATCTTTCGCTTCTTTTTTAATGCATCTGTTCAATTTCATGATTACTTGCACATTATCCAACTATCAAACACATATATATGAGAACACTTGAAATAAAATGGCTCACAACCAACAAACATTGTTTTCTAAAATTATCCTGACTGTTGAATTTTTTAGATGTAAAACTTGAGTCTGAAAGAAAGCATCTTTCCCTATGGAGAGCAAGGATGTTGAAACTAAGCACTAAGGCTGGCTTAATGTTTCATTCTTTCATTTACCAATTTATTGAGCACCAGCCATATGAAAGACATATACTAGAACTTGGGACCACAATGGTGAATAAAATAATATCCACCACCAAGAATTAGTTAGCTATATGCTAAGGTAGGTTGAATGCAGTGTGATGACTGCTATAATATGGTTAGGGACAAGTTGGCATGGGGCACATAAGAAGAAAGTTTCAGTATTGTCTACCACAGAGCATAAACCTGTTTGAGGAGTAGGTAAGTGTAGGTGATGTAGTCAGCAAAAGTTTTTTTAAGAAAAAAATGGCTTTTTCACAATCATTTTAAAATTATTTTGAAACACTGCCTTTATAGGACTAATTAAGCACAAATTAGGACTTTTATAAATCTAAGCACGTCATTACACTCTGGCCAATGTGGCTCAGTTAGTTGGAGCATTGTCCCAAAGCTGAAAGTTGACAGGTTCGATTTCCAGTCAGGAAACATGCCTGGGTTGCAGGTTTGATCCCCAGTCTGAGCATGTCCAGGAAGCAACTGATCGATACATCTCTCTCTCATTATGTTTCTCTCTCTCCCTTCCTCTCTCTCTTCTTCTGTCTGGAAGCAATGAGAAAATATTATCAGGTGAGCATTAGAAAATAAATTAAAAAATGATTTAATTTCAGTTAGCTATCAACAGAATATTTTACTTAATTTTTATTTCATAAACAAAATAAAACTTGTCTTCTGTTAATACATAAAACATGACTTGAACAGATCATAGTAAAACATTTTAAGACACACTGTTCAAATATTTAACACTTCCCACAAGATACTAAGGCAGTACTATCAGGTCTCATTCATGCCATACACTCATTTAAAGCATGTCCATGGCTTCTTGTAATCACAAAAAAATATTTCAAGCAATTAAGACAGACATTAAAATCCCTCATTGTCTGGCTACTACTGTCCTCTCCAGTCACTTCTTCTAACCCTGCACTTTGAGCAGCAGACCCAAAGATCACCACGCTACTGTTCTTCCTGAATCCTCTTAGCATCGTGTTATGACCTTAATATTTTTTTTTCTTTGACTTTTTAGTCTTTTGTCTCATTGACAGAAACCAATAAACACTTTCTCACTCATCATCTGTTCATCATCCATTGGTTGGAATGTTTTCCAACACGCACAGCACAGTTAACTTCTCCTGGTCTTCATTTCCCTGTGGGCATTGTACTGTTAATGATATAACACTTTTTTCCCTGTTTGTTCTTATACAGTTGATCCTTGTTATTTATAGATTCTGCATTTGCTAACATTTATCTAAAGTGCCAATAATCATGGCACTTTCACAGTCATACGCAGAGATGAGCAGAGTGACCAAAACATTTGAATCACTCCATGAAGTGTTCCCACTGGAAGTAAACCAAGGCAACACTCTGCTTTCTTGTTCCTGCTCTCTTACTCTACACAAGTGTACTTTTTAAGATATTTGCTACCATGTTTATTAAATATGTCTGTGCTTTCATTTTGTGACTTAGCTGTTTAAAATGGCCCCCAAATGTAGTGTGGATGTGCTGTCTGTTGCTCCTAAGTGTAAGAAGGCTCTGTTGTACTTTATGGAGACAGCATATATGTTAGATACATTTTTAAGGCCTGTATTATGGTGCTGTTGATTATAAGTTCAATCTCAATAAATCAACAACACATATACACAGTGCCTTTAGACAGAAACACATGATAAATCCAGTTTATGCATTTTGCAGTTGGCAAAATCAATGAGAGGCTCTCAGGAACCTAATCCTATATGTGCTAATTGGGTGTTTATAGTGACTTTATAGGGCATAATTACTGCAAATAAGGAGAACTGACTATATATGTCTTGACTATTCTATTGTCGACTCTTGAAGTTTAATAACAAGTTTTATTCAACTTACTATCTCCGGGACTGACTGTCATGCTTAATACTATAGGAGTCAATAGGGGATATTTATCAAATGCTTGTTTAGTAGAAGGATGGATAAATGTGTTAATTAATTAAACAATGACTGTAGACTGTACTTTTGTTAGACTGAATGGAACTATTGCAAGTTTTTGACCTAGCAAATTTTATGAAATCCCACTTTGAGAAGATTAATTTAAAATCATATCAGAGAAGGAAAAATAAAAATAAAAAACAGAATAAAATATATATTCAACTTAGAAAGGCTTTCTAAGAGTATAGGAAGAAATTATGTACACTTAATATAAGAAAGAATGGAGAGACTAGATGAAAGGAAATACTAGTAAGAGAAATTTTAAGGTATCAGTAGTAACTATATATTGTCCACATTCCTCCTCTCAAATCACATACCAAGAGGTAGAGCCAGGGGATGGAACCAGGTTTCCTGCCTGGTAGTCCAGTTTTTGCATTTAAAAGCCTTTGAGCTGTCATAGACCAAAACATTAAAAATACCAAAGACCCAACTCTGTGTAGTATCTGTTACTGTCTGAATATAGAATAGGGTCCCCTGGTGATACGTGGAATAAAGGTAAAATTATGACTGCAGGGAGGCCAAGTTTCTTCTTGGTATCCATATCCTCTGGTTTTCATCATGCTCACACAGCAGAGGCAGCAGTCAGGAAAGGAGTTCCATGTGGACTCTGATTTCAGATTCCCAGGACTAAACAGACGGAGCAGTGAGGGTAACATGACACCTCTTCATTTATTCTCTAAGGCAGGAGGATTCATCTCCCAGAGCACTGTGAATGTTATTGCTGTCTCAGTGGCAACAGACCTTCTTTGTGAGAGCCCAGTCTGTCCTAAGTAGACTTGGAATCTTCTTTTTCTTACTCTTAAATAGAAATAGTGATGGCCCAGAATACAGTGGCACTTCAGGTAATTTTTCTCTTACAGTTCCTTGGAATTAGATTGTCCTAGGAATATAGTTCAGTTGAATTTTGAATGGCAGAAGTTGTTTGAAGATATAATTTGGCAACCAGCATTTGCCTTTTGTCACAAAAATTGATCAATTAATCCATCATTCAAATGGAATGCTATTCTGGGTCTTGCACTATGTACCTGGGAAAGTCTATAAAGTACTATCAAGAAAATTAACTTCCATATAGTTTTCAGTCTCTGCTGAGTTGAAACTGGGTTTATTTAACAGTGGCAGATATTTCTGGAAACTGCATAAAAAAGATTTTGTGCCTTGTAAAGGTGATATTCCTATAAATATTTAATAATATTTATTTATACATTCATTTAATAAAAAATATTGTTACTCTGTAAAGACCTGGAGACATAGCCCTTCATTTCCACAAGTTCAATCTATAATATGGGAGCAAATAATTTCAATACATATAATATATTATGTAGAGATAAAAGTGCCTTATGATAATGGTTACTGTGCAGGAAGTATGTGGTTCTTTGAGAATATATAGAAGAGGTATTTGTCTCAAAAGAGGAAAGTAGATACATCCAGGAAATAATCTTCAAAGGTTTTAATTGAATTCAATTTTCAAAATATTTCAAAAAATATTTCAATGAAATTCTAAAAGAGGTGGAGTGAAGATGGATGGTTGAATTTCTCATCTATTCAGACCTTGAATGAGGCATTCCTAATTGAGAAAATGTTATCGAGTCCCATTGTCCTATAAGATCAGTTTATAAGTCTATCATCTCTCTCTCATAACCCATAAGCTCCTTGAGGGCCAATAGTTATTCATATATACATTTGTATTTCTTTTCTAGAGTTTTTATATCAAAGTACCACCAAGTGTCCCATGTCCTTCTTTTAGCTTTCAGTAGTATGCTGACCTTCTTCTGTGTTCCTGGGCATATAGGCACATCACATCAATCTCTGCTTTCACCTTCAAATGTCATTTTCTCTGCACGCATGTCTATTCCAAATTTTCCCTTTTTACAAAAAGATACAGTAGTGTGGATTAGTACTCCCCTCATGACCTCATATTAACTGTATCATCTGCAAGGATCGTATTTCCTAATAAGGTCATATTCACAGGTACTGAGAATTAGGACTTCAACAGCTTTTGGAGACTGAGAGTCATGATTCAAACTATCATCATGTTCTGGATGTACAATAAGCATATGCTGAGAAAATAAATAAATATTAAGAATGCTTTCTAAAAATGACTAAAGGCCCTGGCCCATAGCTCAGTTGCTTAGAGCATCATCCCCATGTGCCAAGATTGCAGGTTTGATCCCTGATCAGGGCATATATAAGAATCAACCAATTAATGCACAAATAATTATAACAACAAATCAATGTTTCTCTCCTCCTCCTTCTCACTCTCTGAAATCAATAAATAAAAATGGCTACAACCCATACTTATAATAAAGTGATATTTTAACAAGGAAACAATATATTTGAAACCCCAAATTATTATATAGGCATACCTTAGAGATATTGTGGGTTCTACTTTAGACCTTCTCAGTAAAGCACATGTCACAATAAATGAAGTGCCAAAAGTTTTTGGTTTCCTAATGCATATAAAAGTTATGTTTCTATTATAATGTAGTCTATTAAGTATGTAATAGCATTATTTCTTTAAAAATGTATATACTTTAATTAAAATCTATATTATTGCTAAAAATGTTAACCATCATCTGAGCCCTCAGAAAGTCTTGTTTGTTTGTTTTAGAGGAGAACTTTTTATTGTTATTCTATTGCCCCAATTTTCCCTTTTTGCTCTCCCCTGCCCCCACCACCCTCAGCTCCCACAGTCAATTCCCACCCTGTTGTCCATGTCCATGGGTCATTTATACTTGTTCTTTAACTAGGCCCTTCCCATTTTTTTGTTTTTTATGCCCCTGCCCCTCCCCTCTGACCACTGTCAGTTTGTTCCTTGTTTCTATACCACTGGTTCTATTTTGGTGGTTTGCTTGTTTTGTTCATTAAACTCCTGTTAAAAGTGAGATCACATGGTATTTGTCTTTTACCACCTGGCTTATTTCACTTAGCATAATACTCTCCAGTTCCATCCATACTGTCAGAAAGGTAGGAGTTCCTTTTTTCTGTTGTATTGTACTCCATTTTGTAAATGTACCACAGTGTTTTGATCCACTCATTTACTGCTGGGGATTTAGGCTGCTACCAGCACTTGGCTATTGTAAACTGTGCTGCTATGAACATTGAGGTGCATAGGTTCTTTTGAATTGGTGATTCGGGATCCTTAGGGTATAATCTCAGCAGTCTTAATCTATTTGCTGATGAAGGATCTTGCCTCAATGTTGCAATGCACTATCTGTGAAGTATAATAAAGCAAAGCTCAGTAAAATAAGGTATTCCTATAAATAGAAAGAGACTAAAGTCTACCTACTGCCTGAGTTTGCTCTTAAATATTTGACTCTTTTATTCTCAATCTCTGTTATAAACTGAGTGCAGGCATCTTATAATGAGTGCTTTTTTAACTAGTTAACTTACCCACATCCTGCTGTTCTATAAGCAGCCTCTCCTCACTCTCAAATCTGTAGACACAAAAGTGGGAACTGAAAATTGTCATTCCTAAGGCTTATATCAGTTGTTTGTATCAAGGTGACCAGTTGGCTCATACAGAGTTAATGAACTTCTTCTTTGGAGAATTTCAGAATAAGAACATGTAATTTCAGCTATATTAGGTGACATATACTGTACTTAAAAGGGGGATGTGTATAGCTTATCTCTTTCAGCCATATAATGTAGTGTGTAGAATAGAATATAAAGAGAACTAGTATGTACTTAGAAAAAGGAAATAAAGCAATTGCCAAATAGATACAAGGACAAAAGTTAAGTATATCCATTTCTGGTTCACCTAAGAGTGCCTAGCTTCCATAAGAAAGTTCTTATATTTTATTTTTCCTTTTGCTTAAGCTAGATATAGAGAGTTTCTTGAGGAGTAGCATTAATAACATAAAAGTTTTAGCCCTAATTCTTAGAGTTTAAATTCTGCTCTACTATCAATGTGTAAAAAATTTTGAACTCCTTTATTCTTCAGTATCTGAAATACAAATAAAAATTATGAAGTAAGATAATTTATAGATTGATGATAAAGTTAAATAAGAATACATATCTATAGAGATATGTATATTTATCTCTGTATATATACACACATACAGTCTTATGCTGCAATAATCACATTTCACTCAATGACAGATTGTGTGTATGAAGGTGGTCCCATAAGATTATAATGGAGCTGAAAAATTCCTATTGCCTGGTGACTCATAGCCATTGTGTAACATCAAAGTGCAACACATTACTCATGTGGCAATGCTGGTGTAAACACAGAAAGTCACATAAAAGTATAGCACTTGCAATTATATACAGTATATAATACTTGATAATAACAATAAATGACTATGCTACTGGTCTATGCCATCATTCTCTTGTTATTTTAGAGTGTTCTCTACTTCTTAAAACAATGTGGCTGTATAACAGTATGCCAATGTACACCAATAGCAACTTCATATACCTCGTGTTTACATCACTTTATTCCATCCTTTTCTCTTGTGGTTGATTTAAACTCATGTTGTTTTGTCCATCATGAACCTGAAGCATACAAAATTCACTACTAATGTTGCCACTAAGAGGCCACATTCAGTGACTAAAATCAAAAGAAAATTAAAAGTCACTAGGGACTACAGTAGTGGAAAATCAGTAATGGCTATTGCTCATCAGTGAGGCATGTCTCATTTCACCATACCTATGATCTTGAAGAGAAAAAACCAGTTGATGAAAACTGTTAAAAATTCCCTTCATTGAAAGAAAGAAGACTAGAAAGTAAATACAAGAAGGAACTATATCAGATGTAGAGAAACTTCTAATGATCTAGAGTAAAGACCAGGCACAGAAGAGCATTGTTCTCACCCTCAAAAATCACAGTCAAAGCAAAAAGTTGGTTTGTGATCTTGAAAGAAAGAGATGAAACTGACTGCTATTTTGAATTTATTGTTAGTTCTGGGTGGCTTAAACATTTCAAGAATTGTTATTTATTACATATTGTGAAAATGGGTGGCGAGTCTACAAAGGCTGTTATCAAGGCAGCTGAAGAATTTTTGGAATCTCTAGACAAACTGATTGTGGAGGGGAATTACTTGCCAGAGAAAATATTAAATTTGAATTAAAACTTTCTATTATGGAAACAGATGCTTGAAATTACTCTCACCAATAAGGAGACCAAGTCAACACCAGGTTTCTAAGCTTTTAAGGACAAGATAACAGTTCCCCTTGGGGGCAATGTTGCAGCTACAAATTGAAACCTTTTTTAATCTGGCACAGTGAGAACCTGGCTGTCAAGCATATTAATAAGCACACACTCCCACCCTACTAAAGAGTAATAAAAAATCATGGATAGCCCAGTTCTTATTTCAAGATGCCCTTCTGAACTGCTATCCAGTAAAATGGAAAAGTACTTTTTGGAGAATAACATACCCTTCAAGATTTTGCTTATTTATTGATAACACTTAAGGACATTCTCCTTTTATTGTGATTTTTACACCAATATCAAAGTGATGGTTTTTTCTCTAAAAACCACCTCTTTGATCCAATCAATGAATCAAACATTTAGAGCAGCTTCCTTGCCTATGACCCAAGGAAGACCATTGCTCAGGCTATTGCTGCAATTGGGACAAACAATGAGAAGACACTGAAACAATTTTGAAAGGACTACAACCTCTATGAATGCATGGAGAAACTTTCTTGGGTTTGGGGTAATATTATCAAGGAGTGTATAAATGACATCTCAAAGAACACATTCAAGAGGTCTTAACTTTAAAGGATTTGCCAAGGGTCAGAAGACTACAACAATCAACAGACTGTGGTTGAGAGGGCAAACCACTTTAATGTGACTGTGAATAAGGATGATGTTGAGGAATTAACTCCTTGGGGTGGTTCCTGAGGAACTGATTAATGAAAAGTTATTAGAGCTAGAACAGGAATATATAACTGAAGAAGAGACAAAAGAAAAAAGAAAAAGGAAAAAAAACCCAGCCTACATGCCCATCAGTAGATGAATGGATAAAAAAGCTGTGGAATACTTAAACAATGGAATACTACTCAGCCATAAAAATAAGGAATTCCTACTCTTCACAACAACATGGATGGAACTGGAGACTATTATGCTAAGTGAAATAAACCAGTTAATGAAAAACAAATACCATATGATCCCACTTATATGTGGAATCTAATAACAAAGTAAACTAATGAGCAAAAGAGAATCAGAGGCATAGAAACATGGAACAAACCAATAGCTGTCAAGAAGGGAAGGGGATGCAAGACTGGTTGAAAGAAGGTAAAGGGATTAGACAAAGAACATATATGCAGTACTTATGGACATGGTTAGCAGTAGGAGGACTGCCTGTAGGAGTAGGAGGTGAAGAGGGTAGACAAAAGGGGAAAATTTCAAACTGTAATAACCTAAACAATAAAATATTTTGTAAAAAAAGAGGAAAAGAAACTGCAGGAGAAGAAAAACACTCAAGAAAATTCACAGTAAAGGGGATAGAAGAAGTTTTTGCAGACTTCAACAGTCTCCTTTAAAAGTCTGAAAACATGGACCCCAAAACTGGGAGGTTTTCAGTGCAGGCATGTCCAATGTTTTAGTGTCTCTGGGCCACAGTGGAAGAAGAGTTGTCTTGGGCCACACATTAAATACATTGTCACAGGTAATGACTAAAATATCTCATAATGTTTTGAGTAAATTTACAATTTTGTGTTTGGCCACATTCATAGCCATCCTAGGCTGCATGAGGCCCACATGCTGAGGATTGGACACCCCTGGTAGATGAATGTCTGTGGTGCATTATCTGCTTACAAGCAAATCTAGATGAAAAAAGAAAGAAAGCTAACCACCATGGAGATACTTCTGAAGAGTGACACCTCCTACAGAAGAACTTTAGGCAGGTTCTTCAGGAGATATTTTAAAAGAAAACAGTGTTATCATAGGAGATAACAGCTTCAAGGGTGTTACTGTCCCTGAAGACCTAACAGCGAGACATGACAGTGATACTGAGGATCTTGACCCTGCATTGGCCTAGTATAATTTGTGTGTTTTTGTTTTATTTTTTAACAAAACAACTTTAAAAGTAAAAAAAAAATTAAAAAGTTTTTAAAATAGGAAAAAACTTATAGAATAAGGATATAAAGAAATAAAATATTTTTGTACAGATGTATAATGTTTGTTTTAAGCTAAGTATTATTACAAAAGACTAAAAAAATAAAATGTTTATAGAATAATCTGATCATATTTATTATTGAAGAAAAGATTTTAAGTAAATTTGGTGCAGCCTAAATGTACAATGTTCATGAAGTTGACATTAGCGCACAGCAATGTCTTAGGTTTCACATTCACTCTCCACTCACTCGTTAACTCACCTGGAGTGACTCCTCATCCTGCAAGCCATTCACGGTAAATGTCCTATACAGATGTACAATTCTTTTCTTTTCTACTGCATTTCTACTGTACCTTTTCCATGTTTAGATATGGAGAGATTAACAATTACCATTATGCTTTAATTTCCTACAATAGTCAGTAAAATAACATGTTGTACAAGTTTGTAGCCTAGAAGCAATAGACTATACCATCCAGGTTCATGTAAGTATGCTCTATGAGGTTCACGCAAAGATCAAATCACCTACATAATGACAGAACCTATCACCATTGTTAAGTAATACATAGCTGTACATAATTTACATATATACTACACAAATTCCTTCATGCATGTAAATCATGTACATATATATGAGATATATAATACACAAAGATGTGCACATATATATATAAACATGCAAATATAGGGCATATAAACACCTATGGATGGAGATTTTATAGATAGATAATAGATAGATAGATAGATAGATGGCACACACACACACTCAGAAAGTTAATAGCACCTTACCCATAGGATGCACTCAGTAACTATTAGCTTACCAAGAATGAGTACAGTAGAGAGGCAGTGCTGTTTTCCAGTGACTTCAGATGTTTTCCATGAGTTTCCTGGCCATGAACAAGCCAGGACAAGTGCCTTTTTCTTTTGGGGGAGGTCTTTTAACAGAATTCTAATTTTTCTTTAAGTTGTTAGGAGCTATCAATTGGGCTTCCCAAGTAATTCCCTTAGAGAACTGGTAATAAGCTTAGAGTGTGAACACCAGCCTTATTCACCAGACTGTTCCCACAGCCTATAATAAGAGAGAACAGTGGGGGTGTAGTTTCTCTCCTGGAGCACACCATGCATGCATCTGTGCTCTCTCACATGTAATCCTCTCTAAGGGAAGATAAGAGAACAGGAAAAATGAGGTGCTTCATCTTGCTGATTCTCAGCTTGCATATGTTTCGAACAAAATGCATGTTAGGCTCCCAGGGCTGTTCTAACGAAGTTACACAAGCCTGGTGGCTTAATCTCTGAAATTTATTTGCTCACAAATCTGGAGGCTAGAAGTCTAAGATCAAGTGTTGTCCAGGCTATACTCCCTTTGAAAATGATTATTGAGGATCTTTTCCATCAGCTGCCCCATTGTGTTTTCCTGAATCTCATTGACGGTCTGAAATCTCTTCCCTTTCAAAGGTAATTTTAGTTTTGGGAAAATCTAGAAATCACAGGGCACCAGACCTGGGCTGTTAGGGGGGCTGACTCAACTGGGTGATTTGATATTTTGCCCGAAAACTCTGTCTGAGACGTGATGCATGAGTGGGCATGTTGTCATGATGAAACTGCCAATCACCTGGGGGAACTCTAGTTCCCCCACCACAGGTTCAGGTTGGGTGTAGCCAGCTGTCCCCTCTGCAGGAGCAGTTTCATCAGGGTGGAGCCACCAGGCTCTATGACTTTCTGAATCATCTAAATAGTTTCCACGGAGGAATGAATGTTCAAGCATAACACAAAATCTGATGCAGATTCTTTGCTCTACCACTCAGTCATTTTGAATGTGATAGCCACACAGTACCCAATGCTCACTCAATGGCATCTACCACCCCTACTGACTAGTAAGTACAGTGAAGTTATTATTGTTCACACATGTGCATTCCAGTCCACTCTCCTTGGCTGCCAGGTTACATCAATGTTGTGCAAACTGTTCCTGTTATATTAGCAATGGCTGGACTTTTTCTGGATGGACCTCATATATTCTCTTATTTCAAGCTTACTTTTTGAGTTCAGAAGTATTGATAATACTTTACTTATATAGGTATTTTGCATTTTTTGTTAACTTTATTCTTTAGCATTTAATCATCTGTGTTATAAATATGGTTTTTGCTATTATAATGTTATTTAGCTGATTATTATTTGTATATATGAGGACTATCAATTTTTGTAGGTTATTTTCATATCCTATATTTTTGGAACTTGTAGTTTTAGTTCATTTTATTATTGATTATTTGGGATTTTTCATATTTAATATTATATGCAAACAAAGATAGACCTTTTATTACTCATTATTATTCCACTAATTGATTTCTCATGTGTAATTACATTGACTAATACCATTAGCACTTGTTAAATAGTATAGAGTGTCATTTACTGTCAAATTTAATGGTTTTGAGCTTGTCATTTGTGTTTATTCTCCTTTTAGCTCTTAAAAATTATTCTTAATTTATGATTTTTCTTCTACTATTCCTTCCATTTCTTTCCAGAGTAGTTCAATTCACTCTTACATTTCTGTGTTTTTTGTTCATTTAATTTTTAAATTTATGATTCAAAAATTTCTTGGGTACACATAATTTTGTTTGGAATCCTAGTTTAGACCCCTATTCTCCTTTTTGTTCTTTGAGTGTGGTAGTAGTTCATTTTCTATATGTTACATATCTTTTTTCTACATTTCTTCAATAGTTTTGTATTTCATTTTTCTTTTGTTTATATTTATGGTATTGTGTGTATTACAGTAGGATTATCATAAAACAATATATAATATTTCTAGTGTAAGAACATATTTCTTTCAGTATAACAGAGTCCAGATACTTTTAAGGTTTTGTTTATGTGTTTATTTACTTTGATGCACGGGTTATAATCCTCTGGTTTTATTATTCTCTTTCATCTTTCAGAACACTATATCTCCTCCCCTTTTCCCTTTCATTCCTTCACTAACCAATTGTCAAGAGACACATCTTTCTTTTTTGTTTTTCTTTGGTTGAATTCCCCAGCTGGTATATATTTTAAGAAGTGTCCCTTTGCATCTGGCCCTTTATGACTCTGCATCTCTTGCTCTTGAGATCTCTTCCCAGTAGACTGTGCTCACATCTGCCTAAGCACTTTTCCAGTATTTTCAGATTTGGGGTGGTTGTTTCAGATCACACTAAGGCCCCTGTGCCAGCCATCCTCATTTGTCTTCCCTACAGTTCTTTTTTCAGTCTGCCTTTGGTCACCACAAAAACATAGAGGCCGACCAGAGGTGAGACAGAAGTATGAGAGATCATTTAGTGGGATTTAGTAATTTCATCCTTCTTACTACTACTTATTTTTTGTAGTAGTACAAATTTATGAGTACAAGTTTATTATTCTCTGCCTTTAATTATGATAAATTTTCCATAGAATTTATTTGCTTTTTTTAAAATTTTGAGTTGCAGGGAATTTTTAGGGATAATTAGTTTGTTACCACAATTTTTCTCAGCTACATGGAAGTCTGGTTTCTTGGACTGATGTGCTTAATTTTTGTTTTACTATTTCTTATGGCTTTTCCTTCTCCTTATTATTAAATGAAAATTTTTATTTCTTTACCATATCCATACTGTTTTTCAGCTTATTTCTTAATAAACTTATTGGTGTTATTTTATTTTTAAATCTTATCTAATTTCATTCCTAATTTTTAAAGGTTGTTTTGTATTTAAATTTTGACTTTCTCCAATAGTTTTGCTGTCATTGTTACTTATTCACTTTTTCAGAAATTTCTAATTATCATTTTCTTTTGCTTTATTGAGAAAGAACTTCCTTTCCCTTGGTATCCAATAATCAAGTATAATGGCATCATTAGAACAATCTGACCTATAACTGTTCTCTCAACTACTTCTCTAGTGAGGGGGAAAGTGTCTTGTCTAACAGGCAAATCTTGGAGAAGGATCTGAACATGTCATGACTCTGTTCCTTTTCTCTCTTTTTCTTCAGATTTGATGTATCAAAAATATGAAACACCTAAGTAAAACCTTTTAAAAGAAGATATTAGAAAAGGGAGAAGGGTTTAAGTTGTTGCTAGATCAGAAAGTGACTGAACTCCAATGACGTCTGACAGAAGAAGAGAGCAAAATTTAAGATAATAGACTTGAATAAGTCTACCAGAAAAAGCCAGAATCAAGGACACTATAGAGAAGACTTTCAAAGCTACTGATAGATAATTCCCTGTAATAGCAATACCAGAAACATCTTTCAGATATCCAAATAAGTAAAAGTGAAGGAACATGAAAGGCTAGCATAAAATGGTTAAACCATTTTAGGTGATTCTTCAGGGTGTTGTAATTATTGTAGGCAACATACCTGGCAAATCTGTGCTTGCATAGATTTGAGACATTAAAAGTGTGCCAGGCAGAGGTACAATAAAACTCCAAGCTTGGTTCTGATGTTGGTCAACAGGAAAAATAATTTCTTGATGGTTTATCCAACTTAGGGTGGTGAAAAAGGATAATATTTTGGAGGCTTTGGGAAAATCTACTATCTTTGTTCTATTTCTATGGTAAGCATACTCAATTGATGACAATGCAGAACTTTTGATGAGCCACACGAGACAATGTGGTTAGACATTATTTCAGTTGGAAAATACAACAGAGAGTGGAGTTTCAGCAATAGATACAAAGGGATATTGATTTTTTTATTTGTCTGCTCCTTTAATCCATTCCAGATACTTCTGGAGTTCAATTTTGAATTCCCACTGGTGGGAGGTTAGAGAGGCTGGTGTTGGAGTGGTCGGTTTAAGGAATGTAGGCAAATCGCCCTGAAAAACTGCTAATCTCTTTGCCTGAGAAAACAGTCATGCTCTTGGTTTATCGGAAAGCTCACAGTTAGATAAATGGGTTAAGAAAACAGATCTGGGGAAACTTGGAATATGAGATTTAGGGACACTCTTCTCCCCTGGCTTCTTGTTCCTTCAAATCACAGCCCACCAGGGACTGCTATTCCTCCAGTTCTCAGGAAACCACTCATGTTTGATGGAATTATTTCTTTAGAGGATTTTAGGCACAGAAAAAGAGAGTTTCACAAATCTCAGTGCAATTCTCAATTAAATATATGCTAGATCAGTGATGTTATTCTGACTTTTCTATAAGTTCATATTCAAAGGTATCATCACTATAATGATATCTGGGTGTCCAGGTATAAAAAGAAAGATAAATTTATAGCCAACAATTCTTCCTATTTTGAACTTTAAAATAGTGTTATTTGATCTGTGTATACTTTATTTGTAGAGGTATTCATTGACTTCAACTCTATGACTTTATCTACAAAAGCCTCAGGCCTATGAGTGTCTGCCCTTATTCCTGCATGTCAGGGTGGCTTCTGTAATAATTCTCCATGGCAGTTCATGGCTATGCAATGGTGTTTAAATCCCTATTATATGCTTATTCATGTACAAAGATGAACTGAGTCAAACCATCTGCTCAAAACTCAAGATACCAGAGTGGACAAAGACATGAGGACTTTACCTTTATGAAGTTTGCACTCCAATAACAGAAACTGACAATCAAACTGAATAAACCAGGTAGTTGCTAGGTATGAGAAGTGCTATATACACACAACTGACATTTAGTGAGGGAGTGACTGCTCTACAGGTAAGGAGTTTCTTGATGTAAAATGGAAAGGGAAGAAGCTTCAAAGAAGAGGACATTTAAATGAACCTGAAGACAAGAAAGAGCCAGACCTAGCAAGAGTTGGAGGGTGAAGAGCACATTCCTAGCAGTGAGAACTGCCAGCAAGTATAAAAACCTTCAGGCCCTGAAAAACTTCTCAGGGCTGATGGCCAAAATATTTAATGATTAGTAGAATACATCTTGTATACATCTGTGGGAAACCACCATTACTGCACCAATGCACAGAGATCACAATACTGGTTTGGGTTCTTGTTATAGTCAATAAATGGTGTGGCTGTACAGAGGGATTGAGAGAAAAAGCAACAGTGTAGAACCAACTATACAAATAGAAAATATATTTTACCTTGTGTATGCTGTTACTGTGCTACACAGTTAAGTCCTGTTATATCATTTAAATAACTTGCTTTTTAATTAAAGTAGTAGCAAAGCTTGGTTCACACAACAAATTGTTGATACTTGGAGAATAGAGAGCAGAGAAACAAGAATGGAGGCAAGGGGGTTGTACTCTGCTTCCCTCAATTGAATCCAAACAGCTTGTGCAGGGTACTTACTATCTTTGGCCCTTTCAGTGTAAAGGCCTGCATGTTCTCTTAGGCATTTTAAGCTCAGGGGCAACTACTTTTAGCAGAATCCACAAAATATAAACATTTCCATATTTAATGGCACACAGCAGGAAAGCCCCTTGAGCAAGGAAGTCTTGGACTTTCGCCAGGCTTCCAGCAGGCGGGCTGGAAGGGCTCACTGAAAAACCGCTAAGACAGGATTTGTGGCCAAAAATGAACAGGGTGGTAGCAAGGATTTCTTAAGTCTAAAGTACAAATTTTAGGATCCCAGTGGAGCCAAAACTCGGCAAAATTCACCATAGTAAGAAAATCAATTGCAAGAACAAACATGTATTTTTTTCCCTTTTCATAGCTTTCTTTGGTAATACCTATGAATTAATCTATACGATTTCAGTACACAGAAATATTTGTCTTCAAACTTAAAATAGGAATATTGTGGCTTACTAGCTAATTTTCTTTGTTAGCAAAGAATGGAAAATTATACATTTCCCTATTCCTTTTAAATATTTTATTTACTAAGTCATATTATATGTGACAAACACTGATTATAGGTTCTAATCTATAAGGGCTTTCAGTCAAAGTTTAACAGTTGGTACAAGGCAAATGACTAGTTTGTCCTATGGTACTACTCTGTGAATCCTAAGTCCAAGGTCCTATAATTAGAAGGCAATATGCATAGATAGGCAAAATCTCTGTGGGGTTGAGATTTCAACAGTGTCAAGTTCAAGTGTATACAGTATAACCTTGTTAACAGAGTTTAGAAAAATGTGTTTTAGAAGCTTTTATTATTAGAAAATAACTTTGGAACATAGTGAAAAACTCTCATTGTAGCCTCCAAAAGAATATGTGGCCCAGGAGTAATACTATTAGTTCAAGTTATATGACTGTGCACATTTCCGAGAAAGTTTATCCAATGGCTTGGGCCTTGTATTTATTTTTCTCTACTGACACCAAACCTCTTTTGCAACTAAGGACATTACTGATAGATATAAAATAAAATAAAGGAAATATAAATACCTCGAGGACTGTGCCACTGACTGTCAGTAACTAGCTTGGGTCATTCTGATCCTGTTAATATATATATTTAATTTATTTTAATTTGAGGGAAGTATAATATATGTGTTTAGTCTGGTGAAATTTCAAAAATTGATATCACCTGGTCTGAGATTTTTAAAAAGGATTATAAAGAGCACCCTAGAGATCCCCCATTTGTACTCTCTTTAATCATCATCAAACTATGAAAAAGCTAATTGGAATCTTAGTCCATGAATGGATCTTGTCAACTACTAATAAACATTTATTCAGTATTATTACATACACCACTTAAAACCTCCAAAAGCCTTTCTTTCCTCTTGGCCCTGCCAAATTCTGCAAAGGTCTTCCAGTCTTCAGTGTAGAGAGTGATCTGCCTCTGAACGTGCTGGTAGCCAGGTTGAATTGATTTAATCACTCTAAAGACCATACCTCTCGCTCCCCCTCAAATGTGCCAATAGCCCTGACTCCAGAATTACTTTACACTCTGCAAAGAATCAACTTCCAATTGTTTTTTTCCTGTGAGACACTCCCTAACCCTAGAAAAGAGTAAGGGATATAAAATTCTCACTGCTTTTTAATCAGGCTTTTAATCAATATTTCTATTTTTAACATTTCTTATTACATCTATAGCCAAAGGTACTTGTTTTGTTTTCCTAAATCAAGAGCTCTCAGGAGATTTTGTGGTGTGATTTTCAGCTGTCAGTTGCTAGTATATAATCTAATTTTCTTTGATCTAATAAATTATTTATTACTTTACCATCATTTTCCAGATTCTATTTTTTTAAATTGCAGTCTTATGCTTTCTTGGTTTTTCATATATACATTTTATTGTCATTAGAGTATGAGGAAAAAGCAAAACTAGATGTGTGTGATGCAGTATTCTACTTTTGTTCATAAACCTCCAAATTAGTTTTCATTTCCTTAATTTTATGCATAGGAGTTAAGGATAAATTTTTCAAAAGTATTAGCTAACCCCTCAATCCCATGGACAATTTAATTTAATTAAACTTTATAAATTAAAAATATAATGAAATATAATGACGTTTTCTCCTAAAGAATTTTCTTTCATGGTCTTCATTTTCCACCATATTCCCCAGGTCTGATTTATATAAATATAAATATGTACATATTTGCATGCAATATATAAGCATATATTTACCTATGTATATGTATATATACATACACACACACACACATATACACATACATATATATATGTTTCCTGGGACTTCATAGGTATTTTTCTTTGTTTCTCTGTTTTCTGAATCCAGCGAGGAACTGGCTCTCCTTTGTTTTTTATTTTGTTTTTCTAGGTGTCAATACACAAAGCCTTTTTTCTAGGACTATTTAGTCATTCAAGAGAAAATTCACTGAATCTGGTACCCAAAAGAATAAGTTTCGCTTTCCAACGTTCTTAAAGCAGGCCAGGGGAAGGTGCCTTAGTAAGTAGATTTAATACCATTCAGGTACAGATTTTGCTTGATTCATTTCATTACTTATTTAATCTTGTACTCAAACTTTCCCTTGGCCATGTATGGGATAGATACTGGGTTATGAAACAGGGCAGGACCTAGGTGTGGTCAATCCTCTCTCTGAACAAGCTCTTAACCAAATTCCCTACTATTATTGGGAGCTTCATACGCACTTTCCTGTGACCTGTGCTTTTAAGCTTTGTGGCTCTCACACGTTTACAAAAGTGAATTGCCTTATTCTCCTGGCTGCCCACTTCTTTAACAATTAGGTTGTAAGTTTCCCTACTCTTCAACATCATCACTTTCTCATTTCCCTTTTTTTTTGAAAAATATTTTGAAAGAATTTATTGTTGCCTCTTCTCCCCTTCCCCTTGTCTTTATGTTCTCTCTAAACAATAACTTTGGTGGGGTTGCCTGTTTTATAAACATGTAAGAAGTTTGAAGGCAAGCACATATTTTGTTTAGTTTTTTTTCTTTTTCCACCAGCACTTATGTTAGTGTGTGGCATAAAACAAGAGTTTAGGGAATCATTTTCTTCATAAGGGAATGATTGCTGAAATCAGTATTTATTAAACTACTGCTGAATTTGTAACATAAATATTATAGACAGACATTTATGATAAGATATATGTAATATCTTGTAGTATTGAGAAAATTCAATTCAAACAACAGTCCAACTGGAATGTTGTTTTTCTTCTCTGAAATCTTCTTTGTCAGCAGATTTTCTATTTATTCTTCAAAATGTTGACCTAGTAGTGTCACCATTTCTAATTGGACTTACCTGGTCTGTATTAACCTCCATTCTGTATTATATTTGTGTATTGTGATATACTTAATATTTAATACAATGATTTGTATGTTTTTGTTAATTTAGAGAAGAAACGTGGTTGTATCTGCATTTTCATCCCAGGAGCTAATACAGTTGACACAGAATCAAAACTTTACAAATATTTATAGTTTAATAAATAATACATTTATACATTATAATACATTTATATATACATATAAATAATACATTTATAGTTTAACAAAAAGTACTCAGTTTAGAAAGAAACTGAGTACTTTCCTCCAGGAATTATAGGAGAATCAGAAAGGTAGATATTGTTATTGCTACCAGTTGATTTTAACCATTTTAACATAACCACAAAGTCCAGGAAATTGGTTTTGATTTCCCAAAAGAATTTTGTTATTACTTTTATTGTACAGAAGGAAAACTGTGCTTTTCTACAAAGGGAATGAGGAAAAATATGAAATAAATTGTCTCTCATAAAGGTTTGGAAACATACCCAAATCTGAATTGGCCCCTTGATTAATTTATTCTAGTTTTAGACTATCCAATAGGCCATTTATATGATTAGCCATGTGGAAAGTCGAAGTAGATGATCTATTCAGCCTCTTATTAATATCAAGATTTTTATTGGATACAATAGCTATAGGTACCCATCAGTTTTTTCCTAGTGCATTTCTATCCTGAATGTGTATATTTCAGGATGTGGTCCAAGGTCAAAAGCTACACTCACTATATTTTAAACAAGGGAGGATTCATCATTTCAGAGAGGCCAGGAAGAATTTTCCCCTCTATGGTTAGCTGATTTTTAGGTTTTCATACTTGCAGTGAAAACTTAATTTCATAGAAAAAAGAAGTAACACTTATCCATTGTAAAAGGCATCTTTTCTTTTGAGGGTAGGGGAAAACATGAGGTAGCGAATGAAAATGATTTTCTCAGATTGGCTTGGCAATGAGATTTATTTTGATTCAGCTCTATCAGCAATAGCCCAAAGTACAGTGCTTTTTTTCTTTTCTTTTTTTTTTATTTAAAATTAATCAAATAAAACCCTGCTATGCTGTATGTCATAGCTGATATGAAACAAGAAAGCCAGTTTACAGTGGTCTGGATTACTACGCTGTACTCTTATTGATTGGGAGCTATAGTTCTGCTGGTTGAATTTTAAATGCGTCTTGATGCACCCAAGCATGTGTGATCATCTAAATACAACTCCAGACATTTTAGCAATTAGATAAAAAGCAATATCTCTGAAGCTAGTTGGAAATACAAATTGCTTGTCAAATGAATAGAATATGTTCTCTTTACCAGGGAGAATAAGATGAAGAAAAGTTGGGGAGGTAGAAAGAGAATTAAATAGTTAGCAACTCTGCTAGATAATTAGCCTTCCTGCATTGTAAAACCTAACCTTTGTTCTATAATTATTGAAATAATATAGGATTATTTCACTGATAACTGTATAGTTTCAAAACAGGAAAAGTATGTTGGCAAAGGTTCTGTGATTGAGAAAAGGAAGTTTGTGTTTCTGCATATCATGGAAGATAGTTAATACTCAGCATAATTAACAATGTACATATTGTATTCTCTCTATAAATATTTTTAACACCCAACCGATTGAATAGAAATTAGGACATGTGTTTTAAACACATCCTATTCTAACCTTAACTGAAACATCAAGAATGTCTAGTCACTAGAGGGCACCCATAATCTGTTATAGTCCATAAGGATCTTCCTAGATATCCAAGTCCAATTGTTGCTGTGGAGGGCATGATTTAGAATCAATGAGCTGTTTTTTAACTGTATGTATTTCAGAAACAGGACACTGACATCCATGTTTAGACAACGTATTAGAAATGATCTGATTAAAAGCAAAGCAAACAGACTATTGCAACACTGTGTAAATTTCATGTAAATATATACCTCAGTTACCAAAGGGAAAAAACGGAATGCAATGAAAAAGAAAGGACATGAATTTTCACGTGGATGGACTGGCTTCATCTACGTTTCTATCAATTTGCTGATGTTACCAGGAAACCAAAGTTCCAAGCAAAGAAAAGAGAATGACTAAACAAGTAACTATGGAATGCCTGTGAGGCTGCTCATTTTTTTAGAAATTTAGCTAGCTTCTGAATGCATGGAGATCTACTGGGAGGACTTGGAAATCAAAAGCAAATGAACACTTCCTATCAACAGATGTTACTAGGATTTTGTAACTGGGATAAATGTACGCTCTGCCAACCTAAAAAAGAACACTGCCAAGTAAGCCTTACACATGGTAAAGTTTAAATTTCTTGCCTTTAAAGAGACCTCCTTTTCTGGCAAATTTGAATTAAAGATAAATGCCAATTAGCATTATGCAGATATTTCAGCTTCTGTCCTTCCCCTTAGAACTACCCACCTATCCTGTTTAAAAATCATTTGCAGGATCTATTAAGCCCAATAGAGGACACTAATGAGCAATGCAGTGTATGGTTATTTCACACTCACTGGCAAGAGACTTACTGTAGGTGATATGTATCATCTTCTATGAAGCATACAAGAAAAATACTACTATTGGTGAGAGTATCGTACCAACAGAACAATGTTTTCACTCTTTACTTTGTCCCACAGCAAATTCCACAGCCACTTTCAATTCTGTTGGTCACATAGAAGTCCAGTTGAAAGAATATGGAGAGATACACATTACTATTTGTGTAAAAGGAAAATAATTATAAACACCTCTTATTGATATTATATCTCCTGACTGCAATGATATTAATTTTCCTTGAATTAATGAATTATGCATGAAAAAATAAATTGGATTAATATCACTTTCATGTAAGATAATATTTTGAAGAAACATATATGGTAGAATACACACAGACCTACTATCTTTAATTTTTTCAGATGTCTATAGATGCTTCTGTGCCTCATAATTTAAAATTGTGACATAATTCAGATTACCTCCTGCTATACTTATTTTAATCAACGTTCACTGAGAGTAAAACTGCAATCATGGGAAGTTCCACATAGCTTTAAAGTTGTTGTCAAGCACTTTTTATAAGTCCAAGTTATATTTTAGATGTCTGAAAATAACAAAAATAGTGCTTTTGTCATGACCTATGATGGGAGTTTGCTGTTTTGCTCCACTGACAATTCTGAATTTTGCAACCACTTTGTAAAATATATCAGATATATACATGAGTTTACAAAGTTGGAAAATTATATTTACTTTGGTTCACCAAAATTTTAATTCATTCCATATATTTTGCAATGTATAACATTTTTTGTTATATTGTTAATTAAAGTTAGTTCAGGTCCCCAAAAGTGGCTGTGCAGTTTGAATTAAAAAGAGCTCTTGATATGAAGTTAAAAGACTTGACTTCCACTCCTGGGTGTGTTCTAATATGCCATGTGACCTTAAGCAAGACATTTACTCTTTTTTAAATTAGTTTATTATTTTTAATTTTCTCTGTGCATTTTTATTGTATTTTCTCCATTACTACTTGGTCCCATTATACCGCCTCTCCCCAAAAATCACCACACTGTTGTACAAGTCCATGAGTTACTTTTTCCTTTTTGCTCAATCCTTCCACCCCTAACCTCTTCCTCGCCCCCACCAGAGCCATCAGCCTACTCTCTATCTGTGAGTCTGTCTCTATTTTGCTTGTTAGTTCAGTTTGTTCATTACATTCCATATATGAGTGAAATCATATGGCATTTGTCTTCCACTGACTGCCATATTACACTTAGCATAATGTTCTCTAGGTCCATCCACACTGTCACAAAGAGTAAAATTTTCTTCTTTTTTATAGCCAGGTAGTATTTTGTAGTGTAAATGTCCCATAGTTGTTTTATCTACTCATCTACTGTTGGACACTTGAGCTACTACTATATCTTGGCGATTGTAATAATGCTGCAATGAACATAGTGGTGCTTATGTTCTTTTGAATTAGTGTTTTAGGTTCCTTCAGATATATTCCCAGAAGTGGGATCACTGGGTCAAAAGGCAGTTCCATTTTTAATTTTTTGAGGTATCTCCATACTGCTTTCCACAGTGGCTGCACCAGTCTGCATTTCCACCAACAGTGAACTAGGGTTCCCCTTTCTCAAAATCCTCACTAGCAATTGCTGTTTCTTGATTTATTGATGATAGCCATTTTGACAGGTGTGAAATTATATCTCATTGTGGTTTTAAATTGCATTTCTCTGATGATTAGTAATGTTGAGCATGTTTTCATATGTCTATTGGCCATCTATATATGTCCTCTTTGGAGAAGTATCTATTCAGGTCTAATGCCCATTTTTTAATTGGGCTATGTTTGTTTGCTTGTTCTTGATGTTGAGTGTTCTAAGTTCTTTATAAATTTTAGATATCAACCACTTACCAGATGTATCTGTGAATATGTTTTCCCATTCTGTGGTTTGTCTTTTTATCTTGTTGATTTTCTCTTTTGCTGTGGAAAAACTTTTTAGTTTGATGTAGTCCCATTTTTTTTCTTCTGTTTCCCTTGCCTGGGGATATATATCCAAAAAAAACTGCAATGAGCAATGTCCAAGATTTTGCTGGCTATGTTTTCTTCTATGATTTTTATGGTTTCGGGTCTAACATTTAAGTCTTTAATCTATTTTGAATTTTTTCTTGTCTCATAGTTGTACTTCTCTTTGGTACCTATTTGATTTCACACTGTGTATGGTCATTTGTGTACTTGTCAAATTCTCCCTCATAGGACATAAGCCCCGTCCTTGAGAGCAAGGAATACTTCAGTCATCTTCTCTCCAGCAAAGTAGATAGCAAAGGAACCAGCACATAGCAGATGGGAAGTGCAGTAAATATTTCTGGAAATAAAAATGGGGCATAGGATCTCTGTCTTATTGTAGAGACAGAAGTGCATTTTTCTGTGTCTCTTACCGTTACCTATCAACACAGTACTGAAATTGATGTGCTTTGGTGACTGCCACTCCTATTTCATCATTGTAGAAATGAAAGATAGCCAGTAGGCAAATATGCAATTATTCAAGATATCAGAGCTTAAAAAGCTGTTTGTAGAACTTGATTGTAACATTACACCTATTATTTTGTGATATTTTTAAATTAGCAAAAGTCCAATATTTATTTTTTTAGGAGTTAAATAATCAACTTCAGTCAAGAAAAACCTTATTCTCTAACTTTCCATTTTGCAAACTTCCCACATATATCTGATGTTTTCTGGACATTTATTTCTTTTTAATAGACTAGTCTTGTGCAATAATATCAGCATATGTGAGTCAATCATTTACCTTTGAGTTTAGAAAAAGTAATAACAGCTAGGATATTTTATACATTTTCCCTTTGTGCAAATCTGGGAGAAAAAAATACAAGATAACAAAGATACACAGGTATCCAGATTTTCCCTAACATTTATCCTCAAAGCACACTTTAGAGAAGTTATTTCAGCTGTAAAGAAAGGAATGCCCATATCTTATTACATTGCATCTTTGTGGGCTTGCTTTTAATTACTTTACAGATTAAAAATAAAATAAATTAAAGTCAAAGATTTAAATTCTCCAAATCCTATCTGAGTCTAAATAAAATATTATAAAAGTCACTCAAACTATTATAAACAATTTGAAACAGGCATACAGAAAAAATGTGATAGATCTTAAATCTCTATCTGTTTCTGTTTTTCTTAAACACTTGAAGTGTTTATATAAGGAATGAGATTTAGCATTTTAGTTTTATTACTTCATTGTGTGTGTAAATGGGTAACAATAACACCATATATGCAATTCTCAAAATCATAAGTATGTGTCTGAGAAGATGACCTTCTCAAAGCCACTTTCTTATTTCTGAAACTCTTTCTTGCTCTGGCCATAAGGTTGAAGAAACCACTCAAGATTCTGACAACCAACCACAGTGGCCCATCTGTCTGCTAAACCATCCCCACTACCCTCTTTTGTATGATTTTCCCTTTATTTATCATGACACTCTCAAGGCCTTTTCATAACTTCCAGAACATTCACACATGGGACATAGGGGACTGTCCCTGGTCTGCCCTTATTTGACGTGGTTGGTTAGCTTGTCCTGGACTAAGTTTCTGTTCCCTGGGGATAACCACCTGATAAGATCCTGCTGGGTTCTGTCTCAAAGGAGAGAACAATCTGCGTAGTCTTAAATCGACTGGACTAGGGGTTAAATGCTGAAGTGCCCCTGGCACCTGGAGATACTGCATCCCTGACCTTCAAGCTGCTGGGCCTGTGAGTGACTGCTGAGCTGCTGGAGGTGTCACAGAGAGACTCAGTGGGGATGAGAATTTTTAATGATTTATGGAACTTCAGTCAGTACTGAGAACTACACTTTTTAGTTATAAGACATTTTAGAAATTATTGCAATATGGAACTTCTGTTAACTGCTTTGTAAAAAACATATGCACAATAATGTTTATCATTATCAAGATTTGCAGTGTGCATGTATATTCACATGCACTCCGTTGCCTGTGAATGTGAAGTGGAGTATTGTACTGACAGATGTCATCATCTCTATCATCACAGTAATAGCTCACATTTATCTAGTGTTTACCATGTGTCAGTTACTGTGCTAAGAACCTTCTATGCGTTTCCTTATGTAATCCCCTCAGTAACCCTGTATTATTTGAGCCACATTTTCATCCCAAATGTTGTTACTATTATTATCCCATCAGACAGGTGAGGAAAATTATGCCTTGATAGTTTCAAAGCTAGCTGAAAGCCCTATAGCTTTTGATTGGCAAAGAACAATTTCAAACTATTGCTGACTTCCATAGCCTTTCCTTCAAATAATAAAGGAGCATGTTACTTATCCTTGAATGTGTTCAACCACTACAATATGCAAGTCATAAACAGAAAGAACTTAATTAACATGGGTGATGAACTATCCAGAGCCAAGCTACAAGGGTCAAAGGGACTACTAGGGTCTCTAACACAACAGCACCTGCAGCTGTTATTCTTAGATCACCTGATGCAGTGCAGACACTTAATAAACATAGTAGAACAAAAACACCACTGGAGCTTATTAAAGGAGAGATGTAATCACTAGCATTCACTCCTATCAACCTGTTGAAAAGTGACTCATCACAAGATAAAATATGTTTTCTATGTGTTGGGGAGGGTGCATCCTGAAGTGGAAAGGCACTGACACACACCACCAGGCAGCCGCTTCCCGGTTACAAAGCTAGAGCTTAAGTATGTGATATTTTTAGGACCTGGGGTTACTGACCTTGCCAACCACACAGGGTAGTTGTAAAGACTACATAAAATATTTTATATGATAGGTTTAAAGAATTCTTGAAAAACTTATGATAAGCCCTCCATAAACATCAGCTATTGTGATGGTTGTTTTCCATTTTACAAATATCTCTGATGAAAAGGGCCATTAAAAGCCACCCAAGTTTATGAGTCAGGCCCAACTGAAAGGGCTTATAGTATGTAAATAATACTGTTTTCCCCTTGCATCCTCCTTTAACATAAATTTATGGAACATTGTGCATTCATATTAAGGAATATTATGTAACCTGTGAAAAGAGTGAAGTAGATCTACATTTTGGTGTGTTGACTTAAACACACAGTGCTCACACAATGTTTTTTACCTGCAGTTACAGGGATAGGCACATGGTGAAGAGAGGGGGAGTACAAGACCCTTAACTATATTCCTTGAATCAATGTAGTGCTTCAATCTTTTTCATGGCAATATGTTCTTTTTAAAAATGCTAAGTATAATTTTAGATGTCAAGGACATAAGAGATGCCTTCTCTTTCTTGATTTTTCAATTATTTATGGAAATATTTTGATGTATAATAACAACTACATTTAACTGAGCAAGCATTTAACATTTGACCAACAGGATTATAATACAGGTAAGTTTTATTTAGTCGTTCTGAAAAAAAACAAGCTATTTAGTCAAGAGGAAAGAAAGGTACAGAATTATTCTACCTGAAGATCCTTGGCAAAGGACAAAGAAGAGTTATTACTAACCTGGACCTTAAAAAATCCAAGTGGATCAGTGAGCAAAATAAGATATTTTAGGCAGAGCGTACAGCATGCTCTAAGGTAAAGCAGCATATGTGAACAAGACCAATCAAACTATAGTACATCTTGCAAGGCATGAGGTGAGAGATGACACTGAAATGACAAGCTGGTGCTATGATGAAAAGGCCCGCACAAGGCACAGTAGGAAGTGTATCCTGGGGAAACTGGAAAAAAAAAAAACTAGAGAAACACAGGAGGATTTTTAGGGAAGAGAGGAACATGACCACGTGTATTTTCTGGAAAGTTCATTTTAGAGGTGATGTGGAGAACTGACCTTAATGAAGAGAAGGCTGGGGCCAGGTAGACTAGAGAGAAGTATGTTAAAATAATTCAGCAGACAGATGACGAGTGTGTGGGCTAGACAGTGGGAGCAAAGAGGGAGAGGAGCAGGCGAATTCAAAGATGAGTCAGTCCACGTACAAGTTACTTCAGCCCTTGGGGATGTAATCAATCTGGGCCTGGTAATGTGAACTCATTTAAGTAGCTAAGTGCTCTCTTACTATCTCTTCACTTATCTCAGGATTCAATTCCTTTGTTTGTCCTACCCTTTTGAGTTTGAAGATCATTTTTTTCCTGATTGAGAAAACAGAAGCAAAATAGGAGTTTAGTCCTTCCAATGTCATCTACTAATATTACACCATCTGGCCCAGCAAGCAGGCCTATCTCGTGTTCAGTATTTCTTAGAAATTATATTTAAATTCTCTTTAGTGCTTTCCAAAAGACTCAGCTCACACTGTAGCTCAGACTTCATGACACTATTTTTGCAGGTCTCTGCCATTCTTTGAATTTTGCCCTTGGTAATATGTCTCTCCTGCTGGCTTCCATTTTCCTCAAGATTTCAAGAAGAAAAATATCTGAGTATAGTCTGTGTTAAATTTCTTCGGCTCAAATTTTTAGCTTACCTCATTGTAAGAGAATATTAAATATACATCCTTTTCATTTTTGTTAAAAAACATTATAGACTGGCAGTGTTAATAGTAACACACATTTAAGAATATTTCTATATTTGAGGTTTTTTTCCCATTTCGATGTAGAATGTCCTTCACCTATATATTCTGTCCTTTATTTTTATATTCTGTTTTCTTTTTATTTGTTTTGTTCCAGCCTGCTGTGCTTTATATAGCTCTTCTCTCTTCAAGGATTTTCTTGCTAATAATTTCTATTTTAATTTCTCTACCTTCTTCTGAATTTTCAAGTCTCCTTCATGGTCTTGTGTGTCTTTCTCAGGTTACATGTATTAAACATACCAACACTAATGTTTCTGTTATTCCCCAGGCCATGGATATAAGAATCACCACATATACCATTTTTCCAATGGTATTTTAGAAATCTGTTCATTTATTTTAGAGTACTTCAAAACCACTTTACTTTATTTCCTCTGGATAACATAAATTTTATAGGTACTAAAATTAAAGTGTTTAACTGTTGTAACTCATATTTATGCCATAGAAGGGAAAGCATTCTGGGTTAGCAGAAATAATCCCTGAATAGGAGTAAAAAGATAACAGATTTTCTACTTTGAAGCTGTATAACTTCCTTGTTTAAATCACAATTTTCCTAAGGCTCAGTTTCCTTCTCATACATAAAATAGAAACAGTAATAATTTATATGGTAAATCACAAACTTAGAACTACTAAATGAAATGACATACATAAGATCTATTTGTTAACTCCAATCATGGCCCACTTAATGTTTTGAGAAATGCGTCATTAGGCGATCTTGTGTGAGTATCCTAGAGTACACTCACACAAACCTGGATGGTATAGCTTGCTACACACCTGAGCTATAAGGCAGGGCCTATTGTTCCTAGGCTACAAGCCTGTGCAGCATGATACTATGCAAAACAACACAATATTCAATCTAGCACAAGACGAAATGTTGCAATCAAGAGACAAGGTAAACACGAGATATATAAAGCTGCTTCCTGCATAACAAAGCATACTGTCTAAAAAACAAGCATACTGTCTTACAGCAGAGTGTTTGTAAGTAGAAAAAGTAAACTCTAAAAAAAAATAATAGAGTGTAGTATAACAAATACATAAACCAGTAACGGGTGATTATTATCATTATCAAGTATCATGTACTGTACATAATTGTATGTGCTATACTTTTATATGACTGGCAATGCAGCAGGTTTATTTTCCTCTGCATTACCACAAATGTGTGATGCGATGCATTATGATGCTACTATGGCTACAGTGTCACTAGCTGATAGGAATTTTTCAACTCCATTATAATCTTATGAACCACTGTCATATATGTGGTCCGATGCTGACAGAAACATCATTATGGGATGTGTGATTATATAAAGTATTATAAAAATACAAATCATTGCTTTTAAAAATTAAGCCCCAAAATTTTGTTTGTAATTTGTAATTTTGTTTGTAATTTGTAAGTTTGTTTGTACATGATTCCCTGTATATAACTTAGAAAAACTAATAAAAAAATTGTTCACATATATATTTTTTCTACCTGATGCTAGGAAATCTAAGCGCTCTAAAATTCTTTGATTTTTTTAAGTTACATTTGTTTGAGGTCAACGAAATACAATTATATAAATCAATTAAAAGTTCAACTTTCAATTAAAGTTTTTTCACCTCTTGATGGCAAAGCATATTTAGCCCATGGAATGAACTATTTTTGCATGATATTTTCATAGATAAATATCTTCCTAATAAAAAACACAAATATAAACTATTTCTGAAGTGTTTCTTTGTGAAAATAATTACAGATATTATGAATATTGTTTTCAAAGACTATAGATTTGACTATCCTTCACACAAAATATATATTCATAATGATTATACTGGAAATTATTTTCAATTTTAATAACCAAAAGTGTATATTCTTAATGCTAATACCAACAATTACTTTCAATTTCAATGACTAAAAATAGAAAATTAAAAATACTCTCATGAGTTATTGATAATTTCCAAATCTATCCACTTTCATACTCATCAAATTGACATTACTTCACTTGAATTAAAGACAAGATTTATATATGGAATCTACTGGGGGATTAAGGAATTCAAAGAGAATGATAGGAACTCCTTGAATAAGTAATTTTGTCCTTTTTGATAAAACTTCTTAAAGTCCTGATGTAATGTTAGTTGTAATTGCCATGCATGTCCTGAGGTTAATAGGCTTCAGTTTGCAAATTCAAGCTAAGACAGAAAGTATGGGAGGGCATCAACTTGGGACCCTGTGCATGTTCTCTCTGTATGGGATGAGCTTATGTTTCTCTACTTATGCAGTGCAAATCCCTTTGCATTTTAAGTGAAGATAAGTTCAAATGTGACACTGACCCTACTAGAAAAGAACCAGCGAAGTTCTTCTGGTAAATGAAGGAAAGACTGGTAAAGTGAAGTATGTTAGCCTGGTAAGTAGAGAGTCAGCTTCTGATGAACTAGAGGGTATGGATATACCTGAAAGTGAAATGTCGTGCTGATACAGTTGCACCAGAAATTGTCCACATTTGGCTTAATGGGGAAAGAAACAAAAAGCCGCGAGAATCAACATTCTCACTTAAAATCTGCCAGTACTCTGCTATCAATGAATGCCCCATGTTTTCAGTTAGATAGATGCCCATTATGTTTTTCCTCCTTCCATTTTACCAGCATTGGGCCTTGTTACAAACCAAATTCAATTCACAGCTCAGCTCAATGCCTTTCACCCCTTGTGTTTTCTTCATTCCTAACATTCTCTCTTTCACTGATAGGAAATAAGGTGGACAAGATCAATACCCACATTGGACTTGGGTCATCACCCTCTTAAACCTCCCAGGACTAAGCTGTAGAAAGATGCCCTGATTTTCTAATTCCAAAGGATTCTTGACTGATTTTGTTTGTAAACTAGGATGTGTATGGATATAACAGAAGCAGTCAAGGCAAAATTAACATAACAGAACATTATCTTTTAGATTTCTTTGATTTTTCATTGAAATGATCAGCAGTAGAACTGTAACATTTTTATTACAGATTTAAATAAGACTGTAATTGATTGACAAGATCAATAATTTTAAGATCAAATAGTAATAGCGTTTTTTTCTCTTTAATCAGGGCCTCTTTGTTTTATACATATGCCCACAGCTAGATCCTGTTTGTGGTTGGTAGACAGTGATTCCTGCTGTGCGCTATTGAGGAAATGAGAAGACAAAACAGAGAATCAATTGAAGGAAAAAAGCTTTATTTGGCAAAGCTTTATAATGGATCAATGGAATCTAACTAGTTAAGATATCTTTTAGTAGCTGAGATAAAAGTATATAATTACTGTAAATACTTTTGCATTCTATGTCTTCCTCATTTTGAATTTCATTATTTGGAGAAAAATCTTTTTGCATATGTATGCAAATAATTCTCTTCTGACATTTGAATGATTATTTCCTTTGTGAATTATACATAACCACCTTCATAAAGCAAAAAATAAAAAATAATCCAACTCTGTAAACAGCCCACAATTATTTGGAAGTCATCTACTTAAGAATGAAATTCTCCTCCAGGAATTTAGAAAAAAAAAAGTGTAAGTTCAGTTTCAAGGTGGACATAATTGTTTCATTTGATTACTTAGTATTTAAAGGAATTACTTATTTTTTCCTTATTCTTTTATCGCTTGTTTGTTTAAACAGGTTTCCCATAAACACAGGATGTATAAGACTGATATAAAGCAGGAGCATTTGTTTAATAGGTTGATCCATAGATCCCATATTTATTTAATTAGTTGTCACTAAATTTGCATACCAAAATAATTAGTTGTTTAAAATTCCTAATAGCATTCAGTGAACTATTGTTTGAACTATTTTAGCACAATTTTGTTTATTAAAAACTAAACAAACATTAACAAAAATCCTTTTAACTGGCTCTAGTTCACAAGAAGAAAATATCTCAGCCATGATGCTTAACTATAAAGTAACGAAGTAAATTATTTAGAAGCTAATTTAAAGCTTGCAGTTAGTTTACAAAATAAATAATATGATTCATACTGTGCATTCATCTTTGACCTAAATATACTGTATATATAGATACTTGCTTTGTAAATAGGATTATTTTTATTGCATCACCATCATTTTTAGATTGAATCATAGCTGTTACGTATAGAGACTTGAGTGATTCTGAAGCATGGCTATTCAAAACACTAGCAGAGCAGTAACCATGCACTTTTGAAACATTTGGATTGTTAAATGCAGTTGGCAGTTAAAATCAAATATTCTGAATACACTCAAGTATGCATTAGTTCCAAATTGAATTGCATGGTACATATAAATTTTCACATGATAATTCATTATTAAAATGCAATTTCTGGACTTGGGAAAGTATAAAATATATGTGCACACTCACCAAATACAAATATTCATCTGAAAAAAGGAAACTATTGATATTGTATAGCCTAAAAAGACTACTCTAATCAGCAATACTTGAGTATGATAATTATCACATTTATTTTTCTCTTGAAGACAGTATTCTATTTTTTCCAAATAAAAATATGCTAGTAGACTATGATTGTGGTTAGGGCAGATTTTAACAAATGTAGCTATTGAATAAAAACTCTTGTGCCATCTTGTTGCCATTGGGGGAGTACTAAGACAAGTCAGGTTCTCTTTGATGTCTATGATAACAGATTTAACAATTCATTCAGCAAATTTTATTGGGCTCATAGTGAAATGCTCAGAGTTAACTGATTGGAATTATTAGGGATAGATCTAGAGATAAGAAGTCTTATGGAGATAACTTAAAAACCTTAAGAAAGAAACCTTAGAAAGAATATTAAACATCTGAATTTACAATTTTCTTTTATTGATAAGGGATGCAAGGCTAATATGTCAACGAACTTGCCCAAGATCACTCAGCTATTTAATGAGAATAGCATATGTTCTAAATTTTACTTTTTTGTTTCAATATACCATATTATCTCAATCAGTGTTCCAACTTTAATGTCACGACCCTCTTCTTGGTACAACCCATAGAGGGTTCCTGGATTGGTGAGGAATCTTATGGCATGAGAAAGCAAATCAACCAACATTTGCTGAAAGTTTGAAAATATAATCCAAATTCAAAAGAAGCTCATAATCAGTTTGCATTTTGAGAAGCACAAGACCATGCCAGGTGATTAAAGAACCAAGACTTACTGAGCCTAGGAAGGAAGGTACACAATATTCTGGATAAGTGTTGGGTCAATTGCAAGTGCTTATTCTATCTTCTATATTTTTATATTAGGACAAATGAAGAGGGCTGACAATGGGGTGGAAATAATCATAAAGAACCTTTTACGAGATGGCATGGGTAATATAGTATGAGATTTGAAGGGTTTAAATTGTGAAACAGGGTCCCTGACTTCCTGGAGCAAAGAAGGTAAGAGGAAGTTGTAATGTTATCTGATTTATCCGAAAAATATAAGTTAAACAATAAGGGAGCATGATTCTTTATGTACAAGTATTGACTTCTTTGAAGAAGGTAGGTAGTTACTCTTACACTATGAGGTACCATACATACTTTAAGATATGAGGAATAGAATGACCTCACCTAACTCCCAGGTTTAGGAAAATAATTATGACCTCACTACACTAGCTTCTGTCAGATAATTGCTTCCAGATAGACCATAGAGTAATGAATAAATTTCATATCATATGAGGCTACCAACTTTATGAATTGCATCATGAAGAAATACCTGGAATACGGTTGGGATCATCTTAGTGAATCTGGGACCATAAATGTAATGTGATCTCTGTGACAGCACTGACAGCAGCCTGACAACAGGCACAAAGCAATAATGAAGAGGATGGATGCAGACAGGCAAGACTATCAACTGAATGAACTTGGCTGTGATCAGCCCAGATAAAGATTGAAAGCATGTACACATTGGTTAATCATCACTTTTTGGGTGTGAGTTCAACAGATTTGAATTGGAAATACATCCTTATATTGATACTATTCTTTGATAAACTTATTTCTGGGAAAAACTTACTAGAAACATTAATTGATTAAAGCATTTTTTTGAGGTCAAGTCAGTTATCAAAGTAATCTGACTTTATCCTATTAGAACAGAAATGTAGTTCATGATTCCATTAACTGTGAGCACCACGGGAAGCTGTGTTCTGGAAACTCATGGAGGGTAATGGTCTACTTACTTTGGATGTGTAAATGGGGGACAGGAAAGAGTCCTACAATACAATCTTTGATCATTCTGGTGTTTACTTAGAAAAATGTCATGGTACAGTTGGTATAACATACTAATCTTAGTCAAATCATTGTTTAACTTAAGCAAGATTATTTTGATCTGTGGTTTTGTTCAGCATTTTTCTGTGGTATAGAAAGATAATTTTATACAACACAAATTATATAACATGTGGTGAGTTCAATTTGCATGTTCTGAGACATACAATTTGTGGTTAGATTGGGGTTTAAATTCTTTCTCTGTCACTTAAGCATTGTGTGGTATTGGATAAGATGTTTAACCTAAAACTCTGTTTTCTAACTTTCAATAGATAATAAAACCTAATGCCATCTCATACAAAATTTGTAGATATCACTGTTTCATAAAACCTAAGCATCATATTTTCCACATTATTATATCTATAAAGTTAAAAATATATCTTTAAGTGCATGACACTTTAAAGTCCTTGAAACCTTGACTTACTGAAGTGCATCTCTCCAGGAGTAGAGCTGCTTTTTGCTCTCGCAGTCACTCAAGGACCGTGTGCACTGATGACCACTTTAGAGTTGCCTGGTTTATACTGGCAGGGTCACCCATAAACCTTTGGGAGCACAATCTTGAATTTCTTGTATATGTTTACTTTCCACTTCTGGTATGTTGCAAATGTAAGATCTGTTTCTTAAAAATAATTAATTATTTTAAGTTATCTCTTTTTGGTTGGCCAGCATTGTTCCGAGTTTACCATTTCCCTGATATCACTGTTCTTTATAATCTCTCATTTGATGAATGATCTTGGATAGTGTTTTACAAAATCATTCTATTTTTGCTCAATCATATAGAATTTTTCATACAAATCTTCTGATAATAATTATTTAATAATATTATTGTAATATTGAAATATAATATTGAAATAAAATATATTAAGATGATTAATTATTGACTCATATACACTATGTATATGAATGGGATGAATATACAGGCAAATATATATATATTAGGGATATAGATCCATCCCTAAAAGGTTGGTTAAATAAATATTTGTTAAGCAGATAAATTGGAAGAACTATTTTATAGAAATCTTTCTTTCTTTCTTTCTCTTCCTTTCTTTCTTTATGTGTTTATTCAGAAAATATTTAAGCACCTGCTTTATGCCAAGCTTTAGGCTAGAAACTATTCATTGCTTTCATATAATTTGTACACTATACTAAGGAAGATAGTGTGGTGAGAGTGGAAAGAAATACTGAAAAAAAGTGTTAGGAATTCTGAATTCTTATTTGTTTTCTTCAGTGGTTGGTAAACCATGTCACTTCATCCACCTTTTCCTATCTCTAAAATGAAGGAATTTAAAATAGACAATCTTTGATATTCCTTCAAGTCACCAATCAATCTCAATTTATCTCTCTCAAGATATCTTAATCATTCTCTCTATTTATAGATAAATAGATACAGATATATGAATGCATTTTATGGAATATATATCTACACTGTAGCACAAAAATGTACTATAAAAATCATTGCAATATGATTAGCAGACTTTTTCTTATTCATTAAAGTTTGATATTTAAAAATTCACATGAAATTTATTTGAATTAAATATATTAAATGTCATTAATGTTAAATAGCCACTTTATCTTAACTCCATGAATATCATCACAATGTTTTTGATGGTCTGTATTTTTTTATTCTCATATTTAACGTGTCTTTGTTATTTGTTTTATTCCAAAAGCTTTACTCTCTATTAAAACACTGGAGCATAAGTTGATTTGGTGCAAAAAGTTTGGCTTGTCAATAGTATATTAAATTTCATTTTAGTCTACTTCAAAGCTGTTTATCATTTTCTATTATTTTACCAATAATGGGTTCAGGCCAACTTTATGTTGCTATCATATAGAACACCAAATGGCCCTAACAAACATAATAATGTTTTATATAATGTTTTATAATAATGTGGTAGTTTAACATTTTCAATGCTCTGTAATATCTTAATATTTTTGCAGTACAGAAAGAACACGTTACTTTTATGTATTTTAAAAATATTTTAAATTTAATTATTTTTTGAAATATAAACTAAAGCCTATAAACGTCAACTGATTTGTTCCAGGCTACAAAGGAAATAAATGATGATGTTGGAATTTAAGTTGAACTCATTTGAGTCCTAGACTTTTCCCATAATACCATTCTGTCTCTTATAACAAGACACACTCATCTGAAGATAAAAAACAATGGAAATCCCCAACTAGAGCCATCTTCCAAGACAAGGATTTTATGAGAACAACTTGGCAATATATTGTTTTAAATAGAAACAGTTCAGAAATAGTATCTAGGCTTCCAAGTTAACCAACAAATGTGAATTTACTGCACAGAAAGATAAAATTATGTTTGATAGTATAGTAAGCACAGACAATAATTTGGGATTTCTCAGTGATATTGTACATTAAATTGGCTTTTCTGAGGTGGAATTAGAGATATATAACTGCTATTTCTCTAAGAATAATATATTCCATGAAGTGAGAAGAGAATAGAACATGGTACCTCCACAACCCAATCCTTAATCCTATTAACCATATCACCAGGACAGAGAACAGATAGGGAGGGGAGGAATGCTCAGAATACTCTAGTCTCTTTCACTTCTCTGCTATAGGTAAGCAATGTCAGCCTATTTAGATGACAGGAAAAAATGGATTGGAGAAAATGCTTGCTCTGCAAGTTACAGTGAATATTATAGCTATTATTGCCCTAATATGCCACACTTACATATTAAAGCCAAACATTTATGATTAGAAATTAGTATTCTTGATATTTGGACTGTGTAGTACCAACTATGGCATGCTGCAGTAGTAACTGCCAAATTTTCCATCCCTTACTGCGTGTGCGTGTGTGTGTTTAAATTGTGAATATCTCTCAGGCACCTTCTCTTTCATCTCCACTAATATTAATTGGGCAGAAGATAAAATACATTTTTAAATTGTCTGGAAAAATCATCTAGGGTCACTATGGCTGCATAACCAAATACTTCAAAGCTTAATGTCATAAAACAAGAGAATTTTTGTAATTTTGGGAAGCTAACAAAATGTACAGATCAGACTTTCAGTAGGGGCACAATGGGAATGGTTTTACTCTACTCAGAGATGTCTGGATCCATGGCTTGAAAGAATTAAATAATGGGGAAGGAAAGGTGACCCAAGTGACTGAGGGTGACCTGCATGGCTGGAGGCTGAAACTGGATGGTCCGCGTCCACTTGGTTTTCTTTACTCGCCTGAGCTGGGGTAACTTGCAGCCTGGGCTCAGTTAGGATTGTCAACCAGAAAAACTGCATGTGAGGCTTGAGTTCTAAGAGGAAGCATCTGGAGAGACATACAGGAAATACAAGTTTTCTCTTGACCTAATCTTGAAAGTCATGAAGTGCTGATGACACTTTATTCTACTTATTATAAGGAATTAATTAAGACAAGCCCAAACTCAAGAAAGACAAGGGGAAATAAACTCTAACTCTTGATCAGGGAGTTACAAGCTCACATTACAAAAGAAATGGGAGGGGGAGATGATGAGGTCATTATTATCTGATCTCCAATCAGGTACCACAACTTTGAGGAGGTCACATTATTAATCTTTTTAATTTATAGCACCATGTGACTTTCTAGAACTTATCAGAGTTTCCATTTTAATATCTGTTATTAATTCTTTAAGATCTGTATTCCTCTAGGACTTTATACTTCACACTGGTGAAAATGGCCATTATAAACAAATCAACAAACAACAAGTGTTGGAGAGGATGTGGAGAAAAGGAGACCTTAGTGCATTGTTGGTGAGAATGCAGACTGGCACAGCCACTGTGGAAAACAGTATGGAATTTCCTCAGAAAACTCAAAATGGAACTGCCTTTAGACCCGGCAATTCCACTGCTGGGACTATATCCTAAGAACCCTGAAACACTAATCAAAAAGAACCTATGCATCCCAGTGTTCATAGCAGCACAATTTACGGTAGCCAAGTGCTGGAAGCAACCTATGTGCCCATCAGTAGGTGAATGGATCAAAAAACTATGGTACATTTACACAATGGAATACTAAGTGGCAGAAAGAAGGAACTTCTACCCTTTGCAACAGCATGGATGGAACTGGAGAGCATCATGCTAAGTGAAATAAGCCAGGCAGTGAGGGACAAATACCATATGATCTCACCTTTAAGTGGAACCTTATCAAAACAAACAAGCAAACAAAATATAACCAGAGACATTGAAATTAAGAACAACCTGTTAGTAACCAGAGGGAAGTGGGAGGGGATAATGGGAGGGAAGAAGGGAAGGGTTTTCAGGAACAACTATAAAGGACACATGGACAAAACCAAGGGGGGGTGAAAGCAGGAGAGGGAGGTGGGCAAGGCTGGGGTGGGGGCAAATGCAGACAACTATACTTGAAAAACGATAAAATAATTTTTTAAAAAAGATCTGTATTCCCCAATAAACGTAAAGCTCATAACAGGAACTGGGTATTCCATCCCAGCCCCAGCTTCAGATACCTGTACTGGATTATGTTCTGTCCTTTGTCTATGGCTGGGAACCACCAAGCCCCTATATTAGTTAAATAATTTCCCCAGAAAAGTTCCAGTGGGCTTCCTTCAAGTTCCATCTATGTGGTTCTACTTCAGCAGTTCAGCTTTTTTGGTTTACTTGAATGTTTTGACTTGTCCCCCTGTCAGGTGAGGAGGATAGTGACTTTTTCTCTGATCCTCCTATTAACTCCTTCCAGACATTTACTTCCATAACACCTGTTTTATGGACAATTGTAGAAGGTCTATTTCCTATAATAACTTCCATATCCCCATAATATCCTATATTCCCAAAATATTTAACAGTGACTCTTTCCTGACTAATAGGATATCCTTAAAACTTTTCCCAGTGCTTGGTACATATTAGGTTCTCTATATATTTTTGAAAAATACATAATTAAATATCAGGAGATTTATTTTGATTTGTTCAAAAGAGAGTAATAATAGTTTCAGACAGAAATGATCAATGGAAGCTAAAACTAGAGAGTGAAAGGTGAGAAAAAACAGAGTATTTACAGTCTCAATTTACAGTATGTGTACTACACAAAATATTTATTCATCACAAAGTAACAAAACAACTTCATGGTGAAAAAGCCTGGCAGACACCTCCTTAACCATGGGACCAAAGTTACCATCCCCTGTAACAGGACAAATAGACACCATTTGCACAGAGAGGAACATGCCATCCCTTCCAGGGATATTTCTGCCTAATGTACATATCTAAATCTGATTGTGAGAAAGAGAGTAGGCATACCCAAACAAAGGAACATTATCTCCTATTGTCAAGGTCCTGAAAGTCAAGGAAACACTAAGGAGCACTACCACATTGAAAGATGATAAAGAGATATGTAAAGTAAGTAAAGTGTTAGCTTGTGAGCTGGACTCCTCTGTGGTAAAGGATGTAAGTGGAACAATTGGTGACCTCTAAATAGTGTGAAATTTAATGGTAATAATATATTAATGTTATTTTTTTGTTTTTTATAGATGTTTTCGTACATAGAAAAGTGATTTTCTTGGAAAAAACACTAACATTTCAGAATGATAAGGTATTAGTTTGTCAACTGACTCAGAAATAGTTTTAAATAATAAAATAGAGAAAAGCAGCAGAGGCAGTAAAGAAAAAAGATGGTAAAATCTTAACATTTGGGAAATATTAGTAAAGGGTAAATAGAAGCTGTTTGTACAATTATTGGAACTTTAATTTTGAAATTATATAAAATAGAAAGCTAAAAATAAAACAGGGGTATGAAAAGAGCAATATTTCTTCATTTTTTTCCTCCACAAATTTACAATTTTGTACTAGAATTTTTATATAGTATAAGATATTACTCTGATATTCCGAAATTATAGAACGATCTCCGAATGTCTGAAGGGTTAGCCCGTCAATGACTATCCCCACTGGAGGGGGATGCATGGGTACACTGTTTTGTTATCTTGCACCATCAGGATTGCTCTGACATAAGCTATGCCTTTCCATCTTCCAAGTCCATCATCCTCTGATATGCTTGATCTGTCATACTCATCCAGAAGGTGATTTTTCTGACATGCCTAGTGCGATGAGTGAGATTGAATGTCTTTATCCCAGAATGAATCCTTTATCTCTTCCTACCTTTAGCAATAAAGGGGGACTTTATAACCAAGGTGATTAGGTTTTCTACCTCAGAAAATTTATACCTTTATTTCACTGACCAAAGAAAGTGAAAAAGAAAAAATGTGGAATTAAAATAGGAGTCATTGTTATTAACTGTTATGTGTGCACGTGGTTAAATATTTTATCACACATTTTTTTGCAATAGAACAGAGACTTTTCAAAGTGACAGAATAAAAACATTACAGATTTTTTGAAGTTAAAAAATAATAATATGAGCACACACAGGGAGCTGTGATGTGTATAAGACGATGATATTACACCAGGGTCATTCTGTCTATGTTTTATAGATCCCTGTCGAGAACTGCCAGTAATGAATTTGCTCCTGGAAAACACCTTCTCTTAGTTCTGCACTGTCTGGGTTTCACTTTTTGTCTTCAAGACAAGAAGTTTTTACATCTGCACCTAAAACGGTGAAACCTATGGCTGGCTCTTGTACAACAGCATGCTCTCTCTGGGTCATATTCAGTCCCTCTCCTTTCAGCAAACATTTATTTAATCAGGCAGTGCACATGGCTCAGAGGATAACAAAATGAGTAAAATCTTGACAAGGCCCTCTAATAGCAAATGATTTCTGCAGCAGACACCTCTCAATATGTATGCACACGTGCAATTACTTCTTTTCATAAAAAAAAAAGTCCCATCTCTGGCTTCAGGATTAGATTAGGTTTGAAGACTTACCCAAGCTCAACCACTGTGAATCTGTTTTAATGAATTTGAAATTAGAACTGAAAGGATCTAGTTCCATCTGACATTTTGATTAAATTTAAGTGATATGTTCTGGAGAGGTATGGGCAGACTGCCTTCTCCCAAGTATGTGTAAAAGGAAAAGGCATCTAACTGCCAAGCAGAGGAGTGAAGCTGATCTTCAGAGAGAGCAGAGTAAAACACACAGGAAAAATGAGTAAGCTTCAAAGAATTAGTATTTGATTTACTAATGGCTTTTCAATTCTTGTTCCTAATTTTGTGTGAGGCCTAAATATACCTTCTTGGGGTTCTGTGAAACATCACTTTATTCTTGCAATCAATTCTCCCTCTTTTTTTCTCTCAAGTAGTCAAAATACTCTTTAAAAAGGTCATATGTGGCAAACTAATAATTACAGTAATGTGACTGAGCCTGTAAAAGAAGCAATAGTGTATTGCATTAATTGGTAGATTGATCCACTCCTTCATAGAGACCAAATAATGCTAAACTCCACATAATAAAAGGTTTATTTTTTTCTGACATGACTGTCCTAGCTAATAGACAATCAATTAAGTGTAGAGATGCTAGATTTCACAAAGTAAACCAGCAAACCAGATTCCATCTATTTTATTGCCCTGTCATTCCCTAGGATGTTCCTTCCAAGTTCCAACTTACAGGAAGGGAAAAGAGAAAGTAGAGGTTGAATCACTCCCTTTTAAGAATGTGATCCAGAAATTGCTCACAAAACTTCTGTTCATATCCTATTGAACAGAAGCTACTTCTATGACCATGAGATAAGTATTTAAAACTTTTATTGCCAAATGGAAGAAGGGTACAGTGCCTACTGGGGTCCCTTAGCAATTTCTGCTACAATAATGGCACTGGAACATCATGGCAAAGTTCTTTAGTTCATTCACTCAAGATTATAAGAAAAGGTCTTCTGGAGAAAATGAGTCTTGGCTGAATCTTGAATGATGAATTGGGTGATGTGAAAACAAAAAGGAAAGAGATCATTTCAGGAAGAGGAGACACGATGTGGGAAGATAAGGATTTTTTATTATGATGTCTTGTGGCAGGAAAATATACTGTATGTGATGAGGGCCTGATGATTGCATTAAGTGAGTCTGAAAATGAAGACCAGATTACAAATATTTTATATTTCCTTGTAAAGAATTTCTGTTTAATGCTATGACAGCAAGAAGCATGTACTTCTCTGTCAGCAGAGTGGTGATGTAATTAGGTATGTTTTTAGAAGGATGATTGGCAACCTGAGAATGGTAGAAGTAGGTACCATACTGATGGAACATGCAGTCATTGAGATAAATAGCAGAATCAATATTCTTCAGACACAGAGTAAACATAAAATTTATGTTAAAGTCTTTAGCTTTCCTTTTATCATGCATTCTCAAAAAAGGAACTTTTTGTGAGATTTTCCTCGTACTTTCCCTATTCTTTAGATTGCCTTCTCTAGTCAGCATTGTTGGTTTTTTGCACATCAAAAAGTATGCATAATTTCACTCAGAGTATTACTAAGAAGAATATAAACAAAAAAGTTAAGTATTCTGTAACACGTTATTAGCAAATCCTACTGGTAGAATGCAATAAAGCCATTTATTTATAGAATAGCATGATTTTCTTCATTCTCTGGGTTTGGAACAAATGTTAAAAATTAATCAACCAAATGCTGGTTTCTAGCTACTTAACTAAAAATTGATAGTGATTGGAAACTATAACTCAATTTTTTAAAAATCTTTTTTCACTCATCTGTGTCCTCATCTAGTCATCTATACCCTCCCCCCAATGTGAGCACCCCCTTTGTGTCAGTCAGTGTTCCAGGCACTGGGGCTCTACTTGTGATTGAGAAGGACAAAATCCTTTCACCTAAACAGCTTACTTTGTTTTGCTTTGTTTGATCCACTCCACACACCCTAACTTCTACTCTGGAAGGCAAGGTGAGTAAATGAGGGATTTTCAGTGATCATAAATTCATTCATCTATGTCCTAATTCATTCAACAAACAATTAAAGGGGGGAATGCATTGTAGGCTCTGGAAATACCCCATTTAATAAAATAGGACAAAAACAAAACAAACAAAAACAAAACCTTGCCTACATGGAGCTCATATTCTAGGGGACATGGATCCTCAAAAGCATTTTCTGCAAAATTTACAATCTTATTTGTTCCTTTACTACAGATGTATGTTGTCCTGCAGCCATTCAAGGCTGGGCAGATTCCCATGGGATTCCAGCAGATGGAAGAAAATTCATGGAACCATCAGGATGTCTGGCATGCCTTTTTTCAGGCGTGGGATGATCCGTGTGCGCCACAAGCAGCAAGTTACACCATAGGAAGTCCCGACTCCCTTATATACTAAGTACACACGAAGTCGGCAGGATGCCAATACGGACCTTCTAGTTATATAACAAAGATTCATTCTATGCATGTGAACCCCCACTCAAGGCCACATGAACACTGCCAAGCCACAGTCTCCCAGACATCCGGGTGAGGGATCCTGACAGACTCCAATTCCATATATATATATATATATATATATATATATATATATATATATATATATATATATTTAGTTTTCTTCTGAGCTGTACCTTGTTTGCATGTGTAAGTCACTGTCAGACCTAAAATCTTTAACTTCAATGTTCCTGTCACACTCATTTAGTTGCACCTTCAGCAGCTAGAGTGATCTCTGAACAGAAAGCCACATCATGTTACTTCTATGTCCAAAATGCAGTAGTCAGACAATGGTCTCTAATGCCCTGTATGATCTAATTTTCTGCTACCTCTCTGATTTCATCTTTTAATTTCATCCTTGTCCATTTTACTCTAGCCATCTTGCCTTTCTTGTTATTCTTCAAATATGTTCTAATTTAAAACCTTTGAATTTACTCTTTTTGGTTCCTAGACCTCACTTGCCTACGACATTTACTTGGCTAAACTGTTTACTTCCTGAAATTCATCATCTCAACATGTGCCTTTAAGTCACCCTTTCTAGAGCTGCAACATCTCTCCATACCCAATTCCACTTACCACAATTTACATTTTGCTTTCTCAACGATACATAAGAACTTTTATTTTATTACCTATATCTTTCCACTAGATTTCAGACTTCATGTGGTAGGGTTTTTTGTCTCTGTTATTCACATATGTGTTTGTTTTCTATTGCTGTGGAACAACTTACCACAATCACCACAACCTTAGTGTCTTAAAACAACACCATCGATTAATCCACAGTTCTGTCAGTCAGTCAGTCTGGGTAGACTTGTCTGGGTTCTGTTTAGGGTCTTCCAAAACTTGAATCCAGATGTCAGTCAGCCTGCCTGAGCTCTTATCCAGAGCCCAGGAGTGGGGAAATGGAGGATGTGTTTCCAAGTTCATTTAGGTTGTTGTCAAAATTCAGTTCCATGCAGTCTTAGGACTGAAGTCCCCATTCCCTTTCTGGCTGTTAGCAAATGTATATCAAATCTGTCTCATGCTTAGAAGCTGTTGCTTATGCTACCAGCTGGATAAAACTCTGATTTTTAAGCTCTTATGTGATTAGGTTAGACTTATACAGATAATCTACCTTTTACCATATAATACAATACAGCCATGTTAATGATTCCATATTTATAGGTCAATAGGGGTCATCTTAGAATTCTGGCTATTAGCCCTGCCTGGTGTGTCTCACTGGATTGAGTGCCAGCCTGTGAACCAAAGTGTCACTGGTTTGATTCCCAGTCAGGGCACATGCCTGGATTGCGGGCCAAGTCCCTAGTTGGGAGCATGTGAGAGGCAACCACACATTGATGTTTCTCTCCCTCTTTTTCTCCCTCCCTTCCCCCTCTCTACAAACAAATAAACAAATAAGCAAATAATTCTACCTACCACAATGCATATATTCCAAGTTCCAAGAAGATTATTGGAATATTTTTTGAATGACTGCAAAAAATGATTGAATTTGTTAATGAATGGATGAATGAATTACTGTTGCTGCAGTATTACATGCCTGTATAGGGAACTCTATAGGAACCTCTGTGTCCTTTCTGCCTAACACAGCAGGAAATCATTGTTTAGCAGGGCCCAGCACACCTGCCTAAGGTTCTACCTGGGTAAAACTCACAGTGGCAGTGTTCCTGGACTCAAATCTCATGAATGGATCCAGAGAATCTCTCTACTGAGCTCTTACTTCAGTAGATCAGCTGCAATAGAGACTAAGAAAAAAATCCATTTACAAGGACCCATCATATTCTAAGCATACAATTTCCCTCCCAGCCCTCTTCTTCCTCCCTTGAATATAGAAAATTATTTTCTACCTAGGCCCTGCTCTTTTTCATTGGTTTATTCCCTGTCCTTTAAAGGCCATTTCTTAGTCCTCCTATCCATTCTCTTTAGAACCTACATATTTAACTTAAAATTAAGGAAGAGACCAGTTTTTAGAATTAAGGGAAAGGAAAAGAGAGTGGGGATGAAAGGTACCAAAAAGGAATTAAACATATAGGAAAGAAATATCATTACTTGAAATTCTCCACATATTATTTCCTCCCACATTTTAAATTCTTTCTTCACTTAATTATTGTGATATGTTTACATGTCTGTCTCTTCCTCTTATATTGTAAGATCCTTAAGGACACAAATAGAATCACTGATTTATCATAGCAGTTGCCCAATAACTGGTAGCTGAATAAATAAAAATATAAACATGTGCATTAAAAAGATAAAATAGAATGTACAAACTTTTGTTATTCAATTTAACGTAAAAGTATGCAGCCCAACAAAAGATACCCAAATTTCAAATATTTTGGCAAATAGAGATATTTAGAAAAGAATGTCACAAAATTTTTGCTACACAACAGAATAGATAGCTTAAAGAAATATTGATGATGAGGGTTATCTTTCCTGCTAATGTAGTTCTGAATATAATCAAAATATTTAAGCATTATTTTATTATACATTTTCATGTGTCATTTACCAATATAAATCATAATATTAAATGCAAAAATACTTTCTTGGATGTTAAGTACATGAATAATATACTCCAAAAGTTATAAATTTGCCTCAGTTGGTTTCTGAGATCTGCTAGAGGATGTTCACATTAAGATAAATGAATTGTCATGTTCTGAGAACTGTTTAGTTTCACTTTTAGGGGACCATCTGTTCTCTGATGAATGGTTCTGTGTATAAGAGTGGGCATGTTGATTTAGCTCTTTTAAATGAATGCCATAGCTAATTATTTTTTTAAGAATGCAGTTCTTAATGCTTCTAACTAAGATAATCTCCTTTGAAGATATCTATGTAAAAAGGGTTCATGTTTACTTATGGTTTTCTGATAGGATGCAAATACATTCATCATAAAGTATAAAAATACTTTAATAGGTTGGACTTCCTGTACTCTTGACTAACTAATGTCCTTCCCTATCTAAGAAGCTCACTTTCTGAATAAGTACAGTTTGAAGCACACACAATGAACAACAGTAAGGGAGAATGAAGGGCCAGCCTATCCTACCTTCAATCAATCTTATTTATAACCAAGATGAGAGATACCTCACTATCATCACCCACACACATTTATTTGAACACTGATACTCTGCATCATCACAGAAAGAAAAATAATACAAATAATAGAATTAGAAACACATGCAATTAGTATATAATAGCCAATATGATTTGTTAAATTGGTGGGTGCTAGGTAATTTTAAGTTTTTGAGCATGTATTCAAACTATTCAAATTATAGTCCATAACTGTACAATCAGAAGTCAAGTCATTAAGCATTTTCAGTTGCGATGTGCATTAGAAATGATCAGCGAAGCTACTCACAGTATAATACATGAAATATTCACTTGTATATTACCATGTTAATATTTATAAAACACATAAATAGATAAATAGACAAATATGTAGGTAGATAATTTATTTTATTATATAGACCTGTAGTTTTCCAAACTGTAATCTACAGTAGAGCCTCTGGTTTGGGGGACTGAATGGGATTGAAAGAGAAGGCTGACCAGAGTTGAGCTCCCACTCATTCCTAATTCTAACAAAACTGTTTTATTTTTAATTTTACAGAAGATATTTTTGCATGGTTTTATTTACTGAATCAGTTCCATAGCTAAAGTAGCAATGGAGAAAACAGTGCCTAGATGAATCTAATTCCATGTTATCTTTCTAGTTTGAAACACCAACCTTGACTGCAGAAAATGTTTTTCTATGCAAAACAGCATTTATCCTTGTCATAAGAAAGCAAGTAAAGGCTGGCAACTATTTCTTGCTTATTGAAATGGAGAGAGGGAAGAGATTCGTTGCTTCATATCTGCTCACCTGACACTATCTCTCCAGTGTCTACCAGTGATGAGCTCTCTGCAACCATATAGTTTTTCAGACCATGATGAATTTTCTCTGTTGCTAGAATCTCTGGCACTGCATGGGGAACCTTGAGAAGATATTTTAGGATGGAAATAAACATTTATTTTCTTTTACATAGCACTGACTTATTTTATCAGTTGGGGTTTTCTGTACTGAGCCAAAGTTACTCCAGTTAACTAAAGTAAAAAAGAATGTATTGGCAGGATGTGGGGTAATTCACAGATTTCAAGTAAATGCTAAAAAACCAGGCATTAAAGGAAGGACCCAGAGAAGCTTCCTGAATCTGGGTAGTAGCAACTATAGAACTATCTCTCCAGCACATCCTTATTTGGTCAAGTCGTTTGTAGTTCTTTCTTCCTGTCACACAAGAGTAAGTACACTGTTCCCATTAAAAGTCAAACTACCCATTTCCATTCTGGAGATCATTTCCTCTTGCCTTCTCTATGACTAAATTCTGATAACTTTACACTTTCCAGGGTATTTCTCACCTAATTTCTATCTTTGTCCACATTCCTTTCAGCATGCAAGCACTCCTTAGAAAACATCTTAAAAAAACAAAACAAAAAATCTTCTGTTATCATTGTTATCTATCTGCTACCAACTACCACTTTCTGATCATCCTGCAGATCAATACTTCCTAAAGGCAATGGATAATTTTTGCTATTTACACGTTCTCACATGGCATTCTTCATAACTCTCTCCATTGCTTCAGGACAAAATGCTGAAGAAACCAATTCTGTGAAGAATACTGTTAGTCTCTATCTTTGCAAAATCTAATGGTCACCTCTCTGTGCCTTACTTGGCCTCTGAGCAGCATTTAACCTTGTTGAATATGCCCATTTTCTAGAAATACATTTTGTTATTGTATCTGCCAGAAGAAATGTTCTTCCCACTCACTGGCTACTGCTTTCCAAGATCATTTGTCAGCTTGTCATCTTCTGTTTGACTTCTAAGTGCTGAAGTGTGTCCTGGGTATTGTCCCTGTCACCTCTTCACTGTCTGCTCACTCTCCATCCATGACCCCCTTCACTTGTCTCATCACTTACTACACATGTCAAAGAATCCCAAATATCTCTGTGCAGCCCTGTCTTCTCCTCAGCTCAAGATGTATATATTCAATTGTCTATCAGGCATTTTCATATGCACGACCAACAAGCATCTAAAACTTACCATGTGAAAAACAGAATGCTTACACTACTGCCATTCCATACCAGATCTTTCTTCTTTTCTACCACAGTAAACCAAATCACTCTACAACAAGTTGGCCAAGTCAGAAAAACCTGGCATACATCTAATTCATCAGCAAATCTTATTGATTATACTTCTAAAATGTACATAAATTCTATTCACTGTGTTCAGTCTCTACTAAGGTCAGCCATGGAAATCCATCCCTATTTTCATTTGGACTACTATTGTAGTCCCCTAAATAGTTTTCCACTTTGTATCTTAATATTTTTATTTACAAAATAAAAATAGAAATATTATTTGTAGTATCACTCTCTTGTTTAAAACCTCCAATGATCTCTCATCATATTTAAAATAAAATCACATTTTTATTCTGCTTTGGTCATGATATAATTCTACTACCTCTCAAACTTCATTTCATGCTAGCTTCCCTTTGGTAGTTCCAGTGGTCTTCTTTTCATTGATTGTACTAAATAGTAGTTTTTCACCCCTTGGAAAATACTTTCCTATGATTTGTACTTGGATAATTTCTTTTCTCTTGATTTTTCATATAAATTCATATCTTTAGGTAGCTATTTATCCTAACAAACAAGTCCAAAGTCTTAGATTTACGCCCCCCAAACACACACACATTTCTTTACCACTCATACACAGCTCAGTTTCACTCGGTGTGCATGGATGCACGTGTGCATATGTGGTGGGTGGATTTGCTCTGCACCAAAGCTTTTCCAGGGGGCTGCTTCTATATAAGGGCTCCAACATCTTTAGGGGGCCCAGAGATCCTCACTTGAAGCCTCTGCATCTGGCCTATATCATCTTTAGGGAAGAGACTTCATGGAGAATTGCACAGGATCTTTTTATGACTCAGATCTGAGGTATATTTTATCATTTTTCTCCATTTTCCATTGCCAGAATTCAGTCATATGGGCACGTTAAAGATAAGAGAGGCTAGGAAATATGGCTTAGTGGTTCCCCCAGGAGGAAGAGGAAGACATAAATATTGTTGATGAATAGCAGTCTTTGACATACCACTTAACCAAGTACTTATCCAGTAACACTTTTCCATGTTACTTAATTTGAATTCTGTACAAAGCCATTTGTACTTCATTGGATTTAATGATTTACTAATTAAGCCTTTAGTCATGCATTCATATTCCTGTTGTTTCCCTTCAAAAGAATGTAGGCTTCATGATGACAGAGACCCTGTTTCCCTTCTTTCTTGCTGTACCCTCAGTTCCTAGATCCATTTCCTGATGGGTATAGATCAAGATGTTAGCAAATATTTTTGTAAGTTTAGGGCCTCTTGCTTGCTTTATACCCAAGATTAGAACACTACTGCTTGTTTGGCAAATCCTTGAATGCTGTATCTTAAGAAAGACACATACAATAAAAATTGTTTCCTTCATCCATTTTAGTAACTTAGCAAGAAATAGGTTCAGAGGCAACCAAGTGCTACAGATTGATTTAATCAGAAAACTAGGCCAATACTAGAGGTTAAATTCTGGTGGGCGTCCTATTTCTCACAAAGTCACTATATATACATGTAATTAGGAAGCCTCCATTGTGACATAGCTGCATAGATCTTCTTTGTCCCCCTTTTCCTAAAGTATGTAGCTTATTTCATATTTTCCTAAAATATGTAGTTCAATGAACATCACAATACTGTTCATTGTGTGTGTGCTATAGCTAGTTCTAATCCAGGCATAATTCTCTTTGCAGTAAGAAGAATGTGAGAGACCATGGATTTTACTCCACTAATTCTCGTTTTAAGTTTCTGTCCAACACATTTTTGGGTATTGAATATGTGTACTGTAAAGTTTTATTGTCTATAAACCCCATGTATAATAATATCCAGTTAAAAAAAAGAGTAAGTTACCAGGCCAAATTTGAGCATACTTATCTAAAATACAGAGGATGGAATTTAAACAAATAAACAAAAAAACAAAAAAGAGATCTGATCTACATTTTTCTTCTCAAGAAGTTAAAATCTGTAAAATTAGAATGTCATTTTATACAAATCAAAAGAAATAGTTTTGTATCTTAATATTTAATGGCATATTCATGAAATTATAGCAGGCAAGACTATTACTCTGTAGTTAGTAAAATAGTATGTTATATGTATATATACAAAGAGTTAAGAATTCTTTATTTTGAAAAATTCACTATAGATATTTTACCATTTCCATTTATTAAAGTTCATATATTTTCCCTCATATTCCTATTTTAGATAGTCAATATTTTTCAATGAAGCACAATTTGTGGAAGTTATTTGAATTGTAATCTCTCTGGGATTTAAAAAAGATTGCATTCTCATCCTAGTAATTGGTATGCATAAAACTTTTTTGATGGTTTTAGCCTATATTTTCCTTCATTATATGAGACAGCTTTTAATGCAAGGTGATTGATTCAATGAAATTATTTTTGCAACTTTTCTCAAGTATTTTTCACAATTTTATATTCTAGTATGACATTTTCCCACTTGGATCCAGTATCAAATAAGTGTATCTCTAAGCTGGCATTCATTTATTTCATTATAGAAATTTCATTTTTTTTCAGTACTTTTTATTCTCAAGTAGCATACATTAAAGTCAGACTACTCATTTTTTTCAAGTATACAATGATGCCTAAAAATAGTGTTTAACCACAGAGTTGTAGTTTTGTTAGAAAGTCAAATAAAGAAGACAAAGTTAAAGTTCTCAAAATGTATAATAGAAGTGCATGTAAATAATAGGAAATATGTTTAGTTTTGATTCAAATTATACTGTCTAGAAGGAGCAATGCTTGAGTTAAATCTTTCTGATGAGCTAGAATTCACTAGACAAAATCTAGAAATGAATTACAATGTGTGGGAAGGCAGTGATTTGTGAAGTAGAACAATAAATTCAGGTGTGGCGAATAGTTGAGTATGCAGTGGGGAAAATTGAGTTACGTGAGAAGAAAAAGCTAAGCAGGACTAGATCAGAAAGGATCATGTCTTCCATATAAACAAATTTGATTTTTGTTTTCTATGCAAAGGGATTTGGAGTTCTCTGAATTTCAAAATTTCTAAAGTAATTTAAGCATGGGAATTACATAATCATATTTTAGTATTAGAAATATCACTATTAAGAATTGAAGGATGAAGCCTAATGAACAATTAGGAGACCAATTACAATGACTTATGGTTACAATGATTCTGTAATACAATGAGTAACCACTGTCTCTAACTTTAAAACAATAATAGTAAATAATTTCTAAAAATATTAAAATAAAAAACAATAATTAAAATGAAATAAATATTTCAGTGAAATAAAAATGAAACATATCCAGCAGTTTCCTTTCTGGTTATTTATCTGAAGGAAGCAAAATTACTATTTGAAAAGATATCTGCACCCCCATGTTTATTGCAGCATTATTTACAATAGCCAAGACATGGAAACAACCTAATGCCCATCAACAAAGGACTGAAGAAAATATTATTTATGTTTACACACACATACACACACAGAATACTATTCAATGATAAAAGAAGAAATCCTGACATTTGTAAAACACATGGATGGACTTTAAAGGCATTATGTGAAATGAAATACATCAGACAGAAAAAAGAAAAAATGGAGATCAGTCAGGTTTGTGGTTACCAGAGTACCAGAAGCAGTGGAGAGTAAAGTTAGGAGAATAGGATAAATGTTGTTAAAACATACAAACTTCCAGTTATAAGATAAATACCTATTGAAGATGTCATGTACAATATGATTACTGATGACTATAGGTAAACTGCTCTATGGTTTATCTGAAAGTTAAGAGACTAGATCTTACAAATTTTTATCACTGGGAAAAACATTTTTTTCTTTTTTGTTTATATTTATATGAGAGGAAGGGTGTTAACTAAACTTACTGTGGTAATGCCTATGTTATCATTCTGCTGTTAAAAATGAAGGAAAGAAGGAAGGGAGGGAGGAAAGAAAATAAATGAAAAAATAAAGACCAGGGACAGTTACTTAAGAATTTTCATATTATCAGGACCATTAAATTTCCAGCATAATTAATGAAAAAATGATCTACAGTAAAACACATTATCACAAGTTTTCAGAACATCATGAGTAAATTAAATATTCTAAAAGTCTGGAAAGGGGGAAATAGAGTGTATGAGAGAGTATGTTTTAATATGTCATTACATTTCTAAATAGCAATACAACAAATTAAAGAAAATGGAGTGCTATTTTAAACACTAAAGAAAAATAATTTTCAACTTAGAAAGCTTAGTGAAACTATAAGTCACGTTGGGGCGTAAAATGATGACTTTCATTTTCTGTCACTTAATGCAACTTTTATTAAATACGTTGCTGTGGGGGTACATGTTCACAAATGAAGAGAGCATACAAATAAAGGGTCTAAGAAACAGAAGACCAATGTAGGAGAGAATAAAACAAGCTATTTAGGGAGGTAGAGAAAAGCAGACACAAAAAGACAATTGGCCAACATGCTTAAAGAGCAAAGGAGTCAGTCTGGAGATGATATACCCATTAAACATATAGATCTGATAAATCACCTCATGTCTTGCTCACCATCTTATCAGGAAACAAAGTCCTCTAAAATTTTAACATATACACTAGCCTTTACATTTTCTTAACAAAACCAAAATGTGTGCAGTGTCTTTATGCTATGTTAACTCAGAATTAACAGATCTCTAAGGATTCTTAGCTCCCACTCATCCCCATTCTCCCTGCCAAGGATAAAGAAATTACCCTAAAGGGTGCCTACATATGAACAAGGAAAGTGATGCCTAAAATAAAAGTACAGTAGTTTCCTTGAGGCATAGAGATACCTGGAGTGTAAAACAAAAAAAATATTAAGACCAAATTGTAAAACTTAAGTCTCTCAGCCCAAGGCAAAATGCTTACCTCACAACCTCCAAAAAATAATCTGGAAGGTGTGGAGCCCAGGTTCTTCTCCCACCCTCAGGGTACTGTCACTAGCAAAGGCAGAGTACTAAAGGAATAAAAGATGAACTCACAAGGAAAGAACACAAAACACTGAGATCTGCAAGCACTAAGAGAGAAACCCAGAAAATGTTAAACTTTGACTATATCTATGAAAGCCTAGAGAAATTTTCAAAATAGAAAAAGATGCAGGTCTCAGAGTGTTAGGATAACAAAAGAAGATTGTAAAATGTGAAAACATTAAAGTCAAAAAACTATCTATTACTGCCAGCACAACATCAAATAACCAAAAAGAATGAGTTTTATTAATAATATCAAATTTCTTTCTTTTATGTCCCTTGCTCTAGGGGATGTCTCAGTAAAAATGTTTCTGCGTTCAAAATCTGAGATTTTCCTGCCTATATTCTCCTCTAGAACTTTAATGGTGTCACAGTTTATATTTAAGTCTTTTATCCACCTTGAATTTATTTTTGTGTATGGTGTAAGTTGGTGGTCGAGTTTCATTTTTTTGCATGTATCTGTCCAGTTCTCCCAACACCATTTGTTGAAGAGGCTATTGTTACTCCATTTTATGCTGCTGCCCCCTTTGTCAAATATTAATTGACCATAGAGATTTGGGTTTATTTCTGGGCTCTCTGTTCTGTTCCATTGGTCGATGTTCCTGTTCTTACTCGAGTACCAAGCTGTTTTGATAACAGTGGCCTTGTAATATAGGTTAGTATCAGGTATTGTGATCCCTCCTACTTTACTAAAGGGAAGAATAAACAAATGGGATCTCATCAAAATTAAAAGCTTCTGCATGGCTAAAGAAATCAGTATTAAAATAAAAAGAGAACCAACTGTATGGGAAAACATATTTGCCAATGATACCTCAGACAAGGGTTCAATCTCCAAAATATATAAAGAACTTACATGACTCCACTCCAAGAAGACAAGAAACCCAATTAAAAAATGGGCAAAGGACTTGAATAGGCATTTCTCCATGGAGGACATGCAGAGGATCCAGAAACACATGAAAAGATGCTCAATATCACTAGCTATCAGAGAGATGCAAATTAAAACCACAATGAGATACCACTTTACACCAGTCAGAATGGCCATCATAAACAAATCAACAAACAACAAGTCTTGGAGAGGTTGTGGAGAAAAAGGGACCCTAGTGCACTGTTGGTGGGATTGAAGGCTGGTACGACCACTGTGGAAAACAGTATAGAACTTCCTCAGAAAACTAAAAATGAACCTGCCCTTTGATCCAGCAATCCCACTGCTGGGACTGTATCCTAAGAACCCTGAAATACCAATCCAAAAGAACCTATGCACCCCAAGGTTCATAGCAGCACAATTTACAATAGCTAATTGCTGATAGCAACATAAGTGCCCATCAGTAAATGAATGGATCAAAAAATGATGGTACATTTACACAACGGAATACTACGCAGCTGAAAGAAAGAAGGAGCTCATACCCTTTGCAACAGCATGAATGGAGCTGGAAAGTATTATGCTAGGCGAAATAAGCCAGGCA
>CM052542.1:54241677-54267910 GCA_028533065.1 Trachops cirrhosus
GGATCAAAAAATGATGGTACATTTACACAACGGAATACTACGCAGCTGAAAGAAAGAAGGAGCTCATACCCTTTGCAACAGCATGAATGGAGCTGGAAAGTATTATGCTAGGCGAAATAAGCCAGGCAGTGAAAGACAAATACCATATGATCTCGCCTTTAACAGGAACCTAAACAACAAAACAAAGAAACAAGTAAAATATAACAAAAGACACTGAAATAGAGGACAGGTAGTTAGTGACCAGAGGGGAGAGGGGAGGGAATTCCAGGGGAGAAGGGAAGGGTTTACAGGAACAATTATAGAGGACACATGGACAAAACTAGGGGGGTTTGAAATGGGAGGGAGGAGGGGAGGGATGGGTGGGTAGGCTGGAATGGGAATAAAGGATAGAAACTGTACTGAATAAACTAAAATAAAAAAATAAAGTGTTAATGATCGAAAAAATAATATTAAATTTCTTTATGTAAATGAGAACTGGGAGAACAGTGAGGTCCTTTAATTGCACATCCAGTAAAAATCATATGTAGTTAAAATAAAGAAAAATCATAAGCAAATAGAATCTGAGATGATTTATCACACAGTGACTCTTTTGGGGGGGAAGGAAATAAAAAGCTTGTATTCTAACAATAAAAATCAATAACTAAATCTAGAAGAAAGGAAAATAAAGCATATAAGAACTAAGAGGGAACAAAGATCATATTGAGGTTTAGTCTTTTCTTAAAAAAATAGTGACAAAAAAGACAAAGTAGCCATGATTACTAAAAGTAAATTTCCAGATTATATTACTGTAAGGAAGGAATTTTATTTTCCTTCTTTCTTTCCTTTCTTTAGATGGTTAAATTGACACAAGACTGATTGACCAGAGAAATACAAGTTTCATGTCTTTGTGGGAGCCCCAGAAAGACACCAGAGGCACAAGGGTATCAGGTAACTGAGGCTTATATGCTACCCTGAGCTAAAAAGAAAAAGGTATGTATCTGGGCATTTAAAAGAGAAAAAGATCTCCTGGCTGGTGTGGCTCAGCGTATTGAGCACTGGCCTGTGAACCAAAGGGTTAATAGTTCCATTCCCAGTCAGGGCACATGCCTTGGTTGCAGTCCAAGTCCCCAGTAGGGGGCACACAAGAGGCAACCACACATTGATGTTCTCTCCCTCTCTTTCTCCCTCCTTTCCCCTCTCTCTAAAAGTAAATAAATAAATAACTTTTAAAAAAGAGAAAAAGAAAATGCACACAAAAATGAGAAAAGCAAATATTTGATAAGCAAGTTTACCATGCAACCACAGAAGTAATGGGAGAAAGAAAGGACTTTGAACAAGCAAGTCCTGTCCTGTGTGTTCCACCCCGTTTACCATAACTACCTGGCCTATATTTTTTGTAGTTATTTTACATCTTTTTCAAAAAATGATAAAATAAGTAGAAAATGTAGTAAGGAAAATTAAAATATAATATTAATTTGAAAAAAATAATATTAATTTGCTTAAACTAACAATTATAAGCAGAACTGTAAACCCATGAACTAAAACTACAATTTTTTCTTGAGCAAACATAAAATAGTCAAGAAAATCAAATATGCATCCAGCTAGCAAGCCTCATATGCTCTCATAATCAATATCATAAAAACTATATTGTCTCTCTAAAATGTAATAAAATTAGAAAGCAATGATCAAGTATGGCTTAAAACTACTCATATGTTGAGAAATGTAATACTTGAAATAATCATTGCAAAAATTTACTATAATATACTTAGAGATTGATAACAATGAAGTATTTATAGCTTCAAAATTGTGAAATAAAGAATACAGCCTTGAAACTTTATTCAATTTGTCAGACAATAAGAAAGCTTTAAAACCATTAAGAAGACAAAGAATAGAGACAAGTAAAAAAGTAAAATGACCTGAAGAACAGCATGGATAAAAATTTTTTTTAAAAGATAAGAATAGGTAACAAATTAGAGAATTAAAAAATAAAAAGTGATACATGTAATAAACAAATGCTGCTTATTTGAACAGAGTACTAAGACAAATAAATGATTAAGAAAATGGAAAAACATTCAAATAAAGAACTAAATATAAAATAAGGTAAATTATTCCATATATTACTGATAAAAATTGTAAAATAGTATGAAAAAGTTAAAATACATACTATCTTTGCTTGGGTTGCTATAACAGAATATCATAGCTAGCTTACAAACAACATCAATTTATTTCTCATAGATTTGGACAATGCGAACTCCAACATCAAGATGCCAGCAGATTCAGGAGCTGATGAGAGCCCTTCTTGGTTATAGGTGGCTGCCTCCTTGCTGTGTCCTCACAAGGCAGAGAGAGTGGGGGATCTCTATGGGATCTTTTAAAAGGGCTGGCACTATCCTATTAATGAAAGTTCTACACTCATGTCTTAATCACCTCCAAAAGACCCTACATTTTAATAGAGAAGAGCTGAAAGTAGAGCACAATGATTGATAAAAACACCTAGAACCCTAGGCTCAAGCACAAGGCATTATGAGAGATGTGTGAGGCATGTGGTATACTGAAGGTAAGCATAGCAACAAGAAACGCAAACCTAGATCATCTCCTGAATAGATAAACTCAAATACCAACAATAGCAGCTTGACAGAAGAGACAAGCCTATTTCCAGACTTAACTGTACCTTCCTGAGTCTCTTCTGTCTATTCTATGATGTCTAACATTACATTAAAATTAAACACACATACTCACAAACAGAGGGGGAAACAGTCTCATTCATTGTCAAGAGAAAACTATACTTTCGTGGTCAAATTAATAAATTGTACTTCATTGTCTATTCTTTAGTAAAATTATTTCTCAAAAATGTGATTTCTATATGAGCAATGTGAACATTGGTTTGTAGCTTGTTTAAAATGCAAATTATCAGGCCACATACAAGGCTTATTGAATCAGAAACTCTTGGTTTGGGACCCATTAAACTGTTTTAACAAGTTCTCTGGAATATACTTTTATAGAGAAGTTTGAAATACATCATAGAATCACTAAACTAGTCTCCATTTATTTCCTTGAAACTAAAATTGTTAAAGGATAGGGGAAATGTTGTGTTAATATTGGTATGTGCCAACCTACACAAATTCTTGTGGAATCTATATGAGAAGGATTTTCCCCCTTTTTTTCTCTTTTGGGCTTTTCTTACCCCAGCTGAAAATGCTATTAGCTTCATAGAAAGAAAGCTTACAGTGGCTACAGACCTACCATTTGCACATGTGACAGATTTTACTGGTCTATCACAGATGACCTGTTGGAGAACTGTGATCCAATTTTTCAATAAAACTTATTAAAAGAAATGTATTAACTGTATGATTCCTTTACCATACAATTCACTAATGGAAGATAGCACATTTTAAATGTGAAAAAAATTACACAAATCTGTCCCCAGTTTTGGATTTCCCCTCTAGAATTTAATAATGGCCTCTTTCTCAGACACTTACTAGTGTTATAAGTACTAGAGATTGCTCATAATATTTAACATCTGGAACATATGCTAGCAGATGAGCAGCATCGCACAGTAATTCATCAATCATGATAGAAAAGGGCTTACTGCACCATTTCATGAACTCAAGGGGAGTATATTTCATTTTCATTCTTAGTCAAAAGTAGAGATAGAGCTAAAAAAACAAAAATAGTGGCATGTGTATAAAAATGTTTCCAAGTAAATATACTAATTCGGTTAAATAATATAATGACTAGCATACTAAATCAACTTTTATATCACAGCCAGTGTATAATACAAAAGGATGCTATTTAAGACTTAGAAAAAAGTCTTTTCATTCTTAATTTTTGGAAAGATAGATGAAAAATTAGTGCAATATTTGTCTACCTTTCCCAAATATTATTCATTCTTCCTTACAGAACATTGTATTTGAGAAATGTTTAGAGTTCTATATCTAGCTCAGAAGTGTTACAAGTATTTTAAAAACATAAATTTAACTAGTGAAGTTATGAAAATAAAATATAATTAGAAAAGATAAATAGGTCCCCAGTGGGGGATGGACATGAGGTAACCACACATTGATATTTCTCTCCCTCTCTTTCTCCCTCCCTTCCCCTCTCTTTAAAAATAAATAAATAAAATCTTTTTTGAAAGATATCTTTTTTCCATTTAAACAGCTAAAGATTAACTTTCATACTTTTTCTTTCTTCACCTGCCAAGTTACTGTGGGACTTTAAAAGATGTACAGCTTTTCTGAACCAGCATTTATTTTCTCATCTGACTTTAAAGACCACTTCTCTTTAGAATGATTGCTAGGCAAGTGACTACCAATACTGCTTTTGAAAAATTTTTATTGTTATTCAATTACAGTTGTCTCCATTTTTCCCCCATTACTCTCCCCTGCCCTACCTAACTCCCACCTCCCACATTCAATCCTCCCCCCACATTGTCTTTGACCATGGGTTCTTCATACATGTTCCTTGACTATTCCCTTCCCCTTCTTTCCCCAGTTATCCCCTTCTCCCTTCCCCTCTGGTCCCTGTCAGTTTGTTCTTTATTTCCATGCCTCTGGTTCTATTTTGCTCACCTGTTTGTTTTGTTCATTAGGTTCCACTTATAGGTGAGATCATATGGTATTTGTCTTTCACTGCCTGGATTATTTCACTTAGTATAATGCTCTCCAGTTCCATCCATGCTGTTGCAAAGGGTAGGAGTTCCTTCTTTCTTTCTGCTGTGTAGCATTCCATTGTGTAAATGTACCACAGTTTTGGGGTTTTTTTGATCCACTCATTTACTGATGGACACTTAGGCTGTTTCCAGCACTTGGCTATTGTAAATATCACAGCTATGAACATTGGGGTGCATAGGTTCTATTGAATTGGTGTTTCAGGATTATTACTGCAAATCCATGTTAACAAATCATTTCAAAGTTAAAGAAACATTTTATGTTCTCTCATACTGTAGAATTTCATGGGGTTTATATCTCACAAATGTTATAACCATGTAAAAGACTTCTCTCTATACTAACCATTCAGAGAAACCAACAATGTTATTACAAAACAGCTGTTGTAACTACAGGAAAGAACTACAAATTGGCCTTAGGTATGAAGCCACTGAGACGGGGTGCAGCAAACAAAATGCTGGGGGGAAACTGTGGCGGCTACATTGGTGGCTGAGAATATGGTTAATAGGAAATGTAAAAAAAAAGAAAACTAAGTAAACAAAATGGAAGCAAGATTCTGCTAATAGGAAAACATTTCCTTCAATATTAAGGAACAATTCTCAGAATGAGAGAACAGCAGCCTACTATCCTGGTAATTAATTTGACTTTTAAAACTTTCCTTGTAACCCATTTGAGAACTATAAGAAACTGAAGACAGTACTATTTAACTTTTTAATTAATATTTTTCAAAATTTAATCCACACATATTTAGGAGCAAGACTCATCACAGGGTAAGAGCAGGTTATCCTTTTGTAGTGTTAGAAAGTGTTGAACATCTTCATTTAGCATTATTGTTTCCATTCTCTATACCATTCCTTGGAAGAAAGATTCTCCAAAATGTAATATGTCATTGATTTCTCCATATTAATTTTTTTCAAACACCTTGCACTAAATTAAGAATAAAATATATAATTCAGGCATGGTTTCCATTCTCTTCACAATCTGAACTTCACCTACTGTCTCGCATCACTGCTTTTCTGAAGTTATAAGTACGTCCAGACATACTAAATTTTTACAGTTTCTAAAACTTACCACTGTTTCATTCCTGTCTAGCACCATTGCCCATCTTTCCTTCTGCTTAGAAATCCTATACTGCTATTCAACTGTGCATTGAGCTTCTGCCCATATTCAAGGTCTAGTGCAAGAATTTCTTCACCTGTGAAGGCTTCCCTGATACATCTAGATGTGGTTGGTAATTCATTGCTGTGGAATCTCAAAAGTCTTTTAAAAAGAACCTCTATTACAGCTAATGACACAATTATAGGTTTATATTTTTGCCTTTTTTACTATACTCAAGCTTTTTAAGGAAGTAATCTGTCTTCTATTTGTATTTTAAACACATATCAAGATGCTCACCTCAGAATGAGTGCTCAAACAATATTTTTTGAAAAAGTGGATATCCAAGTCTCTTCTCTTCTCTTACAAAGAGAATGAATATGCAAATTGGAACAGGGTAGCATACATTGGTAATAATATTAAGATGAAATTTATTTCAACAATTATGTCAGTGTTATGATATATTTAAGTGTTCTTGTCATTCAATAAAATCATTAGTAGTGAGGAAAAAGCACAGCTTTATAAATATGAATATGAACAGAAGTATGAATATAATTATAAATATTTATAAATATATAGAGTCACTATAACCTTAATTATAATAATGAGGAACTACATCACAGAATTTAATAATTAGAAGCAGAAAATACAATAGTTTTTATCCTGTGTTTGATATTTTTACTTAAGCTGTGCCTTTAGAAAGATTTTTAACTTCCTGAGGCATCAGTTTCTTCAGATTTTAAAATAATATAATATACAACACATACACAATTCCAGAGAAAGCTCTTAGTACACATTAGTTGCTGTTTTCTATTTATCTATCTATTTACTTATTTATCCTCACCTGAGATCACGCTTATTGATTTTAGAGAGGGGAGAAGAGAGGGAGAGGAACATCATAGATGCCCTGACCAACGCCGAACCCTCAAACTAGCCATGTGTCTTGACAGCGAATCGAACATACAACATTTGGGTTTAAGGGTTTAAGGGATGAAGCTCCACTGAGCCACACTGGCCAGAGCCATTTGTTGCTGTTTTGTTAATTTTATCTCATTTGTCATTACAAATTTAGTTCCATCCATTTACATCTCACATGACCATCTTCAAAATTTTAAAATAAGGCTATGTTTGCAGCACCTTGTTTTGCTTTTAGTTCTAGACATACATAAGAAAAAAAGAAATGATGTGAAATAGGTATTCTCAGAGACCATTTTAATTTTTGACCACTTAGGATTGAAGTTTAGTGATTTAGATTTAGAAGGAAGTTGTAAGAGAAATGAGAATGGGAAAAGCATTTTCCCAGTTATACATATATGTTGATTTTGATACTTCTTTATTGTTCATCCATTTCTAAGGTTAAGAAAAAAAATCCAAATGCCAGTCATAATTTCTCTTGCTTTTCCTTTCTACTCATATCATATTCCTTACCTCCTCAATTTTTTTCTTTTATTTTTCTTCCTGACTGAATGGCAGAATGACATTACAAGGGGGACCATCCCAAAAAGGAATTATCTTCTGGACAGGAGGCCCCATGTACTACAGGCTTTCCCTGCTAAGTGAGTGTTCTAGGAACCCATCTGTATCAGTGTACCAGCTGGCATTGTTGTGAGATGCTGCATTCGGCCTCAGTGAAATTTTTTTGAAGACTCTTTCAACATATTTGCTCATTTCATGAGGATAAATTACAAGCACACCTGCCCACACTTCACTGAGTGTTCGGCAGCTTTTGACCAAAGATGGCATGATCCCCATGGCCCACCTGCGCTATTCACCTGATCTTACTCTGAGCAACTTTCTTTTTTGTTTTCTTCATGAAAATAATTCTCAAATGGAAACGTTTTGCCCATGTGGAAGAGATACAAAAAAAAGGCAGAGCATTAAAAGGCATCAAAATCGATGGGTTCAAAACTGTTTTGTGGCCCTGGCTGGTGTGGCTCAGTGGGTTGAGTATGGACTTGCGAACCAAAGAGCTGCTGCTTTGATTTCTGGTCAGGACATATGCTTGGGTTGCGGCCCATGTTCCCAGTTGGGGGCACACAAGAGGCAACCACACACTGATGTTTCTCTCCCTCTCTTCCTCCATTCTTTCCCCTTCCCCTCTGTCCAAAAATAACTAAATAAAAATCTTTAAAAAAAAACTGTTTTGAGCAGTGGAAAAATATGTCTCGATAGGTGTATTGCATCAAATGGAGGCTACTTTGAAGGTGACTGAGTTTTATATTTGTTCTCAGCCAAAAGGCTGAGAAGTGATGAAGTTTAAACATGCAAGAATATATACAAAATTTTTTTATAAATAAATTCTGGGGTTTTGGGGGTTCCCCCTCATGAATGCATGTTTGAAATCAAGTAACAATATTAGAATTTGTTTAAAGGAGCCATTATTTTCATTTTCATCTCTATTTGTAAATAATTTCCCTACTAACAAATTAACTATTTTTTCTCTGATAAATTTGACACTGGTACAGGCATACTAATAGTATAGATCCCTTAGGTGAAATACATAGGTATTGCATAATACTCACTTTTATAGTCTTTCTTCTAAACACAAAATGAATACAGAAAAAGTATGTTTGTTATACATGGTATTTGCTTTGGCAACTATAAATTGATATTTTTCAGTTTTAGCTTTTTTATAGAAATAGGACAAATAGGAAAGTCTATTCTATCAAGTTCCCAAGCAACTAAAATAACAAAGCTACCTCCAAAAAGAAAGATGGAAATTAATTTCAACCTCTTTTGTTTTATACCTAATGGCATTTTATGTCTAATGAATAAGAGTCTATAATAAGAAAATATATTGAACATAAAAATAGAAATTAAAAAAATCACACACATCAAAAAATCTTAGAAAATCAGAGAAAAATTTCTTAAATTAAAAATAGGTTATCCAATGATTTTCACTATGCATTATAATAAAAATGTCATATTTTAACAAGTGTAATATTAGAGATAAGATATAATAAAACAAATGTGTGTTTTAAAACTGTGATCATGAAATTATTTTATTTAAATATTTTCTGCTGGGTTTCTAGCCTGATAAATTATATGGTACAAGGACTTTACCTAGGCAGGGATATCCTGTCTCACATGTCAAATTAATTAATTAACAGGCACTATTCATGCTGATTGGATGGAATAGTACAGAATAGACAGTAAGAGAGTTGTGTGAATTTGTGGCACAACTTTTGTTGTCATTATTATTGAATGACCATTCACAAACAATACTAGATCATAATATGTATGTCGACTTGAATGAAGTTTTCTAGAGTCATACCTCTGGGCTCTACAACTAACATCTAGATGAAGAAGACACTGGTGATACATTGAATATGTTGGTCTACAGTTTGGAAGAAAGACTGAATAAAATGAATGACAGAATCAGAATTTTGAAGGATTTTGACAAGCATGAGAAATGAGCCAAATATAGCAACATTAAATCTGAAAATAATAAGTACTGACTTCTGCATATGTCTGGATGGGATGTAATCATATGGCCTTTGTAAAAATAAAGTTTGGGGGGAAAAAAGTATGGTCCCTTAAGTAGAGTATCTCCAACAACCCAGATTCTAAATGCATCCTTTTTCAGTCTCTTTGCCTGTTCTTCCAATACTCATAGAGGCAAGTAGGGTGGCTTACCTGGGGCTCTCACTGAAATGGGAATGGATCTCCTTTCTCTGAATCCTCTGAAGACAAGTTACTCTTGTGTATTTACAAATATACTTTATTTAATACTAAGTAAGAATCATTAATAAAAGTATAAAAAGTACAACAAAATTCATTTCAGTGCCTCCCATAACCAACCTCACAGGGAAATGGCTTTCCTCCTCACAATTCTAGCTCCTACCTCTGACTGGAGTAGAGAGTCACTTTGCTTTGTGCCAAAACAGAGAAGTATTCTGGATATTCTTGATGCTCACACTACACCTGGAACTCTCTCTCTCTCTCTCTCTCTCTCTCTCTCTCTCTCTCTCTCTCTCTCTCACACACACACACACACACACACACACACACACACTTTCTCTCACTGGTTTCTCTCAAATTCCTGATGGTTTTTCAGTGGTGCATCAGCTTGCAGAGAAAAGTGAAACTCTGTTCAAGTGACAGAATAGACACTTTTTAGGAAATGAGTTTTCAGTGATATCAGTGATGAAATAAGTTTTCTATGAGGAGAGGGAGACAAGTGTGGAAGAGTGTGATTTACAGTAACTCCTCAGAAGATGGGACTAATGCCAGGTGTAGAGAGAAACCATGCATTCTCTATTTTTTTTAACTTTCACCAGAGGATGTTTATCAATTTGAGAGAGAGAGAGAGAGAGTGAGAGAGAGAGAGAGAGAGAGAAACATCAATGTGAGAGAGAAACATCGATTAATTGCCTCCTGTACGTGTTCTGACCAGGGATTGGATCTGCAGCCCCTGACAGGGAATCAAACTCACAGTCTTTTGGTGTACAGGATGTTGCTCCAATCAACTAAGCCCCTGGCCAGGGTAATCCATAAAGTCTTAATGATGCTAATCTTTGGTGATATGGAGACCTAATACATATGTTTATAAAATGATAAACTGTAAATTCTCTCATGAAGTATGTTAATAAAGCTTCTTCATGGTCATTTTATTTACCCAGCAGTCTTTTCAGCTCTATGAGTTAACCTAGTGACATTACTAATGAAATTTAAAATATAGTTCACTAAACAACTCATGAACTGTTGCTACCAAACTTAAATAAAAATATTCTTGAAATATTTTGCCATGACAATTATGTAAAGAAAGTTCACCTCAATTTGCTTGAATGACATTAAAAATGGTGCATATTTTGCGTGACCTAAAAATCTTTGGATTACTATCTGATGCTTTTAAAATCAAAACATTTCAGTAAAATAAAATTGGTGCTAAAAACTAATAGGTTTAAGATAAAATCCTCTATGTTAAAAAATTATAAAGATAAGGACAGGAACATCAAATTTATTTAATCAAGAACATAACTGAATTTTCTCATGGATATATTTAGGAGATTATTAGTTTAGAATTAATATTTAAATTGAAAATCATCAGTAAAAAGATTCTCTTTAAGTTTAAAGAAGGCACGTTAATCTGCATTTAAAAACTAACAGTGAAATATATGCAGGACAATGTGGTAGTAACAAAATTTTTAAAAACACAATATGTGTTTTGAACTGAAACTATTTTTTTTTTTTTTACTTAAGGAAAGAAAACTCAATTTATCTTCCATGGAGAAAAGAGCCATTAGAAACTTTTGTGTTTAACTTCAATGATTACAATATAACTTTTCACTGGGTGAATAGAAAGCTAATCATTTGCTCATTAGATTGAAGGAGTTCCCAACCCAAATTGGGCTCCTTTGTCTTTGAGTGTGGGCTAGATACAGATAAAGTAACAGAGTATTATTATTTCAGTATAAAGGCTGAAGGAGAGCTTTGTAATTACATTTCTGGGTGAGGTTGAAACAGCAGTTTTGGCATCATGGACTTCAGCACAATGACACCATTTGGGGTCTGTGGTGTTCTCTTTAACAGCGGAAAATGAAGAAGATCTGAGAAAAATGGAACTTAAGAAAGATATTTTTTGTGTAACTAAGCTAAGATTGAAATGAATCCACCTAAGCTAAAAGAAAAAAGAGAAATCAAAAGCACAGATTTCTGATAACCTTAGATCAATGTGCATTTACATAGGAAGGACAATAATGAACCTTTCGAGTGTTTCCCCAAGGCTACCTGCAAGCCTCACAATCTGTTCGTGTTCATCTTGCCCATAAGTAAACGGACCCATTACACTGATGACACAGTGTTAGCATGTGAGGATTTGCCTCCGATGAGGTGGTTGCAGGACGTGAAGAAGCATTCCTCAAGTTTCAGGACACAGTAGGGTTTGGTGGAACATCTGCAAGAAAAAAAGATGAGTGGTAAACTTATAGAAAATATGAGATTAAAAAGTAAAAGTTAACTTTGTAAAGTATATAATTGTCTAACCACTCACTACGCTGTATACCAGAAATTAAAGCAAAATATTGAGTGTAAACTGTAACCGAAAATAAAAGCTAAACAAAAAAAGAAACATTATATTAAAATGTTAGAAATGGTTAGAAGGTATTGAAATAACCAGATGTATGCATCAGAAAGATCACTAACAGAAATGGGATAGATGAAGTGGAAGTGGATATAACCCCCAAGTCCATAAACCCAAATTGATGGAAAAATCTGAGGTAGTGACAATGAGGGCGTGATCCATTAGGATGATAAAGTCCATCAGAGCAGGAGCAGACTCAGTTCAGAAGGGATGAAGGACTACCAATATTTTTCTCACCTAGTTGAATGAATGTATGGCAGGACCACTTCTCTAAAAACTTGCTCTTTGAAAGAACTATGGAGGTGATGATATAGGTAATTAACAAGATATTTTGTCTTAAGTTTCCCACAGTATAGTTTGGGATACTACATTGTCCCTACTTTCCCCAATTTATCTAGTTCTCAATAATATATTGAAGTTTTCTGTGTAAAATAAGTGGGCATGTATGATGTTTATATCAGTCCTGGGACTTGAGGAATACTTTGCGTCCTGCAGCCACCTTACCAGTTGGCTTTTGTTTCTCTCTTGCTACTACTGTAGGGAAGGAACATTTTTCCCTCTACCCATATAGATTTTCTTTGATGGTTGAATAATTCAACTGACTTAAGACACATTAACAGGGAAAAATTATTATGAGTATGTGGGAGCCCCATAGGAATATGAAACCCAAAGGAAGTCAGGAAATTGAGACATATGCCATTATGAGGGGATAGAGGTTTGGGACTTCAGAGAGGGGAAAGGCAGTTCAGAGCAAAATGAGAGAGCAAATGTTCAGTAAAGAAATGTTTACCATGCCATCAAGAAACAATGGGACACAGAAGGGAATTTGGAAGAACAGGCCCTGCCAGGCTTCCCCCAGGCCACCACACCTACCCTCACTCTTTGTAGTTATCTCTGGTGAAATTTCTCTTCCTAAACCAGGGCTTCTATCTAAACTTTTGGACAGTTAAGGGAAAAGTAAAGAGCTTTTCCAGAGTTGTTTGGCTTCGATTTTCTTCAGACTAAAACAATTATTTTCAACCAGTGTGCTACAAGAATTTTTAAAACATGCAATACCTATTTAGTCAGGGGCGCTAACCTCTTTTTCCCTAAACAGTCAAATTAAAAAATGATAACAGCCAACACAACAATAGCCACCTGGTGTGATGTACTAAATTTATACCTATTTGTTTTGTCTGATTGATAAAAAATATATTTCTATGTGCTGCAGAATTTTAGTAATTAGTTTATGAGTACCATGAGATCAAAAAGGTTGAAAATTGCTGGTTTAAAATAATCTGCGTGCCAAAGTGGCAAATTCTGGGGAGACTTGTTCTGAACTTCTTTATTTCCAGTATAAGTATATATCTTTTTCTCAGCTCTTCTACCAGGGTAGCTTTATGGTAACACAGAACAAAGTAAATTGAGAAAAATTTTCCACAGCCTTATACTGGGCATTTCTGATACCCACATCTAACATGATACTTGATCTCCTATTTTGGGCATTGGGCAAGAACTGTCAGAAAGAGGAATGCATCTCTGGTTCTTTCATTGTGTCTGTGTTTCTGTCAGTCTAACAAAGGAGAGCCACCGCCAGGGCATTGGCTTGAACTGGGATTGTTGTGGGGAGACCCTTAAAAGGCCCTGATATGCTTCACCATTTAGCCAGCAACAATTCTGGACCCTTTACTTTTTGCTACGTATGAGGTTGTTCTCCTTACCCTAAAAATTCTGTGAATATTTTGCCTTTACCCACCTTTGCTCTGTTCCTTCTGCACTAGCTGCAGTCCCATTAGGCTAAAACTTCAGATTTAGTCTTTTCCCACTCTCACAAAAGTATTGTTTGGGGAAAAGGACAGTAAAAAGCCAGATTTGATTTGCAGGTTATTTTGCCATTTCAAAGCAGACATTTTCAGAAGTGTTGAGCATCATTAATCTGGATTGTGAAAGAACTACTGATTGAAATTATAGACTTTTGTGTCACCTGCATAGGGTTCAGAGTTGAAATTATAGGAGTGAAGAAAATTCCTCAAAATAAGTATATAAAAGTAGAAAAGAACAGAGGATCGCACCAGGAATGGGTGAATAAAGAGGTTCCAAGGAGATGAGAATGAAGAGTGGTTTATGACTTTAAAATTGACAAAAAAACCCTAAAAGAGTAATGTGACAGAAATCAACCAACCAACCAAACACACATACACCACACAACAAAACATCATTTGCCAAGAAAGTATTTAATGTTGTGCAATTTTAAAATAAAAATAAAAAATGTAGGTCTTGCATTAGTCTGACTATACACCCAGAAACCTCAGCTGATTTCTGAATCATCTGCCTATTTCCAAAACTTCTTTTCACTTCACTTGGAGGTTGGAGTCCAGTTTAGTTAAACAAAGCACAAAAGACAAAATAAAAAATGAGTGCAAAAAATAATTGTAGTGGTTCCTTATTGCTTTCATATTTTACATTGATCTATGACGTTCCAATAATAGAGTTCCCTGGCCGAGGGAGTCTACCATTGTTTAAGCATTGGGATTAATGTCAACAAACCTTCCCTATTATTATAATAGTTTATTTTTTGTATCATCAAAAACAGAAAGTTAATACTAACAGGTGAATAGATTAATGACCTCCCAGGCTTACAAGTGTGTCATATGCTAAATACAAACTCCACAGCATTAGTCAATCATTCATCTTTATTCTCTACACTCTCCTTAGAGTTAAATACCAAGAAATTGGATGCAATTTTAATGCTGTGAAACCTCTGTAAACATTTTCTTGTAGCAATCAAGGTGCATATACTTGTAAATCAAATTTCCCCGCATTAGGTAACAGTTTAAATGCTGTTTTTATGAAGAACCATTAGGACATACATCAGGTATGCATGATTATGGTATAGAATTGATTTATTTAAGAAAAAACTCTGCATTTTAAATAAAATGTAAAATATGTCTTCATATAAATGTTCTTATGGTACAAGTTTATTGAATTACCGAAATGCAAATAATAACAGATTTTATGAATTGTCATGAAATATTTATTGTACATATTTCTTATGCATCATAATAAATGCTTATTCCAAATACAGTATATAAAATTCAGAGTATGATTCAGGGTATTTATATACTTTCTACATTGACTTTTTAAACATTTCATTGAATTTTTTTTGTAAGTAACTTCATAACCTATAATACCTTTGCGGGCACCTAAAACAGTGATGAGATTACAACTTTGTGTGATAATATGCATATGCCTGGATTAGTTTGTGGGAGGTTGATAATATGATGCTGCATATGAAAAACATCTGAAAATCCGTACATTCAAAATGTCATTGGAGAGCTTATCACTCTCAAACAATACCCTCCATTAAACTTTGATGAAATAAATGATGTGTTCATTAAACTGTGTAATTTCTTATCAACTACAGTGGCACTCCCATATATTACATAGCTGTGGATTGAAAGGAAATCATTAAAAGTCATCCATGCTGTCTTTATTTTGTCCCTTTCTGTTCATTTAAGAATAACAGCTGCAAAGAGCAGGCTTATTGTTATGCTAAGGAGTTTTGTTGTCTCTATAACTGTATTTAATTGTTATGTCAAGTGAGAGCCATGCAGTTGTGATAATAAAAATAAATTTTCATAGCAGCTGCCTTTAAGGATTAATTTTAATATATTAACTACTTTGATCTGTGCTCACCAGAGAGTAAATTTTCCAGATTGTTTTCAATATGGTAGAATCAATAACCAAGTTTAAAATCATTATATCAATTTTAGTTAAAATCAATTAAATGCTCAAATAAAGAAAGTGTTTGTGGAAACAGTCCAAATTTTACATAGGAGTAATAAAGTAGGATTGATTGAAACCACCATTTCTGTCAGAATAAGTTTCTCTCATGCTTTTTTTTGCCAAATCCAGCTTCCATCTCAAGCATAAAAACTGATATATAACTTCTTATTAAAACCTCTAAGCATGCTAAAGTATGTCTAAAACCTCTTTTATTCTTTCATAACTCAGCTTAAGTTTTATGGAATCCTCTAATTTTTTTTTAGAACTCAAGCTAACAAGTGAGCACAGAATTAAGTGACAATAATTACTAACTACAGATGAGTAGCATGTTTCAGATTCTCTCTCTAAATTATTTAATGGAAAGCCCTCAAAGCCTTTACAGGGGTGTCAAACTCATTTTCACTGGGGGCCATATCAGCCCTGCAGTTGTCTTCAAGGGGCCGAATGTAACTTTAGGACTGTATAAATGTAACTACTTCTTAACTAGGGGCAAGGAGCTCCGTGCTGCTGCCAGGTAGAAACAAGGTGCTGGGTGGCATAAAACAAGGTGGAGGGCTGGATTTGGCCCAATGGCTTTGTGTTTGCCACCTGTGCTTTAAGAGATGTTATTGTCATCTAAATTTTGCTTATGAGAAAATACATAGTTAAAGGAATTAACTAATTTGGTTAGTTTTCGGTGGTTTATAAATTGTGGGGTGTTAATACAATCCCAAGTATTTCATTCATCCAGCAAATGGTGTTTCTCTGTGTCTGACACTACCCCAGGGACAGGGTCACAAGGAGTCCTAACACAGGCCCCTGTCATCCAGAAGCTGAGAACAGGTTTGATTCTAAAGCTCCTGACCGTTAACATTATGTTGCTAACTCAAAGCACATTTAATCTGACTCTGATAATTTGATAACTTCTTATTCTATCAAAAATAATGAATTCTTAATCAGTAAATTTAAAACTCAACTAAGGGGGTTAGATGTATGCATCGACAATGTTCAGGCTAGTTATAAAATAAGTGCTTCAGTTACTTTTATTTACAAAAAGATTGCAACGTGAAGTTAAAAAAATAGCTGTATCTATTTAAGAAATCTCCCATAGAATGACATCAGTGTTCAATGTAAATATATGTAAAATTAAAGAGTGATAGTTTGGGCTACTTAAATTTATTTTTTCCATATGACAAAAAAGAAAAAAATGCAATCTAGAGACATTTTTATAATAACCTCAATAATCAAAAGTTTAACATCTTTAATATATAAAGCAGTAGCATTTGGTCTTCAATGTTTAAGAGAATGACTCATTGTATTTTTTTATTATATAGAAGAGAAATTAATGAAAATGTCCAGATATTTGAACAGAGGCAGAAGCAAGCCATCTCCAAGTGTAAAGGTTAGTATACAACTTGGGTAGAGGAACAGTTACATGAAATATTTATAAATCATCGGGAAAATAAAAGCTATAAACAATAATGGGCAATGCAAATAATCAGGCAATATAAAAGACTGAACATATATATAGCGAGTAAGCCTTGAAAAATGCTTGACTTCATCAGTAAGTGTGCATCAAGACACACTGGGGTGGGTGAAAAATAGAACCTCCTATCGTGAGGCCCAGTCCCAAGAGTGAGCTAGATCTGTGACACAATACCTGGACATTATAAAGGTTTGACTGTTTAACTTACATTTTGTAGCTTTTCTTGTTATATAAGTATTTCTATATTATTTATCTAATCCGAGAAAACCATAGACCCATTTACTTATTAATTTATTAAATCATTTGACAAGTATTTATTGAAATCCTAATACATGTCAGGCATTGTGTGAAGTATTGGGGTATAAAATGATACACTGCTTGTTTTCAAAAAGGTTTTAGTCTAATGATGCACATGAATATTTACTCAATTATTTAATAATTATTTATTTAATGCCTAATATGTATAAGAACTAGTGTAGATTTCGGGATATAATAAAACAAATAAAACAAATAAAATTTGTTTTCAGAATAAAACAAAGCCAGCAGACTGTAACTCTTACCCAATTAACCTTTTTTCCCAACCCCCTTACCTACACTTTCTTCTCCTTATGAAAATGTTGACTTGAAGTGAGATGTTAAGACATTTTTGATGGTACATAACCCACCATCTTCTCAGCTTGCAGGCCATCTGGATAAAATGCCCATAAAGAATCAATCCTTACTGTTTCTGCTAATAACAGGCAGCACAAATGCTGGGTTTTCCAGTTTCACTACAATCTTATTTACCCCATGATACAGAATTTTTCTAAATAAGAAATCAATCCATGAAAGAAAGCCTTTGGAGAAATAAAAAAAGACATCCTATTGCCATTAATGGCTAAGGATCTGTCACTCATTTGCTAGTAATAAAGATAATGGTGTTGTAGGAGACCCAAACTTGACTCTTGAAAATAAATGAGTTTTGATGATCAATCTCTGTAATGCAGGTTGTCTCCTCTAGGAAGTTGACCACAGAGTGTCCTTGGATCAAAACCCATGGAAGGGAGGAAAAGACATAAGACTATGTAAAGGAGAAGTTGAGCTTCAGTGCAGGCCAGACAGGCTCAATATGCACATCCTGGGAATTAGGGCAGGAAACCATGGGAAGCCACTTCAGAATTCTGCCTACCACACAGGCCATATGGCTTCTGTCACAACTACTCAAATCTTCAAGCTACAGTGTGAATGCAGCCAGAGAAAATATATTCATGAATGGGAAAGGCTGTTTTCCAATAAAACTTTATTTATAAAAATAGGAGTTGACCGGGTTTAGCAAATGGGCCATAGTTTGCCAATTTCTGGTCTATTCCAAACAGTAAAAGCAGATTTGCTACAAAGACACTCACATTAAGTGCATATTAAGTAGAAGTCAACTGAATAAACCCCAGGCACGGCCATTCCACGCAGAACTGTAACTGAATGCAGGTCCGGCTACCTGCTGCTACGAATCCAATACTCAACGGCAGGTGTTCATGTAAGGGAGAGTGGTTTATTTGCAGATGCCGGTCACCTGGAAGATGGGGAACTCCTGCCTCAAAGCCCATCTCCACCTCTCATTGGAGGCATATGTTTTTTATAAGGAGGGAGAGGGGAACAGAACAAAGAGATCAAGGGAGGGGGCTGCAAAGTTCTCTGCATGCAGACGAACATAGCCCATTCCAACACAAAAAATGATGGTCCGGTGTGCATCACCCTCGTTTAGTCATCCCAGCTTCAAGTCATCTGGGCTCCACAGTTGAAGGTCAGAAAATCTCCTGGAGCTGGGATGCTTGAAGGTTGGGATCTGTATCTTTTGAAGTTAATTCCTAAGATTCTTATACAAACATGCTGTTCATCTACAAGCTACATATGTCAGAGCCAGCACTGACAGAAACAATGTCAAACGAATGGTGGGGCGGGTTGCAATCTCCCACTGTTAGAATTTCCCGCTGTTACAGAACCAACATATCAAGTTATCTACAGTATCACAAGTGATTCACTTGAGAGGAAATAACAGAAAATGTGACGGCCTCTGTAGCTAGCAAAATGTCCTTCACTGCTGAATTCTAGGAAAAGTTTTAGCTCTTAGTAGATTAAAAAAAATTACAAAAGGTGACAACCAGAGGATATTTACAAGTGCTACCTGATACCAGGTTTTAGATAACTAAGGGTTAAGAACCTTTGAAAATTAAAGGTATTTTATAAAATAATATGAGAAGCTAGATTTTAGTTAAACAGTTATAGAATGAAAAAAGTGCATATAAAACTAAAATCCCTAATCATTCAAGAATTACATCTTTATAATCAAGTGTTAATATAAAAATACTAGTAAATACTAGATACATTTAATTATTATTGTGTTATATCATATATATTGAGAATTATAAGTAATTACAATTCTTAAGAATCCCTTCTATAATCTAAATTCATTTTTTATCTCTGAAATATAAATTCATTTAGTGCAAAGACTGTGCTATTTCTATCACTTTATGACTTAATAGATTGGATAAAAATAAGAGAAGTGATTAATTAAAGAGACATATAAGGTTTCCTGGATTTATGAGTGTGAACTTGACTTTAGATTATACTTCTTAAAATGAGAAACCATGTTTTTAATCTTTAAGTTCCCTGTGGTACTTAGAATAAAGTCTGGCCATAGTAGATGCTTAATCAGTATTGTTTAAAATTTTCCTCTACTAGTTACAACAACATTAATGACAAAAATAGAATCCAAATCATTGTACTTAAATTCTGTGTTGATTATAAGGGGTTCTGGGGGTTCTTTGTTCACCTAGGGACATTTGTATACACATATAAGAAGACTGTAAAAATATCAAATCGGTTGTACTATTTGAGCCCATTTTCCTAATACAGAGCAGAAAAATAAATAATGATTTGGTCTCATCCCCTGTTCCTTTTCTCTCCTCCTACAATGGGTCACCTCAATAAGGATAAGCCAAAACCACACATCAGCTGAGTAGCAAGTGACTACCCACAGCAAAAATACAGTTAATGTGAACGTATTACAACCAACATATCTTAGATGTTTGAAAATTCTGATACAAAGACTTTCAAAACATTGTTGTTAAGGAAATTTTCATCTAAGTATATTGTTTACTCAACACATTTATTCAAATTTTCAATATGAAATATATAATTTTCCAAGTTCACTTTATTTTTTTGTGCATTGACTATAACCCTAAGTGAATACTTGTTCTAATTTTCATACTTCAGCTCTAATAAAACATTCTGTACAAAATAAATAGTTTTTATCAGTCTGTTTTTTATTTTATTAAATGCACCGGGGTGACATTGGTTAATAACACTATATGTTTCAAGTATGAAATTCAATAATGCATAATCTGTGTATTGCATTGTGTGCTCACCACACAGTAGTCTCCTTCCATCACCATGTATTTGACCCCCTTCACCCTCTTCAACCTCCCCCCACACCCTCACTCTCTGGTAACTATCACATTGTTGTTTGTGTCTGTGAGGGTTTTGCTTGTTTGTTTTGTTTGTTTATTGCTTTTTGTTTTATATCCCACATATGAGTAAAATCAGGATGATCTGATAAAAAATTTGGCACATATATACAATGCAATACTACTCAGTCATATTAAAAAAATAAAGGCCTGCCATTTGCAACAGTATGGATGGATCTTGAGGGTATCATGTTAAGCAAAATAAGTCAGGCAGAAAAGCATAAGTACCATATGATTTCACTCATATGTGACATATAAGACAATTCTTAATTACTATACAAATCAATTTTCTTAGTGCTTACACTTTAACAGCTTTCATATATTTTATCTTATCAACGATCTCTGGTAGAAGTTCCAGTTTCAGGTTTTTGTTCTTTGGCATTATGTCTCTCAAGGTTCAAGCAGAGAAAACAAATAAATAGATTAATGTGTAGAAATGTATTTCAAGGAATCAGCCTATGCAGTTGTGGAGGCTGGCTAAGCAAATCTGAAGTGTGTAGGGCAGGCTGTCAGGCATGGAAGGGGATGATTAGTCACCCATGGACACCACCTGAACTTTGTTGTCTGAAGGCAGTGAAGGAGGAAGAGCTGCAGGAGAAAGGAGAGAAATTGCTGACTTTGCTGCCCTTTGGTATCTCTGATCTCAGGAAAGACTTCAGCCCCCTTTTAAAAACCTTTTAGCTGATCAATCAGGATCACCCAGGATAATTTTCCTTTTCATTAATTAAAATCAACTGATTACAGGTTTTAATTACTTCTGAAAAACCCCTTCACTGCAGCATCTAGGTTAGTGTTGGACTGAATAAGTGTGAGAAGGTATGTGCATGATTAAAAATGGCCATTGTCTCCTTTCCCTGCTCCATCTCTGGCATGAATTATCTCTTGTAGTACATCATAACATCACAGTGTCATCCCAGAGAGAGGGTTCTGCAGATTGTAATTGAGCTTTACCACATTTACACATCAAAATACCATCACATAAGGTTTTTGCTTTTGGCCTTATAAGTCTCAGAATAATTAGCATTTGGTCAATGTTCAGGTAAAATTTTAAATACATTCAGGCTCTGGATGATGTGGCTCAGTTGGTCAGCCATTGTCCTGCAAGGCAAAAGGTCTCCAGTTCATTCCTGGTCAGGCACGCATCTGGGTTGTGTTCTGTCCCTGGTTGGGCGTGTGCAGGAGGCAAACAATGGATGTCCTCTCTCGCCTCGATGATCCTCTCCATCTTTCTCCCTCCATTCCCTTCCCTCTGGAATCAATGAAAGAAAAAAATATTTAAAAATATCTATTTGATAGAACCAGAATCACCTTTTATACCAATTTCCTAGTTCACCTAGGTATCTTAACTTACTCATCAAAAGGAGGGAATGTAAACTGGTACAGCCACTATGAAAAACAGTATGGCACATCCTCAGAACATTAAGAATAGAGTTACCATATGACCCAGCAATCCCTCTTCTGGGTATCTACCTCAAAAACCTGAAAGCATTTATTTGCAAAGATATACGCAACCCTATGTTCATTGCAACATTCTTCACAGTGGCCAAGACATGGAGATAGCCAAAGTGTCCTTCCATAGAAAAGTGGATAAAGATGATATGGTACATATATGCTATGGAATACAACTCGGCCATAAGAAAGGATGAAATACTGCCATTTTCAACAACATGGATGGATCTTGAGAATATTATGCTAAGGGAAATAACTTAGTCAGAAAAAGCTAAGAACCATATGATTGCACTCATAAGTGGGATATAAAACTGAAACTCAGACACACACAGGGAACAGCACAATGATTACCAGAAAGAAGGGCTATGGGTGGGTAGTGAAGGGTAAAGGGGGACAATTATATGGTGATTGAGAATGGTTTGACTTTGGGTGGTGAACAGACACTTCAATAAACAGATCATGTATCATGGAAATGTACGCCTGAAACCTATGTGGCCCTATGAACCAATGTCACCCTAGTGAATTTAATTATAAGATAAAAAAGGAGGAAGAAATTATTTTTAAAAGGTAGAAACAAAAATACATAAGACATAAAATGAAGATAAGATTAGAGAAATAAACTTTCAAAAAATATATGCAACAATGTTTGAATTCTAAAATAAAGTTAGTTTGCTGACATGTTTAATAAAATATGTGACTCAATGATGTGCATTTTTTGAGGATCTGAAAAGTAAGAAAGCATATTTTCCTGAAATAACATCAACTTGATCTATTTTGCAGATTGATTTGAAGGACGGCATCAAGTCATGAAAGGAGTCAGCCTTCCTTGGCAAGTCATTACATGTGAAAATCATAGCTTGGTTGAACTTGCAGCAGAGGATTTTGGAGTGATCCTGCTAGCAAGCCAGAGACAAAGAAATACATGTTCCTGAGATGACAGAGTGGTAATCACCATTTATTTACACACAGATTTACTTCAATGTTTACTATGGTCCAATTCTGTGCAAAGCACTACTTCTGGAGTTTAATATATGTAAGTGAAAGACAACAAGAAAGGTTTGATGGAAGGACAAAATAAATGAGAGTTAGGGAGAGAACGAATGAAAGAAGGAGAAAGAAATAGGGAGATAGGATAACAGAATAAAGAAGAGAAGAGAAGGTGGAAGAGACATTTAAATCAGGCATTCCTTCTCTTTTAGCTAATGGCCCACTCCTGTCACAAATGAGTGTAGCTTCAAAGATCCTTCAGAGTAAGGAGGCATGTAGTGAAAGAACCAGCCTCTGGGGAGAGGCCAGAGCCTGGTTGTCTCCACAAACACTTGCCAAAGTTGCTCTCCCACATTTTGGAAAAAAAGGTATTAGACAGTTGAGGTCCACCTTTGTGGACATTTCAATGAGGCACTTTTGATGAATATATGATGTTATAGTTTAAAAACACCAGTTATTGAGGAAATGTTTATTCTGACAATGTATTCCAATGATTAGAGGAACATTGCAAAACATCACAGTAACCTAAAAAGTCAAGATGCAAAGTTGTATTTATTCTTAGAGCTCAGCTGGGCTGAGCTATATTTGTCTGCTTTGGAGGGCAAAGATGTGAGTTTGTCAGTGGTGGGCTGGACCCAGCGGCACCTGTCACTGAGAACCAACCGTGCTCGTCTAGTAATTAGTGAAGTAGGAGAGCACCCCCCACCCATCACAAGTTTCAAAATTGTTATCCAAGATTTTCTTCATATGCAATGTTTCTGTTAATTTGTTTCATTTTTTTCATAGTTTAATCTTCAAAACTAAAGCTCACAGTCAGACTATGTATAAGTGATTTTCCTCAAGAATGAAGGATAAGAAATAACAGGTCTCAGCAGACTTCCAGGGCAAATAAGGTATTTGACTAAATCTCAAATTTCTTGTAAACTTAACGAAGATCAAACCAGTGAAGTTCATGCTCTGGTAACACTCTTATTCCTGTATTCTTTAGCTTGATTTTGTTTATGTTTTTTTTTTTTTTTTTACAGAGAAGAATGGCACTGCAGAAATTTTATATCTTTTATGTGAGGCATTTATGCCTCAGTGTGTACCTGAGTGAATGGCCCAGGTGAGTTCACATATTTGTGGCCTATCTGTGTGTGAATCACCTTGTGTGAGGTAATGAATAATAAGACACTATCTACAAACCTAGGAGTAAAAAGACCTTTTAGATATGGAACCTGACTTAAATTTTAGTGCAATTTTACTGCTGAGGAAGCAGGTTTAGAAAACTGCATGAGAATTTAAAACTGTCATTTGAATCAATAGCCCTAGTGTTTTCCACTAAATGACACTGTATATTAGTGTATTCTGGGTATGTTATACATATCAAGTATATTACAAATTCTTATTTTACACATTGTGAAAGTAGGGTATGCATAAGGATCTCACAATTTTCTATGAAGTTCAGAAACTTGAGCTTCCGAATAAGGATGTGGAAAATGGTTCCTTATCAATAGTTATCTTTCTACATAAAAAATGATGTGGGGCATGTGTAAAAAACATAGATCACTGGGTCTCGAGTCCATAAATCTTTCTTTCAGAGACCAAAAGAAACATGCAAAAATTAACCAGCAGGTGAAGGTGTGATTCTGACACAAATTGTTCCCATTCCCATTCTCATATTAAAAAACACTAGTGAGGGAAATTATCAGGGTTTCCTGCTAAGTGAAATCAAAACCCAAACCCTTTGCTAACCACAGAGGGAGGAGACATCTCCACAGGCCCATGACTGTCCTCGAACCATGTGTCTCCTCTCACACATGAACATCCTTTAGCACTGTGTTGTTATCAAAGTGCTTATGCAGCCAGAATCGTTTCCTTTTCTGCAGGTCCAGGGTGGAAAGAGAATGGCAGAAAGGGTTAATCCTGGAGGGAAGTAATTTAGTGCCAGACCAGAGTCATGGTGTCAGTCCAGTATGGAATTCCCAATGTATCTGAATCCCCATTTTCCCATCATTCTGACTTATAGAAATGCATAATTTCTCATTAATGTCATCTCTTCACTAAAACCCCATATTCTGAGAATCACTTTCATAAATCAGTACCATGGCCAAAGTTCAAATAAGTTGTAGAATAAATGTATTTAGTCTCATGACAAAAAGCATGAGGTCAAGTACTGAAGACTTTTATCTTCTCTAAAAATCCCAATCATACCCCTTCATTCTCACACATGACACAGATTAACCAATCATCAGCACACTTTCATATGGTTATAAAGATATTTAATCTTTTAATAATTATTTCTAATATATTAATAAAAATTAACATTAAAATAATAAGTAAATTATAAATTTAAACATGATCATAAAATGAAATGGGTAAACAGAGAGGACATCTTCCTGTCTTTCTGATGTAGTTTCTTCTCTAAAAAATGTGTTGCTGTTTGTTGTGTAACATAGTATGTACACCACTTTCCAACAATTTTGTTGTATAAATAAGTGAAGTATAACAGACTTATTTTACAGGTTGAAAGAAAAATATAGTTTCCCACTATTTGAGTTTTTCATTTTCAGTTCAGCATTTTTTAAGCCAAACAAACATAGTAAAAATGATATATACTTTTGTACTCTTTTCTACAGAAGATGAGATACAAATTATTGGAAGAGGACACACACAGACCTAAAATTTTTGTTCTGTTGCTTTAGTGTGGCAAAACTAATGGTGAAGAATGAAATTCTCCTTAGAGGCAGAGAAGAGACAAACTTTGTGGTGTTTTCTGGGATATATGAGGGGATCTGCATGAACACATAGTAGAAGGGTCACACCCAAATAGCCTCAGTGGTCTCAAGAATAAGTATCTCCTTGGCTGCTGTCAAATACTTTGAGCATCACCTGATATTACAGTGATTTTGATGGGTGGGCCAAACACAAATGATTATTGTGACTTAAAAATTATAATATCTGCCCTGGCTGGTGTAGCTTAGTGGATTAAGCGCGGGCCTGTGAACCAAGAGATCACGGTTCGATTCCCAGTCAGGGCACATGCCTGGGTTGCAGGCCAGTTCGCAGCAGGGAATGCACAGGAAGCAACCATACATTGATATTTCTCTCCCTCTCTCCTTCCCTTCCCCTCTGAAGATAAATAAATAAAATCTTTAAAAAAATTATAATATCAACATCCCTCTCAGGAAGTATATGAATTGTTCAAATCATAATTTTTGAGAAGTGGGCTGGATAAAATGTACTCTATGACTGCTTTAATACA
>CM052542.1:54268410-54377713 GCA_028533065.1 Trachops cirrhosus
CAGCAGGGAATGCACAGGAAGCAACCATACATTGATATTTCTCTCCCTCTCTCCTTCCCTTCCCCTCTGAAGATAAATAAATAAAATCTTTAAAAAAATTATAATATCAACATCCCTCTCAGGAAGTATATGAATTGTTCAAATCATAATTTTTGAGAAGTGGGCTGGATAAAATGTACTCTATGACTGCTTTAATACAGGTGCTCATACAATATTGCCAAACACCAGAACTTCAGGAAGAAAGATTATAGTTTATTAAACTTTACAAAACTATGCATATACCAATACCAAGATATTTAATGTGTAGGCTTTTACCCTAAGATAGGAGTCAGTAATCTTTTCTGTGAGGGGTCGGTGAGTAACATGTTAGGTTTTGTGGGCCAAATGGTCTCTGACACAGCTTGAATTCTCTTGTGTCATGGGAGCCACCATTGACCACATGTAAGAAAAACAAGCATGGCTGAGTTCTGATAAATTTTAATTACAAAAACAGGCCACCAGCCATAGTTTGCTGACCTCTGTCTTAAAAAATTAAGCAAAGTGAGCAAATTTATTTTACATATATTCTGAAAACCTATTTTTTTATGAAACCAAGAATTAAACACAACCAAAATGCCCAATATAATGGAAACAACTATAGTAATTATTGAAAGTCCACAAAATGGTAAAATAGTGTTTTGTTTAAACTTTTCAATATTGGGTCAATAAAGTAGAACTTAAAATTATACATGTAATTGTGATCCCAGTGTTATCATATATTATCATATTCAGTATGAAAATCTTCAAAGGAAATAATATATAAAATGTTGACAATGAATATTTCTTGTTTATCATTTTTCCTTTTATCCACAATTTTTACAATTAGTCAATGTTGCCTTAGTAGTCAGAAACATATTCTTAATATAAAGCTAAGTCTAGTATAATCTAAATTTAACAAAATGTAACTAACATTTTCACTTAACTGATTGTTGTTTATTAGAAATGAGAAAAAAGAAAAAGAAATTGTGATGAGGATTTAGTTGAAATATATGACAAAAACATTAGTAAATAGAATAACAAGGAAATTAATGTATAGAAAAGCTTAATGTGAAAAGGCTGTCACTATCCTAAAAATTAACCTTTAAATTCAGTGTAATACCAACAAAAGTTATAACTAGTTTTCTTGGAACTTAACAAAGAAACAAGAAGAGCCAGGATGGTTTTAAAAAGAAAGAACAAGGCCACTGTTCTCACCTTATGAGATATTAAAAATTATTATAAATCTATGATAAGTAAGACAGGTCAATATTGACACATGAATGGAGTGACTGATAACCTAGAAACAGGCATGGGCTTATAGAAAACTTACTAGAATTAATGGAGTAATCACATTGTAAGGTATAAAAATGTTAAATCATTCACTAATCATACAACTGAAACTAATATAACTAATGCAATATTGCATACCGATTATACATAAATACAAAAAATAAGAAAAAAACTTGCTATAGATTTGATTATAAATGCCAGTGTCAACTTTAATTTGAGCCCCATGCTACCAGAAAACAACAATGGTAGATTTCCTCCTTAAATTAATAGAACTGATAAATGAATTCAGTAAAATAACAGGGTACAAAATAAATACCTGGAAATCTGTTGAATTTTTATATACTAATAATGAACTGTCAGAAGGTGAAACTAAGAAAACAATTATACTCACAATTCTTCAAAAAGAATAAAATACCTAGTAATAAATTTAACCATGGATGTGAAAGACCTGTACTTGGAAAAGTCTAAAACACTGAAGAAAGAAAGTGAAGAAGATATAAATAAGTGGAAGCATATACTATGTTTATGGATAGGAAGAATTAAATTATTAAAATGTCCATACTAACCAAAGCAATAAATAGATTCAGTGCAACTCTTATCAAGATATCAGTGGCATATTTCTCAGAACTAGAACAAATATTCCAAAACTTTATGTAAAACCACAAAGACCCTGAATAGTAACAGCAACACTGAGAAAGAAGAATAAAGTTGGAAGAATCATGCTACCTGATATCAAACTACACTACAAAGCCATAGTAATCAAAACAGCATGGTGCTAGCATGAAAACAGACACAGAGATCAACACAACAGAATAGAAAACCCAGAAATAAACCCACATCTTTATAGTTAACTAATATTTGACAAAGGAGGAAAAAAATGAGATAAAGATAGTCTATTTAGTAAATGGTTTTGAGAAAGTTGGATAGATATGTGCAAAAAATGAAACTGGAATATTTTCTTACACCACATACGAGAATAAACTCAAAATGTATTAAAGACTTAAATGTTGGACTTGAAGACATAAAAATCTTAGAAGAAAACATAGGCAGTAGAATTTCTGACATTTATCATGGCAATATTGTTCTGACATATCTCCTCAGGCAAGGAAAACAAAAGAAAAATTAAATAAGTGGGACTACTTCAAACTAAAAAATTTTGCACAACAAGAAACCATGAAAATAATGAAAAGACAACCCATTGAATGGGAAACATATTTACCAATGATATATTCTAATAAGTGGTTTGTATCTAAAATTTGTAAAGAACTTATAAAACTCAAAGCACCCCAAGTGTCTATCAGTAGATAAGTGGAAAAAATAACTATGGGGCATTTAGGGGGCTTCTGGCCAAGATGGAGGCATAGGTAGACACACTGTGCCTCCTCACACAACCAAAATAAGGACAACAAAAATTTAGAAACAAAAAAAAAAAAACAGAACTGACAGAAAATTGAACTGTACAGAAGCCTGACAACCAAGGAGTTAAAATAGACACATTCATCCAGACCAGTAGGAAGGGCAGAGTTGGGAGGCCAGGTAGAGAGGGGTCGAGGCAAAAAAAGCTGTGGCTTGCAGTCCCCAGGTGCCGGGTGGCAGTGGGCAGACCCAGTGAGGCACACAAGGCAGCTGGTGGACCAGGCGGTCCCACATTCTCGCACAGATAAATCAGGCGAAACTGGGGAGTGAGACAGAACGCACAACCCAAGGTCCCAGCTTGGAGAAATAACACCTCAAAACACCGACTGAAAACACCTGTGGGGGTTGAGGTGCTGAGAGAGACTCCCAGCCTGTCAAGAGAGTTCATTGGAGAGACCCACAGGGTCCTAGAATGTATACAAGCCCACCCACATGGGAACCAGCACCAGAAGGGCCCAGTTTGCTTGGGGGAAGCAGGGGAAGTGACTGAAATCTGACAGACAGCGGAGCAGGTGCCATTGTTCCATCTCTGCCCTGTGCCCCAAATACAGCATCACAACCCAGCAATGTGGGTTGCCCTGCTCTGGTGAACACCTAAGGCTCCACCCCTCACTACATAACAGGCATTCAAAACCAAAAAAAAAAAAAAAAAATTGCCCAAACGAAAGAACATATTAAAGCTCCAGAATAAATACAACTAAGCGACGAAGAGATAGCCAACCTATCAGATGCACAGTTCAAAGCACTGGTCATCAGAATTGATTGAATTTGGTCGCAAATTAGATGAAAAAATAAAGGCTATGCTAGGTGAAATAAAGGAAAATGTACAGGGAACCAATAGTGATGGGAAGAAAACTGGGACTCAAATCAATGGAGTGGACCAGAAGGAAGAAAGAAACAACCAAAGAAAAATGAATGAAGAAATAAGAATTCAAAAAAATGAGAAGAGACTTAGAAATCTCCAGGACATCTTTAAACGTTCCGACATCCAAATTATAGGGATACCAGAAGGGCAAAGGAAATAGACTTCCAGGAAGTCCAGGAAGCTCAGAAAGTCCCAAAGACATTGGACCCAAGGAGGAACACACCAAGGCACAGCATAATTACATTAGCCACGATCAAAGATAAGGAGAGAATCTTAAAAGTAGCAAGAGGAAAAGAGAGAGTTACCTACAAAGGAATGCTCTTAAGACTCTCAGCTGATTTCTCAAAAGAAACCTTTCAGGCAAGAAGGGGCTAGAAAGAAGTAGTTGAAGTCATGAAAGGCAAGGGCCTACATCCAAGATTGCTCTACCTGGCAAAGCTTTCATTTAGAATGGAAGGGCAGATCAAGTGCTTATCAGATAAGGTCAAGTTAAAGGAGTTCATCATCACCAACCCTTATTATATGAAATGTTAAAGGGACTTATCTAACAAAAAGAAGATTAGAAACATGCATAGTAAAATGACAGCAAACTCACAATTATTAACAACCACACCTAAAACAAAAACAAAAACAAACTAAGCAAACAACTAGAACAGGAACAGAACCACAGAAATGGAGGGTTATCAACAGGGGAATGGAAAGAGGAGAGGGGGGAAAAGGTACATAGAATAAGTAGCATAGATGGCAGGTAGAAAATAGACAGGGGAAGGGTAGGAATAGTATGGGAAATGTAGAAGCTAAAGAACTTATGACACATGGACATTAAAAGGGGGAATGTGGGTGGGAGAGGGTGTTCAGGGTGGAGGGGAATGAAGGGGGATATGGGACAACTGTAATAGAATAATCAATAAAATATATCAAAAAATAACCATGGGGCATTTATATAATAGAATACTACTTAGCCATAAAAAAGAAGAATATTTTATAAATATTCTTTGTAACAATGTGGATGGACTTGGAGACCATTATGCTAAGTGAAATAAGCCAGCCAGAGAAAAACAAATACCATATGATTTCACTCACATGGGAATATAATGAACAATCTGAATGAACAGGGAAAATGAAGGCAGGCTCATAGATGGAGAGCAGATGACAGCTAGTGGGGGGTTAGGGGGTAAAGAGGTGGTGGGATTGAACACAAAGGAAAAAGTACTCAGACTCATGGGCATGGACAACAGTGTGGTGACTGCTGAGGAGAGGGGGGTAGAAGGGAACTAAATGGTACTGGAAAAGCACAATAAAGATTACATTAAAAAAACAATTAAAATGTGCAAAGGACTTGAATAGCCACTTCTCCAATTTAAAGCACATTCATTGCACTTTTTAATGCAAATGTCAATTTACAAGGATTGATTTTTTAAAAATGCCACTTCTTTAAATTTATACACAGAAACCTAAAACACTAATTTGAAAGAATATATGCATCCTTATGTTCATTACAGCATTATTTTCAATGGCCAAGATTTGGAATCTTGTAGATGATTGGATAAAAATCAGCTCAAGTATAGAGTGGATTGAAAAAAAACAAACAAACAAACCTGTGGTACATTCACACAAAGAGCTGCGGTACGTGTACATGATCGAAAACAGCCCATCCAAAAAAAAATCTTACCCTTTGAGACAGCATGGATGGATAAAGAGACTATTATGCCAAGTGAAATAAGCCAGTTAGAGAAAGACAAATCCCATAGGATTTCACTCATATGTGTAAACTAATTAAAATGAACTAATAAGCAAAATGGAGACAGACTCATAGATAGCAGACTGACAGCTGTCAGGAGTGGGTTAGGAGGCTGTTTGAGGGGGTGGGAGGACAGAACAAAAAAGAAAACTCCTGAAAAAGAAAAAAATCATGAAATGGACAATAGCTTGGTGACTGCTGGGGGAGTCAGGGATGAGAGGAGATGGAGGAGGGTACAGGGGGATAATGGGTGATGGAAGGAGACCTGACTTGAGGTGGTGAACACACAATGCAGGGTACAGATGATGTGTGTGGGATTGTGCACCTGAAACCTGTACAATCTTGTTAACCAGTGTCACCCAGATAAATTCAATAAGCTGAACAAAAATAATTTCTTCATTCTACCATTTTGTTTCTGAAATGCCCCCACACTTCTGTGTTCCAATCCATGGTGAACCTTGAACATGCCCTCACATAGCCCCAAATAAGACCCTATTTTTCTTTCCTCATGACTGCCTGGAACTCACAGATTACTCTTTTGTTTAGCCACTTCTATAAAACTGCAAGTCCACTTCCTTTACTTTGAGATGCTCCACACTAATTTTCTTCCAACTGCTATAGCTTCTAGGATAAATTAATCTCATTTTTTCAGTACTTTTTGTCTTTCACAAAAATCAAGTGGGAAAATATGCACCATTCAATATATGGGCTTGGAAAACTGGCTAACTCGTATGAATTGAAAAAAAATCAGAATAACCCTTTTTCATAACATAGAAATCCTTTTTATAGGCATAAAATCCAGTGCAAAAAGTGAACTTTAAATTCTTTAGGAATAATATAGAAAAACATCTTTACGGCTTCAAGGTAAGGCAATGTTTCCCTAAACAAAACAAAAAATGCAAACCATACAGGAAGAATGATAAATGTGACTATAATAAAACTAAAATCATGTGCTGCAAGAGATAATAAAAAATGAAAAACAGTAAATACAACTGAATAGGAAATTCACAATGGAGTTTGTTATATGGTTTTCTATAGTTATTTTATGTCAGAAAAATTTTCTAATAAAAAATTAAGTAAGTTTGAGATTTAATCTTTGGCTAGCTCTGGAGTAGAAAATTCAAATCACTCAGATCCCTCAACAATTAGTCATCAGTCTTGCCCTAGAGCAAACAGTGTCTAGGCTAGAATTACAGTTTGTGTGTTTCAGTAGTCTGATTCTAAATCTTTTTAAATAATCATAGGCAAGAGACAATGGTCTGAATTACAACCCCTTTGCCCTGGTGATGGGAGGTATTTTCTCAGAGGTTGCACCTCTCAGAGCCCCTGGCGTTTTTTTCTGGGTCCTGCCCAACTCCCGTAGGTGCAGAGCCTGGACGATTACCCTGGGCATCTCACCACAGGGGAGTTCTCACAGCAGGACTCGTCCTCTGTCAGCAGGTAGCACAGTATTCTCTCAAGAGTACAGCAACAGCTCCAATATCCAGGTTCTTTTCAAGTTTGCTCTTAGCGATAATGACATAATATATATGAAAGGGGTATAAAGAAGATAAGCTCTGCTTTGGAAAAGAATGTAGAAAAAAGAGGATGATAGAAAAGGCTTCCTACTGAGAAAATGAATTCAGTGGTGTGGAAAAGAGAGGAAAAAAAAACATCCCTGGATTCGTATATCACTTTTTCTTCCTAAGAACATTGAGGGATTTCTCATTCTATTACTTCATTTTATCCTTGTAATTAGGTACCCAACAGAGACTGTAGCTTAAGATTTTTGAAGTTAGAAAACTGCCAAGTGGAGGTTATAAGCTGTTTCTGCCTTATTGGCTGGATATGTTTTTTTGGAGTGGGGAAGGGAGCAGACAGACCTTCCCTTTTTTCTGGGAGGGGCAACTTGGATGATCTAGACTCTATGTTGTATAAATATATTAGGCAAATAGGTAAGTACTTAAATTATTCTCGAAAAGTTCTGAAATAATCAAGACACTTATGTGTTAAATGTGAAGTGCACTGTTTACTAGTCTGACAGGAGAGAGAAAAGAGAAGAAAAAATAAAATAAATTTTGATTTAATCAATTGGGTTTTTTTCTTTCATTAGCAACATAGACCAGATTAGTCAGAATAAATAACCAAATACAACTTTCTCTTAGAGTCCCACTAATCTGATGGAAATCAAAGGAGTTAGAATGAGGCATCTCACATAAGGTATGACTGAATACAATATATCTGACTTAGACAATGCACTGTCGGTTCTTAAATTGCTGTATGCCGTCCATGCCACCCATACCGCACACTACTCATGGGAGTGGACATTGCACTCTAAGGTAATGGGCATTCTTATTGGAATCCTGCTGAAAATAGGTTAAGTAGCAGCAAATGAACTGGAACTTGGACTCTAGGAGAGTCAGTGATTTAGGGCAAGTCTTCCTCTTGTCTCTGGGGACAAGTTGAACCCAATATTCCAGACACAGAGATAATGTATATTTTCTTTGATGTAAGATAAGCCAGAGCCCAGAATGTAAACACCTGTGTTTAGTTAGGCCATGGTTTGTTCGAAAGTTCTGTTCTGTGAGACCTAAGAACAGTCCCCTCACTAGTAGTGGTTTGAGCTACACTTATGTCACACTTACCTTAACATTAAACCATTCCGAATTCTCAATAACTGTTACTTCCCAGTATGAGTTGTGCTGTGAAAAACCAGGTGCCTTGGCCAGGGAAGACAAAAACACATCTAACAGGTAACCTGATATAAATTCAAGGATGTAATGGCAAAACGAGAAGACAGGAGGGTCATCCAGGAAGATTTCCATGAAAACCCCCAGAAACACATAAGGGGGTGTTAAGAAGTCCAGATTCTTGACATCTGGGAATATGAGAACTGTAGCTTTAATAATTTGGATATTCAAACCACATCATCCTATGCCATCTTTATTTAGTAAACTTACATTCTCACAATATAAAGTTGTCTGGCACTTGGTAGGTGATCAACAAAAGGCTCAGTTAGGCTTTCTCTCTATTTTCAGGGCAGAGAAAATGAAGAACAGACCAGTTTGTAAGGTGACAGAGCTGGTATGAGAGAGTTCGAGACTTTAGTGCATGAGTCTATGGTAGTTAGTGTCCAAAGTTGGCTAATTCCTCACCTCTGTGTACACAGATATCATTCCTCAATTCAAGAACCATAACTCATTTTTCTTTCCTTGGATCTGGGCTAGCATATGGCTGTTATGACCAACAGAATGTGGCTGAAATTACAGACCAGGCATAAAGTGACACCAAGACCTCTGCCTCCTTCCTCTTCAGTGGTTAACTCTTGGATTGTCCTCTCCTGATAGCCAACCCCATACTACAGGAAGACTACGCCACATACAGAAGCAAGGTAGAAGAAAACTGAAGTGCTCTGATTAACGACTCCAAATGCTTAGCCAAGATCCAGCATCAATTGCCAAGCCTGTGAGAAGGCTATTTTGGACATTCCATTAGAAGCCCCCAGCTGACAACCATCTTATCAAACACAATATGGAGCAGAGGAACTGCTCAAATGGGTCCAGCATCCCACAAAATTACAAAAGATAATAAATTTTTGTTTTTACCCACTAAGCTAGGAGAGGGGGTGAAGTGTGATTTGTTACACAGCAATGAATAGCTAAAACATATCCTAGTAGTCTTGGAATTAAGCTGCTAAGACCATCCACTGCAGAAAAAGAAATAATCTTTTGTTCCATATTAAATGCAAATGGATGTTTTTGTAACTTTTTTGCCATTGCACAATACAAAGAAAATATTCAAACAATACTTTGAACTTGGTGGAATTATGAAAATCCTTCTGATGAGCATCAAACTATAGAAACACTTAAGACAAGACCCCTAAAACCCCCTTGCAGACATCTGTCCATTTTTACATCTACTCTGTAGGCATAGCAGTGCCAGTGCAAGTCATTTGTAAGTTAGTACTTTCTATATTTTATAAGATGTTAGCTTTTTACTGTTTCTATTATCATTGTTTAAACTGGACTTTAAAATATGTGTAATCCAATTCTATGTAGAATCCAGAAATTGAGAGCTCTGGCCTCATTATTTACATGACATTATTAGAAACCCAGGAAAAGTGAGCTGGACCCAATTTATTACTTTTATTTTATTTGTTCATGCATCAAAACTCTCCCCTCTGTCTTTGATTAGAACTAGGAATTGTTGGGGATTTGTTGTCCATAAAATGCTTGGCAAAATAAAAGTTAGATATGTTACAGAGGGGAAAAAAGTATTACGTGAACGTTCTTACTGTGTATGCAAACTTGAGTGTCATTCATCACTGTCAAGTTATCCACAAAGTGGCAAATTATATTATATGAAAAATATAGACTGGCAATCAACTTAATTGTAACAACTGGATGGTTATTCAGAAACTTCAGCTATGATTACTTTTCTCTCAAACATTTACATTGAATGAAAATGATACCATAATGCCTGAAAGTACAATAAGTAATAGACTCCAGAAAAAGTATGACTCTCTAGAGACTATCTATTAAAGATCTATAAATATTTTTATAACACATGAGGCACTTTAAAATCAGGTTTTATAAAACAATTTCATAAAATTGTGTCTCTTCATATGATTTAAAATAAACTGTCTTGATAAAAATGGAGGATTATCTTTGACACTATTTTTCTTGGTATAATGTAGAAATGAAAGATTTTCTAATGCATAGTGTGATGTTTAGCAAAGTGGATTAAATCTAGTGATAATCCTTAAGTTACACCATTTAATTCTTCACTCTTTATTCACAAAGACCAAACCAAAATAATAAACTAAAACATGAAATGATCAATTGTCAAATACAACAAAACACAAAACAAACACAATAAAAAAGTCTCTTGTGATTTCTTTTCCTCTACTTATTCTGGCATATATATATATATATATATATATATATATATTACTATACATAGGTATATATATATATACACATATATATATATGAAGAACAATTCATCTTTCAATCTTCAGAGATTGAAATCTATTACATAGTCCTTCACATGACTGAAGAAAGAGTAAGAAATCTCCAAACATTGTTGTTTGCTATAATTCAAACTATTTTTTCATAGTTTTTGTTTTCATATTGATGAGACAAATAACATGAATAAACTAAATTAAATTAGCTGGGGCTTTTCTCTTTATGGTTAAGTATAATGTTCCCAACTTTAAAAATACTTTTTGCTCCACCATTAAAAATCATGGCCTGTGAATGTCATTTATTATGCCATTTGATATTGAAACATAAACTTTGTATGCAAGAAAATCTAACTTGAAACAGCAAATATGTTTCTTAATATAAATTGTGTTTACATAAATGTCCATTTCATTATTCTTCTTCTAATGGTACTTATTTTTACTTAATATTTTAGCATACATGACATTTTAGAAATATTAATTATCTATTTTATTCAAACACAATAAAATAATTTAGTTCTATTGTATATGGCAATTTTGTAAAACTAAATATATTTTGACTGCACATTAAATGATACACTATTTTGTGATCATATTACACAAGATATCATATTTTATCTAAAAGTTGCATAATTATTTAGACTTTTTTAAAGCAGAAGTTTTAAAACACATGCAGTCAACCATTGTAGACAATAGAGTCATTAGTGTGCCACCAAACTACACCAAGTTCTGGGTGTACATAACATTCAATAGTCACTGAGATACTGTTGGCTACTTACTGTTTTATAACAAACTGCCACACAACTTAAGAGCTCAAAATCCCCATTCTTGCTTACAATTATTTGGGCCTATCATTTAGGCAGGACTCATAAGGTTTAGCTCATCTCTGCTCCATGGTTGTTTTGCCAGGGTTGACTTTCTCTAAGGTTGGAGGAATCAAGATGACTTCACTCACGTATCTGCCACCAGTGTTGTGTAGGCACAACATGAATGGGGCTGGCTAGGGCAGCTGGGTTATCTTTTCCTTGGTGTGGGTTGGGCTTTCTCATATGTCTGGGGCTTTGGTTCTTCTTTGCAGGACCTCTCTCTCCACTTGCTTTCTCTTATCCCTTAAGAGCTCCCCCTCCACCTGGTTTTTCTCTATGTCATTATATCCTGGACTTCTTTACATGATGACTGTGGTTCTGAGTAAAAGCAGAAGCAAAAACCCTCTTAAATTTTAGTCTCAGAACATCAGCCCTTGCATTGTATGCTGAGAGAGTCAAAAGGCCAGTACAAATCAAAGGGTTGGGAAAATGTACTCCACATTTTGATGTCAGGAGCAGCAAAGACATGGCAAAAGGCCATGGCCACAGAGAAGCAAGATTTATAGGGGGACCATTTTTAACAATCTACCATAGGTACTCAGAAATTTTCCATTCTTTTTTCCAATTAGAACAAAATGTGCTGCTTTTGAGCAAGTGTATGAATTAACTAAATGTCTGCTGTTTTCTTTTGTTTTGCTGGTTTGCTGTTAGATTACAAATGTGGTAGAAAACTTTCCCTTACATTACTATTTTAAACTGTTAAAAACCTGCAGAGCAAAACTAAATGTTTGAATTTTAAAAATTAAAATAGAGCCTTTGAAATATTGGAATCAAATGTAAAAACATACAGTTTAGGGAGATCAACATGTCAGAGCAGTAGGGGGAAGCTACACTAATGTTCTCCCAGGACCAATCAGGAATTACAACTAAATTGTAGAGAAATCATCCTGAATAATCAAATGAACAATAGCTGGAGAGAAACCTTATAACCATGGACAGACAGAAGAAACCTCTTCACCACAATGAGATTGGTAGGGAGTGTGGAGGTGTGAGAGGGCTGTCTGGGATACCATGGGTGGCAGTTGAAGATCTGGAAGGGTATTTCAGCCACTGGGTAGTTCCCCCTGAGAAGTGTGAGGTAAACCCAAGCTGCGCACCCTAGCCTACAATACTGGAACCAGAAAGGAACCCAAAAAACATTCAGCTGTAAAAAGCAGCAGAGTTTCTGTCAGCCAAGGAGAGACAGCTGGAAACTCAGAGAGCCTTTTAGAGGGTCAACACACAAAATTCCATTTGTAATCACTGACCCTGGGCTCTGGCAGAAGCAAAGCAGAGTGGACTAGAGATGTTTGAAGAGAGTCTGGATTGGTGGCTCTAGGGAGAGAACTGAAGGAACAACAGGAAGGATACCTGTGCTGAGTCATTTCCCATGGTGCAGAAGCCGTCTTTGTCAGGCAGAACACTCCTCTCTGAGAGGAAACAGCCTGAGGGGAAGCAATAGCACTTCACAAAGGAGTTACTCTGCCCCATTCTGTGGAGTTTAAACCAGGATTCTGATTACAGCTTGACAGAACATCATTGATTGGTTTAACAACTAAGGCAGACCTCTGGGAACACTGGACAACATGGATGAAATGGATAAATTCCTAAAAACATACAGTGTTCCTAAACTAAATCAGGAAGAATCAGAGAATCTGAATAGACAGATTATACCTAGTGAAATTGAAGCAGTAATTAAAAAACTCCTAACAAACAAAAGCCCTAGACCAAATAGCTTCACAGGTGAGTTTTACCAAACATTCTGAGAAAAACTAATACTCCTCTTATCAAACTATTTTATAAAATTCAAGAAGAGTTCCCAAACTCATTTTTATAAAGCCAACATTACCCTGATTCCAAAAAATAGATAAAGATATCATAAAGAAAGAAAATTATAGGTCAGTATCCCTGATGAACATAGACACTAAAATCCTCAACAACATATTAGCAAACCTAATACAGCAATGCATCAGAAACATCATACACCATGATCAAGTGGGCTTTATTCTGGAAATGCAAGGTTGATACAACATTTTCAAAATAATTAATGTGATTCCCCACATAAGCCAAATGAAGGATAAAAACCACATGATCATATCAAAAGATGCAGAAAAAGCATTGATAAAATCTAGCAGTGATTTATGACAAAAATCTCAGGTAAGTGGGATTAGAGGCAACATACCTAGACATAATAAAGGCCACATATGACAAACCCACTATAAGCATCATGCTCAATGGGCAAAAACTACAAGCGTTCCCGTTAAGACTGGGAACATCACAGGTATGTCTGCTTTCACCTTTCTTATTGAACATAGTAATGGAAGTCCTAGCCAAAGCAATCAGACAAGAGGAAAAAATAAAAGGCATCCAATTTGGAAAAAATAATTAAAACTATTATTTTTGCAAATGACATTATACCATACATAGAGAACCCCAGAGATTCCACCAAGAAATTACTATGATTTATAAGTGAATTCAGCAAAATAGCAGGATATGAAATTAATATCCAGAAGTCAGCTGAATTTTTATATGCCAATAATGAAGTAACAAAAAGAAATTAAGAAAATATTCCCATTCACAATTGCTACAAAAAGAATAAAATACCTAGGAATAAACTTAACCAAGCTTGTAAAAGACCTGTACTCAGAAAATTATAAGACATGGAAAAAGAAATTGAAGTGGATACAAATAAGTGTAAGCACATATCTGTTCATGGATATAAATAATTTACATCACTAAAATGTCCATACTACCCAAGACAATCTATAGATTCAGTGCAATTCCTATCATGATTCCAATGACATATTCACAGAACTAGCACAAATATTTGAAAAATTTATATGGAACCACAAAAGTGACCCTGAACAAAGAAAAACAAAGATGAGAGGAATCACACTATCTAATATCAAACCACAGTATAAAGCCACAGTAATCAAAACAGCATGGTACTTGCATAAAAACAGATACATAACTCAATAGAATAGGATAATAAATAAACCCACACCTTTTTGGTCAATTAATATTTGACAGACAAAACAAGCACATACAATGGGCTAAATATAGTTTACTCAATAAGTGGTGTTGGGGAAATTGGACAGATACATGCAGAAAAATTCAACTAGACCAACTTCTTACACCACACACAAGAATAAATTAAAAATGGATCAAAGACTTAAATGTTAGACCCAAAAAACATAAAAATCCTTTAAAAATACAGGCAGCAAAGGCTCAGGCATGCTCATAGCAATTTTTTATTGGATATATCTCCCCAGGAAAGGGAAACAAAAGAAAAAATAAACAAATGGGACTATATCAAACTAAAAAGATTTTGCACAGCAAAGAAAATCATCATCAAAATAAAAAAGACAACCCACAGAATGGGAGAACATATCTGCTGATCCATCTAAGGGATTAATATCCAAAATTTATAAGGAACTTACAAAACTTAACACCAAAAAAAAAATCAAATTGAAAAATGGGCAATGGACCTGAATGCACACTTCTCCAAAGGCGACATGCAGATCACCCATAGCCATATGAAAAGATGCTCAACATCACTAATCATCAGAGAAATGTAACTTAAAACCACAATGAGATATCATTTCACACTGGTCAGAATGGCCATCATTTATAAATCAACAAACAACAAATGCTGGGAAGGATGTGGAGAAAGGGGAACCATTTTCCAACATTGGTGGGAATGCAGATTCATGCAGCCACAGTGGAAAGCATTATGGAGATACCTTAAAAATTTAAAAGTCCATCTGCCTATCTACTCAGTGATCCCACTTCTAGGAGTATATCCGAAGGAACCTAAAACACTAATTTGAAAGAACATAAGCACCTTTATCCATTGCAGTGTTATTTATAATGACCAAGATATGATAGCAGCCCAAATGTCCATCAGTAGATGAGTGGAAAAAAACAACCATGGAACATTTACAACATGGAATACTATTTGGCCATAAAAAAGAAGAAAATTGTACCCTTTGCGACAGTATGGATGGACGTGGAGAGCATTATGCTAAGTGAAATAAGCCAGTCAGAGAAAGACAAATACCATGTGATCTCACTCACATGTGGAATCTTATGAACGAACTGAACTAACAAGGAAAATTGGGACAGGAGGTCTCATGGGCATGGACAACGGCATGGTGATTGCTGGAGGCAGGGGGTTATAAGGGGACTAAATGGTTATGGAAAAAAATACAATAAAGATTAAATCAAAAATATAGAGTTGAAAATTCAGAAAATACTCAGAAGCACTTCCTTATTTTATTTTTATCTTTCTTGTTGCTAGTGAGTAGCAACTAAATGTTTAGGGAATATTTTCCTGTAACCTTACTATAATCGCCACACATTTGCTTCTGAACTTCGGTCAAGGTACCTCTTTTCCTAGCCTTCTCCTTTTTCAGTTAAACTAAAATAATTATTTTATCATAACTCAAAGTGTAAAGACAATATAATAATTATTTATTTTTACTTCATTTATTCATTTTTTAAAATTGACTGATAACATGCTGCATATCATGTACTAAAATTAATTCCATAAGGCACATTCTTTTACCCTAAAATGTCTCCTCTGCAAAAAGCAAATGAGTGAACCCTTCATTATGATATAACATGATAACTGCAGCCATTATGGTCAAAATAAGTCTATTGCGAGAGCAAAGGTTTTGGACAAACACCAACGCCACTACTTGACTCAGGCTGTAACTCACAGCTGAAATGTCAGCAGATACACCCCAGTCAGCCTTCCTGCTAACTTGTGAAGAGGCCTTTGTAAGTGGGACCTGAGGTAACTCTTGAGGCTGTGTCTGCAGCCAGAGGTCATAATGACAACCTGACGTAGGACTGAAGTAATAAATGCTTGTAAAATTTGTGCATACAGTATATATGTATAAATGTTAAATTCTTAAATAGCATTTATATTTTAACTCACCCTTTCAGTTGGTAGTATAGTGACTTTTTCCTCTTCATTCCCAAGTCTGGGATTTGTATCTACATTCTGAGATCATTAGAATCAGTGTTAAAATAAAACCAAGTCATAAAGAGAAAAGGGGTCTATAAAGGCATTTGTGGCCAAGAATCACCTTTTTTTCTTTGTATATCTTCACTTTCTCCCAAGTTTAGCTATGGATGTCCTTCTCTGTGCCTTCTTTGAGCTTCCGAAGCTACTAGAGTCAGGTGGAGGTGAGGGTGGAAAGTGATGTTCTCTAGTGCTCTTGTATTTAATTTCACTGGATTTTGTTGAGATAGTCTCTCCTGTTCAACCATATCACAGTCCAATTAGATAGAAGCAGGATATCTTTCATGCAACTTAAAGGTCTCTGAGGCTATTCTCTCTTCTGGTTCATTCTATAACATTCTTAGAAAAGTAGAGAAAATTTTGCATATTCATCCAGGTTGTTTCTCAGGGCTTGTCTATATAGACTTGCCATGAATGACCCTTCTGTTTCGTCTTTGATCACCAAGATGGTGTGAGGAAAATTTCAAAGGTTGGTTGCACTCCAGATTATAAAGAAATAATGTGAAAGGTCCTTGTGCCCTTGGTTCCCGGGATCCATCAAAGGGAATGTATCCTGAGGGCGTGATGCCAGGAGTAAGTAGTGTGTTGTCAGAGATACAGGACAGTGGCTAAAGTTATCTTTCCCCTCCCTTGTCTGCTTTGAATAACCCTTCAGTTTGTAAATAATTGCCATTCTTTGTACCTATTGTTTTTTTAATTAAGACTATCTTTTTTCTTTTTTTTCTTTTTTTTCTTTTAGTTTATTCAGTACAGTTTCTATCCTTTATTCCCATTCCAGCCCGCCCACCCATTCCTCCCCTACTTTGTACCTATTGTTTAGGCTACGACTTGGTAGGCACTTGATGGTCCAGAGAACAAGTGTTTTACATTAAGAGAGCCTTTCCTGGTACTGTCAGTGCTATGTATGCATTGGAAACTTAAAGATAAACACTGATTTCCTCTCTTTTTTTTCTTTAATTCTTACCTGAGGACATGCTTATTGAGTTTAGGTAGAAGGAAAGAGAAGGAGAGAGAGAAGAAGAGAAACACTGATGTTAGAGAGAAACAGAATGAACCAGTTGCCTCTTAATGCACCCAGACTGGGACTGAACTCACAACCCAGATATGTGCCCTGACTGGAATCGAACCGTCAACCCTTTGGTTTATAGGACAATGCTCCAGCCAACTGAGTCACACTGGCCAGGGTTAAACACTGATTTTCTTGAAAGTATTTACTTTTCTGAAATTTCTGTGGTAATAGTCCTACCTGAGGCTAGGATGACAAAGGGGTGGGTAAGAATTATTGGCAAAACCTTTTACAGTATCAGTCCGACTCAGCTACATTTCAGTGAACAAGTCTGATCACCAGTATTAAACTGTGTTGGATGAAAGAATAGAAAATAAACCATAACCCTAGGTATCCTGATGGTTCCTTTCATCTAAATAGACAGGAGTAAAAGCATGTTTGGGGAAAGATGATGAGCTAGACCATAATTCAAAGTAAGGTGTAATATCTTAACTTAATAACACAGTCTGGTCCTGAGATTGCTGTCATTCAGTATATACTGAACCCACAAACAAGCAGTGCAAAAGTTATCTATTAAAAAAAAGTGTAAGTCACACCATATGACTTCATGGGCGCCAAAGCTAAATGTTATTGTTGGTACTTCTGAGGCAAAATTTGTCCCTAAAGACAAAGATCCCCAGGAAATTGAACAAATCCTAGAAACAGTATCAAGTTTCCCAGTTTCATCGCATGGGAGGGTATCTCTGCAAGAAGTAAGTTTTAAGTCAATTCTAAAAATGTAAGAGTAAAAAACAATTTTCCTTTTCTAAATAAATACTGTGGCTGAGACTAGCAGTCTTCCAAGACATACTCTCCCCTTCTTGTATAGTAATATTTTTCAACTTTTCTTATTTTCAGCTGAAAATAACTGTCCAACATCCCAGGCAATGTGACTAACTGCTAGCCAATGAGGCATAAGGGAGGGTGTTTCATGTTTCCTCTGCTTACCTTCCTTAAAATATCACTAAGTGTATACTTTGTTCTTTCTTCATCGATCCTTCCTTTTTCCTAAATGTTGGAATGTCAGTATGATAGCTATAAAGGACAGTCTTTTAGAACTGACTTGGGAAGCAAGAATGAACATGACAGAATAGGAGAGAGCTAACCTGTTACTCTAAGGACATCGTAGAACAAAGTTGCTGCAGCAGCTCTAGACCATCTATTCTGGACTTCGATGTGAGAGAGAAATAACATTGTTTCTTGAGTAAGCTCCTGTTTTTCTGATTTCTGTTTTTCACAGCCAAAACTAATCCTAAGTCACATATTAATTGTTTCTTTTCTCAGAATAAGTTGAAGTTTGGGTCAAAAAACCTACAGCAAAAGCAGGTAGAAATGAGTTAAACAGTAGCAAAAGATCTTGATTCTTCTCTAGAGACAAATGATTAGTTCTGACATTAAGTCAATTTCTTTGGCAAATTATTGCATGCATCTTTTGTTGATTTCCTTCACGTCCTATTTCCCACCATGATGCTCTTCTCTCCATTGATGATATAATATAGATCAGAGCTTGGGCTGTAAAGCATTCGCCTTCCTAAGTTTTAGTACCTTTGCTTACATCATCTTAGACCAAATCATATTTAATATTTTAGCTATTGTACTAATATATCTTTTAAATTTTTCTCTAGCCCTGAGATCTATGACATCAAAGATTTCCATTTTACATACATCTACATGATCTAATTACTAATTCAACACATATAATAATATATGCTAATATAATGCTATTTGGTTTAGGTATCTCCTTGAAACCTTTAGTGCAATACAGTATGGTAGGCTTTGGAGTTTCACCACTAACTAGCTATTAACCTTAGGCAAATTGCTTATCTACTCTAAAATTCCCGTTATTTCTTCCTTAAATACAAAATGGAGTATTAATGGAAATACAAATAAATAATCCACCTAAAGCAATTAACAGAGGCCCTGCCAGAAGAAATGTACCATGTACGCTAATTGAAAATAATAATGAGTTTTATTTCCACTTTGTCATCTTACAAAAATACAATCATGTTTCCTTTTAAAGACAACATTGTGTACATGAATTTATTGATTCAGCAAACAGTTCTGACTTGTTCCTTACCAGGTATTGGAAATGCTGTGTAATAGACAACCCAGCCCTGAGCATCACGTCATCCATTTGCTTATTTACATAGGAAATTTACTAGCTAGATAACTGGTGTGCCTTACTGGCTAAATATTCTCTCAGGAGTGTTATGTTCTTTAATGTCTCTTCATATTTTTACACTGTCTCTTGGCAACTGTCTAGGTAAATAATGCATCATACTTTGAACTGCTTTCATTACTTTTTCTAGCTGTACGTGTGTGTAACTAATAGTGCTTCAAAAATTCACTGAATTAAAGATAATAGATTATTTGGTGATAACACATATGTAAAAGAGAAGATGAAAAAGCTGAAACAAGAGTCTGAAGGTAGTAGTTTTTTAATATTTGTTTTCCAAAAGCCCAAATTCTAGTGAAATCTTAGATTGACTACTTAGTTGATTTATGTTTCTGTTTCTTATTTAAAAAATAGATTTTGAGAGCTTTTTTTTTTTTTACTTAGAAACAGAGTTTGGCTATTACAGATGAAATGTATTCAGAAATCTTTGCAGCTTCCCTCTGTGATGAGAAGGAAACGCGGACCATAGGGGGAAAGGCTCAGTGAGCACTTGGTAGGCGTGGCCTTCAGGTCAGGCCTCCCCGGGCAATGCTCTGCTGCCCCTTCACCTTCCCCTACATAGCTAGCTCCTCCTGCCTTGCACTGCAACCTTCCCCGTGACAAAAAGTTGTCACTCCTTATTGTCAAATCATTGTTCCTAATGTAGATCAAGAACTTTAGTTTCCTCAGCTGATGCAAAAAAATGGAAATAAAAACAGGGAAATAAAAAATGGAAATTCTTTCTGCTAGACTAGAACTTTATTTTTGTCATATCTTTTGCTCCCTCATCTAATAGAAAAAGTAAAATATGAAAATTTCAGTGAGAAGCTTGAAAATGGTATTAGTAGAGAGCTACTAAAGAATCCCAAAGGGCATCACCAAATTTGCACCCCCAAAATCATTCTTAGTTGAGATGCTAAATAAGTTTCTTTATTTAAAATCTGCAGCATATCATATTATGCAGTATACATCAACATAATGTGATATGATCTGACATCAAGGAAAAAAAGTGCCTTTTCTGCTTCTGCTGAGACCATATGCTCCAATTATTAAAAATACCCATAAAAGCTTTTTTTAAAAAAAAACAAACTTAAGCTTCTCTCAAATAAACCATTTTGATTTACATTATTGTTTGGGCAGAAAACTGCCTTTTCCTCTTGGACACTTTATTATCATTTATTTTACAGATAAAGTTTTGATTTTTTTCCAGGAGAGCTTTTATAAAAGAAACACATATGTACACACAGATATGTTTACATAAAGTAAACTACTTTTAAAAAGAAGGTGCTAATGGATAGTGAAGAAATATGCTTCTTAGAGTCAAAGCTTCTGAGTATTCTCCCTTATTTTGGACTTCTAATATACAACTACAAGTCATTGAATATCTAAATGTTAGTGCCTGTTCATTGTCACAAATTTGACCTGAATTCTGATTATTGAGCAACCTCTTAAAAACCAGCTCACTCATGGGTATATAGAAGCTAAGCTCTTAAATATATATATATGTAAAATCCCATCTAATTTATGGGAAAATAGCCAAGTTGGCAAGTTTAAAAACACGCACACAAATACTGGAACATCTTGACTGGGCTGATGACATGACAGCATTATAGTGTACTACCAGCTGGGAGCTGGCTGAGGTTCAGAAATGGACTCAAGACAGTGGAGCAGAATGCAAGAGGAGGCGGCCACTGGTGTGACTGCTTTGTTGAAACCAGCAAGAAGACAGACCATTTGCTACACCAGCTTTTGCTCACTCTGCCCTTAGCTGATTTCTTGTCGGCAATAAAAAAATGTGACATAAGGGGATACAATAGCATGTGAAGTGATACTGCACAATCTGCTCAAGCTTCCATCGCAGTCTCCAGGCCTGTTTCTCATCTTGCCCCCGATCCCCTCTGAGCTGATGCAAGCACGGAGTTCCTGCGGACTTGCAACGGGTCTCCACGCTTCTAGCAGGCTAAAGAATGGAAGGTCGAAGGGGAGCAGAGAGCAGGATGTATGAACCACTGCAAGTTATTTGGTTTACTATTTTCCTTAAAATAAAGATCAATGAACTGTCAGGTAAAACTCAAAAAAAAAATCACAAATCCACCTCATTTATAAAGGTTTTGAAAGTTCACTTTTGCCTTTTTAATGTTTCTGCACTTCTGGTTCTTTTCATTTTTTTTTCAGGCTGACCCAGAGAATGCTGAAAAAGCAGGGAACAGCCATGCATGTTGTATTTTCAGTCCAACCAGCAACATGATGTGCTCAAAATCTTGCAAAATAGGCCTTTCCCCAGATTTGCAGTTCAATTTTGCAAACACCAGAATTTCCATACTTTTGATAAAGTTCAAGTAAGCATCCTCTAAACTTCAGTATTTATTTGGACCATTGTGAACATTACATTTTTTTAATTCACTCAGCACTAATTACCTTAATATTCGAGATACCAGATACTTATCTGTAATCTTTCCTGGGGAAAAAATTAATGTGAGGTCCTCATAAGAAATAGCTTTGTATTAATATCCTTGAGGATCTTGAAACACTGGGTATTATTATGTCAGCATAACTGTGCATCCTGTTTGGGCAAAGAAATTAACTATCTGGCATTACTGAAACAACAGGGGAATTTCTGAGGTCCTTTGATGAGAGGAAAGTAGAACTGTAATGAAAATTTAAAGTTTTTATCCTATCCTTCCCTTCTCAATTTGTATTGCAGCATCTCTGGTCATTAGGAAAGTGAAGGAAATAGTATAAATTTCCTAATAACTAAATGAGGCCTGAAATAGACCTGCAACCTTAAAAGTCTAAGCATAAAGAGAAATTAACTACCTTCCAGCATTCCTTTAGAAATGCCAACTCTTTATCTAGCAATAGTAATAAAGCTTGGAAAAGTTTATGCTTTAATGTAATAGTTACATACTATTTTAAAAGTATTCTTCTACTAATCCTTCATGCTTGGTCAACCGTGAAAAATAAAATGTTGAAAATCTCACAAGCACTATATGAATCTGTATTTGGCACAGAGTACCCCATTACAGACTTTTTAAGATGCTAATTAGGACTTATAAGTTAAAATACATAAGGTAAAATAAATTCTAATTGCCTTAGCCATGAAATCAAGGACTGTCCTCTATTCAACTGTTGACAAGTTCTCGAGAGCAGCCCCGAGTGTCTGCACGAAACTGTCAACTCCGTCAGTTCGCATTCAGTTCTCTTCTCACAACTTGTATCTTCTTTTCTGAAATGATTTTCCTGGTGGAAATTCTATGCCTTAATTGACTTTTTTCTCTATACTTTATAAACATTTTTCTTTTTATTTCCATTCTATTTCTTTTCTCTCTCAGCTCCCAGCTAGATTTACTAATATGGTTTTAATTTCTTGATGCAAAATAGATATTTAGAATAATAATAAGAAGAAAAACAACAACAACAATAACAACAACAGGTAGAAGGAGGAGAAAAGGAAAAAAGTAGCAAACTATGCTTTATTGATTACTTATTATGTGTGGTACTTTGTACTTGATGTATCACATATGTGATCTCATTTAATTTTCATAATAATCCAAAAAGCAGCCACTGTTATCTCCATTTAAGAAATAGGTAAATTGAAGCTCATAGAATTTAAGGAAACTCAGTAACATCACAGGGTTAGCGAATAATGAAGCTGGAAATGAAACCTTGGTACTTACACTCATCAGTATTAATTTCTATTTCTTCTTCATGAATTTTCATTCCTAGTCTTAAGCAATGCCATCATGAACTATCTGCCCAGATCATACACAAGTTGAAAATATGTCTCATTTTAATATCTTGTACTAGTTTTCTTAGCATCCAACCAGCCACTCACAGGCGCAACTTTCTGTGTGTGTCCTGTGGCACTGCTGCCGCTTTTGTGTGAGAGGCATGAAGTTGACAGTAACAACAGCCCATGAAACTCAGATATTTTTAAAAATCTTGTTTTCATTATTTGATGTAAGGCAGCTTAATTTCTATGATGAGCTCCCATTACTTCATGATAGCAGGAAACTTGATCTACTTAATTCTTGTTTCTTATGGCCAATCCAGTGATTTCTCAGTGTATAAGCTTGCACAATAGTCCCATTTGGATGTATTGTTTTCATTATAGTTTACATTTTTCCTTTTTATGGAATTATTTTTGTGACACTGGTTAACAAAATTATGTAGGTTCCAAGTGCACAATTCTATAACACATCATCTGTACACTGCATTGTGTGTTCACCACCCCAAAAAGTCTTCTACCATCACCATTTATCCCCCCCAACCTCCCCCACCTCCACCAACCCCCTCAGATGGCAATTCCACACTGTTGTCTGTATCTCCAAAGTCCCCTTTTCTTCCTCAAGATTTTCTGAGAGAGTATCATTTCAGAATTTGGATTGAATATAGGAGCATGATTTTGGTCTTCCTCAGTCTCACTTCACTTTGGACCTTCCCTTCTATTTTAAAATTATCAGGCTGTTTGTAGAATAGTAATGTGGTCACCTGAATGTCTGTAGGCCTAATTTTGGCTTCAGTTGGCTAAATCTGTCATAGTCAATTGATATTTCAGCTATGTTCTTATTCCATCTCCTGCACGATATGTATGGATATATTCCAGGATACTTTTCCTTTTTTTTACCAGGCCCCCATGAAGTCTTGCTGGCATTGATTTCTCTGTCATATGTCAACAGTATTCTACTGGAAAACCAAAGAAATTTTGGGATGCCCTCACAAAAAAGTCAAAATACCACCTTGGGTCCTCTTGTTTTCCAAATGGTGTAAGCTATTCTCCTGAAAGTGAACTGGACTTTCTGACCATATTCCATAAATAAAGGGAAAAAATAACATTCTAGTGAATAAGTATCTCGATAACCCCCCTCTACCAAAAAGATATTGATCAAGATAAACAAAGATAATTCACATTGGTATTATGAATCATGATATACACAACTCATCTCCCTGGTATTCTTCTCAAAACCCACAAGAAACCACTAGGCAAACCCAAACCTGGAAACATTCTACTAAATACCTGATCCTTACTCTTCAAAACTGTCGAAGTCATATAAAAGAAAAACTGAGAAACTCATCAATCAGAGGAAACTAATGTAACATAACAACTATAAGCAATGTGGTATCATGGACCCGATCCTGGGACAGGAAAAGGATATTCTTTGGTGAAAATAAAATGATGAAATCCCTGTAAAATCTGTAGTTTAGTCACTAGTATTGTCCCAATGTTACCTTCTTAGTTGTGACAAATGAACCATGGTTTTATGTTAGCAGGGGAAATTGGGTAAAGCATAGATGAAAACTCCTGCAACTTTTCAATAAATCAAGAATTATTACAAAATAACAAAGTTCAAAACACTGGACTATGTTCATATCAGGTATACCAGATAATTAAATTAAAGTGTGAGAAGAAAAAAATATGAGCCATCCTTAGTCACAGTAAGTGAAATGGTCACCTACCGCATACTAAGGAAATAAAGGAAATTTTACCTGGATGGATAGAAACATCTTCACTCATGCTACGTATCAGTATATTATGAGATATTGCAATTTTTATTTTATTTTTAGGAAGAGGGGAACAGCAGGGAGAAAAAGGAGAGAAATATCAATGTGTGGTTGCCTTTTCTGTACCACCTACTGGGGACCTGGCCTGAAACTCAGGCATTTGCCATGATAGGGAACTGAACTGGTAACCCCTTGTTTTGCAGGCTGGTACTCAATCCACTGAGCTACAGCAGCCAGGGCACAATTTTTAAATATGAACATATAGACTACACTATCTAAATACAAAAATAAATCTGTAAATGTTTTGAAAAGAGTAGATACTTTGAAAGAAAAGCTTGCATGCTACACAAAGATACTTCACATATCTTATGAGGATGCACTAAAGGTGTTGGCAGAATTAAAAATCAGTTGTATATTTTTCATCTACAAAAATAAGTATTCCAGAATTGCCATATTTTTTACAATACGTAAGAACATCGTTGCTTTTCAAACAACCTCCTGCTATGGACACAACAATTTGAAAATTGACATTTGTAAATATATCTACCTTTAGATAAATTTGTTGCTGAAAACAAAGTGTCACCTGTAAATATTCTTATACCAACAATGTTTAAAAACTTAAAATGCTAATTCTCTAAGCTGATTACATACAGATAATCCAAATGAATTTCTATGACTGACTTTGAGCATATTATGTTATAAATATAAAATATAGCATTTTTATGCAAAAGAAAAACTAATAAACATCAGGGAAGCTCAACACTTAGTAGATGACTTGGACAAAATGTTTGCATTATTAGTGAGTGGAATTGAAACATGAGTTTCAAGATTTAGTAAATGTAGGCAATATGTATTTCTTCTCTTTGGATCACAGAAGTTTTACCTCTGGGCTTTTCCCATAAGGACAGCCATTAAACCAATAAACAATGTTTCAATGAAGAGAACTTGAAACAGACCTGGACATCATTTTCTGGCACAAGTGAAGATGTTCATGATGCCTGTTTAATCACATCAAAAGTATCGAATAAATTCAATAAAATATTTAAAAGTGTTTAGCTCCACTAATAAATAGAATAGAAAATTTATAAATTCTTTTATTTCTCTCATTCATTTTAATTTCATGTTTTTGTATACATTATATAACACAAATATTATAGTAATATATACCATGTGAAGATTATTATAAACACATAACTATTTACATATCAAGGGATACATGCTTTTTTTTCTTAATGAGGTAAGTTCTTAAAAAAAAACAGATGGAAACAGCTGCCTCTCCTGCCCCCTTGTTCTCCAGTCTGTGCTACGGACTGTATGTCTCTTATCTGCTTCTGAACTTAAGGAGATGTCACTTACAGAGTGGAACATGGGCAATGATGAATGTTCCTTAATAGACTTCAAACTCTTCATCTCATTTCTTGATAGAGGGCAGTAAAAGAAGATTGATTTTAGCCAAGTTGAACAGACACACCTTTCAAACTTTGCTGTCTTACATCAACTCTTAAATTTACAGGTATAAGTTAGGGATCATTATTCCCTCTATTTTTTTCTTCACTCTAAATGAAATGGTCCTCAGAAATAACAGAATTTAATAATTAATATATGTTGTTTAATGTATTCTCTCACAATTCAGATAGGAAACAACTACTCAAACATTATTTAAAGAGCGAAATCTGTCATGAGGCAGGTCCATCTTGGATGATTCACAAAGAAATGTGCTTCTGAATTTACAAGGTAACCTCAGCTAATTCCAGTACGAGAAGGCAAAGGGCAGGCAGGCATCAGGGTATTGCAACCTGGAGTGGGTGTGCTTTGAAACAAAAGAAAATCATCATGCAAACTGCACGTGCCAATGTGGCACAGATTTTAAAGAATGAACCCTCAGGCCCTGAAAAAAATTAATGAGTTCTGCCTCTCCTTTCCGTGACCTTTCAGTTAAGTTTTCATGGGAATTTGTTTTCTTTGTTTTAGTCTGAGCTGTTCTGGGAAGAGTCACAGTGGGATAGTGAATCTGCAAAAGTACTCTCATAGCAGAGATTTTTCAATCGACCATAGAGTTCTTGAGTACTTGAAGGTCCTGACCTAGGCAAATTCATGGAGAAGTCAAACATTATCTTATGAAATCCAACCCAGGATTCCTCTTTCTAGGTGTTTTCCTCTTTGAAAGTTTATTTTATTTTTCCTGAAAGGAGCCTATTCATCACCTCATTATCACTCCTTTTTTTCATTTTCCAAACCCGCTTTCATTAATAGGTCAGATGAATTCACTCAACCTGTCACAAGAGAATAGAAAATAAGGACAAGAACAATGGACCTGCAGTTAGAAAATCTGGTCTAAAAATCTGATGTTGCAACCACCATTGAGGTCAAATTAATTGCATTTTGGTCCTCAGTCCCTTATTGTGTGAGATAGAGCTAATGACCCCTGCCTTGACTGGAATAGCAGCTGGGTGGACTGGGTTCCTGCACCCCTTCCACTTTGTTCCCTCTCCCCACTCGGCAGCCGATGAGCTTTGAGTGGGATCCACATCCAGAGTGGGTCCCTGCTGGGTCTAAATTTATCAGCTAATTTCATCCCATCTGCTATGAAGTCTGGCTCCTGAATTGGCAGCAATTTAGAATTATGTGAATAGGCCCAATTCTTTCCACAGCAGTTGCTTTAGGGGTGGGCTTGAAAACTCAATTTGTCCAACCAGCACAAAGGGAGCACCTCTTTTCTGTCAGTCACAAGTTGTGTGGCTCTGAACCCTGACCAGATAGATGTAAAGGTTACTCAGAGATTTAAAATTAACAGTGGCAAAATTAAAAATATCTAATGCTCCTTAAACCATTGCCTTCATAGAATATATCCTACAACAAAGCCCTGAAATCTATGAGGAACTTCAGTGAATTCAGTCTATGAGCCCGACCCTGTCCTTTCTGCTTGTTCATCTATTTCTTACCTTCTTACAAAATTATTTTATTTTAGTTGATTTCGCTTAAAAACAATTCTGATATTTTGAAGAGTTTAGGACTATAAAATGAGAATGTGAATTGAATATGAATTAGAAATAGTGAAGGAAGAAAAGTGGGAAAAACAAAGTTAGAAATATAAACGAAATAACAGTAAGGCTAATTAAACAGTACTATACATTTGTACACATATGCAAAGGGTAGACGATACATTCTGTTTTAAGCCCAGATGGTGAATTTGTTTTGTGTAAAATTTGAAGTCTTACAGTTTGTAGATGTTCACCTATAGTACTTTGTTGATAACCATGCTTTACTCAAGCTTATTTCTTAAGGAATGCCTGCTATATTATTAATAACTACCACCATACAAGAAAGAATGTGTAGGCTTAAGATATTGGGAGAAAAGTCTTCTACTTCTGTTCATCACTGATAGCATTTATATATGAAGCAGCCTTAGAAGATAGATATAGTGCCCATTATAGGAGCAAAGGGCATGTCTATATACTATTCAATTTAATAAAGATAATGTCTCCCTCTGGGTTTAGGTCACACAGGCTTACTGCCAATTGTAAAAGGTTTTGTTTCCTATCCTGGAGTCTCCCTTCTTACAGCAGAACCCACTGTATGTGCAGAGAGGCCCAATCACCTGCCCTTCTCTGCATTGCCCTGTGGGAATTGGGGTTCAGGCAGCCCACACAGATCCTGATACTGTGGCTACTGCTTTGCTGCAAGTAGGAAGGCCATGTGTATGGTGCAGGACTCTCATCTCTCCTACCAGCATTCATGAAACAGTGGTTATGTTCAATTTGCGGTTGTAAGCAGTGTAAAATTTCAGATCCTTTACAGTTCTTAACATAATAGTTGTATTTGTTTTCTTTTACTGTATACCAAAACTATCCCAAACATAGTGGCTTAAAAAAACACTTATTTATTAGCTCACATCTCTTTATTTCAGAAGTGCAGGCATAGTGTGGCTAGGTTTCTGCTCAGGAGCACAAGACAAAATCAAAGTGTTGGCCAGGATTTGTTAATTTCTGAAATCTCCAGGGGAACAATGCACTTTCAAGCTCATTTACTTTTTGGACAAATTTAGCTTCTTGCTCCGGCCTATTCTTGGTTCATAAAGTCCACACGTATTCCTAGTCACATGGCCCCATCTATCGTCAAAGCCAGAACAGAGACTATAACTCAAGCTGAATCCCTCTCACCCTTTTAGTGTTTGACTCCCTCTGCCTCTGACCTCTAGATCCATATTTAAAAGGCTCACATGATTAAGACAGACTCACTGAGGTAATCTCCCTATCCTAAGATCTACTAACTTGGGGCCTTAATTAGATCTGCAAAATCTCATCTCTACAGGTCCCACTCACTTTCAAAGGGAGGAGAATGTACAAGGGTGAGAGTCCATGGTGGGTATGGAATTCCGCCCAGAGTCTTGATATTTACCACCCCTGACTGTTTTGGAAACCCCCCACATATTCCTCTTTTATGATCACACTACTACTGCAGTACTTTACTTCTGACACCAGATGTGCCGGTTTTCTGCACATCAAGCAATTCTCTATGACAAAAGCTGGGTGTCCTACAATTCAATCTATTTCGCACTAATGAAAGTTAGCGCAGACCACACAGGTTAAGGGCTCAGTCCCTGAAGACTCCTCACTGTCTACCCTACACACTGATCACTCGCCCCAGAAGTTGGTGTGCTTCACACCAACAGGATATAAATTGAAGCTTCCTATGACCTTCTTCCTCGGGTTTGATTATTTGCTAGAACAGTTCATAGGATTTAAGTGAACACTTACTTATATTTACCAGTTTGTTGTATAATAAAGTTTGTGATGAGAGACATAGATGAACAGTCTGATAAAGACATATGCAGGATGAGGTCCAGAAGGGTCCTCAGAGCAGGAGATTCTGTTCCCCTGTAGCTGGGGTGTAACATAGTCCTGGCATGGGACTTTGTTCATTAACTTGAAAGCTCTCCAAACCCCATTCTTTGGGGATTTTTATAGAGACTCCATCACATAGGCACAATCAATCAATAACAAAGCCTCCAACCTCTCCCCGCTTTCTAGAGGATGACAGGTGGAGCTAGAAGTTCCAAGTTTTATTAATCATGGCTTGATCATTTTGGTGACCAGCCCAGAAGCTATCTAGGAGCACACTAAAGTCACCTCATCAGAACAGAAAACGTTGCTATCATCCAGGAAGTTTCTAAGGAATATTACAAAATGTGCCCTTAGTGCTATTATCACTCAGCAAATGATAAAAATTTTAGGAGTCTGGTACCAGAAACTGGGTGACAGAAATATATATCTTTAGTGCTTATATATATCTCCCTAGTGCCTATATATATATGTGTGTGTGTGTGTGTGTGTGTGTGTGTGTATACATATATATATGTATATATATACACACTATATATATTTTTGGGGGGATATATATATATATATATCCCCAAATGGGGACCTGATCCACAACCCAGACATGTGCCCTGACTAGGAATCGAACTGGCATCCTTCCAGTCCACAGCCTAGCTCAATCCACTGAGCCACACCAGCCAAGGCCATAGGTGTATCTCTTATACCATCTTTCAGCATAGACTCATGGAAACATGAAAGCATGATTCAGCTAAAGAAATTGTATAATAGCTCATTTTAAAGAGTCAGCATGCAGAGCGCTTTGCCAGTTATTCTTAACATGAAGGTAGATAGATGTCAAAAGTGTCCAGAGCAGATTTAAAAAGGTGAAGAGTTGTCAAAAACCAGGCAAACAGCTTAATGGTAAAGACAGTAGTGATTGGTGGCATCTGAGATTAACTAGAAAGGCACACCCAGCCAATGACATGCAATGCCTCATTTTCAAAACACTGCACCTGACACACAGAACACACCATCAGATTGCAAAGAGGCAGGTCTAAGTCGTAACCCTTGATATATCTTTCTGCCATTCAAGCTATATCTTCATATTGCCATCTTGGACTTTAGATTACTCTTGTCATTGAGTTCAAGATCATATGTTTTGGATAACATATGGAACATAGTAATCAAGTAAAAGCTAGAAACTAGTTTTCAATTTTATTAGTGTTTTTGTGATATTTCTGTGCAAATTCTGTTGATTGTTATATTGATATTCTAATTAGAAAGTGTTGAACTTCCTACAAAATAATCCTTGTGAATCTATTTTTGCAAAGCTAGAACTACATTTTGCTTCTGAGTAAATTGGTTTAACAATCATTAGAATTTCACATTTAAGTTTACTATATAAATACATATCATATTTCTAAGTTTGTGCTGAGGAGAGTTGTAAAAATGGAGAACCTATAAATTTAACTAAATATCATTTGATGATGACAAAACACAAATTTTATGTCAGATTCATAACTGCCTACTTGAAATCTCATCTTAAAATTTTACAGACATCTCACATTTAATAGGGGAGTAAATAGAACATTTTATTATTTCCTCAAACTCAATATCACGTCTTCCCTCATTCAGTAAAGGCACCCCACTGATGAGTGAAAAAACAGTCATTAATGATTTCTCTCCTTCTTTAATTCATCATAACTAATAACAAAGTATGGCCTGTTGATAGCACCTCCAAAATATAGCATATTACTCCATCTCCAATGCCATCATCCTTGTTGTGGTCATGATCATCTCATCTTGAATTGTACAAAACCATCTTGATTACATACCTATTCCATTCTTGAGTTTTCCCCTCCATTCATCAAATCCCACAAAGGTTATCTTCTTAACTACTACTCAGATACTGTCACTGCCTTATGTAAAACTCCATAATGGTGTCTTTATCACACAAGCGCACTTGCACTTCAGAGCTTTTGTGTCTGCTGTTACCTGGGCCTGGGGCATCTTCCTCAGAGACCCTCTGGGCTTCCCACCTCACTGTGTTTGGGAATTATCCACATCCCTTCTCAGTGAGATTTTCTGCAATATCCTACCTAAACAAATGACTTCCCTACCTCCCAATGTCTTTCACTTATTTATTGCCTTTTTTGTTTGTCTCCTCCTCCAGAGTATCAGCATAATGACGATAAAGATTTAGTCTATGTTTTCTCCTTCCTAGAATATTTTTCTCTCATTCTCATTATGGTAATTCTGTCTCTTTCTTTATCACTTAGTTTAAATATAATATATCCTGGGAGCAGAATTCTTTTTCATCCACTCTATCTAAAGTCAGTTCACTTTAATGTATTATCTTTTTAGCCATTTTTTAAAACCCATAATAGCATAACAAAAATAATTTTTTATGGTTGTATGCCCCCAGCAATTAACTAAATATTTTTCAAATGACTAACTAAATAAGTAAATGAAGGGATGAATAAAGTGTAGAATATAAATCATGACTAAGGGAAGATGGGTTTAAGACAAAAATAATATGCAAATGAATTTGATATAATGTATATATCTTCAAATCCATTTATTGATTTAATTTTTCCAGTAATATCAAATTTTTTAAAACCATCAACCTTAAACACAAAGATCATGTGTTGTGATACTTGGAATAAGTCTCAGAATTAAATTTCTATTCTAATTCTTATTAGCTATGCAGCCATAGACAAGTCATTGAACATTAATTTCTTTACTAATATAGTTAAGATAATTATATCTTCATTATACGTTTAAATGTGGTAGCATTCAATTAATGGTTTTGTTTTTGTTGTTAATAGTGTAAAAGAAAGTGCCCATAGAAGTGGGTGAAAGCTCTTCTGAATAAGAAATAAAATACATGTCCACACAGCATTAAGCACCCTGGGGGTAGATAAGTTACAAAGATTAGCGTTTACATAATTGGGGTAACTCATAGTTTGCATTAACCTTATGAAGGGCAGCCATTTTTCATAGGTGTTGAGAATAATGTTAAAGAATACCAAAACCTAAGCCCTAACAATCATGAAAGTTAGCATGGATTATTAAGCTAATTAAAACACTGGGGCTCTGGAGACGTGAATTTTAATACACATTTTGCCACTAACTTATAATGTAACCCTAGGCAAGAGAGCAGGTCTCTTTATTCTTTGCTTTCTTCATCTGTGAAGTGAACATTACCTTTCAGAGGTGGTTGTGCTGCATAGCAATGAACTGAGGTAAAGTACCTGATGAGAATGGCATCCTTATGATAATTGTAAAAAACTAAAAGGGAGGTCACGTGGTTAAGCCTGCAGATAGATAGATTACATCTTATCTTTTTAATTAGTTTATTGTTCACAAAGGAAGTATATTAGTTTACTCCTCCCCACCGTCTCTGCCACCACACACTCTTCAACAGTAAATAATATATTATTGCAGAACATTCCAACAAACTGAAAGACTAGAATATTTATGGCCAGCGAATGTTAATTAAGATCATGCCTTCGCCTAATTTACCTTAAAATGTGAGGAACACAGAGTCACTTCCTTCAGAGCACTCATATGTATTGCTCTTTAATTAAAGCTCTGATGTTAGTCCACTGCTACTCTTGAATAAGCCTCCCAAGAAGCATAATTGGGAAGTAAGATCATGGTTCTAGATGATGAACGAGTGCGGCACTCCCCGTGCTCAGTGCTGCCCCGGAATCTAAAATGGATGGATGTCATTACGGTGTAAAATATGGGCTTGGGTTTAAGATAAATGAGCCTACCTGTGGTGCATTCAGTTTTTTAAACAAAATTAATTTATTTTACCTGTCAAATTACTGTACATTTATTAATTTTTCAGGTTATTTATTTTATTGAAAAAAGTTTCCATACGATAGTAAGGTGCTTCTTGATTGCTATTTTTATTTGATCACATTGTAACTTTAAAAATATTTTTTTTGACATCTTGCAAATTTGCTATCAACATGAAGAAATAAGAACAGGGATTCAGAAAGTTATTTTATATTCAAACACCTTTAACAAAAATAATACATTTCTACATTTTAGAGAAATATCTAGGTTAATATCTATAAAGCCCAAACTATACTCAAGAATGAGTCACACCTTTCAAGAGAACTAAACTTATTTTCCCTATTTATTCACACTTAGAGAGTTTATTGTAATACAGTCATAGGTTACTGATTTGGGCATGTTTTTCCATAGTGTATAACCTCCTTTTAAAGCCTTATGAAGAGAGAATACAAAACTGATGGGATATTACCTGAGAATATTTGATAGCCATTACTTGAGCTCTCCATCACATCAGATTATTGCAAAAAGAAATAAAGAAGTATTATTTATTTCAATGAAAGGGACTTTTTGACATTAAAAAAAGCAAAGAAAGAAAAGATAGAGCATAGTAGATTAACTTATTCTACTGAAACAGATTACATTTCTCTGTATCAACAATGAGTACAAACTCAATAATAAGTGATCATAAATGAATCATGTTTATTTTGAAGTAAATTGCAACATTGTTAATATCACCACATACTTTCTAAAGGCATAATATAAACCAATACTGTTCTGAATATTTCCTGTACTTCATCAGAAAAGACAATCTCAAGTATTCATATATCCCCTTAATGTTATTTGTTTTACAGTTCTACCAGAGCTCTTAAAACAATCAGGAATTCTGGAGTGAAACATGAATACATTAAATCTATTATTAAGGTATTTCAAAATTGTTTGTTTCATTTGATCTTTCAATAACATAATCTATGTGTTGATTTCGACTTTACTTGACCTTCAGGCAAGTGTTATGTTTTGAGTATGGAATGTGGGATGACTGTTTCTGTAAATGTTTTGTTTGAAAATATAGTCCAATAACATTGATTTACAGTGATGTCTAATCACAAAACCCTTATGAATACAACATTCAAAATGAATAGGACATTGGCAGTACATCATTCTGGAAAAGGAGAACAGCTTCAGCTTGGAACTATGAATCATAGACATACATAACTGGTATCACTTAAAACACATCAATATTAAGGAATGTAGTTTACATTTTAGAATTATTTAGTAATGCAAACATTGCATTTCAACTTTATAGTGCACACCTACTCAACATGGGAAGACATGTAGCAAACGCTTTAAACATAACGAAAATAGTCATAGACTTTTAACTCTGCATAATTGGTTATCAGTAGCAATATTTTCTGGACTAATAATAATAATACTTAAACTCATAATAATATCAAAAATATAATCGATTACCAAGTAGTTTCAGAGAACACATCAATTTTCAAAGTTAGGGATTTATTATTTTAAATGATAGACTGATTATATTGGCAACATTCAAGATAAATTTTGACTGAGATTTATGATTCTTTACATATTTCTCAAAAGACATAATAATGTAATTATGTATATATTTATAAAAGTAAATAACAAAGATTTTGCTGCTAAAACCTTCTAGCTTATAGTCTTTCAGTTCCTCTGGAGAATAAAGAGAATCTTGATAATTGATGAATATCTTTCTATAATATGCCCCAAAAGTGGACAGAAAAGAAAAAAACTGATGTTACACAGACATTAGAAGTCAGTTCATAGCAGGTTGTTGGTTGAATTGAGTAATAGGTAAACTTAAGGATGACCAACTTTGTTAGCTGGTGTTATTGCCGCCCTTGGAAAGTGCCACATGTTTTACTCAATAATGGTGATAATATGATGGAGTTAACCCAAAACTGTTGGTAAAAATTCCAGTAGTAAAGGCACATTATAGGTTTATTATTAGTAGTATTATTATTCTTGTGTTGCTTTAACCTATGTGCCCCCAAAGATGTCTGCTTTGGGAAATGCCTCTTAGATGAAAGAAAAAGTGATAATTTTGAAAGAAAATTAGAGTCAAAATTAAAATGCTTTGCTAAGGCCACTATCTCCAGATAAATTTTTTGCCTTAGCTTTTCTATAAGTCATTTAACAATGTGAAAGGATTACCATAAAATATATTGTCACGTACATTTACAGTAACTAATGATAATGAAAAGAAATACTGCTTTTCCTATCTAGTACTGGTTTTTTAATACTAATACTAAACTAATACTGGTTTTCAAGTACTATAGGATCTCCTCTGGTTGTATACGCTAATCCTTAGAGCTTTCACAGACCTAAAACCATAGCCTCAGGGCAAGTTAAATCAGCTCATCACATTAAAAAAATGACGTTAGTTAGTTAAGCATGATTATTTTAGTTTGACCATAGAAGGTTTTATTTGTTTTGATTTAGGTTTTACTCTCCATGTAGGAAGTACAATAAAAGGGATGATTATAAATGTAAATATATGAGAAAGATAATTTAAAATAAGTGAAAAATATCAAGACCCATGCCATCATACCCATAGTTCTCTCACTGATCTCTTACAGAGATTTCTTTGGGGCTCAGGTATACAAATATGCCTTCAAACTAAGCTGCTTCTAACTACAGAAACTTCTGTATATGCCATCTCACTAGTCAGTCATCTGTCAACATTTAGTCATTTTTCAATGAGGCATCGTACTGAGGCTATACAAGTGAAGAAACAGGAACTTACCTTCAGGGACTCAGTGTCCAGTGGGAGATACAAGAATAAGACCCAAAATTGTGGACAGTGTTATAGAAGAGCTATGAACAAGGTGATAGGAGAGCATAAAGAAGGAAACATAAAAGTACCTGAAGACTTCACTTAAATCTGCTTAAAGATTGCAATTGCTAAAGATTAGTAAATACTGTGTCCTTGCATACTGGGGGCATGAACATCAGAGTTTAAGGATAGCACATATTTAAATCATAATCATTATTCACACCCCTTGTGATGTCAGTTTTCTATTCTAAATGTTTATGTGCAGTTGTGATGTCTTTCTGGATCTGCAACAAAGCAAGGTGTCTATAGCATGTCTAGTTATCTTGTGCAAATATGACAGCAACCAGTCAAATCCAACTCTATCTCTCCCAGTGCCTCTATTTATGAGAATATTGTATGTAATGGATCTAATTAAATACTACAACATATGATGAATCTAAATTTAATCTTGGACTAATTTGCCATCTTTTCATCTTGGTGTCCATTCTTAAATCAATATTAACAAAGGAAGTGAGGTGACAGTGACACAGTTAGTAAAATTAAAGATCTCTTTGAATGGAAGTATGGGATTTGGAAAGGTGCTATACAGATAACTTCGACTGCTTCACCCCACCTGAAAGAAATATTTAAAACTGATTTATTTATAAGTATAGCCAGTTGGAAAGAGCATTTGAAAACAAAGATAAATAGCTAAAGCATTATGCCAAAACTAAAGAATTCAAATTAAAAAAAATCCTTTCATGCACTTTAAATAATAAAAGTATAATAAGTTAATAAAAACTGTTATCTATCTATCTATCTACCTATCATCTATCTATGGAATATTGTTCAGCACTAAAAGGAAGTGAGCTATCACACCATGAAAAGATATGGATGAAATTTAAGAGCATATCACTCAACCAATCTAAAATGGCTACATATTGTGTGATTCCAACTATATGACATTCTGGAAAAGATACAGCTAAGAAGATACTAAATGACTGATGGTTACCAGGGATTTAGGGGGAGGGAAGATGAACAGTCAGAGCATAGAGTATTTTTAGGTCAGTGAAACTTTTCTCTATGATACTAAAATGTTGGGTGCTTATCATTATACATTTTTGAAAACCCATAGAACACAAAACACCAAGAGTCAACTTTAGTATAAATTATGAACTCAAGGTGAGAATGATGTGTCAGTGTATACTTATTGATATAAATGTAAAGCTCTGGTACAGAATGTTAATAGTGGAAAGGTTGTGTGTGGGGGTGGGGTGAGAAGAAGGAGGTGTATTGGAACTCTCTGAACTTTATGTTCAATTTTGCTATGAACTAAAACTACTCTAAAAATGACATCTGTATAAACAGAGAGCAAAAATTTTGGCATGAAAGGCCATAATAAATATTGAAGATTTATCACACCCTGAATAAAGATTTTCAGCATATATCAATAAAGAGTTTCATTATCTTCAGCAAATTAATAAGAAAATGACAAACAAAACAAAAATGTGCAAAGAACATGAAAGGGCAAGTACACAGAATATAATACAGAAATGGCTGACACCATTTCCTTAAGTTCAACCTCACCCATGATCACAAAATGCAAAATCAAATCACAATGTGATTCTATTTATGCCATTCAGATTGTCAACATTATAAGAATCTGAAATGACTGACCACTGGCAGATCGGAGGTACAATGGGCAGTCAAACTTTGCACAAGCAAGTATAAATTGGCACAACTGATTTGAAGAAAAAATATCAATTGTAAGTGCAGAAATACTCAAGTAGGTAGTAATTACTTATCTAGTTACAGACATAGAGGAAATATGCCCACATCCATCAAAAGACATTTGTAAAAAAATCATAGTAGCATAGTTTATAATAATAAAAGGGGTATGGAAACTGCTTAAATATCAACAAAAATAATTTATAGATAAACTCTGTGTGTTTGTACATAGATAGAGCATTAAAAATGAATGATACTGAGAACATTGGAAAGCCACATGCAAAAGAATGACACTAGACCATTATTTGTCACCATTTACAAAAGTAAACTCAAAATGGATCAAAAACCTAAATGTGACACCTGAAACAACAAAATATATAGAAGAAAACATAGGTACTACACTTATGGACCTTTATCTTAGAGAGAGGATATTATGAATTTGACCTCAAAGACAAGGGAAATAAAAACGAAAATAAATGAATGGGACTATATCACACTAAAAAGCTTCTGCACCACAAAAGAAATGATCGGCAAAACAAAAAGGCAAACAACAAAATTGGAGAAGATCATTGTAAACAACACATTTGATGGGGGTTAATATCTAAAATATATAAAGGAGTTACACAACTCAGCAGCAAAACAAACAACCCAATAAAAATAAATGGGTAGAGGCCTTGAAAAGACACTCCTCCCAAGAAGACATACAAATGGCCAACACATATGAAAACATGCTCAAGTGCATTACCTATTAGGGAATTGCAAGTCAAAACTACAATGAAATACCACCTCACACCTGTTAGGATGGCTACCACCAACAAGTAAAACATGTTGGGGAGGTTGTGGAGAAAAAGTACCCTCATTCACTGTTGGTGGGAATGTAAATTGGTAAAGCAACTATGAAAAATGGTATAAAAATTCATTTAAAATTTAGCAACAGAACTACCATAGGACCCAGTAACCTCTCTTCTGGATGTCTATAAAATTTTTGGAAAATAGTTACTCATAAAGATGTATGTGTCCCTATGTTCATTGTAGCATTATTCACAGTAGCCAAGACATGGAAACATGTATCCTTCAATAAATTATTGGAAAAAGAAGATGCAGTTCATATATACAATACTTGTTCATAAGAATAGAGGAAATACTGCCATTTGTTAGAACATTGATGGATTTTGAGAATACCACACGGAATGAAATGAGTCAGAAAAAGTCAACAAGCATATGATTTCACTCAAATGGGAATATAAAACTGAAAGCAACAAAAGAACTAGTAAGACAAACAAAAACTCATAGCCAGATACAGCAGTATGGTTGTTGCCAGTGGGAAAGGGTGGGAGGAGGTAGGAAAGGGCAGAAGGGGTCAACTATATATGACAGATGGAGGTTTAACTTTGAGTGGTGAACACACAATGTGATGGATAGATGATGTTCTATAGAGCTGTACACTTTAAATGTATATAATTTTATTAACCATTGTCACTCAAATATTTAATAAAATTTAAAAAGTGAATTCACTAGACTATTTAAACCAATAAAGTAAAATTTCACAAATATTTCAAGTGGAAAAGTAAATCACATTATTCAACTGAATACAAAAGCTATTTTTATTGGATTTAAAATTTTAAAATACAATCAGTACAATTAAATGTAGATCATATATTAAGTAATCAAATCGTATAGTAAAATTGTATTAAGTGAAAGGATTCAATTTCTTTTTGGCAATGCAAGTATTGAAACTTAAAGTTGTAAATTTCATATTGTTCACAACCATAGCTTCTTAGAAATATAAGCTGAATTTGATAAAACTATAATCATAAACATTTTGAATACAACTATGTCAAAAAGAGATAATTATATAAATTAACATGTTTATTTTGTTTGGAGGAACTGTGTGCTCTACAGAGAATATATAAATGTATCATAACCATCCTTAGAATATTTATCAAAACCAATCCCTCATTTGGCCCTAAATAAAGTATAATTTATCCCCTCAAATATATTCACTAAGTGAAAATGAGTGTGACTGTTTTTTTTTAAATATATACACATTCCTAAAGGATCTATGCAAGCCAGGGAGCAGAAGAAAGGGGATTAATACTCCAGCAGCTAATTTAAAGTGTGAAACATCTGGAAACCTTGTGAAAAAGCAGAAGACTATCCTCTGTGAATAGAGACTGTGAATCTGACACACACACACATAAAATATGAAAAGAGAGGATTTCAACTTTTTTATTTTACTTTTTTTGTTAGTCACAGTTTGCAAAATAAAAATATAGGATTTTGCATTTTAACTAATATTAAATAGCTGCTCAGGGAAGTGGAATTGACTAGAAATTTGGAAGAGATTTTTAATTGCATTATAGCTCATAAATATTTTTTTTTAAAAATTTGTTGGCATTATATACACCCTATAGTTCAGTAAGCCAAAAAATAAATGAATAAAAGTTAATCATGTAATGATAGATTTAAAAAATTGTATCTAATTGGTAGGATGCTGTTAAACTCATCCTCAAGTAATTATTTGTGATTTCATGGAACTGAAAAAAATTATGAATAGTCAGAAATATTCAGGCACATAGAAATTTCTAGTAAGCTTATAATTTTAAAATATAGGCAACAAAATGTAACAAGACTTCACAAGAGGGAAAGAAAATATATCCTAGTGTAAGCTAACATCTGAAGGAAAAAATAAGAAACAAGCAACAATAATAACAACAAAATCTTTCAGTTATGTTAGCAGTAAAAGCGAAAAGAAAAAATGGGAAAGTCAGACATATTTCTAAGATAAATAGTATAATATTAATAAAAAGTAATATTAATGAAAAGCAGCTGTTCAACTTCTCTATCAAAGAAAATGATGTTAAAATTGGGAATAGTTAAACAAAAGTTGTTTGAATGGATTTGAAAAACCTGAGATATCCTATAAACTGTCAGGGAGTCTTCTTCCTTTCGTAACCGTGATGAATCACCAGTAGTCATCCACCATCTCTCATCACCTTCCATTTTGACTAATGACACTCATTTCTGAGACAGTCATCTAGAAAAGTGTTTGGTTTATACACATATAACAAATTTATTGAAAGATTTAAATTCATTGAGGGAACAATCAGAAGAAACATCTTCATTTTTCTGCAAACTTTGCCTTGAACATGCTCAATTTGCTCTCTTCTCTGTTCTATGACAGCATTTCAGAAAATAATTCTCTAGCTCTCAAGTAACTTTCAGGAATTAAAATGGCTTGTCATATCCCCAATAAAGGTTCACTGTAATGTGTGGATGTTTCTAGTCTCCAAATCCTGCCCTGCCCTGCCCCATCACCTCTTGTTTGAGTCCTTGCTTAGGGATTCCATGCAAACAAGAAGTTAGGATCCACCTTGATTCTTTTAGGACTGAATTAAGAGTCATGAGAGGAAGCATAGAAATAAAGGGACAAAATACATTTGCAATTGCTGTTGTATGGGGCAAGAATTCAAATTTTATATATTTCATATGGTACAATTTTGAAACTCTCTTAGAAACTTTCAAGGAATTTTCATAGTTCATAATATCATAATTTAGCCATGAATCTTCATGATATAGTCCCCTAAGCTCCCACTTTCTGCAGTACATATTCTATAACATGACTTCCAAACTCCAAGAATACCATGACAAAGAGAGAAAAGGAGAAATATCAGTTATTTTATCATAGGCCTACACCTTCACTATCTCAATTACCCCCCTTTATTTCCCAGTATTATTCTATATGGGCTTGTTGGGGGCAGTGAGTGTAAGAGACACAGGACAGTGTCATGGTATTTTTTAGGACACTCTGGAAGGAAAAAAGAAGGTACCTGACAGTTCAGTGCCATTTCCAGAACTTGAGGGCATTTATTATGTTATCCTTAAAGACAAATTCCACTCCACATTACATTTCTGTCTATATATCTATTTTATCTATATATTTACATTTTTTTTGATAAAAGATACAGGTTGAATTTGTGGTACTCATTGGATTAGTAGAGAATTTAGTCCACTCCAACTACCCAATGATAGATTTAAAGACAGAGAACTATAAAGAGACAATGATTTCTTGGTCATTAGGTGACTATCCTTGTCTCACTTCTACTTTTGGCTTCACTTTTAGTGTTTGGTCTCTAACTTACATTCAAAGTTGTAAATATTAGAGTTAAGTTAATCTTTGGATATTCATAACAATTCCTGGATTCCAGTGACTCATAACTGTGAGCAAAATCCCTTTGGCTATTTTTAAGCTAGAAGCAAGAAATAGGAGCACTTTTCCAATTTTAAGTTCAATTTAAACTTAGTGTGCTCCAATATTTGGAAATGATGAACTTTAAAAACAGGATTTCTATTGGCCCAATTTTTCCCAGGTAATATTAGTTCAGAAATTTTGACAAAATATTTTTAATTATTGAAAAGCTATATGTTATAAAAATATTTTTCTGAGGACTGTTTACTATAAAACTGAGTGATATTTTAAATATAAAATATGATACTAAGTAAAACTTACATATTTTGTAATACTGCATGAGCAGAAGAGGTTAGATGCATATATTTAAACTAGGATAAAGAAAAATTTTTAAAACATATATATATATATATCCATAGCAAAACCTCAATTAGCATAAAAAGAGAGTATGCTGATATATTAGTTTATTGTTTTAATGCATTTTAATTTTATATTCTGCATTATGTATAAATATTCATAATTCTTAAAAGACCGTGTTCAATAAAGTATAAATCTTATATGTTAAATAATATAACTCTAAACTGTCACTGTCCAGTTGAACTTCCTACAGTGATGGGGACGCCTGAGGCCCTTACGGTGCAATATAGCAGCTACTGGTTATTGAGGACTTAAATGAGGCTTGTGAAATTGAGTAACAGAATGCTTATTTTTATTTAATATTTAGTAATCGAAAGATGAATTTCTTTTGCTACGTGTGCTTAGTGGCTATTATTTCGGACAGCTCAGCTCTAGATGAAATCATCCTTAACATTCTTCTCATATGGGCTTTTGTATCCTCGAAAATTATATTAACTACAATACTTTGCAATCTTCAGGCACACAGAATATTAAAAGACTGGAAGACTACTATTGTGTATTATCATTTTCAAAATGAAACTTTGTAAAAACAAGCTAACATCATATATGAAAGGGTGGCACATATCATTAATACCTTTAAACATCTACCAATGCATAGATTATTGATGCCTCTCATCATTATGAAATAAGACTCTATCACTCCATGCAGTACAGGAGTTTCAGACTTGTACAATTTTTATACAGAAATTTATGTCAGAATATTATCATACAAATCTATTATTTCAAATTGCAAAAATGCAATCATTTTTAGATACATTAGTTTCCCCATTTTTATCTCCCTACTTATATATAAACACCTTTGTGTGTTTTCATATATCTATCGCTTATTAAATTAGAAAAATGGTAAGGTGAAAAAATGTTAAAACTTGGAAAATGTAAACAGCTTGTTTCTTCCATAACACATGTGTTCTCTACAGGGGAACTGTGTAGTGCTGACTTGCGAAATACCCCACAACCAATGTGCCCTTGGGACTATCGTGTTCTTACTTCCGAAGATGAATATTTTCTGTACTGTGCCAAACACCAGGAGGACTGATTCATTTAAGACCAAATTATTTAAAAGAATCTTTTGTACACCTCTCTTCAGGGACAAATTGTTTTCTTTAGTTTCAGTTTGGTATTGTTGTATTTTATAGTGATTTCCAGGATTAAAACTATAAAAGCAAGTAAAAATAGCATTTTAAATATTTTATTTAATGGTAAAATTGTTTGGGGAAATGACACAAAATTCAATACAGTAGTTTTATTAGAATTAATAACAGTAAAATCTTCTTTATAGCACTGCTGTTGGTATTAAATAAGCTAATGTAAATTAAATACTGGTAATAATACATGGCATATACAATTACAAAAAATCTTTTTGTTTAAGGAAAAATCGTTATATAGCCACTGTTAAATTTTATTCTGAGAAAAGTATTACGAATGAATTAGTATCTCTGTTTTAAAGATGTACAGAGAGTGCTTCAAAAGAGAAACTACTTTAAAAATGTATACTTTTGTTAAGAAAAATCTAAATGACTAAAAATTAGTATTCTGTCTGTCATAACTTCAGAAGATGTCAGTGATCCTCCATTAATGAAGTAAGAACTTTAAGCTTTTTATCTAATAGTAGGAGTAGATTTGTCCTGGTCCACCCACATGCCCCTGCTCATACTTTTGCCAAGTGCTAACACTGGGAGCGCATACCACCCCCAATAATAATCTACTCAGGCATCATCGTCAGTTGGCTTAAATTATTTCAGTCCTTTTCTGCATTTCAGTCTTGGTAAATCAAGAAAGAATGGCAAGTTTTTAAAAATTCTGGTAATTTCTCCCTGGCTGGTGTAGCTCAATGGATTGAGCTTGGACTGTGAACCAAAGGGTCGTCGGCCCGATTCCCATTAGGGGCACATGCCTGGATTGAGGCCAGGTCCACAGAGGGGGACACATAAGAGGCAATCACACATTGATGTTTCTCTCCCTCTCTCCCTCCCTTCCCCTCTCTCTAAAAATAAATAAATAATTACTTAAAAAAATAATAATTCTGGTAATTTCTTTCAGCTGGCAAGCTGTGGATTGTTTCCCTTCTCTTTATCACAAAACTTTCTTAATTATAGTAAAGAAATACATTGGCAGAATAATTTTTGTATCATATACACTAAAATAAGTATTATAGTTATATTCTTATATTACTTATTATTTAAATACATTTTAATATAATACTAATTGAATTATTATTTTATAATTTTGGAATGGATGTGTAAATACCATTATAGGATTTTTGGTTTTACCCAAAAGTAGGGCATTTGTTCTTCAAGGTAATATATCAGTTAACAGTGAAATAATGTTCTCATAAAGTCAACTGTTCAAGGACATCATGAAGAAACAAAATAACTTTAAAATTTTTATTTTCTGCAAGAAACATAAAATCAAGGTGATATTCAAAACACACTCATTGAAAACACTAAATGATGTATGCCGTAAGTGTTAACTGCTTACTTCATATATTAAGTACAAAGAGGTGGGACTTTGTATGTGTGATAAAAGCATTTAGCAACAAAAGGGAAAAGTGAAGTCATGGAGAATGATGTAAACATGATTTCATAACAGGATGATAAGGAAGATGACAGATTTGTTATATAATGTACAGATGAGGATCTTGTCATGAAGAAGCATGACTAAGGCAAGCAGGTCAGTGTTTATTATGGGAGTCTTAAATAACACTTCCAAGAATTATAGTAGGAATTACTGAAATTCAAATGTGGGATTGATTTTTTTGTAGTTTTCTTCAGGAAATTAAGTGGTTGAAGCAGGGTGTATTTGAATAGAGACATGAAGCAGGGAGACAAATTTGGAAGTAGTAGTAACCATCGTATTTCACTTTAAAGTTATTTGATATAGTTCCTTTACATAATTTATCTCATTTGATTAAGAAGGACTGATATGTGACTTATTTAGAGTTGAGGTAATTGGAACATGAAGGAAGATCTAAATAAAAAGAGTTGGTTTGTTTGTTGAAATTTTTAGATAGCATAGACAAGGTAGGGCAGTATTGAGATATGGGAGTAAGCAAGATACCACAGATAGCTCTGAGCTGATAAGAGAAATAGCAAGAGAAACAGGAACTAGTTTGACAGGGAATACTGTTACTGTTTTCCAGAGATGAGTCTGAAGTGACAGCAAAACAATAAAGTACAAATTCTTAGTAACTAATTAAATCTTTGCAATTTACGTAGTAGAAAAGGCAATGATAGAGATGACAGTGAGTAATTCTCTAAGAATATTTTGAGGAAAAAATAAAGAATGTAGATAATTACTTACTTTCAGAAAAGAAGGAATTAGAGACTTTGGAAAAACCAGGAAAATTTAGTGCTATGCATATATCCATAGATATAATGAAACAAAAAATTTGAAGCAAAGAGAGCAGGACCAAAGTTTGGTCAAAATTTCAAATATTCTAAATTTTAAGGATTGAAAGAGACCTTTTAGACTGGGAAGAACATTATTAATGATTTTAATGTGTGGACTTTCTGATCCTAGAGTCTAATAGAGATTAATAAGTGAAGGATGGTAAGAATATTGTGCCAGGCAATATCAGAATAAAGGTGGGGGGAAGGAATAATATAGCAGCTCCATGGAAGCAAGAAGGTTTAAGGGAAACAAGATAAGAAAATGAGATCCAATATGCTAGAAATAGTGGAACAAACAGATAAGCACAAGTTCCCTAAGCAGGCAGAGAACACACGTTGAAAACCAGAAGGAAGAAATGTTTTTTTTTTCCCCTCACCCACACATTCTTGATATAATCTCCTAATTAAAGTTCACTGTAAGTACAACACCAACCAAAATATTCTTTTAGGTGATCACTTCTAAAATAATCATTAAGTGATTTTATTGATGACATATGAACAAAATGAAAACAGGAAAAGGCTGAGTTCCAACCCCCTTAGAAACACACAATTAAATCAAAATGAGTTGTACTGTCATTTGTATCTGCATATAGCATTATAGATCCCAAAAATGGGCTCAGAGGGCTAGTGCTCAAACCAGTGATAAAGAAAATCCAATTCAAAGGATTCTTGTATTACTAAGTGATATTTCACATTCTTATCCTTATGCTTATAACATTGCCTTTTTCAGATAATACACTAGAATAGGATATAGTGTTTTCTTCGTTTTAAAAAATGCTCACTGTTTTTACTAGTTCTGTCCCATATTTGTTGCAATAGTCTTTTCATTTCCTTCTAACCATGTAAGGTTGAGAAGTCTTCCTGTGAGGAAGGATGCAAGGAAACACTTAATATTAATAGAACAGCGAAGTTCTATATGTTTCAATTAATAGAAGAATAGCGTTCCCGGGAATGCCTTTCACTGGTAGTACTTTTCTGTGGCAATTAACTGCATAGCATTTGCTTTACGATGTGTTCACACTGGTTTTGTTTCTGAATAAAGCAGCAAGGACAATATTAATAAGCCAGTAAAACTGGAAATGTCTGTTTAGAACCAAAGAAGTGAGCTTCTATAAGTAAGTAAAATCAAGTCACTGTTCCAAAAGAAGGCTTAAATAATAGCCAAGGTAAAATTCACCTTCTGAACTTCCTTAGTATCAAAACCCTTAGAGGATCAATTTTCTTAATCTCTTAAGCCAAATTGTAAAGTTCTCTTTCAAATTATTGAGAGATAGCTTAGATAAAGTTCTAGTTTGAAAATATAGTTCTCGACTGGTTTTAATTTCTGTTCAACTTTTCAGACATTAAATATTTATAAGAAAATTGTATTTATTTTTTTCAACAAGCTGTAAAGCATAAAATATTGACTAGAAAATGATATCTATTTACCCCATCCACCTATGATCCACCCACTTACTCTAACAAAAAAAATCATTATGTTAATTCATCATCAGAAACATAGTTTTCCAAAGAATTGCTATTACTGGTCATTTTTTAGCTCTGGTTCATAGCACTGAATGAAGAAATTTTTTTCTCAGATTTAATTAAATGTAAATACTATGCTTCAAATTAGGAGCATTGGCAAAATATTGGCACAGTGTCTGTCTGTTTCTCAGAGCTAAAAACAATTCTATACATGTTTTACTTACAGTACGACTGATGTGATAACTTTCAAGAATTACTTGGAAAATAAAGAAAAATTATATTTAAGGGTCATTCTTCATTATAACATAATATACTTATCAGCTTGAAGGTGTTTTGTCTATACTAATGTCCTGTGGCTAAATCCTAGTTCCAATTCAATTAAAAGACTGTTTGGGTTCCATGAAATGATTTAAACGTATTGGTTAGACAGTGCTTGGCACACAATTGTTGCTGAAAAAATACCAGCATTGTGCTTGAAAAAGAAATTTCAAAGTAATATTATATTTCAGACTAATCAAAACAAATTTTCTTTTCATTCAATGTAACAAATATTGGTCTTTGCAGAGAAAGAACAATTAATGGTAGCTAATAAAATTTTACAAAGCAAACATTTTAGAAACAATATTGCATAAAATAGATAATTTTAGATAAAATATACTTTAGAAAAATGGAATACAGTTTTAGTCACTGTTAATTTTCATAAGACTTTTGTTTTTTGTTTTTTATATGAAATTACTATAGTGAGGAAGAAAAGAATATAAAAATGTAAACTCCTATTAAACAAGCCTATATAAAACAGACCTGCTCTCCACTAAATTGGACCTTACAACTGACTTAACAGTTAAGGAACACCTTTGATATATGAATTTCTCCTGATGTACTTGGGATGACATTCATTGAAAACATTAAAATGTCAACTGAAAATACTTGCTATCATACAATATCCCATCTTTGTGCTAAGACTTAGCCGACAAAGTAAAAAATGATAAGTGCAGTCAAAATTAAAGCTCTATGTGCAAGGCATAGTGGTATACACAGAGACCCTCTTTTTTTTTTTTGCCATTTTTACATTTGTGGTAGCTATTTTCCACCAAGTGAATACATTTTAATTTTATTTCTTCTCATTTTCAATGACTGATCCAAAGCTTCATAGAAGTTGAATTTCACAGAATTTCTGTTTCTCTTCTTGCCCTCCCCTCTTCTTATATGCCTATTATTTCCTTTTTTCAAAGAGTTATTTTTATTCTTCAAGTACATATCAACCATTTCTACCTCTCCAGTTCTCCTTCTCTGTTATCCTCTCCTCTTCTCTTTCTTCCTCATTCCTCCTCTTCCTTTTTTTCATCTGTGCACCTCATGAATCAATTCTGTATCTCAAATTCTCAGGAATAGATTTGACAATGGAAGAATTCCTCATGCGCATTAGAGAGGAGAATCTCTATAAGCAAAGAGGGATTTGCCTTTGGGGGATAAAGAATGTTGGTGGTAGGGTCAAAATATCTGTGAATATTTTTTAGTTAAATGCTGTTAAATTGTTACAAAAAAACATCAAAGGTCTTATATGAGCATACCTAACTTTAACTTCAACTTTTAATCCTAAACTGTAGCTTGAAAAAGAAATGATATTAAAATTGAGAATTGAACACCATGCTTAACATCTCATAAGATTCCCGGACTCAAAATAAGTAAAGCCTCTTAGATGTGGCAAAGCCAATAACTTATCTCCCCATGGATACTTTATTTAAAGACTGAAGTTAATCATTTAACTAATGAGAAAACTATGTCCATCTCCAGTTCTGAGCCCCTAAGGACAGTGTTTCTCATGGATAAACTGTATTTTGACTTCTGAAAATGATATATAAAAAATAATTCCAATTTACTTTACCTGTCGTGAGAGAAAAGAGAAACTATTGGCAGATGAACACTTGTACTGTACTGCACTTCGCGGTTTCCAAAATCTGTTCACTTACAGCGCTGCATTTGACCCACAGCACCCTGTGAGTTAGCTACTATTTCAATTTCATAGATGTGGTAATTCGAGCTCAAAGAGGTTAAGTGACTTGCCCAAGTTCAGATAGTAAGTGACAACAGGACCTGAAACCTATGACTTCTAAAATTGTCTCCAAAGATATCTATTCATTTTCACAGGCAAAAAGTAAGTCTAAAATTTATTATGTGGATAATGGGTTATTCATTGCCTTTTGTGTTTTCTCACAAGGAAGAGACACCAGGACAGAGACACTTGACATGTAGAAAATGATGGAGGGTAGAGAGATCAAGCAAGCTGGCTGTACTGTTAGGCCTCTATATTTCCCTATATGGTGCCTTATGAATACTACACGCCTTCTGCCACAATAGCTCTTGTACCTTGATTCCTTTTAACAAATCATAAAAGATACAATGATTGGGTTTTTATAACGGTAACAAAGCGAATGCAAAGCACAACCTTTTTTTTTCTTTTCTATCCAATTTTCCAGGAGTCATCCTATGATCACACACGCAATGGGGATCATGGTCATATCTCTGATCAAGGTTATGACCGCATGGCTGAGTGGCAGTAGGGCCAAAACTCGCCTGGTCTCATTAGTCGTGATTCTCTGTTGCTGTATTCTGAACACAGTGGCTGCCTGACTGAAGTATGAAATGAACATGAGAAAGTAGCTTCTGAAGCCCTGCCCACTTTGGCCTCTGGGCCTATTGAAGTGAGTTCCTTGAGATATTTATTCCCTCACATGTATACTGAGCATTTGCAAGTTCCAGTTGAAGGCTCATCCTCACTAAAGTCACAACTCTGCATGACAAAATTTTCCTGGATCCCTTACAGAGACCAGCCTGCAGTGATCAATAGGTAAGAGACTTACAGACAGAATTGTCTCATCTTCCCAAACCTGCCTGCAGCATATGTTCCCACCGATCTTTACTTAGTTTCTCCTCTTTTCTTTGTAATGGTTACTTATTTGTTTTTCTTTTTTCCAAGATGTTTGTCTTCTTTTGTTTAAATGCAGAAAAGCTGCATCTCATGAGTCCTCAATACAAACTTATGAGGAAGAGTTTATGATAGGAAAACATTTTCTTCCCATGAATCTATCTGGAGCAAAACTGCATTTAGGTTCAATGATTTAGCGATGCACCTGATAAAATAATTGACTCTAAAGCTTGAAACTTCCTTGTTCATCATTTCCATTTTTCTCTCCTATAAATTGTGAAAGAAAGAATTTGCTTTGAGTCCTATTAAACCATGTGAGTAGGATGTTGAAAATTACTGAAAGAATTTTACCATTTACAAGCAATGTGATCAGCCAACAGACTACCCAGAATCTAATTAAACAAAAATAATTATGAACGTCATTTGGATGGATGATTATGGTTTTCTCTGATTAGTTAAAAATTTATAATTTTGGATAAAAGTTAGAAACCGAACTAAGGAGCTCATTATATAACAGGAAAACCATCACAAACTCATTTACACAATGACTTAAAAAACACATAGACTTTTATAAACATAACAATTCAGAATGCTTTAATTATTATGTTAGTATAAGGTAAAATGAAAATATTCTCTGCTATGATTAGGGTAGTTTATGTTTCCAAATATAAAGATGTTTGCCATTTTGTTTAAACAGATGTTTTCTATATTCTGAATTGGCCTCTCATTACTTGAAGGAAAGTAATATTTCTTTGCTACATAATAACATTTCCAAAATACCCCTTAAATAAGAGCTATAAATTTGGAATAGAGGCTATTTGGGGAAAAAATCCTAGTCCTTTAATATATAGTATGCATATAATTTTCATTTAATTCAAATGATCATAATTTACAATGTATAAACTGTATATAATATATGGTGTCATCATGTGTCATTTATATTGTTCATGGCTGGGAAAATACGTATAGATTTAGATTGCCTTCTAAAGTAGAATAAAATGTGTATCAATATCTTTGTATCTATATATCACATCAAAAGTCTATCTAAATTTTTTTGTTTTGTTCCTTAACAGTGTTAATATACTAGCTGATTATTTTCTGTTAACAAAATTAAGTTTCATGACTTAGTCTTAATTTTTAAACTACTTTTATATTGTCTTATAATTAAATATTTAGAGAACAAAAACTTCCAGAGTCTCATTCTATGGTTGAAAGTATAATATTAAAAATGGAGAGAATTATTTAATTAAAGAACATGACCTGTCCATATATAAATTATTACCTTAAGTAATTATATTTCAAACTTAAAAGAGACATCAAAGATATTCAGCAACACCTTTGTATTCCTTTACTTTCCCTAAAACCAGTTTCAAAACCTTCACCACTTTTCTATACATTTTACTTACAACCTCTTTCTTTTCCTTCTCTTCCTTTTCCCTTCTGTACCTGTTTCTCTTTCTCTCTTTTTCTCTACCTAATCTCTCTTTGTCTTTCTATATCTTTCTATCACTATCTCTTCTTCTATCATCCCTCAGCTGATGACCTGTGTCATGTTCCCTAGAGGAATTGTGCCTACTGGACATTAATCCCCTCTACACCTTGTCTCACCATCGACACTTATGTCTGTCTAGCTTCCTTCGTCTTTTCCTCTTTGACATTATAAAGGAAACAGGGATTTACCCTTTTGTGCATTATTGTTTTATTCCATCATATCTCTATAGGAAAAAAATCTTGTTATCAATTAACTCCTGTTTTTTCCATCTTTAATAATACCTCTCCAGGAATTTTTCTTAATATCATGGAAAGCTGATGAACCATTTTTATTCCCAAAACAACAAAACATGATTTTCCCTTATACCCTCACACTCTAGTTCTAGTCTATTTTACTACTCTTCTTTATATCTATAATTCTGAGGGTCACTTTTTTGCCCTATGTATTTTTTCATCTAGCTATTATATTCACATTTTCACATCAAATATTATTTTACTGAAATCAGTGCACTGATTGCTAAACACAGTGGTTTCTTCTATGCTTAATTTTAGCTGAATTGTCTGTATGTTTATCAAGTTTTGACTACATCACTTGTCTTAACAATTTCTTCCAATTTAGTTTCTATGCTTCTTCTAACTCTTGGACTATTTCACCCTAATTTATTTCCTTGACTCTGATTCCTTGTAATCAACCTTAGCCTTGGTATTATTTAACATTTTAAAATTAATTTCAAGTGTATTTATATGTGATTTTGGATAATATTAAAACTTAGTTGTTTTTGATGCTGGAACAAAAATCCATAAATAATAAGAAAGTAGAAATAAAAATGCTTGTAAACTCTAAATTATACTCTACATAAATCTAGTTCTTGAAAAAATGCAATAGCTGGAGAAGCACTAATTTGTTATTGAATATATGCGCACAATTTTATGTGTGTCTAAAACTATAAATGATTAGATTCCCACTTCTCAAAACAAAAGTAGGTAATTTATCATGCCATTCAATATTTAGATTTAGACTGTGTTCCATTAAAGAAGCATCTTAACACAATCTAACTAATAAACCCAAGAGTATTATTGTTCTAGTTAAAACTTGCTCCTTCTTTGAGATATTTAGGTTAGATTTTATTGTAATGGCAAACATCATAAGTCTGTATCCCAGAAAAAGTAGACATGACCAACAACAACAAAAACTAAAACCAGTCAGTAATACAACAATGAGTGCTTACTGCTCATATGTGTTGAGTTAGCAGAGTATGAAAAAGGTGGATCTGCAGATCTTATGTTGCTTCACTCACGTGTCTGAAAGTTGGCTGGCTATTGTCAAATTAAATAAGGAAGCTGTTAGACTGAAGTGGCTCTGATGCCTGCGGCAGCCTACCTAGCAAACAAAAATCTAAGTCCGTAAATGACTCCAGATTACAAAATCAAAACCTGAAAACAACCAATCACAACAACCAACTAGGCTCTAAGCTATAGAAATCAATAATTTCTCTACTTCTGCTTGTACACTGTAAAAGCCTCTCCTGGAACTCCTGTGGTAATCCAACTCGCTTCCAGTTTGGCACTGCCCACTCCAAATGAATGTCCAGATAAACCCTTGAAAAATTTTAATATACCTCCATCTATCTTTTAATAATATCAATTCATCTAAAATGACTGTAACTGGAGCAAGGAGGGCAATTTGACTGTGCTCTATCTATCTCTTTTCCTCAATCAAACTAGCCCAGGTATGTCCACATGGTGAAGACACAGACACAAGAGCAAACACAAGTGCTTCCCGAGTCTTTTATTGAATCACACTTGCCAGTATCTGAATCACAAAGCATAGCCAGAGTTAGAATAGGAGGGAGTTCTAAAGTACATGGTAAAGGCAGGTGTACAGGGAGAAAAGGAATATTTAGAGAACATTTTTGCAATCTAGCATGTGAGTGTTTAATGTTCTTTGCAGAACTTTAAAAAAATTTTTAAAGTACAATTAAGTTCTGGTCATTTTGGTAAGTGCTCTTATGTCATCAGCTTATTTACACTTTTGAAGTTACAGCAACTCTGTGAGATCAGTGTTGTCATTCCTGTTGATAATTCCTAATGTTTCTTACTTTATAAGTAAGAAAATAAAGATTGAAAAAAAAAATTAGTCCAAGATCACAGAAATTCTAATGGAAAACCTAGGATGTAATCCCAGACAGTCTGACTTCAAAGATTCTTCTTAACCACTGTTAATGTGTCATAAAGGCCCATTTAAAAACAGAAAGTCCAATAAATTCAATAAGAAAGTAAAAAAATTAATTTTAAAGAATAACAACAAAAGTCCTTGAAATTATGTTATCTTCTGCTTATATATGATTGCCACTTTTATTATAGATGAAGAAAAATATAAAAGCTTTAATATACTTATGTAATTTTATGTTGCATCTTAATTCTTTTTATTAGTGAAATAGTTATAATTACTTTTCACATTTACGAGAGTATTACACTTTATTAAAATTCAGTCTGACAATAAGAAGCTCCATGGCAATAGTTGCAATTTGTAAATTCACCTCAGTTATAAACCTTATATTACAATCCCAGGTCTGGTGTTAAACTCACCTGATGAGCAGGAACCAACATAGGCTTCAGCAGCTAGTATGAAATACCAAGAAAAAGAAAAACAAATTTATTAAATCCTTACCAAAGGCTTTATACGTTTCAAAGTTGAAAACTGATTTAAGCCTGAACACTTTGAGAATTTTATAATTTGGTTTATGATTGGTTAGAAGAAAAAAAAGTAATCACCAAAACGGAGTGGTTTACCACGCAGCAACTGGGGCGGCAGAGAAATTTAATATAATGGTAAAATCAAAGCAAAGGAATGTCTAGCAAATACAATGGACCACTGTTTGTAACTGAAAACTTGTGTTATGCAAAACTGTAATTTTAAAATTTAAACTCCTGAAGTTAAACACATTATATAGTCATGAGCTTACATGTTGAAAATAAAATTTTGTTTTTCAAAAATGACCAAAAAGAAATCAAACTAAAAAACTTCTAATCACATTAGCTCTCTCTGTGTGTATGTATGTATGTGTGTGTGTGTGTGTGTGTGTATATATATATATATATATATATATATATATATATATAAATCACACAGGGACACAGGGTCTGGCAGAAGTAACACCTGCTTGAGTGTGGTTGGTAGGGTAATAATATGGGTGTAATAATTTATAGTTCTAATTTGCACATTTCACCTAAAATGTCATATGGTGTGCTTGAGTGTGATGTTGTTATGTTGCAGAATTACATGCTTATGATTTTGTAATAAAAAGGGGTATTAGTTGTGCTAGATTCTGTATATATTCATATATATAAAACATATAATCTACCAATTTTAAGAACATCCAAAAAACTAAAAAAAATAGTCACAATTAACTAAGTAATTGAAAAGCAGGACTAGAATAATCATTGTAGTTTTGTCTACTGCACTAATTGAGCCATGCTTCAGGGGGAGAAGTGTGTTAATGTTTTTATATCATTTGCATGTTTAAGGATGCCTTTTGAGAGTACAGCCTGTGTGGGAGCACTTTACCAATGAGTTCAGAGAATGATAACCTTCTATTTTCCCTCAGATCAACTAGACTCCTAGACACAAAGCTAGTTACCTTCTTTAAGAATTTTAATTGACTCTTCAAAGATCAAAGCTAATAAATTGGCTACTGTTAAATCCTATACAATGAAATTGCTTCTACTGCTTGAAATTATATGGCTTAGTAGCCTGATTATCTTAATGTAAATTTAGAAAATTTCCTACCCTACATTTTTTCCTATTATCTCTCTGTACAAGCTATTGCCCAGTTGAAAGTACAAATAAAATTTAAGACTTGGTTGTCATTTCTTCAAAATGAGTAGCAATGAATAATAGCATTTTTCTAAATACTAGATAGTTCTGAAGTCCAGGGTTTTCCAAGCATAGATTAGCATTCCAATTTTTTCACATGCATCTTACCTTAACTATGGAAGCACAAAAGACCAGTAACATAGAATATATCTCTACTTCAATTGGTTCTAACACTATTCTTTAAAATTACTCTTTAAGAAAAAAACGGAGTCAGGTCAGAAACCCAGTATATCTGAATCTCAGGTTCCTGAATGGTAACTTATAAAATAATAGTATTAATATTATATTCAACATAAATTGTTAGTATCATACTTAATCATACCTGCTTTTTGTTTATCAACCCATATAACTTACAAGTGACATTAAGATAGAGACTGTGTTTTCCCACTTTTGTACACCCAGAACATGAGGGTAGATTCTGTTAAATTAGTAAATAGCTACACATTAGGGTTTGCCATCTAAGTATTTTACAAGCCAGAAACTTTCCTGGGAAGCAGATTTGAAATTGGGATTTTGGAAGCTGGTTCAGTGATCACTTGACCATCAATGAGGATCTTCTTTGGTTTTTGGTAGATAGTAGGTGAAGTGTTCAGCCTGTGTCATGTTGTAATAGAACAACTGTCAAAACTTATACTGGTTGTACTCTGGAAAATGATACTGGTGTAAGAGACTACATTGACTGGTGAATTATCTCAGACATTTGAAGAGTACAGAGGGAATAGTAATTTTAAGGAATGTGAAATAAGATGTCTATTGCTATTGATACACTGGGGGAAAAATTCAAGGCTAAGAATAATCCATACTCTATTTGAGCAATGTATGGATTACAGAAGACCTTCTTAGAAGAGACTACTGTCTACTAAAGCTGAAGGGCAGAAAAAAATGAGCATCAGACCCAAGACAATAAGAAAGGTAGTTATACCTCCAAACTGTTGAATTCTCAACCCTGTCAAGTCTCCCTATTCCAAGGACAGGTCCTTCCTTGGCAAAGTGTGAGATCCTAAAACTGAATAGAAAGAACTGAGTCAATGCACTTGAGAAGTTTGAAAAGCCATATTCCCTGGAGTCCACCAAAATGACAGTTTTCTTTTGTATCGGATTGTTCTCCTCCTTGCTTAAAGATAAATTTCTGCTTTTCACAGCAGGAGCACTCGGCCAGTTTTGAGGCTTGAAGCAGGTACAGAGCTACTTCCCACGGACCAGAAGAAAAGCTTGGTTTCCAAGGAGAATGCTTTAGGGTACACTGAGAATTTGACACATCAAAATGCGAATCCTCATAAAATTGCCTATCAGGAGACACACTTTATATCAAAGGTATGACACTTGCTACTTTATCATGGATTGCACAATTTATATCATATATCATAGCATGGAAGCTGCTAGAATAATAAAGTGGTAAAATAGTTTCCTGATGATAAGGCTGTAACACCAACTCAGAAATCATATTTTATGAGGGTGGAGTATGATCCCCCAAAGCTCAGTACATACCCCAATTCAATGAGCATAATACGGCTCCATATCCCCAGACGGGAGGATACCTGTATTGCTGAACCAAGGAGTAAATCCTGGGTAACTATGTTTTATTCTCTATAGCCATGTGAGGAATATGTGACTCTAGTCCCCATGACATTACACTCTGTGACAGTAGAAGATCTGGTTCACAGAAAGAATTTCCAGAAGGTGTCACAGTAAGATTTCCTTTAAACTTTAGCCTGTGACTGTCATTTTGTCATATGCCATGACGAAAGCAGTCAAGAAAAGGAATCATCATAGTGGAATGGGACTGATCACTGGCAGACAGTAGAGCTATATTTATAAGGAAAAGGGGACATTATATTTGAACCTGAGACCATCTTTTGGCTATTCCCTTGCCTGTTTTTATTGATAAATGGACAAAGTTAGCATACACAATCTGAGAGAGACATAGTAACCAGGGAATTAGACCCAGCAGAGATAAGGGTCTGGATCACTCCCGGAGGTAAATCACACAGACCAGCAGTGATGCTAACTGAAGCTTTGGGGAATCTGGCATGGATGGTAGAGGAGGCAGATGATGGATATCAATTTTGGCATTAAACCAACAGCAGTGACAAGAGCCTAAGCTGTTACACTAACCTAGCTCTTATGTTTCCCCAGGAAAAGAGACAAATCAAGATCTGGAACCATATGTTTCTATATGAGGTTAAACACTAGGAATAGGTAGATCCATGTGTCCCAATGAGTAAACTGTAATGGATATGGTGGTATGCTACCCAGATATCCTACCTTCAAGACTGAGGCATTTATTCAGCCAGCCATGGTGAATGTGGTCTCCCACCAAATTGCCCTCCACCATACTGGAGGAAGCTGTCTTGCCCCACTTCAACTCTGTCCTATGGGGTAGCCTTTATCCTGTGTGATCAACCAAGTTCTGTGTTGCATTGCATCATAGTTCTATTTCACTCTCTGCCTGACACTGCTTCCCAAATTGATTAAAGATATTTTTAAGTGCAATTCCTAAAAACTTTTGAATGCAAATCTCCTTGGAGGTTGTATTATTTAGGAAATGCAATTGAAGAGACTCTGCAACTATTTTTTATACTTATCACTTGGCAACAATCTTTATATGCTTTCCTTTTTACCTAATAAAACTCCATATTATGTATGTTTTATAATTTATTTCATAGTTTTTGTTGTTGCAAAAATTTTATCTTACAGAGTATGACACTACAAGCATTTCTAGGCAAGGCTATTGTTGCTGAACCTTATCCTAAGTCCTAGTCCCTTACTCAAAATTAAGTAACCTTAATATTTAAGTCTTTGTGGTTTCATTCTTTTTAGTTTTTGTAAATATAAAAGTTTCCTAAATCTTAGTCGTTGATAGGATTAAGTGAGATAATTTTCAAGAGGTTCTTTTCATATTATAAAAAATTCTTTTATTCAGCCTTCCTTAATCTCCTATTTTAGTTTCATTTGCTTAGCATGAATTGCATGGTCAAACAAATAAAAAACAATCACTATCAATAAAAAGTTGCATCTCTTAGTTCCTATCATTTGATAAATCCAACTGCTTTATTAATTTTTAATTTTTTTAATAAGCTGACAAGCTTATCCAAAAAAGATATGGTATCTTTATCTGAAATACTATTCTGTTCAGAAATATTTTATTCACTTCCTAATACAGTAAAATGCACAAATGCATAAATTTTTCTTGAATTTTACACATAAACACATTTGTGCAACCACCACTCCATTAACATAAAACCGTTCAGCACCAGAATTTTTCATGTGCCTCTTCTTGTTCACCTTCCTCTCCAGAGAGGACTGTTATTCAGATTTTTGTTGCCATAGGTTAGTTTTTCCCATTCCTGAATTTCATATAAATGGAATCAGAAAGTGCATAGTCTTTCTCCTCTGCTTTCTTTACCCATCAAATATCTGTGAGATTTGTTCATGTTGCTGAGTTTAGAAGTATTTATTTTTTCACAGTGCTATGTTGTTATGAAGTGAAGAGAAAATATGTTTGTGTTTCTGCAGAGTGGAATCTTTCTGAATATATTTTACTGGAAGCTTGGGATTTTGAGCAGAGAGAAAACCTTGCAAATTAAAGTTACAGATAAATAAATAAATAAATAGATAGATGATAGATGATAGATAGATGATACAGATATAGATAATATAGATAGATATAGATGATATAGGCATAGATATAAATATAGATATAGATGATATAGATGGAAATAATTCCAGAGATATTGACTTAATTCCAGAGGCATGTGTTTATATTTCAAGAAAAAAAGATGTCCATGACTTTGGAAATATTTCTAGGTTATACAATCTGAAGATACCTGGAACTATTAATATATGGTCCTTGGAGAAATTTGTATTTACATTCCAAAAGTTTGGAACAAGAACTCAGAATTCTTCCCATGACTTCTGCTAGGAGCAAAAGATCCCCCCACCCCCACTTTGGGAGAAGAGAGTCATTTTCCTCTATCTCCTGTATACAGTAGATAAAATCAATTTTCTCCATATATTGCCCATAACATGGATTCTGAAGTTTTTACATGTAGGATATCTGACCTGGTATTCATCTTATTATCCAAGAAGTAGAATTAGGATATAGGAAACCACAGAGTTAATATTTGCTTTCTAAGTAAATAATGATCTTTTGTGTATAGTTTAGATCACTTCTTGTGGACATTCGGGATTAGTAAATGTGAATAATAAAAGCTTGATGATAGCATTCCACTGTGTGAAAAATAAGAATGTATTTATCTATCTTAATTTTGATGATCCTTAGGTTGTTTTCAATATGTGACTATTATGAAGAAAACTGCTATGAGTGTTATTGTACATGCATTTTAGTTGTCATATGTCTTCATTTTTGGAGGAATATATGAGTAGGAATGAAATTACTGTGTTATGGGGAAGTTTTATGTTTAGCTTTTGAATGAATTTAGTGTATTTAGTAGCAAAGAGCATTCCAAAGTGATTTTAACAATACGCACTGAGGTCGATATGCAAGTGTTCTGTTTGCTCCACATCCTTAACAACACATTTATTATATGTCTAATAGATACTTACCTTTCAATGCTGCAAAGATACTATTGCATTATCTTCTGGATTTTACAATGTTTGTACAGAACTTAACAAACATGTTACTATTGTTTTCTTGAAGGAAATATTTCTTAATTCTCTGTCTACTTTGAAGATTGTACCTTTGTTTTTGTTTTTGTGTTGAACTGATGTGTATTTAGATGTTTGTTTTGGTTTGGATTATCATTTTTTAAAATTTATTTTGCTAGTGGTCTTCTGGTCTATGAAAATCTAGGATACAGTGTTTTTAACAGTTTGGGGAAATTATCTGGTATTATCTCTGTAAGTGTGGCATTTAATCCAATTCATCTATCCTTCCTTTCTTGAATTTAAATTTCCACCATGGTAGATTGCAAACGTTGTCACAATTTTTTCTCATCCATGTAGGCACACTGTTTTTTCAAGGGGAATTTGTTGATCTGTTCAAGAGGTTAAGTCTGTTTCTCTACTGCTTAAATCTTGTCTTGGCTATTTGAATGGCTTTGGGTATTGGGTAATTAATGTGCAAAAATTTTATTGAAAAACACTTGAGCATTGGGATTTTCCTTCTCATATATGGTTAGAGCCCTGAAACTATCATGTGAATTAATTTCAGTTAACCTTCTGGAGAAGGAAATTCCAGGAAAAGGAGAAATGAGATGCCACAGCCAATTGGCTATCCAGTAGCCTGTCATAGTCCTAACATGGGAAGCTATTGTTGATTGTGTAACCATGCACTGACCCACCAGATAACACCAGATACATGAACTCATGTCCAGAATAGAATAATCAAGTTTGCTTAAACCCAAAGAAACATTCAGTAGACCAACAGAATTATAAAGTCAACCTACAAAATTGTGAAGAAATAATAAATGATTGTATCAAGCCACTAAATATTGCTACAGTAAGTTAGCCAGTAAAAGTAAATTTCTCTCCAATCCATAGGTTTTTATACTCTTCACTTTCCCTTTAATTATTGTTCTATCTGTAATTCACTTTGTTTTATATTGAAGTGTTTGTGAGTTCACTCATCTTCCTTTTCCTACGTCAGTTGTTAAACCTCACCCATAATTTTTAAAATTTTGTTAATATTTTATTTATTTATTTTTAGAGAGAGGGGAAAGGAGGGAGAAAAGGAGGAAAGGAAATATCAGTATGTGGTTGTCTCTCATGTGCCCCTTACTGGGCACCTGGCGTGCAACCCAGGGTTGTGTCCTAGACTGGGAATCGAACCTGAAACCCTTTGGTTTGCAGGCCAGAATGCAACCCACTGAGCCACACCAGCCAGGGCCACCCAATAAATTTTTAAATTCAGATATTGGACACTAACTTTAAAATGTGTATTTATTTATATATTTCTAAAAATATGTTAAAATCCTCCATACATTTCATTTATTTTGTCCATCTTATCTATCTTCATCAATGTTGATATTTTGGTTATTGCCAATAATTAAATCTGTTCCATGTTAGGGTCTGCTTCACTTCTTTACTGTTTCTTTTTAGTATTAGTCACAAATTTTGCATCTTGAATACATATAATTTTAAGCAATACTTTATCATAAAAGACCTATATAAATATGGATAACCCATAAAGGTTTCCCCTTTCCTCCCCTAGAAAACAGAGAGGGATGATAATCTCTATTAAATCAGGAACAGTTCAATGACAGGACTGAGTCCCACTTTTAGTAAAAAGTTTAGTAAAAATCCTGCCCTTTCACTTTCTGCTTTGTTAGCCTCCCAGCTTGTAAAGGTTCAAAGCTAGAAAATGTCATGAAGGGAAACTGATTGTGTGTTTGATAAAGGATATTTCTTTTTCACCTCATCAGGGTGACTTTGGCTTTTATCTTCTCCCACTTCTGACTCCGCCAAACTTAAAATAGTCACCTAAGGATAACTAGCCTTTGTTAGTGGCACTTTCATTTCCAATCCCTGTACCGGTCCTGTGACACAGCAACAATTGCAATTGTTATGATGGGTACATAGTGTTTTTAAGGAAGAAGAATTTTTTCCCCACTGTCAGCATTAAGTACTCTACTTAAACAGAAATTAATATTCTAATATATCTGTCTTCTCTAATGGTATAACACTTTCCTATTGGGAAAGATAAATGCATGGCAAGGTATGTAGGTAGACAAATAAATAGAGACGTTTTATTCACCATATATTTAATTATCTCATATGCCTCCTCCTGTTCTTTAAAAATACTTGATCTTAGAATTTATCTAGCCTCCTCTTTTTAAATTTTTTTAATTGTTCAATTAGGGTTGTCTCAATTTCCCCCCATTACTCTCTCTCGCCCTACCTACCCCCACCTCCCACATTCAATCCTCCCCCTCCCCATTGTTTTGTTCATGGGTCCTTTATACATGTTCCTTGATGACCCTTCCCTTTCTTTTTCCCATTACCCACCTCCCACTTTCCCTCTGGTTACTGTTGGTTTGTTTTTTATTTCCATGTTCTTGGTTCTATCTCCTGTTGATTTCTTCACTTTTATTGAATTGTCTATGCATTTTTTCCTCAGAAAGTTGGCACCCTTAGGGAGATCCAAGATGGCTGCTGAGTAGCTGGAACTCCATCCACTCGCTCCCAGACCTGGACCAATCTTCCAGCTAAACCACAGAGCAATCAACTTGAAAATCCTGCTAAGAGTGAGAGCATGTGTGAGTGACTGTGTACACAGATGAGTGTGTGGGGCATGTGTGTGAGTGGGCAAGAGCCTGCCTGCCTGCAGGGCACTCGGGAGCAGGTGACCTGGGCTCTCCTGGTAGAGCAGCTCACAATGCCACTGCCAAGCCTGGCACTTCTGGCTGTGTAGAATCGGGGTAGGAGCCATTTTGAGAAAATTTAAAATATCCTCATTGGGAAGAAGCCTCAAGAGTGCCTGCACCTCAGCGCCCAGACATGTCTCTGTGCCCTCCACCTCAGGCAGGCCCTCATACGCTGTCACCACCAGGAGCCAGGATTCTGGTACTTTGGTACTTACTGGGGACGGGGCTGTCACCTCCCCAACCCTAGGCACCAGGGGAACTGCAAACAGGACAGAATCTGACTGAGGAGACTGCAGATCAGCTCAGGAGCCACAAACTCTGGGGGTGGCAAGATATGGCTGGGGCACTGCTGGCTGCAGAGAGCAGGCCTGCCTGAGGCTGATACTCACTGGAGGGAATGGGAAGAGCACCCCACCACCACCCCATGCTGTAATATTGCTGCTGGACTCTTCACAGAACCATTTGGGATAAATCAGAAAGAAACTTTATCTAAAACTTTCAGAGGTTCTGGCAGGCTGTGGTCAGCCCTGACTGAGACTTTGTACTTTTGCCGGAGGGGGAGTGTGTGTAAAACGGCCCCCTAGGGCTTGGTGCTGCAGTGGGGAGGCACATAGAAACTCTTTTAAAAGAGGAGCTGAGGTGAGACTCAAGACGCAGCAAGGACCCTGTGGTCGTGTCTGCCTGCACTTAAGCATAGAGGCTTGCCAACAAAGAAACCAGAGTGATAGTGTCACGCTGAATGCACTGTGGGGTGCGACCCAGCATGCCTGGCCAGAGTGGAGAGTTTGGGCCTGAGTCTCCTGCATGAGTGGTAAGCTGGGGACTGGACAGCCAGGAGCTGAACACCTGAGATTTGCTGCAGTCAGACAGGTCTCCTCACAAACAGGTAAGACTAGACTAACCCCCACCTGTGGGACTACAGGCTCTGCAAAGAAATAAGGCCAGGCTCAGGGGCCCCCTGCTGGGCCCATATTCTCAGGGGAAAGGAGGAAAAGTTCTGAAAGGGCCCTGTCTCCCAGACACGATGAGCTACACTATTCCTTGGGCTCTGACCCACTGAAACCAGCAGAGCACAGAGATGTCTTCCACCTGCCCGATCCCAGAACCTTTCTGGCCTTGAAAGATCACAACACATGCAACAGCGGGTATTCAGGGCCCTACCCAGCCTTAGTGCTTAGAAAGAGCTGTTGTTTGAGCCTAGCAGGAAAGAGCTGCCCTTTTTATATAGATTGGGGGAAATGGACAGGTAATTCTCAGAGGAAATGGACAGGTAATTTACAAGAAACCATACATTATTGGAAAGAATCTGGGACAGACCAAGACATGTGGTGAGGTGGTGGAGAAACACTCCCACCACCTTCCTTGAAGATGGAACAGCATCCCAGGGGGTAACGCAGGGTTCCCACTCTCCCAATCACACTAGAAGCCCATTCTGGAGGTAGGTGGAGGAGGTACGTGGCTATCCTCTTGGATATCATTAAATGAACCACTCCTGGGCCCTGGGCTGCCAGTTTTGGCAGGGCAGAACAATGAGAACAAGCCAAGCCTGAAGGAGATAATCACAGACTGTGGATCACTTGCAGTCTCTAACAGGTTGCCTAGGCCCAGACTAGGACATCATCTGCCATCACCAGGGGCAGATCCAGAAAGAGAAAACAGTGGCAAACACTGGACTCTGCTGAGATGAATTCCACCACAGTCTTCTTCATTATTTGCATTATTTTCTCTCCTGTATAGCTTTCAACATTTATTTCTTTTCCTTCAATTTTGTTCCCATTATTTCACTAATTTTTAAAAATTTTAGTTAATTTTAAATCTCATATATTGCTCCTTCTTTCTCTTACTCCATTTTGCCATCTTCCTTCCTCTTCTTAGTTTTGCTTTAAAATTTTTTTCTTTTGCTATGACTTATTTCTGTTCTATACTCTTACTATTTCTCCCCCTTCAAGCCTCTCAAAACCACTTTTCTTGTCATTACATATGTCATTTTTCTTGCCACATTTTTTCCCCTTCTTAAAATACCCTTATTCTCTTTCCATTTATTAATCTTTGCTCCTTGGTTGTTGATATGGTGGTAATTATTGAATTTTTTCAATTTTACTCCTAGATCTTCATTATTTTTGTATTTCAAATCTCAAATTTCACTGTTCCCCTTTCCTATTCTATTTTGTCTTTTTCCTGACTTTTCTTTTCTTTTTGGTTTTAAATTTTACTTTATTCATCTCTTAGCCTGGTTTTCATTCTTAACTCATATTATTTCTTCTCCCTTTTATCCTCTCAAAATCATTTTTCTTTCCTTTATCTCATAAGCTTTTTTTCTTTCTTTTTTCCATCTTATTTCCACTCCACTTTTATTAATCTTTGCTCATTTATCACTGATATTGCTGTGGTGGATATTCTTTTTCCAATTTGGTTCCTATCAATTTCACTATTTTTTAAACCTCATATTATATTCTTTCATTCTATTATTCCATTTTGCCTTCTTTCCCCCCTTTTAAATGTACAATGTAAATTCTATTTTCTTTCTTCACCTTGTTTATCATTCACTACTCTTATTATTTCTTCTGTCTCTACCCTTTCAAAATTATTTTTCTTCCAGTTGGTCATCTCAGTCATTTTCCTTTCTCATAATATTCTTAATCTCTTTACAACTTTATTAATATTTGCTAATTTGCTGTTGATAGTGTGATCATGGATGGGGGTTATTTTTTTGGCTGTGGGTTTTGATTCTTGGGTTGTTTTGTTTTATTCTGGCAGCACCTGTACAACAGCATACAAGATGTGGTGGGTGGTGTGACTCTAAGTCAGCCAGCTGGAGGGAAGAGCCCACCAAAGAATGACTCAACAACAACCAAAACCCAATTACAACTAGAGAGCCCACATAAACTGCATAAAGGGCATCCCAAGAGTATCCAGCTCAGGACATGAAGGAGACTGCACCACTGAGTCCCACAGGTGTCCTAATAGAAGGCTACTCTATGAGGACAGAGAGTCAAAGCAAATCAATACAATATAGAGAAACAAACAAAAAGAGCCACTTAAAATAGGGAGATAAAGAAATAGCCCCTAATTGAAAAGAAAAGAGGAATCCTCAGAAATGGGGATGAATGAAATTGGAATGAAATGAAATTGAGACAAGCAATCATTCAGACATAGAGTTCAAATTATGCTTCCAAGAATGCTCACAGAGCTCAGTGAGAACTACAAGGAACTTATTGAGAAATATATCAGCATGAAAAAGGATATAGAAACTATCAATAAGAGCCAGGTAGAAATGAAGAATACAATATCTGAAATGAAGACTACACTAGAAGGAATTTTAAAAAGTAGGTCTAGATGAAGAAAAAGATTGAATCAGAGCGTTGTAAGATAAGGTAGGAAAGAAAAACTCCCAGATAGTCCCCCTAAAAAAAGAAAGAAAAAAAAAGACTCAAAAACAACTAACATAGTGTAAGGAAGCTGCAGGACAACATAAAACTTAATAATATTCATATCATGGGGATTCCAGAAGGAGAAGAGGAGCAAGGGATAGAAAACCTGTTTGAAAAAATAATAACAGAAAACTTCCCTAACCTGGTGAGGTAAAAAGTCATGCAAGACAAGGAAGCACAGAGGGTGCCAATAAAGATGGCATAATTTACAGGCCAAGAGAAAATCTAAAGACAGCAATGGACAAACAACTGATAACATACAGGAGAGCTCTGATAAAACTATCAGCTGATTACTCAACAGAAAAACTACAAGTCAGAAGGGACTGGCAATGACTATTCAAAGTAATGTAAAGCAAGCACCTGTGACCAAGACTAGTCTACTCATCAAGTCTCTCATTTAAAATGGAATGTGAAATAAGGAGTTTCCCAGACCAAGAAAAAAAGAGCCTAAAAGAATACGTCTCCATCAAACCAGCATTGCAAGAGATGCTGAAGGGACTGCTTTAAGAAAATGAAGAAAAAAGTGTGAGAGAGAGAGGACATAAGTACAAATGGCAAATTTGACAATCAGTGAGTACCTATGAAAATAACCTTAAATATAAACAGATTAATGATCCAATCAAAAGACATAGGGTAGTTAATAGATAAGAAAACATCACCTGCATATATTCTGCCTACAAGAGACCCACCTCAAAACAAAAGATCTATACAGACTGAAATAAAGGGATAGAAAAATATTCCAAGTAATGTACCAAAAAAAAGATGAGATAGCAAAACCTTTACCAGACAAAATAGACTTCAAAACAAAAGTCATAACAAGAGACAAAGAAGGTCACTTCATAATACTTAAAGGAGTAGTTCAACAAGAGGATATAACCTTAGCAAACATACATGTACCCAATTTAGGAGCACCTAAATATATATGAAAAAAGTTGGAGGACTTCAAGAAAGATACAGACAGCAACATAGTCATTATAAGGGATTTTAACAGCCCACTGTCAATAATAGATACATCTTCCAAACAAAGAATTAACATGAAAATTGAGGCACTGAATGACACTCAAGAACAAATGAACTTAATTAACCCATACAGAACTTTTCACCCCAAAGAAGCAAAATATAAATTATTTTTAAATGCACATGGAACATTTTCAAAAATAGACCACAAGGTAGTTCACAAAACAAGCCTCAACAAACTCAAGAAATTTGAAATCACATCAAGCATCTTTTTGGATCACAATGGCTTGAAATTAGAAACCAACCTCAAGAAAAAAACTCAAATGCAATCAAATACATGCAGACTGAATAACAGGCATTTAAACAATGAATGGGTTAACAATGAGATTTAGGAAAAAATAAAAAAGTACATAGAAATAAATAAAAATGAACACAAAACAACACAAAACCTAGGGTACACAGTGAAGACAGTCCTAAGAGGGAAATTCATAGCAATACTGGCCTACCTAAAGAAGATAAAAAAGTTTCAAATAAACAATCTAACCCTACATCTACAAGAATTAGGGGATAAACAACAAACAGAGCCCAGAGAGAATAGAAGGAAGGAAATAATCAAGATAAGAGCAGAATTGAATGACATAGAGACTAAAAGAACAATTCAAAGGATCAATGAATCCAAGAGCTGTTTCTTTGAAAAGATAAACAAAATAGACAAACCTTTAACCAGACTCATCAAAAAATAAGAAAGGATCCAAATAAATAAAATAAGCAACGAAAGAGGAGAAGTTAAAACCAATACTACAGAAATCCAAAGGATTGTAAGAAATTACTATGGACAACTATGTCAAGAAAGTGGAGAACCTGGGCAAAATGGACAGATTTCTAGAAATATACAATTGTCCAAACTGAATCAAGAAGAAGCAGAAAGGCTGACTAGACCAATAACAACTAGTGAAATTGAAGGAGTAATTTAAAAAGCTCTTCACACACAATAGCCCTGGACCAGATTTACCAAATATTTCTAGAGGAAGAAACTTCTGTCCTTCTCAAACAATCTCAAAAAAATCCAAGAAGAGGAAAGGCTCCCAAACTCTTTTAAAAGGACAGTATTATCCTAATTATCAAATCAGGTAAAGACACAACAAAGAAAATTCCAGGCCAATATCTCTGATGAATATAGATGTTAAAATCCTCAACAAAATATTGGCAATCCAGATCCAGCAATACATTAAAAAGATCATACACCATGATCAAGTGGAATTCATCCCAGGGATGCAAGGATGGTACAATATTCACAAATCAATATGTGTACTACATCACATAAACAAATGAAAGACAAAAATCACATGATCATATAAATAGATGATGAAAAACATTTGGTAAAGTCCAGCACCCATTTATGATAAAACATTCAGTGAAGTAGGAATAAAATGATCATATATCAATATAATATAGGCCATATTTGAGAAAATTATGGCCAACATCATACTCAATGGTCAAAAACTAAAAGCTTTCTCCTTAAGATCAGGCACAAGACAAGGTTGTCCATTTTCACCATTATTATGCAGCATACTACTAGTAGTTCTAGCCACAGTGATCCAACAAGAAAAAGACATAAAATGCATCCAAGGAAATGAGAAAGTGAGGCATTATTTGTAGATGACATGATACTGTACATAGAAAATGCTATAGTCTTCACCAAAAAACTACTCAACCTAATAAGTGAATTTGGCAAAATAACAGGGTGCAAAGTCAGTATTCAGTAACTCAGGGCATCTGTGCATCACTAGTGAAATATCTGAAAGAGAAACTAGGAAACATGTCCTATTTACTGTAGCAACAGGAAAAAGTAGCTAGGAATAAAACTAACCAAGGAGATAAAAGAAAACTATAGAACATTGAAGAAAGGAATTAAGAAAGACACCAATAAATGGAAGTATATACCATGTTCATGGATTAGAGGAATTAACATCATTAAAATGTCCATACAACTCAAAGCAATCCATAGATTCAATGCAATTCCTATCAAGATACCAATGGCACATTTCACAGATCTAGAACAAATATTTCAAAAATATATGGAATCAAAAAAGACTCTGAATAGCCTCAACAATCTTGAAAAAGATGAACAAAGTTGGAGGAAATCACAATACCAAATATGAAACTATACTACAAGGTCATTGTAATCAAAAAGAGTTGCTATTGGCACAAGAATAGACACATAGATCAGTGGAACAGTCTATAGAACCCAGAAATAAACCAATGTTTCTATGGTCAATTAGTATTTGAAAAAGGGGACATGAGCATAGAATGGAGTAAAAATGGCCTCTTCAATAAATGGTGTTGGAAGAATTGGACTGATATATGGGGAAAAAAGGAAATTAGACCATCAACATATACCATACACCAGAATAAACTCAAAATGGATAAAAGACAAATATAAGATGTGAAACCATAAAAGTCCTAGAAGAAAATATAGACAGTAAAATTTTAGATATCTGTAGCAATATTTTTGTGGGTATATTTTTTAAGGCAAGGGAAATAAAGGAAACAGTAAGTAAGTGAGACTACATCAAATTAAAAAGCTTCTGCACAGCTAAAGAAACCATCATCAAAAACGATAAGGGAATTGACCATGTGGGAGTACATATTTGCCAATGATACCTCAGACAAGGGTTTGTTCTCCACAATATCTTAAGAACTCATATGATTCAACACCAGGAAGACAAACAATCCTATTAAAAATGTGTAAAGGACCCGAATGGACACTTCTCCAAGGAGCACACAGGAAAGGGTATTCAACATTGCTAAGCCATCAGAGAGATGCAAATTAAAAATACAATGAGATATCACCTCTCACTGGTTAGAATGGGTTTCATTAATAATTCAAGAAATAACAAGTGCTGGTGAGGATGTAGAGAAAAAGGAACCCTAGTGCACTGTGGGTGGGAATGCACTGGTGCAGCCACTGTGGAAAATAGTATGTAATCTCTTCAAAAATTTAAAAATAGAACTGCCTTTGACCCAGTAATTCCACTTCTGGGAATAATACCCTAAGAATCCTGAAACACTAATCAAAAAGAACTTTTACACCCCTATGTACATAGCAGTGCTGTTTACAATAGCCAAGTGCTGGAAAAAGCCTAAGTGCTCATCGGTAGATGAGTGTACCAAAAAATTGTGGTACATTTACCTAATGGAGTACTGTGCAGCAGAAATAAAGAAGGAACTCCTACCTTTTGTGACAACATGGAAGTGGAAAATATTCTAAGTGAAATAAACCAGTTGGTGAAAGACAAATACCATATGATCTCACCTACAAGAGGATCATAACAAACAAAAAAAATTGAGCAAAATAGAACCAGGGACATGGAAATGAGGAGTAGATTAACAGTGAGCAGAGGAGAGGGTGGAAGGGAATAAGGGTGGAAAGAAGTGGAAGAGGCTAGTCAAGAAACATGTATGAATGCCTCATGAACATGGACAACAAGGTGGGGTATGACTGTGGGGGTGGGGGTTGAGCTGGGCAGAGGCGGGCAAAGAGGGAAAAATTAGGACAACTGTATTGATATCACTACCATCAATTAGGATGACTGGTGTGGCTCAGTGGGTTGGGAACCATCCTGCAAACTGAGTGGTCAATGGTTCAATTCAGGGCACCCCATGTCAGGGCACATGACTGGGCTGCCGGCCAGGGCCTGGACTGGGGGTGAGTGATAGGCAACTGGTTGATGTTTCTCTTTTGCATCCATGTTTTTCTCCCTCTCTTTCTCCCTACCTTCTCCTCACTATAAAAATAAATAAAATCTTTTAAAAAAAGAATTAAATATATGTAGCATATAACATGTTATATAATATATAGGGGAACACACAAAAAACAGAACCTATTTATTTAAAAAATGTGTATTTTTTCTTACATGTTTAAACTTCAGTCACCTTCAAATTCTCTCCATTTGATGCAATACTCCTACTGAGAATTTTTTTGCATTGCTCAAAACATATATATATACACACACACACACAGAAGACAATAATCTGTTATTAGTTATATATATAATATCTCTCTGCATATATATAGGTATATATCCATATATATCAAATATCCATATATATATATATATATATATATATATATATATATATATATATATGGAGAGAGAGAGATTTGTTGCAAGAAATTGGCTTACACATTCAGGCAGGAGCTGATGCTTTAGGCAAAGGCAGAATTTCTTCTTCTTTAGGAAAACCTCATTTCTGCTCTTAATGCCTTTCAACTGATTTGATCAGGCACACTCAGATTATCAAGGATAATCTCCTTTACTTAAAGTCATTGACTTTATATATTAAATACGTCTACAAATTCCATCACAGCAACACTTAGATTAGTGTTTGATTGAATAACAGTACTATAGACTAGGATGTTAACACATCAAATTGACCATGAGTCATAAATCTGAAGATATTTGGAAAAGAGTATTCTAGATAAAAAACAGCCAGTGAGTCCTTTTAAATAATTTTGGTTTTGCCCGATAGAGAACTTTTCTCCCCTCAGATACTGTTGCTTAAAATAATACATTAATTGCAGTTTAAAAAAAGGGGGGGAGGAATGAGTTTACTCTAAAGAAATGAAAATGTATTTTAAAATTTTTAAATGGAAGAGGGCTAGAATTTGATATTATTTTAACAGGATCAATGTGGCTATGTGGATGATAGACTGAAGGATAACACAGGCAGAAATGAACACATTAAGAGACTTTTATCAAGGTGGTAGAAGTGATACTAAGAAATGATCAAACCCTGAAAATAATTTGTAATTAGCAGCAACAAGAACAAGGGAAGGGTTTACAGGAACAAATATAGAGGACACATGGACAAAACTACGGGGCTTGGAAATGGAAGGGAGGTGGGAAGGGATGGGTGGGTGGGCTGGAATGGGAATAAAAGATAGAAACTGTAATGAATAACCTAAAATAAAAAAAATTTTTTAAAAAAGATCAAGGAAGAGTGAATGGAAGAGAGTAGTCAAAAATGGTTCCATAGTTTTTATATAAGTGACTAGACAGTTGTCTTTAACTAAGTTGTGAAAGGCTCTGAGTAAAGATGGTTTAGATTGAAGAAGAAATCAGAGGTGAAACTTTGATGTGCCTTCTAGATAACTAAAATGAGGATATTGAGAGGGCAGTTGGGTGTGTCTAGACTTAAGCATGCTTAATTTGATGCAAGTTGTGGAGTCTTCAACTTGTATTTGGTTTCTTAATCCATGAAACTGAGTTAGCAGAATGAGAAGGAGGAAAAGAAGAAGAAAAAGAAGAAGGAGTGGGCATCACCACTGGAGAAAAGCCAAGGATGTGGGGTTATCCAGAAAGCACGTGAAGAAAGTTTCTGGGAAGAGAGAATGAGCGAGTGTTCAGATTCTGCTAATAGTAAATTTTGGGTAAGCAATTGTTTACTGGATTTAACAATGTAGATGTTATTGGTGGCATGGTGAAAAGTTAGAGACTAAAGTCTGATTGAAGTGGTTTTTCAGAGATAATAGCAAGAGACTAGATATTTTATACAGAGGTATAAACAGCTCCATTAGTCTGCTGTAAAAGATACAATATATTTGGAAATATACAGAACAGATTTGATTATTGGTTGAGGGGGATAATCTCTTTCCTAGCCAGACTCAAGTTGTCATATCTGGATGCAGGTCTTTTAATATGCCATATAGCTCAGCAAAATTTTTTTGCTCATATAGTTCTGGATAACTAGACTTATTTTTAAAAAATATTCTTACCTGCCCAATTCCACCTTGTTAAAGCCATCTCATTAATAAATTCTCTCATAAGTGTGCTTACATAATTGTCTTTTTTGTTCATCTAAATTTCATATTTGGTCAAATGTATACTTTTCTGAACATTCAATCATATTTTTATCTATATGCTAATTTTTGTTATTCTTCTTATTTCTGCCAGATTGAAAGCCACTGGAAGATAGAAAAATTTTCTCTCTCATCATTGCAATCTTAGCACCTAGCATGATGACTTACATAGAGTAGGTTTTAAACAGAGGTTTGCAAGAGGAGTGAGTAAAAAATGATAGTTTTTATTTGTTGAATGAATAACAATTCCAAAAGAGGGCAAAAATTGGCATAAAATTTAGTATTTAATTAACCTTTATATGGATAATATTAAAACATTGAGTTTTAAAAACATTCAACCATTGTTTTTAAGATTTTCATTGTTCAATTAATTTGCTCTATTTAATTTTCTATGAATATATTCATTTTAATTCTTTTGCCTTTTTGCATTTATATAGTCATATTTAACTCAGACCCTCATTCAATTTGTCATTACAAGAAGTAGCTTTATGGTATAATGAACAACCTCATTTCCTGCAATTTTTAAAATAAGTTAACACTTAAACTAAAATTCATTTGTATGATTCATTAATGACCATGCTTCTTTAAATAATTTATTACAGCATCTTTGCAGATGCTATAAAATGAATGTCCAATAATTATAATAATTTTTTACATCACATAAAATATTTAAGTAAATTTTTAAAATGCATGAAAGATCTGAAAACCTAGCAATATAGATTATTTTGCTTGTTTAAAAACACAAAATGAGTACAGTGGGACCCTGTCAAAACATGTTTCATTATACATTATTATGTAAATCAATTTTCTTTTGGTTTCTAGCAATAGAAACAGACTATGGCTAGCTGAAGTTAAAAGCAATATTTATTACAAAAAAAAAGAGAAGCTGGAACTCATGACAGGAAGGAAGTGTGACCTTCATCACATAAAACTGGACTTTCTCACTAGAACACAATCATATATGATTTACCTTTAAAAATGCCCAAAATTTAAATTCTGAGAGGATAACATCTCATTAGCTTAATCCGCATCATCAATTAATTATAGACTAGTAGCTAATATTAACCATTTAAAGCTTACCTTTATGTGTCAGGAGTAGCTCCCAGAAGAGCAGAAATCAGTGACAGCTCAAGAAGCCACTCTCAGAGAGACAGTTAAAAATGTCTTCAAGATTATTTTTAATTGTAAAATGCATTTATTCCCCCACTGATGTTTTAATGAGATTCTTCTTATTTACCCATTTTTTCACTTATTCTATCATAAATGAAATAACTTATGCATATAGACTTAGCATCATTTGCTTGAATAGGCATTACAGATAGAGGTAAATGATAAAGTTCTTACCTTTGAGGAGTGTTAGTTGAGCATGTGTGAAAATATGTACACAAACATTTATAAAATATTACATTAAAATTTGTGCAAGTTACTGGACAAACACAGAGAAGGAAGTAAATTTCTTTGAGGTATACTTTTAACTGTCAAAAAACATAAAATCTCAAATTTGGCCAATGCTGGACACCAAGTAGCCTTAAGGTACTAGTCATTTTCAAATAGTTTATAAGACTTGGGAGAGTGATCTGAACTGAAAAGTTTGAAATCCCATTACCATTCCTTAGGCATCTCGGTCTTGGAAAAAAACATTTGATGGCACTTCTTCAATTCTACAAAATGATAAACAGCAGAATATCACTGGAGTTTAAATATTTTTGAGGAAGAAATTCTTCACTCCCTGCTGTTTACAAGTAAAACACTGTCTACAAATAACACATTACATTTAGCTGTCCTCTTTATCATAAAGCCACGTTGAATTTCATAACATTTATAAAAAGATACCAACTGATTGCAAGATGAGCGTTACCCTTGAGCAAATTATGAACACATTTATTTCAGTCTTATGCGTTTGAATCTAATTTTCTGGTAATATCAAAAGTGTTCATAGAATTAATTTCCTGTCAGTTCAGCAGTATTCAAGTGAATATTTTATGATTTTGCATTAGCTGTATTTGTCTAGAGTTGTGACATGATCGAGTCATTCTCTGAGGGAAACACATTAATAATTAAACTCTGTCCAATGTGGAGTGCTAAAGATGACAGCATAATTGTACATTTCCAGAGACCATTTCACAAGGCAGAGGAGAATTGCCCTGCCACCATTTAAATGTCAATTTAGAATTTCTTTCTAAACTAAAACAGAGCTTCAGAAAGAAATGGGAGGGGCAATGTCAGATTGGGAAACTGTTCTCTTTACTCTCTCTTTATTTTAGAATCTGAGTTAAATGCAAATAGCCCCCCCTTTATTCTTTTCTTCTCTTGCTGAATAAACTGTCAGAAGTTATTTCTTTTGGCAATATAACATCATCAATGGTCTTTGAAACAGGACTCTTGAAATGATAAATACTACCTGCATAGATTATCACCATAGGAAATAGTGCAGCTGACATAAGAAACTCTGATTTCTTATATTTGAGTCTTTTTTTAACTTAGGTAGGTTCAGCAATAATTTAATATTTTAACCTACTTCCCAAACAGCTGTGGATGAATCACTATATGTGTCCTTATTTATGTTCTCTATTCTGATTGTTAAAATGAAGGTACTGCATTGTTAGAAGTGAGATTTTAAAAAAATTCTTAGGTATATATACTATACACATTAAAACTCAGATCTGTGTTTCCTACCTAGACAAACTGTGGTGAAGAGTTGTGACTGGAGAAAACTTAAAATTGAATTAAACAGAAACTATGACTAGAGGCATAGAAAATTCCCAAAATAATTTGAGTCGAAGCCTGCTGTTAAACAGAGGGCCTAGCAGCACCCCCTCAATGAACTTCATTTTTTTCAGACAGAGACACTCTTTAGCAATAATAGATATTTTCTCATTATCTAATACTAGCTAAACAATTACAGTCTTTAAAAATCCCACTTCCTGAACTTTTCCTAAAGAACTAATACCAGGTGATTTAACCACAGTGTAATTTCTAGAAATACTGTTTATAAAAGGAAAAAGTGAAATTAATTTAGTTCAGTGGCTAAAAATAAGAGGCTTGTTAAATAAATTATGGTGTATTTATTTCATTAAATAGTCTAATGCTGCAACTAAAAACCTTCAATGACTAGGAAACTGTTTATTCATCTATTTTATTCATTGATTTATTCATTCATGCCACAAAGTTCACTAAATGCCTATTAAGTGCCAGGCAGTATTCTTGATTTTGGAGATGGAAGAGTAAAGGGAAAATAGTTCCAGTTTCCTGAGGCTAGCATTCTAGAATGGAGAGTCTGACAATAACCACGTGAGGATATAATGTGTCACAATGTATTAAAAGATATAAAGAAGAATTAAGTAAATTAAGGAATGGATTGGAGATAGAGTTATTCAGTTGAGTGACCAATGAAGAAGACCTTTGAGAGTTAACAATAAGAGGCTGGACCTCAAGACATTTGGTGAAAGATCATCTTCGGATAAATGACTAGGAATCAGAATACCTTAGGTGGTAGGTGGCTTAGTGTGGTGGAGAAGCAGCAAGGAAGCCAGTGTGACTACAGTGTGTGAGGAAGGAGGCAGCAATCACGGAAGAGACATAGAGGGGCCACCACCTTTGAATGCCTGTAGGCCAACAGTTTTCAACTTTTTTCATTTCCACATACATATGTATTAGTTACTAAAATTCTGTGGCACACCAAAAATATATATTTTTGCCAATCTGAAAAAATAGGTATACTTTTGATTGATTTAGAAAATAATAATATAATTACCTATCCTTTTTGCTTCAAAATGACTTTTCTAAAAGTCAGGTGCCTATATTTGCATATAAGGATTTCTGGTACCAAGAATTAACCAACCAGATACAACCTTATATTTTGAAATGACCAATAACATGCAATTCTGTTATATGGTATATATTCATAGTTCAAGACAAGGCATTCACACCAGGGCTGTTGCTGTCTTCTTGCTGTCATTTAAAAAAATTATTGTTATTCTATTATAGTTGTTCCAATTATTCCCCCTTTGTGTTCTTCCACCCAGCCCACCCCCACTCCCACAGACAACTGCCACACCGCTGTCCATGTCCATGGGTCATTCATGCATGTTCTTTGACTAGTCACTTCCCTTTCTTTCCACCATTATCATCCTACCCCTTCTCCCCTCCCACCTAGCCACTGTCAGTCCATTCCATGGTTGTATTTTGCTCCTCAGTTTATTTTACTCATTAGATTCCTCTTATCAGTGAGATCATAGGGTATTTGTCTCTCACTGACTGGTTTATTTCACTTAGAATAATGTTCTCCATCCACGCTATTGCAAAAGGTAGGAGTTCCTTCTCCTTTTCTGCTGCGTAGTATTCCGTTGTATAAATGTACCACAGTTTTTTGGTCTGCTCATCTACTGATGGGCTGTTAGGCTGTTTCTAGCACTTGGCTATTGTAAATACCACTGCTATGAACATAGGGGTGCATAGGTTCTTTTGAATTAGTGTTTTAGGATTCTTAGGGTATATTCCCAGGAGTGGAATCACTGGGTCAAAGGCAGTTCTATTTTTAATTTTTTGAGAAAATTCCATACTGTTTTCCACAGTGGATGCACCGGTTTGCATTTGCACCAAAAGTGCACTAGAGCTCCCTTTTCTCCACATCCTCACCAGCACTTATTTGTTGATTTATTAATGATGGCCATTCCAACAGGTGTGAGGTGATATCTCATTGAGTTTTTAATTTGCATCTCTCTGAAAGCCAGTGATGTAGAGTATTCTTTCATATGACTATGGGCGATCTATATGTCCTTGAAGTGGTGTCTATTCAGGTCCTTGGCACACTTTTTAACAGGATTGTTTGTCTTCCTGGTGTTGAGTCATGTGAGTTCTTTATATATTATGGAGAACAAACCCTTGTCTGAGGTATCATTGGCAAATATGTTCTCCCACATGGTCAATCCCCTTACTGTTTTGATGATGGTTTCTTTAGCCATGCATAAGCTCTTTTATTTGATATAGTCCTATTTGCTTATTTTCCCTTTATTTCCCTTGTCCTAGAAGATATATCTGCAAAAATATTGTTGTGTGGGGTATCTAAAATTTCACTGCCTATGTTTTCTTCTAGGGCTTTTATGATGGCATATCTTATATTTAAGTCTTGTATCCATTTTGAGGTTATTCTCATGTATGGGTAAGTATGTGGTCTACTTTATTTTTTTTTGCACGTACCAGTCCAGTTCTCCCAACACCATTTATTGAAAAGGATATTTTTACTCTATTCTTTGCTTGTGTCCCTTTTGTCAAATGTTAATTGAGGATAGAGACATAGGTTTATTTTGGGGCTCTCTATTCTGTTCCATTGATCAATGTGTCTGTTTTTATGCCAATACCAGACTGTTTTGATTACAGTGGCCTTGTAGTATGGTTTCATATCTGGTATAGTGATCCCTACTACTTTATTCTTATAAAGTAAGATTGCTGAAGCTATTCAGGGTCTTTTTTGGTTCCACATAAATTTTTGAGGTATTTGTTCTAGATTATTGTAGTATGCCATTGATATTTTAATAAGTACTGCATTGAATCTCTACACTGCTTTGGGTAGAAGGGTCATTTTATTTTATTGTTTTATTCTTTTAAACATTTTATTTTATTTAGTTTTAGAGAGGGGAAGGGAGGGAGTAAGAGGGAGAGAAAAATCAATGTGTGGTTGCCTCCCACATGCCACCTATCGGGGATCTGGCCCATAATCCAGGCATGTGCCTTGATTGGGAATGAAACCAGTGATCTCTGGTTCTAGGACAACACTCAATCCACTGAGCCACATCAGCCAGAGCTGGGAATTTTAATGACATTAATTTTTCCAATTCATGAATGGATATATGCTTCCATTTATTTGTATCATCCTCAATTTCTTCTTCAGCATTCTGTACTTTTCCAAGTATAGGTCTTCTACTTACATGGTTAAATTTATTCCTAGGTACTTACTTTATTTTTCTTGTTGCTATAGCACATGGTATTTTTCACCTAGTTTCTGTTTTTGATAGCTCATTGTTGACATAAAAAATGCCATTGATTTCTGAATATTGACTTTGTATCTCAATATTTTGCCAAATTCACTTATTAGGTCAAATAGTTTTTTCATGGAGACTATAGGGTTTTCTATGTACACTATAATGTCATCTGCCTTCTTCCCAATTTAGATGTCTTTTCTTTCTTTTTTTTTTTTTTGTCTGATCACTGTGGCTAGAACTCTTGAGTAAGAGTGGTGAAAGCAGACACACTTGTCTTGTTCCTGATTGTAAGGGGGAAGTTTTTAGTCTCTGTCCATTGAGTATGATGTTGGCAGAAGGTTTCTAATATATGGCCTATATTATGTTGAGATATGCTCCCTCTATTCATACTTTGTTGAGTGTTTTTATCATAAACAGATGCCGGATTTTATCAAATGCTTTTTCAGCATGTATTGATATGATCATGTGGTTTTTGTCCTTCATTTTGTTTATGTAGTATATTACATTTGTTGATTTGTAAATACTGTACCATATTTGCATCCTTGTATAAATCTCATTTGATCATGGTGTTATGATCTGTTTAATGTATTGCTGGACCTGGATTGCCGATATTTTGTTGAGGAATTTAGCATCTATGTTATCAGTGATATTGGCCTGGAATTTTCTTTCTTTGTTGTGTCTTTACCTGATTTTAGACTTAAGATAATACTGGTGTTAGAAAAAGAGGTTGGCAATCTTTCCTCTTCTTGAATATCTTGGAATAGTTGCAGTATAGGAGTTTTATCTTCTCTGAATGTTTGGTAAAATTATTCTGTAAAGCCAGCCATCCAGTCAAAGGCTTTTGTGTGCCTGGAGTTTTTTGATTACCACTTTGATTTTGCTAGTTAATGGTCTATTCTGGGTTTCTACTTCTTTATGATTCAGTTTTGACAGAGTGCATGTTTCTAGAAATGTATCCATTGCACCCAGGTTGTCCAATTCTGGCATATAATTTTCATAGTAATTTCTTACAATCTTTTGTGTTGGTTGTTACTTCTCTTATGTTCCTGATTTTATTTGGGTCCTATCTCTTTTTTCCTGGTAAAAGATTTGTCTATTTCATTTATCTTTTCAAGGACAATATCCTGGGTTCAATGATCCTTTGAATTGTTCTTTTAGTCTCTATGCCATTTAATTCTCCTCTGATCTTGATTATTTCCTTCCTTCTACTCACTGTGTGCTTTCTTTATTGTTGTTCCCACAGTTGTTTTAGATGTAGTGTTAGGTTGTTTATTTTAAATTCTATGTTCTTTAGGTAGGCCTGTATTGTTATGAATTTCCCTCAGGACAGCCTTCAGTGTATCCCATAGTTTTGGGGTTGTGGTGTGTTCATTTCCATTTGCTTCTAGGTACTTTTTGATTTCTATCTTGATCTCATTGTTAAGCTATTCTTTATGTAATAACATGGTATTCAGTCCCTATGAATTTAAATGTTTCTGAGTTTTTTCCTTGAGGTTAGTGTCTAGTTTAAGGCTATTGAGATCTGAGAAGAAGCTTTATATGATTTCACTTTTCTTGAATTTGTTGAGACTTTTTCTGTGTCCTACCATGTGGTCTCTCTTTGAAAACGATCCATGTGCATTTGAAAAAAATGTATATTTTGCTTCACTGGGTGAAATGCTCTGCATGAATCAATTATCCATTGGATCTAGGGTATTGTTCAATTCCACAATATCCTTGTTGATTTTTTGTTTGGATGACCTATTCATTGTTGATAGTAGAGTGTTAATATCCCCCATGATGACTGCACTTTTGTTAATCTCTTTGTTAAAGTCCTCCAAGATTTTTCTTATGTATTTAGGTGCTCCTTTGTTGGGTGCAGATATGTTTACAAATGTTATGTCCTCTTGTTGGACAACTCCTTTAAGTATTATGTAGTGACTTTCTTTGTCTCTTTTTATGGCCTTTGTTTTGAAATCTATTTCATCTGATGTAAGTATTGTTACCCCAGCTTTTTTCTCCAGTCCATTTGTTAGAAATATTTTTTCCATCCATTCACTTTGAGCCCATGTAGATCTTTTGTTTTGAGGTGAGTCTCTAGTAAGCAATATATATATGGGTCATTTTTTCTTATCCATTCACTTATTTTTTTCTTTTAATTAGAACATTTAATCCATGTATATTTTAATGTTATTATTGATAGGGATTTATTCATTGCCATGTTTTCCTTTTGGGCATGTGTTCCCACCCCCCTCTCTCATCTTTGTCTTCTTAGAGCAGTGTGCTTATCATCTTTCGCTATGCTGGTTCAGTGAAGATGCACTCTTTTAGCCATTTTTCATCTTGTAAGCTCCTTATTTTGTCTTCCATTTTATATGACAGCTGTGCTGGGTAGAGTAGTCTTGGTTGCACATCTTAGTTTTTCATTACTTGGAATATTTTTTGCCATTCCCTTCTGGCTTGTAATATTTCTATAGCAAAATCAGCTGATAGCATTGTCAGAGCTTCCTTGTATGTTACAAACTGTTTCTCACTTGCTGCCTTTAAGATTCTCTGTCTTCAAATTTTTGCCATTTTAATTATATGTGTCTTGCAGTGGGCCTCTTTGGGTTCATCTTGATTAGGACCCTCTGTGCTTTCTGAACTTCCGTGACGTTTTGCCCCTCACCAAGTTATGGAAGTTACTGTCATCATTTTTTCAAACAGGCTTTCTATCCCTTTCCACTTTTCTTATTCTTCTGGAATCCTTATGATGTGAATATTGTTATATTTCATATTGTCCTCCAGCTCCCTTAAACTATCTTCATTCTTTTTGAGTCTTTTCTTCCTTTTGTTGCTCTGATTGGGTATTTCTATCCACCTTGTCTTACAACTCACTAATTCAATCCTCTTCATCTAACCTAATTTTAATTACTTCTAGAGTAGTCTTCATTTCATATATTGTTTTCTTCATTTCCTCCTAGCTCTTATTCATAGTTTCTATGTCCTTTTTCATGCTGATATATTTCTCAATATATTTCTTGTAACTTCCATAGAGTTTCTGGTAGTTCTCACCGAGCTCCTTGAGCATCCTTATAACCATTATTTTGAACTCTATGTCTGAATGATTGCTTGCCTCAATTTCATTTAGCACTCTTTCTGGGGATTCTCTCTTTCTTGTCAATTGGGGGCTGTTTCTTTGTCTCCCTATTTTAGGTGGCTCTTTTTGTTTGTTTCTATGTATTTGATTGATCTTCTTTGACTCCCTTTCCTCATGGGGTGGTCTTCTATGTTAGGAGTCCTGTGGGACTCAGTGGTGCAGGCTCCTTGAACTCCTGAGTTCAAAGGACACCCTTTATGCAGTTTATGTGGGCTCTGTTGTAACTGGGTTTTTGTTGTCATTGGCTCATTCACTGATGGATTCTGTCCTCTGGCTGGCTGACTGAGAATCACAACCCCTGTGGTGGGTGTCATATGCTCTTGTACAGGAACTTCCAGAGCAACAACAACAAAAAAAGCAAACAACACCCACAGCAGCCAAAATACCCCCAACCACTACTGCAATATCAACAACAGATGAGCTAAGATTAATAAATGTGGAAAGAGAATAAGAATATTATAAGAAAAGAAAAAATATGAGGTGACTAACAGAAAGAAAATGATTTTTAGAGGGTAGTAGGAGGAGAAATAAGGATAAGGAAAAGAAAACACAGTGAAGAAAAAGAGAAAATGAAATGTACAATGTAAATAAAATAGGGAGGAAACAATGCAAAGTGGAGTAAGAAAAAGGAAGAGTGCAATATGAGGTTTGGGGAAAACAGTGAAAAAATCAGAACCAAATTGAAGAAAAACAACCACCACAGCCATATCCATGGCAAAGGAGCAAAGATTAATACAGGTGGAAATAGAATAATAATATTATAAGAGAGGAAAAGGAAAGAAAAGAAAAAAAGACTGTGAGATAACTAAAGTAAAGAAAACTGATTTTGAGAAGATAGAGGGAGGAGATAAAATAAGTGTAAAGAATAGAAACCAGGCTAAAGGAGAGAGAAAATAAAACTTAAAAATAAAACAGGGCAAATGGAAAACAAAGTGGAGTAGTACAAGGGAACAGTAAAATATGAGATTTAAAAACCTAAAAAATAGTGAACTTGGGATAAAAATAAATAAATGCAACAACAATGTCAATATTATGACAACCAAGTAAATAGTAATAAAGCTGGACTGATAAAAAAGATATTATAAGAAAGAGAAAAAGAATGTGAGATAACTAATGGGAAGAAAGATGGTTTTGAAAGGATGGAGGGAGGAGAAATAGTAAGAGTGAGGAATAGAAACAAGGCATGGAAAGGGAAAAATAAAATTTAAAACAAAAATAAGCAGGAGAAGCTAAAGTAAAAAGGGAGAAGAGTAAAATATTTGATTGGAATTTAAACTAAAATAAAAATTAAAAAAGAATACAAATAAAAATATACATAAAATAAAACAAAAATAATGAAATAATAGAAATAAAGTTAAAGACAGAAAAACAATGTTAAAAAGCTATGCAAGAGAAAAAATAGGCAAACTAATGAAAAAGAGCGAGGTGGAATTCATATCAGCAGAGTCTACTGTCTTTTCCTTCAGGATTCGTCTCTATATCAGCTGGTGTCCCAGTATAGCTTTAGGCGGCCTGTTCAAGTTTACAAGTGATCCACAGTCTGTGGCTGTCTCCTTCAGGCTTGGCTGTTCCTCGCTGTTCTGCCCTGCTGGCTTTTTACCCTGTGCAAGGCCCAGGGGTGGTTCATTTAATGTCCAACAGTACCACATGTACCACTTCCACCTGCCTCTAGGTGGGGTCTCTGGTGAAATAAGGAGGTTGGGATCTATGGATCATGGAGACGTTATTCAGCCTTCAGAGAAGATGGTGGGTGTGTTCCCAGCCCCTGCACCACATGTTCTTTCCACTAATATATAGTTTCTGATGAATTATCTGTCTGTTTCATGGGGAGGACCAATTTGTGTAAAAGGGTCAGCTCTTTCCTGCTTGGTGCTGACAGCTGCTCTGTGTGAGAGTGGAGGCTGGGTGGGGCCTTAAGTACCTCTTGCTGCACCAATTTCTAATCTCTCCACTTTGCTGTTTTCAGTGGAATAGGGCCCAAGGAGGAGCCAACATAGTGTCTGATAAAAGTTCATAAAGGACTTCTTTGGAGATTCTCTTTCTTTCCCCTGTAGACATGTGTCCAGAAGAGGATTCTTGAGCCTGGCCTTACTTTTCTGTGGAGTATGCAATCCTGCAGGTAGGGGATGGGCATGCCTTTCCCTTCCAAGAGGTTTGTATTTTATGGTTTGAGTGGCCCTACCTGTCTGCAAAGAATCTCAGGCACCCAGCTCTAGACCATCCAGTTCCTAGTTCACTGCTTTCGCAGGAGGCTTAGACCCAAACTCTCAGTTCTGCATGCAGCCCACCCCACCGCCACCAGCCATGCTGGGTGGGGCACAGCAATTCCTTCACTGTATAGCCTTCTACTCTTCCTGGCCAGCTGTGTTCAATGGGCATGAACTACACTTTGAATTGGATCTCTTTGCTGTCAGGGCTGCTGCATGCATGTGGGTTTCTGATCAGACACGCCTCCGCTCTTCTCTTGAAAGAAGTCCCCACTTTGAACCACACTGCAGCTCTGAGCCACTGCCCAGCACTCTGTGCACTCCACTTCCCCAAAAGGCAAAAATTTTTTCTCCATCAGGGCTGGCCACCATCTGCCAGTGTCTCCAACAGTTTTAGGAGCTAGAATTTCCCTCTTGGATTCTCCCAGTTGGCACTGCAGCTATGGATGTACTGCTCACTGTGTGTGTGCAGCCTAAGTCTTCCAGAATCTGTATATCCTCCCAAACCTCTCCCGATAAAAGTTGGAGATTCCCTGTGTAGGGCCAGGACCCTGCCCTGGGAGAAGCAAGAGTGACCAAGTTACATTTTTTGTAGCTTAGTTCTCTGTTCTCTCCTTTACTGAAGGCACCTTGCAGAGGAAGTTTCCTTTTCAACTTATAAAATCTCTTATGGGACAGTGCAAAGCTTCCTCTGTACTTCTTGGCTTCAAAAATTCGTATCAGCTAAGATTCCATTGATTCTTCAGGTCACATCAGAAGATCAGCTGAAAATCCATGCTGGGGACATGAGGAAGCGCGCTCAGCTTCCACCTCCTCGGTCGCCAGCCATCTTCTCCACCCCTGTTGTCATTCTTTTATTTGACATTCTAAAGGAAAAGAGGTATGTACCCCTGACTATTAAGCCATGTATTGCATGTTTTAAGATTTCTCATAGCACGCCATTTGAAAATCACTGTTGCCGGCTAGTGGGATGGCATAAAGCTTTACTCAGAGATGGATGGAAAGTCACTGGAGAGTTCTGAGCAGAAAATTAGAATGATCTAGCTTTTGAAACATTCATGATATATTAAGTAGAAAACAAGCAGTTAAAAATAAGTATTACAACTTACAGAGTATAATGAGATATGTTCTGATTTTTATTTTGTAATCTCTATTTCTGCCTGGGAATTCTAAGCTCCAACTGGGCACAAACATATACCTCCTTTCTCATCACTACATAACCAGCACTGAGTTTACTGCTTGGCTTATATTAGGTATGCAGTAAAATTTGTTGGCTAAATGCATAAATCAATATATGGACAAGTATTTTAATAGATTGCAGATAAATAAAATGACTTGTTTTGCTTTTATCCTGTTCCTGGAACTTTGTTGTCACATAACTGGTTACTCTTGCTCTTGGACCAGTTAGTACTGGAGTTCCACAAGGTTTAGTCCTGGAAAGTATCCTGAAAATATATATATATTTTATATATAAATATATATATATATATATTTAGATTTTATTTATTTATCTTCAGAGGGGAAGGGAAGGAGAGAGGGAGAGAAATATCAATGTATGGTTGCTTCCTGTGCATTCCCTGCTGGGAACTGGCCTGCAACCCAGGCATGTGCCCTGACTGGGAATCGAACCGTGATCTCTTGGTTCACAGGCCTGCGCTTAATCCACTAAGCTACACCAGCCAGGGCCTGAAAATATATTTATTATTAATTCCTTCAGAGTGATTTAAAAAAATTTAAAGAAGTTAGTCTATGAGGTCCATAGAACAGTGTGTGGTGTGTGTATATACACACACACATATATGTATATGTATATAATTGTGTATGTAAAAATTGTATCTATATATATATATTCCATGTTCCATATTTTCAAAACTTTCTATGAAATTACATTGTTCTTTTTTTGACAAAATGACAATAAATAGTAAAGAAGTACACTTTAAAACTTACTCTGCTCTGGCTCAGCTAGTTGGGCACCATTACATAAAGCAAAAGGTTGCCAGCTATATTACTGGTCAGGGCACATGCCTGGGTTGTGGGGTCAGATATGGGAGCACAGGAGAGGCAACCAATAGATGTTTTTCTCTCACATTGATGTTTCTCTCCCTCTCTTTTCCCTCTCTACCCTTTTCTATAAAAATAAATAAAATCTTTAAAAAAATGATTACCCAGGAAATTTAATAAGCTTGGAATTTTAAATTTACTTTATCAAAAAAAGAAAGCCATTTTTCATCAGAATGTACTTTTTTAGATTTGAGAAATTGGATTGCCATTTCTTCTTTGCAGCAGAGAGCATAAAATGAGGCTTGTAAAAGAGGTGAACTATACAAACAAAAACCAAAGAGATGCGTCTATGTATTTTTTTAATAAACCAACTCCAAGTGCCATTAAACTATAATTAACAAAACCTGAATCTCTCAGAAAAGTCAATTGTTAGTTTGGTGTGATTGCTATTTTATTTTGCTTTTTCAGCACCAACTATTAAAAGAAAGAGTCAAATGACAAAAATACCTCTGGGCAATTTTTGGAATTTATTCAGAAAAATATCTTCCAGACTATATTATGCTGTCAAAATACATTCTTACTTTACTGCACTTTCTACATCTCCATTTACACAATTGTGCAGTGATCACCAATGTCTCGAAAAACCTAGAGGTCCTAGATCTCATTATGATCATTGGACCTGACTCATTTAGGAGGAAATTTGAAACACTGAATTATAGAGTTATCTTCTCAGTATTTCAAAATTAAACTACATTTTCCAAAAGATTCAATTAATTAGCAAATATTCAATTCTAAAAGATGGTATGAAAAGTTTTATAGTCTATGAGTTTCTCTTTCAATATAAGAAAAATGCAATAATCGCAAAGTTGACTTTCATACTTGGAAGACCAATTATCTGATCATTTAGTAAAATGATTTGTATGAAAAGTAACATATATAACAAGATTAAGTTAACAATCCTCAGAGTGTTAATATATAATAAAATCTATAACAAAAAAACACTATTTGTTTAATAATTCAAAAGCACCCTTAAAAATTAAAAGTTTCATTTGAACATTTATCATGGCAGAATTATATTCAGAGAGACCCTAATAAATGCAAGCAGAGAGCAGACACATGTATTTACTAGAATGTCTAACAGGCAACATTTTATTAACTTATCGGTTATTGTATGTGCCTGGTATCATTATAAAATTAGAAATCCCTTCAATAGATTAATATACTATATATATATATATATATATATATATATCAAGCCCAATTTAATAAAGTTTTATCCTATGTGAACACTGTGGTAGGTTTAGAGCAGTCTACATAAGGTCATAGCTCTAAAAATAGATTTTTTGGTGGTTATATTTTTATATTAAAATTATCTTTATAGATCATGAAAGTGTTTAATTTTCTATTGTTAACACTCATGGTGAATTATTAAGATGTTGTCATCTCTCTTAGGAAAAGAATAGAACTGTTCTGGGACTATTGAACTTATTTTATAGTCACAGTGTGGGGTCAAATGCTGGATAACTTACAATGACTATCAGTGTGTTTGTTAACCTCTGTATTAACTCTGATTTACTTCATTTCAGGGTCATTCCAGACACTCTGTTTGCACTCCCACCACAGCCTCATCTGGGCAAACTCTATCTCCATCTCTATCTCTATCTCTACCTCTATCTCTATCTTTCTATCTTTATCTATATATCTGTATATCTATATATATATCTGTATGTGTAACTATATCTATATCTATAACTATATCTAATCTACCTTTATCTATATATTACATGTGATATATACTTTAAATATATAACATATATAACATGCTAACATGATTTTTTAAAATAGAAAAATATTCTTAAATATATATCTCTCTCTACTTCCTATGCCACCAAGCCCCAGCTGAACTCCCCAGAACTAAACAACATTACTAGTCTGTTATATATCCTTACAGAATTTTGTATATGCATACATATCTATGGTAAACTTCGTCTCTAGATTAATCTCCTCTAGATTAATCAGAGTACTATATGTATTATTCTGCACCTTCTTTATTTTACTTACCCATGTAGCATGTCTATCTTTTCACATTAGTGTGTGTTAATGAATCCATTACAAAATACTAATAGCATAGTATTCTATTGTATGAATATACTGAATTTATTTAGCTATTTTCAGACATAATCTTAAATATAGTTCCAGTCACTGCTATTGGAAACATCGCAATAATAAATATTGTATAAAAAACTTTGTGTACATGTGCAATATTGTTTTCTTACCAAAAACAAAATGTTTTTCAGTTTATTCAAGCCTACCTCTCTGCCCCTTCCTCAAGAGAGAACTGAGTCTTTATACAGGTCTCTGTACATGGAATGCTGTATGGTTGCTCTAAAAGATGATCTCTGCTACATAGACAAGTTCGGGAGTCAGACCACTTTGCTTTGTATTCGATTCCCCCAGTTTCTAACATCATTGACCTTGGAGAGTTTACTTGACATTTCTGTGTCAGAGCTTTCTTATCTGTAAAACAGGGACAATCATAATAGCTGTCTAGTGGTCTGGTATTACAGTATGTGATAGGCTGGTTAGAAGAGTGCCAGGCACAACAATAAGCATTTAATTAACATTAGTTCATCAATAGTAGGTACAAAATAGACAGGGGGAGGTTAAGAATAGTAGAGGATATGTAGAAGCCATAGAACTTATATGTACAACCCATAGACATGAACTAAGGGGGGAATGCAGGTGGGAAGGGGGTGCAAGGCAGAGGGGAATAAAGGGGAGGAAATGAGACAACTGTGATAGCATAATCAATAAAATATTAAAAATTAACATTAGTTCAAATTAGAATGATACCTACAATTATCATATTATGCGTGCCTACATAATCTTAAGGCCTTCCTCCCTATATTTAACTTAGAAATGTTAATGAAGGATATATATTAAATGTTTAAAATTTTTATTCCCCACCTATTGAAATGAACATATGAATATCTTTCTTTACCATCTCAGGAATATGTAGATAGTCATAGTTGAATGTCAGCAGTTTTGGTTTTCATAACACTCTTTCTCATTTTTTCATAGTAACGCCCTGCTTTCTTTATAAAAAGGTGTGGCAGGTTCCCTCTCCTTTACATTTCTTGTGAAAAACATCTAAAAACATTAAAAATACATGTCAATGAACATTTATGAACATTCTCTCTGGATCATTTTGTAACTAATTGGTACTTTGTGGTTGACATCTCTGTGATAGTTTTTTCCAATGTTTTTTTGTCACTTAGGTTAGTTTAGGTTTTCTAGTGTTTTGGTGAACAATTTTGAAAATTTATATTTTCTTAGACAAATATTTATTTCTTACAATTTGTGGGGTATATTTTATTTAAAGAGATGGCCATCATTATGTGCATGTTGTGTTCCTTATATGTGCACCTGTGTTCAAATGTCTGCCTTTCAAAATAACACAAATCATACTGGATTAAGGGTCTACTCTCTACCTCAGTATACCTTCATTTTAACTCAACCAGTTACACCTGCAACGATCCTATTTCTGAAGATCATATCCTGACGTGTTAGGGGTTAGGACTTCTACATATGAATTTTGTGAGAGGAACAGTTCACCTCATAACACATGGCCACAGAGTCATAAAGTCCAATTCAGAGAAACCATGGTGCATGTTGAGATTCTATATGAAGGTAATTTTATGAAAATGAAATTGCTTAGAATATCTTTTAAAACTTTCCCAAAGATGTATCTTAAAATATGCAAAATTATAATTTGTCAGGCTTCTAATTATGAATCATTATCTCTATACTTCAAATGTTCTTGTCTTGCATTTTACAAATAGCTACACTGAATTAATTTTATTTTGACCTTAGATTAAAATGATATATGAAAAATTAAAAATGCAAATAACTCACATATGAAATCAAGCACAGATATTTGATTTATCAAGCTAACTAAAGAGCCCTTATATCTCTAATGATTTACTCACATGAATAAATGGCTAATCATACTCTAAAATTTGGTTTTGGCATATTCCTTTTATATCCTATTGCTTCCCATACATTTTGTAATGACAGTTCTTAGTGCTTTTTATGTTTACTTTGAACTAGATTTCAAAAAGACTTGAAACTTATCCATAATCATAGACATACCATAGCATTTTACATAGTGAGAGTCACTTCCAATAAATTTCTCAGCTTACCTTTTCATAGTTTTTCTGTTTAAGAACCCAAACTTTACCACCTGTAACACTATGGTTGTCATGTTATCACTCATTGTAAAATATCATAAATTCATAACTAGAAATAATTTAATTCACTTGTGAATACAAACAGAAAGACTGTCATTGGTCAACTCAATACTGGCAAAGTTAAAACAAATGTTTTAGAGAAGCTATTTTGTTTGTTTGTTTTGTTTTAAATCTATGATCAGAGAAAGTATAACCACATGCATTATTTTCTCAAGTTCTCCTCACATTCGTGTATGTCAAATAACTAAGATGTATCTATAGTTCTTGTTTTAAAAATATAAAAATATCCACACTTTGTTATTATAAAATTTTTCATTGGTCCACCAGAACTTCTTTTAGGAGCACTTTCCATTTCCTGTATACATTTGTACCCCGCCTTTTCTTTTTGCTCTCTCTTTCTCTCTCTCTTTTAACTCCCCTGAGAGAAATATCAAGCATTGTACTACTTCAATTATCATGGAGCAACAGGAATAACAAAAAGAAAAAAAAACACATGATGGCTAATATAAATACAGGCCAGTGATAAATGGCTAAAGTAATATAAAGAAGTCAAAAATCCTAGAACAGGTTGCTTACTCTGATTATCCAACTGCCCTTGCTTACAATATGTTCCCTCCCCACAACACACACTCTCACCCACCTTATATCTTCCGTTACTTAAGAGATCGTCCCCCAATCACTAGCTTTAGAATTTCTTGGAAAACTATTTGTTATGACTGAATGGTTACTCCCTAAAATGTATACACGGATGTACTAACTCTTAGTACCTTAGAATGTGACTGTATTTGAAGATAGGGCCTTTAATGCGATAATTAATGTTAAATAAAGTCCTATGTGTGGGTTATGATCCAGTATGACTGGTGTCCATATACAAGAGGAGATTAGGACACAGACAACATAATGGCCAAGGGAGGACTATGTGAAGACACAGTGAGATAATGACCATCCGAGCTGAGGAGAGAGGCTTTGGAAGAAACCAGACCTATTAATGCCTTATCCTGGATATTTAGACTCCAGAAATGTGAGAAAATATGTTTCTATTCTTTAAGCCATGCAGTTTGTGATATGTTGTTATGGTGGCCCTAGCAAACTAATATACGTTTTTTTTTCTTTTTTCTTTTAAGCAGAAGTGGCTCTTGGATCCTTGTTAATTTGCATGACTGGTAAAACTATCTTCTGTTTTTCTAAAAGTACATGCTCACTGTTATTATTATAATTGAAGATTAATGGCACTGTTCCTTACCATTCCATGCCCGATAGTTAGACTTACATATCACATTCCTTCCTGCAAAAGGGAACTCACAGCACTGATAGGAAAATAGAGTGAATGAATTATTTCCCCTGTCACAGAGCATGTGACATTAACATGTATAATCAAATAAAACAGATTTAATCCTATTCAGCATAGTTCATTAATGATGCTAGCTTTTGTTTATTTATGGAAATTGATGTCAAGAGATGTTACATAATTTACTAGATTCAGAGAGCAAAACTCCTACACTGGGCCCAGATGGCAAAGCCAGTTTTCTTTATACTGTCCTACTTCACACTGACTAATACTCACACACGGCCATTTCTGTTTTTAGATCGTTACTACCTCCACAGCAGAAGCCAGTATAATTCTGGCTTTGTAAGTTCAGAAGAAATCCTCAGTAAATATTTGTTGATGCTTTTGTGGCTCTACATGCTGCTCTATTTACTTCTCAGCTCTAAACAGCTAACAAAGATATCAACATAAAGTAAAACTATAGTAAAACAAATGTCTAAAAACAGTCCACATCAAGCCTTCCTTATAAAGGATTAGGAATAGCAACATATATAGAAGAGAGTCAAAATGTTGAAAGAACTCTGAGATTTCAACATGCATCAACAAACAAGAGATTGGCACATGAACAATTAAATAAGGAAAATGTTATTGTTTTACTGTAGGGACATTGTTGATATCACAAGAAATCATACATTTCCAATGGGCATTATTCATTTGAGGCATTGAAGATCAATGATAGAACATTTTCGATTGTATACACCATTTAAAATTAAGATGAACGAAAATACTTAAGTGAAGCTTTTCCAATTAGTGACTACAAAGTATCTTAAAACATACTGTATCATACAAGGGACACACACAGATTAAAACATCTGGTTTGTAAGAGTTAACTCTCCTATAATGTAGAACTACTTTATATATCTAAATGCTTCCTCCCTTAATAATATGTCTGGATTGGAATGTTGGTTTATTTATTGGTTCTGTGCTATTTAATGGTATTTTGGTTAAGCCAGTATTTTATTAAAATGGTACAATGTTTATACAAGCATTCAATCTACGTTTAAATCTGTGAAATAAAAAAAGACCTTGTAAAGTCTCGATTTGATTTACAGGGCACTTCATCAAGTAAAACTGTTGTTATAAATATGGGGTGATGGTGAGGATAACTTGGGTGGGTGGCAACAATGGAATGAGAACATCATTCTTGATCTTTGTTTTTCTATGAATGTAATTTAGAGTAGGCTTTCAGAGCTGGACTCCCCACTCTATAAAATAGAGGGAGTAAAGATGTCTAGCTATATACTGGAGCGGGAGGGAGAACAGTTTCCCATGACTGGGTATCAGCAAAGCCTTTAATAGTAACAATGTAAAAGTAATTACCAACAATTTTATAGAATTTTATCATTTAAAAAATCTTCAAAATGTTACTAATTTTACTTCACAAATATATTACAGTACCTATATATTTATTCTCACATGGCAGACACAAACTATGATTTCTCCTAAATATGTTACTTCTACAAGGTTACCTGGTAAGTGGCAGAGTCTGGGATGAAATTTATTTCATCATGCTGGCCCTAGCTAAAATGTGTGAACAGAATGTGAGCCTGTTCATAATGAGATACCAAATCTACTCTTTCTGGCTGCCACATTACTTACTGACACCTTATCAACAACTAAGAGAATACTCTTTCTCCATTAAAACATTGGATGGGCCCTGGCTGGTGTGGCTCAGTGGATTGAGTGCTGGCCTGTGAACCAAAGGGTCACTGGTTTGATTCCCAGTCAGGGTACATGCCAGGGTTGCGGGCCATTTTGGGCCCCTGGTAGGGGGCACACTAGAGGTAACCACACATTGATGTTTCTCTCCCTCTCTTTGTCTTTCCCTTTCCCTCTCTCTACAAATAAATAAGATATTTCAAAAGAAACAAAAAACACTGGATGGGCTCCATTAAAATATTGGATGAGCCCTGACCGGTGTGGGTCAGTTGTTGAGAGTGTCCCACAAAGTGAAAGGCTGCAGTTCCATTCCTGGTCAGGGCACATGCCTGGGTTGCAGATTGGTCCCTGGTTGGTGATGTGCTAATGGTAACCAGTGTTTCTCTCACACATCAATGTTTCTTCCCTCTCTTTCTCCCTTCCTTCCCTACTCTCTAAAAATAAATAAAACTTTTTTAAAAAATTGTATGGAATGGAAATAAGAGAGAAAAACAGAAAACAGTTCTCTTATAAATAGAATGCTACATTTCTTCATTTCCATTTTTATTATGATTTGATTTTTCTGTACTTGAACTGTGTAATGGTTAGAGTAAAAATATAAAAATAGAAGCTAATATCTAAAAATCTAATTCTTAAATACAAAAATTTATCAAGAGCTAATAACATATGAAACTATCTTGTAATATTTTGCACAACTAAAGAGTTAAAAGTGAAGTGGAATTTTATCATGAAACAAATACAGATTGCTTGGAATGATAGATTTGTCCACTTTTTTGAGCAGCTTCCTTGTTTCGGTTGAATTAGTTAATTGGTTACCCAAATTCTTTTTCTTCACTTTCATGCAGCATGTGGATTGTCCATACACCAGTGCTATATGTAATGCAGATTATCAACTCAGATCTCACCATTGGAACCACCCTAATTCTTAATCTGACTATAGTGAGCAAGCATTGACTTTGCTAAACTCAACTTGTGGTGATACAACTACACTCTGAAATTCTAATAACATATTTCCACTTTAAACACTTTAACTAATTGTTTATGCACTAACAAATGGATTGCTATTCCAGTAAGAAGCTGGCTTCTTTGGAAATCCTCAACATTTGCATGCCATATGCTTTCAAAGAACAAAATATTCAATATTTAATAAAATAATTCTAGAATAATACTCATCCATTGCAGCTGGAGTTATTTCTTTATTTAGAATGGTTTGCAATATTTTAGTCAAGGGGAAGATAATGTGAAAAGAAGCCAAGCCTCTCCCAGTGAGACCACTTATCTCATGCACGTTTAAGGCAATTTCATGGCACTACATTAATGGAAAGATCTACACAGGATTAAGGGACCTCTGCATGTCCCCTCCCACAGTCTTGTACTCACTGAAGTACTTTAAAGGAACTGTTTGCCTTAGAATGCTCCCATGCATTAGCACTTAAATCTTGAAAATAGTTTTGAAGATCATCTACTACAGAGCTTCATTTGTAATGAAATGGAAAGGGGCAGTCATAACTGTAAGATTTTTCAACAATTATTATTTGTTGTACTCAAAGAAATTTTTGTGTCAGAATTATGTTTTTCCATAAAATATAGAATCTATTGCAACCAACTTGTAATAATAAAAAAGAGGAAATGGACATATATCATCTCATAAATAGACCATTTTCCCATCACTTTAGAGTTGTATTCCATATTGTAGAAAAGGTTAATATGTTGTTCATTCACAAAATGACTTCAAAATATTTACATATAGTAACCAATATTTTCATATTCAAATGTGCTAAGAATGTTGTGTTTTTGAAAAAGACAATTAATAATGTGAGGTGGAGATAAATTAGACATGAGTTACTCATTTCCCAGTACAGATTTCTAGATATAAAGGTAAATTATTTGAGATATAAGCACTGCAAGAGTCCAACGGAAAGTTTTCTCTTTGGTTCTCTCTAAGTTGGAGTGTTTTAGTCTCTCAGATAACAAAAAGGGAATGCTTTCTCATTTTTGAGGCAGAGTACATAACAGTGTTTGAGCTTCCTTATGAGGTTTGGCTCAGTCATTACCTTCTCTGAGGCTTAGTTTCAACCTTGGTAAAACAGAATAAAAAGGGATCAGGAAAACAGGGTTGCTTGGAGCTCTAAACATGTTAATACATGTTGAGAGCCTGGCACAAAAAACATTTCCTATCCACATTATATATAATACAATTATGGTGATTTATTTTCCACAATATTTTTTTCCTATGGTCTGTTGGCTACAACCACTCTAGTACATTGATCTGAACAGAGATTACAGAAAATGACTCTGCATAATTTTTCCTTGGTACAAGTGCAAATTTCTTAGAGAACTGCGAATTTCTTTCATTTGAGGCTTCTGAAGGTGCCCTATCTTTCTTTCATTTCCAACAGCATCAGGAAATTGAATATGGTAGAAAAGCACAGCGTTTCCCTCCAAATAAAACAGAAAAGATGATCTAAGAATATGCTTCTTAGAGACTATGTGAATTGGGGAGTGATTTTAATTCATATTAAAAATGGAAAAGGTTGCATATGCTCCTAAATTTATTGTGAAGAATAATATAAACTATAATTCAGAAGACATTCAACAAATATATCTTTATAAATTAAAAAAAAATGTTCAAAAAGTTCTTTTTAGCTTAAAAGGGCTTGTGGTAGACAAACTTCCCAAGTGAAGCAAATAAAAATAAGCCAATAGAAGGCAGAAAACATTGCTGGTGAAAATAATCATGATTATGGGGCCAAGGTCCTAAGGAGAAGAGGGCTGAGTGAATTGACCTGAGTTTCTGCAGCTGCAGTGTTTGGGGGAGGTGGGGAGATTGCCAAATCTGAGTGCAGGGCACAAATCTGTGAATATGTACTTTGCTTGTTCAAATGGCCAGGGAGGCAGAGAAACAAGCAATTTATGGTAATCTTTGGGAGCTGAAATATATACAACAATGGCCAATATACAAGAATAGTGAGACATTTTAGGGTGGTCAGTGATGCAGGCTGTGAAAGAATTCAGAAAGAGAAGAAAGTGCAGAGTGTAAAGTTCTTTATTCACTCTCCAAGAAGGGAGAGGAGCTTGGTGTGGAGAGATACACCAGCACTGAGGGGTGGGGGCTTTGAGTTTTTATTAAGTGATTGGGGTGGCTATAGACCAGCGTGTTTCAGTCGGTCTTGTAAAGGCTTCAGCTTGTTTTGATGTCATCTTTTGGTGTAGGGTCTGGTCATAGAGGTCTGGCATGTCCTGTTTCTTAAGTTCCTTGGAACCTCTATACCTTCAGGGCACTTCCAATAATTTCTCTAGTCCTGAGGATAGCGGCACATAAAATAAGAGGTAGTCATGCTTCATGGGGTCCATCTGGCTCTGGACTGAAAACAGGGTCTTTTGTCCTATTAAGACTGGTAGGCAGAACACTGAGCTGGACAGGCAGCTTTCTCCCAAGACATTTGTCAAAATCTAAAACTGGAGAGACAACAGGACAAGAAATTAATCAGAAAAATTCCTTTTCCTTCTAAGGAGATCAGATTAAGTCTAGGAATAGCTAACTGAGGAGCTCCAGTAAACACAAAAGATCTCAGTTAAATGCTCTGAATGACTATGTTCTGGGAGAAAGCACATGTTAGCCAGTTAGATGAAGCCTCCTTCAAACCAGAACCCAAACCATAACTCAGCCTTACCTCAGCTCAGTCTCTCCTTGGATTCAGTGATTAGCCTCCAGTCTGCCTAACAGTAGAAAGGGAAGAAACTGTTAGAAGACAGTAATATCATGTGGATCATCTGTGATTTTTATGTACAAGGTCTGTCAGCAAAATGTCCAACCATTGTTAATATAATGAGAATGGCTTGCATGACATCTATCTAACCTGATAGGTAAGGACAGTGCACTGGAATGTGCATGAGTGAACAATGGCGACTCCACTGCACTGGTCAGTGGGGATGGTAGATGCTGTTGAGTGAGCATGTGTACTGTGTAGCTGTCGCATTTAAAATGAGCAAATAGAGCAACAAATCTGTACCAAATTTTGCGTTAAGCTTGAACATTCCTCCACAGAAACTATTCAGATGATTCAAAAGGCTGCATTCTTGGGCAAATGGTGACTGGCAGCTTCATCAAGACAACAACATGTCCACTCATGGCGTGCATCATCACATCTCATGCAGAGACTTCTGGTGAAACATGAAATCATCCAGGTGACTCAGCCCCACACAGCCCAGATTTGGTGCCCTGTGACTTCTGTCTTTTCCCAAAACTAAAATCACCTTTGAAAGGGAAGAGATTTCAGACTGTCAAGATTCAGGGAAATACAACTGGGCAACTGATGGTGATTAGAAGAACTGTGTGAGGTCCCAAGGTCTCAAGATGCCTACTTTGAAGGGGACTGAGGTGTCATTGTCCTATATACAATGTTTATTTTATCTTGTATCCTTTTCAATAAATGTCTCTATTTTTCATATTACATGGCTGGATATTTTCTGGATAGACCATGTACAATATACAATATTTAATTGTTAAAATTACTAGAGGAACAAAGAGAGGATCATAGAAATATCATGTGATGTGTGTGCATGCACAAAAATAAAGGAAAATAGAGAAATTTAACTACAGAACAGCATCTAGAAAAACATAAAATGATAATTCTAGACCTAAGAAGTATAACAACTCAATTTAAGAACTCAGGGAAAAGATTTAATAGTAGATTCAACACAGCAGAACAAAAAAAAGGTCAGTAAACTGGAAGATAAATCAATGAAGCCTACACAAACTGAAGGGAAGAATAAATTATAAAGAGAAAAACCTTAAAATAGTAAGAGCATAAGTGACAAGTGAGACATTCTCCAAAGTATAACCAATAAATAATTGAATCCATTAGTGAATGGAACTGAAGTAGTATTTAAAGAAATAATGCCCATCAGTTAAAAAACAGAACAAACAAACAAAAAAAATGAAAGACAGTACCACTTTGTAAAAACCCTGTAAGTCTCCAAAAGAACAAATACAAAGGAGAACAACACCTAGACATATAGTAAAAAACTGCTTAATACTGAAGGAAAAAAGCAGCCAAAGGAGGGAAAATCACACATTACATCCAAAGGAGCAACAAGACAATTTGCAGGTGACTTCTCAACAAAAATTAAGTGAGGCAACAATAGGCCTGTAAATGTTGAAGGAAAATAAATGTCAACTCAGATATCTATCCCCAACAAAAATACCCTTCAAAATAAAGGCAAAATAAAGATTTTCAGATCAACAAAAACTGAGAAAATCGGTCACCAATTAACCTGCACTAAAACATAAATAAAAAGTCACTCTTGAGGCAAAAAGAAAAGAACACACATTGTGTTATGGAATTTAAGATACATGTAGAATTTCACGTGGGCTTCTCTTTTTTCTGATAGGACTAATTTTGTTTGCTTTTGATATTCATCTGATAAATACATTTTCATGTTATCAAAGAGAATATTTGTGTAATCTTATGTGTGTCTCAGTCTTATAAGTAGCCTATAATCCTATTTGGCCTTTGGTTGTGTTTGCTATGGATGATCTCCCTTACCAGCAACATAAATTCCAAAAGTCTCTGTCATTTCAAGTATTGCTTGACAACTCACATTTCTGAGGGGGAATTGATAATATAATTAATTAGGATTTATTTTTTTAGCATTTGTTTATTTATATTTTTATTCTGGGCATTTAAAATGTGTGTGTACATTGTGTATCTGTGTATGATAGACACATAATTTCTTATGATGATAATCATTCTTTAATGTTTAACACATATATTTAAATCTACGTTTACCACTAGTTATAGAGTGTTTTATCATTAGATATGTTCATTTTAGAAGCAGCTTTCAATTTCCTTCTTTCTCCTGTCCTAATACCTCCATTTTCCTATTTATTGGATACTTCAGTTTCAGATTATTTCAATGTTTTAATATTATGTACCAACTAGGGCTTGGATTTAATTAAAAATTTTATCAGTCTGTTTGCACAGCAAATTTATCTCAAGCATTTCTTTTCTCAGATTCACATCTTCATTTTCCAAGATTATAATCTATTACAATCTACTATAATCTATTATAATCTATTTGTTTTGGTGATTCATGCTTGTATAGTCCCTTTCTGTGTTGGAAAACCTATCTGAGTGTGTTTGGGCATGCTATCTCTGCTTGTAAGATGATGTTTTACAGTGACTTATGGAAAAAGTGTGAAGTCCTACTAGGTTGATGCAATGATATCTTGATTTCTATAGAAATCTACCCTTTAATAATGTCATTATCTACAAGGGGCATTCCTTTTCATATCTAGCTCAAACACCTACACTTTAAAATTCAGCCTCTGAAAAAATACTTTCACTGATACTATTGCAGGCAAGCAGTGAAATAAGGAGGGCAGATTAGTATCAATTCTCTGTGTGTGGTTGGTCCCCTTAAAAGCACCAGCCTCCTTGTCTTTGTATCTGAAGTGACTCCTTCCTCGTCATCAGCATGGGCTTTTATCCATGCATCTGTTCCATTTTTTTTGTTTTGTTTTGTTTTTTTTGGTCCTTACAATCAGTGGTCTGCAGAACCCACTTATTATTGTGTTACAGATTATTATAAAACTGCTCTTTAAAATTCATACTTAGATGTTATTTCTATGGAGATTAATGTTTGCATAGTCAGCCATTTGTACAATTTCTTAACTATTGAGCTTTAATCATTAATAAAGAACAAAAAATATACAAAATTTAAAAGAGGTATGCAGCAAAAATGACCATGCTAGTTGAATATTATACTTTGAGACCTGGTAAGGAGCCTTCATTCAAAAACCAAGATCCTTCAATAATTGAAGGAATTTCATGCTTACTCTGCAGATTATTATGGTCTGCATCAGCGAGTCTGACTGGCAAGGAAACAGAATAACTCAGCTACATCCTCATAGGCTAAAGTAAAATGAAACTGAATCATTCCATATATGGGTGCACCCATTGTGAACACATTTAATTAATTAATATTGGTCCACATTTCCTAAGATGCACAGATATTGTGCTAGGGAAAAATAAACTCTGACATGGTTTTTAATTTTTCACTTGGCAGGATGGGATTGAATTATCTAAGCATTTTCTCTCCATGATACCTTCATCTATTAAACTATACCCAACTAAGGGTTGATAGAGTGAGGCAGATAAATGGGAAATTTGAGTGGTAACAGATAGTAGGAAGAAGGTCAAAGCAGGCAACAAATGAGCCAAGCCGGTGACCTAAGCCAATGGCGATAATATGGCAGAGGAAATATCCTATTTATGCAAAGCAGTTGTTTAGAACGTAGTAGTAGTTGTTCTATGAATTAGTGATGATGTTCTCTAGCTCTAAAGTCAGAAAGATGTGTGTTAAACTCTCTTCTCCAAATTTAAGAGTGCTGTCCTTGAAAGCTTTTGATTTCTCATCAATAAAATCGGGGTAGTAATAAAATTTGCTTTAGAGTCATTATAAGGATTATGTGTGATAATCCAGTCAAATAATTATAACCCATCCAAGACAGAAAAGATAAGAATATAAATGTGAACAAGTAAATTTAGATAGTAACAGATTAGGATAGTTGGTCCTAACTGGGAATAAAACAAGAGCATTAGTAAGCAAGGTCATTGAGTAGAAACCCAGATTCCCACATTTTAGAATTCTAAAGGTTATCATTAACATGCAGAGTTTGTGTGTAAAGAACCTCCCAAGTTAATACAGCAAACAATTTGCATAGTTGTACCACTAGTACCTAGTGGTACTAGTACAATATATAGTATTAATTAATGTGTTATCTTTCTAGGCTATAAAAACAGAAGTACTTACACAAAACATTTATTTGGTGATTCATTAGCATGTCTGAGACTGAAGTACGAGGCTGAAAATGCCAGATCTGTTGAAAATACATTATTTCATAATGAGAAATATAGTCTCTGGAAATGAACCATGCATTGAGAACAACTTTAAATGTCCCAAGAAAAGAAAGAAGCTCTTCAGTATGAGAGAGAAGGCTTTCTCATAGTGGTGTCGGTTAGCCTGGGATAGCCGTTGTAGAAGTCATAATTATGGCACTATCACAATCGGGAAACTTGGAACAGTAAAATCTCAATTGTTGCCCTCAGGTCTTAATCTCCTATCCCTATAAAATGTCTCCTTTAAAACTATTCTGGTTGATCACATGTCTTTCACTAATTTATCACTCAAGATTCAGCCCTTTTAAAAATCTACCAGGTGGCAAAGTCAGACTTACGTGATGATTTGACACCAGGCACAGGATTGACTGGAAGACTGGTTGTTTGGTTCAACTTCCAGACACGAGGGGAAGTTAAATAAGGCAGTTCCACTCCTTCTGCTTTCCTTAATATAGGTGAAAGGAAACAGTGTCTTTTAGGCAACTGTCATGAATGTTTGCCATAGATTAGCTAGAAAACTCAGTATCTCATTTATTCCTAGTTGGAATTTTTCCCAAACAGGTATGCTATATACTACACAGATGTACAAACAAGAAGAAAAAAGAAATAAAAGTCAAAAGTTATAATTACATTCAAGTGTTGGCTAATTGGGCCCTTTGGGGCTTTCTTCCCAATTATAAGAGGGCATACAAAGAAGAAATATCACCAAAATTGAGTATGTATAGGACAAATATGAGTTTAAATGGGTAATGCTGGCTACATAAAAGCTGTAAAATTTGATAGGAAGAAATGCTATTACTTGCCAAACGTTTCCTACACATTAAAAAAAAATAATAAGGCTCATAGCAGTGTCACTGACAGAATATAAAGTAAGAAAAAATAGCATTGAATAGGACAGATTGAAAAAGGAAGCCTCTTAATCTATACTCGAGATGTATGTTTTACTATGTTTATTTTAGAAAATCAAGGAAATTGTATCATTTGAAATTTAAAAAAACATATTTTGTGGCAAATTCAATAAATGTAAGATTTTTCTATGACTACTAAAAAGAAAATTACAGAGGCACATTACATAAATATAAGCTTGGAAATCTTCAAATAATTTATTCTTTTATAATACATAAGCTTTGATGATATTTTTCATACTAAAAGCAAAGGTAGATTTTGACCCCTGACATTGATTGGAAAACTATGTTGTTGTTGATAATTTTTAAAGTAAAATTTACAGTTTCTCTTCAGTTTCTCCTGGGGATTTAAGATGCTAGAAGGGTAAAGAAAGAGTGTAACCATGTTAGAATAAATCATGGAACATTTTATAAGGTTGTAATTCATTTTATTTTACATTAAGTGGTACCCTTTTACATGTCTATAAAAGTCTGAATGTTTATAGTAGATGTGTATAAAATATTACATTACACCTCATAACCAAGATAAACTGGCAAGAACCCTAAAGCTCAACAGGAACAAGATTGACTTTATCTTTTAAAACTGTCGTTTTAATTTTCCACACTAGACAATGCAATAGATGCAGGATGACTTAAGTTCCTGATGGCTCTTAGACCACAATCTTGTAATGTTTTGAATTTAGTACCTAATCAAATTGCTTTGCTTTTAGTATTCTTATCCTGATTTATGTGTATTGGTATAGGGTACCCTCCTTAGTATACCCAGTGGAACAATGTATTTTATAGCTTTCAAATGCAAATCCTGTTCCCAGATTTATGCCATGGACAATACAACTACACTATTTTTAAAAATAATTTAAAATGAAAGCCAGAAAAATTGAAACGACAATTTTTGAGTCAAACAGTCTTTAGCAGCTGGCCCTGATCCTCTGTGGGCCACCCCACCTGAGCCTCTGTGCTTGGTCAGGGCCTGCACAGTCCACAGCCTGCAATTTTAGAGTTACCTTCTGTGGACTTGGAATTAAATGCCTAGTTAATACAAAGGAAAATTTCCCTTGTGCAAAATCTAATCAAATGTAATATGTCTACATTGTAACTACCATTTCTATGACTATTATAATTCAGGTTCCTAATTATGAGTTCAGTTCATAAAAAGAAAATTGGCTTTCATTTGAGCAGCATTTTCAGTCAGAAATGGGAAACACATTTAAGTACACAGGTTTTCAATTCATTATTCTTTTTATTTCAATAACCAATCTGAGGGCCCAATTCTACCCTCAAATACTAATATTCAACTCCCAACCCAGTCAAGTTTATACAAAAATATTGGGCTCAGCATCAGTAGGAAAAAGGACAAAAAATATTCCTTTCAAAGGGGAAAAATTAAACTATTTAGGTGGTAAACATGAAAAAAAGTTCTCTGAAGCAAGACTAAGTATGTCAGATTAAATAATCTCAAACCAGGGATGTTTGAGAAAATAATCTAATTCTTAATTTTTATTCTTTTTGGTTTAATATTCAAGTATAGTTTTTTCTATAGATATACAACTGCTCTATCCTCATTTACCTGTGTTGGCTTAATTTGTGATGATTTTACTTGGAACCATAGACTATAGAAATAGATTCAACCACTTAACCTCTGTAAAATGCAGAAAATTAGTATTTTGGGTACACTTGCAATATCCAATTAAAAACTTAGTCAAATCCAAACGTTCTCACTTTTAAATGGTGTTTTGGGTCTCTTGTTTTTTTTTGTTTTTAATTTAAAAACAAAATGTCCATAAAAATAAAGGCAAAAATGTCATTGGTCCTGAGGCCAGGTCACAAAAGCTGATTTAACTATATGTGAAATATCTCCAAGTGGGACTGAACTCGAAGTATGCCGTCTTGTACACACATGAACCATGTGTCCCAGGTGTTTAGAAAACCAGAGTCTCTTTGATCCTAAAGAAAAGCACAGATATTACCTGAAGGTTGAGAAGATTTGTTCCCCTTGTTGAGGGAATGGGGAGAAAAAGCTCTAGCCCTTTAGCAGCTTCCAAGACAACGGGTGTTATTGCTCCAGTAGAACAGGAAATGGGGAAGGAGAATGGATATGAGTTTGTTTGGCTCCCAAAGAATCACTAGAATAGAAAATCCATGAAACTTTGATCAGGAAGTCTGAGGTAGCATCATCGATAGTGCTAAGTGATATGCATAACAAGAAGAGGCAATGAAAGGTCACTAAAACATAAAAAAGTCATCTTTGCATTTGTGAAATATACAATTGTGGATGTGCTGGGCTGTCAAAAGAAATTGTTTTCTGCAATGCTCATGGATGCCTGTATGATAGTGTTTGGCAACATCTAGAATAGGAAAGATATATTATCTTATCTGAATTCGGTGACTGGACAGACAAAAAAGACACTTGGATATTCTATTAAAGTCAATGAGTTTCATTAGATTTTTCAAGAGTAAGATAATCCTGATCAAAAAGGAAAATGGGTCCCTAAATCACTTATTTCAGTTTCTATAGAGCGCATGTTCCAACTGAAATGGAAAGTACTGTTGAGAAGTCAACCATTCCTGTTTCACTAACCATCATGTTCACAGTTTACAGAACATAGTAAGTCTTCAATAAATATTTTGAAATAAATTTATGTAAGAGATGATGTCATTCTTAAACTTATTTTTTTCTGATCAAGCATATTAAAAATGCACTTCCAATATCTTTTTCAGTGATTTATAGTAGGCATACTTGTCAAAGGAAATTAAATGAAACTAAATTTATTAAAGTCTCACAATTAATGTACTAAGTGCTAAACATTATGGTTTGGACACTATAAAAAATTAACGACTTGATAATTCAGGTTATAGTGAAAAAAGGGAGGCCTTTCAAGAACTTAAGGGTTTATCAAGTCAATGGTCAGACTGGAAACAGAAAATCCAGGGATGCTACTAGCATTTAAGTCATGCCTTTTTAAATTGTATTCTGAGGTCAGAAAGTTGCTACTACTACTTAGAAATCAGAAAATGTCAAGAATCTACATCCAATGTCACAGCTGCCCCTTGGCTCAGCGGCTGGTAACTGAGAATGAAAATCTTATAGACAAACTGAAGCACTGTTAGCAAAAGAGTAGGCAGCATGTGATGGTTCTCAAAACTGGTCACATGAAAAATAATTGAAGAAACTAAGGACATTTACCTTAGAAAGTAGAAAGTTAAAGAAGGAATAGACACATTTTGTGTAAATAATCTAAGAAACCTATGGGGATACCCATTTAGTTCTAAGCAGAAAGCACCATCGATTGAAAGAAGGAGTCAGTGAGTTTGCTCTGTGTCACTGGGATGGTTCCCAGTTTTAAGATTTAAAAGTTTTAAAGTGCTAGAGGCTGAGTTAGATAGTCTCAGCCATTTGTTATTTATATTACAAAAATGCAGTAGTGAAATGACTTAGAAACCTGGATAAAATTAATGACTTCTGCTCAACAACTGAAATATTCCAATGATAGCAGTAAGGGTAACTTCTAATCTCTTACTCCGCACACAACACTATGAAACCCCATGAGAGCAGTGACTCTGCTTTACCTCATTCTCTACATATCCCCAGCACACATGGGAAAGCCAGGATTCAAAACCAGGTCTGTGAGGAGCCGAAACATACCAAAAGAAAGCTCTCAGATATTTGTCAAGACAACAGAATACAATGGGAATAAATTGGACATCAATATCTAAGATAGTTTATAATTTTTATACATGATTCTGAAGGAGATAAACTTTTAAAAGAAATCACATTGAGATTTTTGTATGTTACAAGATTATTTTGTAATGTATATATTCTTTGGGCTACATTTTAAATGAATAATTTATTTGTCCCATCATGGGACAAATTATTCTTTGTTCTTAAAATAATAAGAAAATGAATTGAAGTCACAGTTCTATCATGTGATGTAATACAATTGACCTAACTTTTCGAACCTCAGTTTCTTACACTGTATAATAAATAAAATATGTATGCTACCAAACTCATTGTTAAGAGAAATCAGCCCCAGCTGGTGTGGCTCAGTGGACCCCCAAAGGGTCACAGGTTGGATTCCCAGTCTAGGGCACATGTCTGGGTTGTGGGCAAGGTCCCCAGGAGGGGGGCACATGAAAGGCAACTACACACTGATGTTTCTCTCCCTCCCTTCCTACCATCCTCTAAAAATAAATAAATAAAATCTTTTAAAAAAGAGATAGTTCAATAATGTAAAGTATATACACTTGATGTATTATAAATGTATATGGAAATCATCATAACAACAAATAATTATTGAGCCTACACCAAATGACAGTTACCCTGCTTAGTGATTTATATGCATTATTTTATTTAATATTCATAATTGTCTTATTATTGCTGTTTGAATTTTAGAAAAATCCTATGAAGTGGATAGTATAACTTTTATTTTAAAAATAAGCAAAACAAGACTAAAATATCTATATGTTTTGGTGAAAGTTACATAGTTACTAAGTAGTTACGAGGTATTTAACCCTATACTCTTAAATTCTAACCCATTGTAAATTTTACTCATTATTACTAAAGTGCTTATATTAACCTAAAGTAATTATGGTACTAATTAAAATTTTATTTTATATTCTCAAATCTACAAAAATGTTCAAAGAACACACACATATTTCACTTTTATCTGTTTATCCTCTGCAATTTTGAGCATTTTAGAATAAAAACATGATATAGTGTACTGAATTTAATAACTGACTCAGATTATGTAAAAAAGCATTACCTTTGCTACCACAGAGAGAACATTCTGATTAAGATATTTTTTTTTCTAAAGAATCTCAATGAGGTACTAATATTTAGATGCATGATTTTAGGAATTACTCTTGTTTTTATCTGTGGAGCATTATCACATGCCTTCAGACCATGCCATACAATTTTTTTCTGTATTCTTTTTATACAGTGCCCACTGCATCAAAATTAGTGAACTTTTGGTATTTATGCTTAATCCACAGAATTTCCATAAAGATAAGATTTTAAAGCATTCTGGTGGTCCAGTAATAATGATATCCTTAAAGACCACGAGGAATTTTATGGGAGGATTTCCAAGAATGTCATCACAGGAGAAATTGAGTTTTCAGGAATAAAGGATACAGTTATACCTTGCTTAAAGGAAATAAAAGTACAGGACTTATGGAAATGAATATAATGTAAAAGAGACTGTAACTTATATTACCAAAGAGTAGCATTTCTTACCCATAATGGTCAAATCAAAGAATCTCCATTCTTATTCACTGCTAATCTATGAGGAACCGGCAAAACATATCTAAAAGGTACAATGACCCAGAAATATATGTCCAGTAATTGTAGAACATAATATTAGGAATTTCAGGGCCTATGATATCTCAAAATGCTAAAAAAATATCTCTATGGAAACATCCAGAGTAATTATTAGGAAAGGAGACATAGCTTAGTTCTCATTTGAAAATCTTTGGATATGTAATTCAAAGTGAAATCTAAAAATGGTGGTGTTAGTGGTGCCATAGGATTTGATCTTTGTAGCTTAAAATCAAATACATATGTACACACATACACAAAAAAAAACCCCAAAAAACCTATAACTAAAAACATATTATCCAATTAATTTGATGTAAAATCTCATCAGTCCAAAATAAAAGCTCAAAACAACACAAAGAAAAAGAGGATCATTTGAAGCTAGCCAGTGTTGCGGAAAGACTGAAGGATACGTCACATTTGAACAGATGGATTATCTTAATTGTGTTTATATCTATATTTATGTTTATCTAAAAAATAAAATAAGGTAATGTAATATAAGTAGTTAATTTTAGCCAAATTTAAAAATAAACCAAAAACCATGTGTAACATGAAGAATTAGTTTCAACTTAGAGTAGCTCTATCTTTAAAATTTAGGAAACTCATTTTATTGGACACAGAAGTTCAAATGTCAGTGGAAGAACAGAATACTTATTTTAACTTCAAGGTGAAATCACTTGTAATAATTTCCAAAACCAAACTTAAAGAGGACATTTTTCCTTAGAATTCTATAAAGAGAATGCACTTATACAGTCAGTCTTTTTTAACCAGAATACATTTAACAGGAACATGCACACGTCATATTTCCATACTCTATCCAAACCCGATTTTTAGGTGTGTCTATAAGCTTTGTACTTTTGTTGTTGTTGTTGTTGTTAAAGTATTTTGAGATGCATTATAAATTTTAAGTTAAATTTTAAAGTAAATTTTGTAAATGTTTCCTAACATAACTGAATATATTTCAAGGCCTTCCAAAAATAGAAAGTATTAAAATGAAATATAAAATATAACAGAAATGCCTATTATATAGATCTTTTATTACAAGAGTAAACTAACTATATCCAGATGTGTCATTATTCTAAGTCCCCTTTCATTGGTATGAGAACTTAAAATACTACTTATTAATAAGAAAATGTTGATAATGCATATCTTTATAGTCATAGTATTTTATTATCAGAGTAATATTAATTTAGATACTAGCAACATTTTATAATAATTCAAAATTAAGAATTGAAAGTCTTATCACCTCTAACTATATACTGGGTCTTTTATTTATTTTTATTTTTTTTTTTTATTTTTTTTTTTATCTTTTTTTTTTTTTAT
>CM052542.1:54378213-54392945 GCA_028533065.1 Trachops cirrhosus
AAGATCTGTATTCAGAAAACTACATAACACTGAAGAAAGAAATCAAGGAGGACACAAATAAATGGTAACATATACCATGTTCATGGATTGGAAGAGTTAACATCATCAAAATGTCCATACTACCCAAAGCAAGCTACACATTCAATGCAATACCTATCAAAGTACCAATGGCATATTTCACAGACATAGAACAAACACTTCAAAAATTTATATGGAATTATAAATGACCCCAAATAGCTGCATCACAAGACATTTTTAAAATCAAACACAGTACATAGGCTTCTAAAACATCTTGAAATCTGTGAAACTAAGCACTTAATATGAAAGTTTCATCATAAGTTGTTGCTTTAAAAGAAATTTGTTAACTAGGATGAAATAAAAGGTGTTTATTTTCAAGTAAATCTTTTTTGACAATAATAGGTGCATCTAATTTTATCAATACTTCTAAAATGCATTCAAAATAGGGTCAGCTGTCTTGAAAACTTTTATTATTGATTTAATTTACCAAAACTCCTTCAAAGATGTCTTTGAATATCAGATCTTGGCATTTTCAATGAGAAATTTTGTCCTTCACGAACCTTTACTCCCTATTTCATAAATATTAAATACCTGCTATAAAAAGCATTCTTTCTCATTAATACATTTAGCCTTCCCATTTGTTTATTTTTTCCTCTTTGTTTTCCTTGCCTGAAGGGATATATCTGGAAAAAATATTGCAATGAGCAAAATCCAACGAGCAGTCCAAGATTTTATGCCTATACTTTCTTTTAGAATTTTTACAGTTTGGGGTCCAACATTTAAGTTATTTATCCATTTTGAATTTATTCTTGTGTGTGACGTAAGAAGGTGGTCTAGTTTTATTTTTCTGCATGTATCTGTTCAATTTTCCCAGCACCTTTTATTGAACAACCTATATTTACCCCATTGCATGTGCTTGCTTCCTTTGTCAAATATTAATTGACTATAAAGACACGGGTTCATTTCTGAGCTCTCTATTCTGCTTCATTGATCTATGTGTCTGTTTTTATGACAGTACCATGCTGTGTTGATTACTATGACCTTATAGCATATTTGATATTAGGTAGTACACATGATTCCTCTTTGTTCTTCTTTCACAATTGCTATTGCTATTCAGGGCCTTTTCTGGTTCCATATAAAATTTTTAAGTATAGTTTATTGATTATGCTCTTATAGATGTCCCAATTTTCCCCTTTCTCCTCCCCACTTGGTAACCTACTTCCCTCTAGCAATCCCCCACACCTTAGTTCATGTTCATAGGTGATACACATATTTTCTTTGGCTTCTCCTTTTCCTACACTATTCTTAACATCCCCTCATCTATTCTGTACCTACAAATTATGTTTCTTAATCCCTGTACCTTTCCCCCCATTCTCCCCTTTCCCCCTCTCCTCTGATAACCCTCAACTTGATCTCCATATCTATGATTCTGTTCCTTTTCTGGTTGTTTGCTTTGTTTGTTTTTGTTTTTTAGATTCTGTTGTTGATAGTTGTGAGTTTGCTGTCATTTTAATGTTCAAAGTATTTATGTTTTTCCCAGATAAGTCCCTTTAACATTTCATATAGTAAGATCCTGGTGATGATGAACTCCTTTATCTTTGCTGTGGGAAGCACTTTATCTGCCCTTCCATTCTAAATGATAGCTTTGCTGGATAGAGTAATCTGAGTTGTAGGTTCTTGCTTTTCATCACTTTGAATAGTTCTTGCCAGTCCCTTCTTGCCTGCAAAGTTCCTTTTGAGAAATTAGCCAATAGTGTTATGGGAACTCCTTTGTAGGTAATACTCTGTTTTTGCTGCTTTTAAGATTCTCTTTTTATCTTTAACTTTTGGTATTTTAATTATGATGTGCTTAGTGTGGTTCTCTTTGAGTTCAACTTGTTTGGGGCTGTCTGTGTTTCCTGAAATTGTATGTCTATTTCCTGTACCAGATTCGGAAAGTTTCCTTTCATTATTTTTTCAAGTAAGTTTTCAATTTTTTGCTCTTCCTCTTCTCCTTCTGGCACCCCTATGATTTGGAAGTTGGTACTTTTAGAGATGTCCCAGAGTCTTATTCTTTCCTCATTTTGAATTCTTGTTTCTTCATTCTGTTCTGGTTAACTTTTTATTTCTTCCTTATGTTCCAAATCATTTATTTGAAACCCTGGCTTCCTTCCCTTCACTGTTGGTTCCCTGTGGATTTTTCTTTGTTGTACTTGGTGTAGCATTCATTTTTCCCTAATGCTTTTGCCATACTCAACAAGTTCTCTGATTATCCTTATCAACAGTGTTTTGAACTCTGCATCTGATAGGTTGGGTTGGCTATCTCCACTTTGCTTAGTTCTTTTTCTGGGGTTTTGTTCTGTTCTTTCATTTGGGCCATACTTTTTTGTCCCATTGTTTCGGCAGCCTCCCTGTGTTTGTTTCTGTGTATTAGGGAGAGCTGCTTTAACTCCCTGTCGTAGCACACCTGTTAAGTTGTACGGAGCAGAGCATTAGGTATTTGCTAGGTGGAGCAATCCGCTTCACCACTTTGTGGATCTGTATGTGGGGAGGGGGCAATGCTTCTGCTGGCTGCTGGAGGCTTGTTCAACACTTGTCCTGTTTCCAGTCACTTCACCTCCTTTTTGTATGCAACTGGCACCCCCTCTCGCTGCAGCCCTGGTGGTGCTTGCTAGAGTCTGTGGGTTTGCATATGTTCTAGGACCATGTGGGACATTTAAATGGACTTTCTTGAGATACTGGCAGTTTATCCTGACATCCCAACCCCCACTGTTTTTAACAGCCAGAAGTTATAAAGCTTTATTTTCTGGTGCTAGAACTCTTAGGTTGTGTCGTCTGGCCTGGGCCTGGGATTGCTTGCTCTCAAGGTGTCCTTCCTGATTTTTATGAATGTGGGACTTCCTACTGCGCCATGTGCCACCACCACCTTGCCACCATCACACCTCTTCCTTACCACTTCACCTGATCCTCTGCACCTAGGCTCTCCATCTCCACCCCTCTGTCTCATCTGGATGAATATGCCTTCTTTAAATCCTTGGTTGTCAGACTCCCATAAAGTTCAATTTTCTGGCGGTTCTGGGTGATTTTTGTTTTGAGGTTAGTTATGATCCTTTTACCTATGCCTCTATCTGGACCAGAAGTCCCCCCAATATCAAATTTGGAAATATTTATTCTAGTTCTGTGAAATATGTATCATTGAACTAAAATGTTTTTGCACAGCAAAGGAAACCATCAACGAAATGAAAAGACAACCCACAGAATGGGAGAACATATTTGTTGATACATCTGATAAAGGGTTAATATCTAAAATTTATAAAACTTACAAAACTCAACATCAAAAAACCAAACAATCTAATAAAAATGGGCAAAGGACCAGAACAAACACTTCTCCAAAGAAGACATACAGATGACCAACAGACATATGAAATGATACTCAATGTCACTAATCCTTTGAGAAATGCAAATTGAATCCATAATGAGATACCACCTTGCACTGGTCACAATGGCCATCATCAACAAATAAACAAACAACAAGTGCTGGCAAGGATGTGGAGAACATGTTGGTGTGAATGTAAGTTAATGGATTTTCCATAGCCACTGTAAAAAGCAATGTGGAGATACCTCAAAAAATTAAAAAAGAACTGCCTATGACCCAGCAATTCCACTTCTGGGTATTTATCTGAAAAAACCCAAAACACTAATTTAGAAGAATATAAGCACCTCTATGTTCATTGTAGCATTATATACAATCGCCAAAATATGGAAACAGCCCAAGTGTCCATTAGTAGATGAGTAGATAAAACAACTATGGGGCATTTACACAATGGAATACTACTTAGCCATAAAAAGAAGAAAATTTTACCCTTTGCGACAATATGGATGAGCCTAAAGAACATTATGCTAAGTGAAGCAAGCCAGGCAGAAAAAGACAAATACCATAAGATTTCACTCATATGTGGAATCTAATGAACAACCTGAACTAACAAGCAAAATAGAGACAGACTCATAGATAGGGAGCAGGCTGACAGCCCTGGGGGTTGGCAGGTAAGGGATGGAGGGATTGAGCAATAAGAAATGGACTCACAAACATGGACTACAGTGTAGTGATTGTGGTGGGGAGGAGAGTGGGTGGAGGTGGAATAGGGTATAAGGGAGAAAATTGGTAATGCAAAAAATACAATAAAAATAAATTTAAAAATAGATTAAGCTTTACCTTTTTCCTTTAATTTCTATTATCATATTCACTTATACCTCTTAATCATTTGCATCATATTCTTATCTCACTAGAAATGTTTTTGTATATTCCATTTTCATGGATATAACATTATTTGTTCAAAATATTGCTTGGCAGAACCATGTTATTCATTGCTTCCAATCACGCATAAATGAAACCTAAAGTCTGCTGCCTTATGAAGCAGCCATCATATTTTCTTATTGGTGCTGATCTATTTATTACGTTGGTCTAATGCAGACTTCACATGTCCACCTCATCCATAAGCAGAGTGTGCTGGTCTATTATTTGGAAGTTTATAGTAAGAAAAGATTTAAAATTTCAGTTCACATACCAAATGCACTCTAGTTAGTGTTTTTTTCTAATACATTTGTTATTATCTAATATTTATAAATGTGTTTTTATACTGTAAAGCAATATAAAAATAAAACTTTCCCTGATATATTTCCTTAGATTTTTTACTGCTATATTCCTCAATAGCACTTTTAAGTTTAACTTATTAATTTTCTATATTGATTTCTTATGCTATGTTGTGATGAACTCAACTTGCCAAGCTACCCATCTCTAAATTATACCTAAATTTAATGAACTAGTCATCAGATTCCTTTGATATATTTAACAGCTCTCCCTTTGCCCTTTAATTTCTAAAGTGCATTGCTGTACTTTGTTAACATTAGGAAGACTTGGAAAGTTTTATTTAGAAAGCAAATATGATTTGTGTTTTTAATATTTGTCAATATTTTCTTTCTAAAATTATAGCAGACATAAAATGAAGTCATTTAATGCACTAAAATTAATGAAAACATACAGAACATCATTGTGCCCTTTTATGTCCATATGCAAACTATGCAAATGAATCTGTGATTATACAATAGCCCCAGAGAATCTACTGCTTTGGTCTTCACTGTTTTCATAGTTGTCTAAAATTCTTGATTAAGCCTAGATTAAAGTAAATGTGATTCTCATCATTATTTGTGTATACTCAGGGAGACACTGTTTGAGGGGAGAGCTGTCAAAGTTTACTTTCGTGCTCCTTTTTAGTCTCTTTCTCCAGTATTCTCTGTCAGGGTGCATGGCCTACAATGAAATGGAGGCAAAACATACTAATCATGCTGATTCTTAAAATTCTATGTATAATAGTGTCTGATCAATACATGATTGAGAATAAAACAAATCAGTAAAAAGCAGTAGTAGCATAATTTAAAAATTTACTTACAGTTAGACAAGATGATACAGAAAATGAAGAACTCACTGTCACCCAAGTAGAGAATGATTCAAGTTTTGTTGAACCCTGAAACATCAGGATTTGAACAACAATTTTGAAGTAACAAATATACAATTAGAAGTAAAAAAAAAACTTCAAGTCCTTTAAATAGGTAAAGTTCAGAGGACTGAAATGTAGTTTGATTAGCGTCACCATGAATCTGCCTCTGTATGTAAAAATACCATGTATCCATATCACTTACTGAACATATTTAATTAAAAGATTCTTATGTTGACCCCAAATCTGCCTTCTTCAGAATGTTTACCCATCATCCTTTGGAACCACTCATAATATTTACTCCTTTCCCATGATAAACTTTTAAATGTCTGAATTCAATTGCCATCTCTAACCATGGTTTTGTATTTTTTTAAATTCAGGGTCAAATAATCTCTAATTCCTTCAATTAATGTTTATGTCACATGAATTCACAATCTCTCTCAATCCTTCTAATTTAATATTATCTTTCTCAATGTGAAGGATACAAACTATACAATTCAACACGTGGTACTACCTTCCATTTTAATATTATGGTGATTCAGACCGCCTGACTCTGCCACCACAATGGATATTAATGATATCCTTCAAGTAATTCTAGGCTGATGCTCAAGATACTTAAACAGAGCAGACTCATTTCTGAAAATTTGCCCTAATTTTAGGTAATTTTATATTGTTTTAGGTTAACCTTTTCATTGTTAAATCTATCAATTAATCCTTGAAGAAAAAAACATACATGTAGATCAAATACTATGGCTGAATATTTCTGACTGCTGGAAATATTCTTCAATGCTTCTGTATAAGGACTTAAAGATCCCCTTGAATGCAAATGACTTGCCAGCCAATTTCTCACAGTAAGTTTAAAGAGCTATTTTCTCATTTTTTTGCAATCATCATAGCTGAAGAATATAGCTTATTAAAATACAGTTGTATTAAATTCACAAATTTATCTTAAATATTTTTATTGCATTCAGTTTAGCCTGAAGCATATTTTAGTTATCACAGATGCCATCTTATATTGTTTCAACCATCTAGAGAGTAAATAATGAACTTTAACATCACAAATATTTCTGTGTTTACTAAATAGAATAGGACCATTTTATTATTAGTACTCTCCCAGTAGCTAGCAGAGTATCTAACAAGATGCTTGCCACCTAGTAACAAAACACATAATGATTGGAGTTAATGCAGATGAAAATATATTTTTCCCATCTCTGATTGAATCCATGAAGATGCAAACTCATTTTGTTCTGTGGCTGAAGGATATGTACTTTCACACAAAGACTTTGGCTCTTCCTAACAAATGAAAAAGAACTAACTTTTTTGTTTAAGATCTAATTTTATCATCAGTTCAATCACAAAACATAAACTGAGTTTTCATTAAGATGATATGAGTAAATTAAGAAATAGACATGTGTTCAATCATCCTTGAATAAATGATCTCAATATTTAAAAGTAGTAAAATTTGGAAAGTGATTAAGGGTACAATTTCACAAAACTGAATTCATAAAATGGTGAAAAAAGGTATTAGGCAGCTTGAATCTGAGTTTGAGTTCTGGCTACACAGTCTTGAAGACATCATTTTCTTAGCCTTTGGTTTTCTTCACCTATGAAAATAAAAATTACAATGCCTTCACTTCCTCCTATACAAGACTTCTAGGAAAGATAATGTCCCACTGCATTTTATGGTGACATAGACGTTATTACCACAAAACTCATGGTGGAGTGGGAAAGGAGAGCAATTAAACAAATAAAAATACAAACTATTTTATTCCTTAAATGAGGTCATAAAAATAATGTTTTCTAGTTCCTGTGGTGTAGCTGGATCTGTGGCTCCTCTCCTTTCAGTATGATATCTCATTTAAAACCTCACACAACATAGCAGGGGATACATTAAATATACAGGAAAGCAAGGATGCCTAGTCTGATAGATTAAAGCAATGGATTTAATACCTTCTTGGACTGGGATTTGTACTCCAGCAGTTCTGTGTGATTTCAAAGTAAAAAATATCAAAAGGCTACTCTACATTGTCTTACTGTGTTGTAACCTGGGTCTTTCGCTATAGTATTAGTAGATTTTTCAATTTCCCATTTGAAATCAAAACAGTTCAAATAGCTCTTCTGAACGAAGTGCCATAGCAAAACATTTATTTTATCTGTTTTTCTTTTTCCCAATGAGTTAATAAGTGGTTTTGGTGTTATGCAAACAGACCCATTATGATAAACAGAGGCCGTATAAAAAATGTGTAATGGTAAACAATCCTAGCATTTGAACTAAGCTTTAAGTAACAAGCAGAATAGTGAATTGCAGTTATAATGTTTGCCAACATAAGTGTATTATTTTTTGCTTTAAAACACAATTATATTTAAATAAAAATATATAAACAATCTTTGAACACATTACGAGTTATTTCTGTTTCTGTAAGGTCCATTAGACAATTCCTGCATCAATTAAGTAGACTTTTGAGTTGAGGGGACGCTAAACTAAATTGCAGTGGGTCATGGGTATTTTCAGTGAGTCCACTCAGCACTATGTAGGACTCTTGATTTGAATATCTCTGCTGAAAAAGTCAGAGAGCTCAAGGTTAGCTTCTCGGAGGTACCACACCACAACAAATATCACATGTGATCAATTACATTTGTTTTTCTGAAGATGTGTATAGTAAAGCAGGAAAGAAAATTAACATGTTTAAAAATAGAAGACAGGACAAACTTTAAAGACAGATTAGGTGTGTAAACAGCACCTGACAGAAGGTAGGGATTCAAAAATACTTGTCAAATGAATGACAGAGTGGGGATGCAATTAGGTATGAAGTCAAATTTACACTGTATTAAGCCTTTTTAGTTCTCGATGCCTGACCCTAAAACACAAATTATTTTAGCCTAAAGAATCGAAGTCTTTGAATAGATCTTTATATTACAATGTCATGGATTTTATGCTTTCTTTCCCACTTTGAAAAAATAGGCAGAAGTGAGCGTGTGGGTCCTCTGAGAATCTGGAAGGTTTTTCACCTTCTGCCTGTGGCACACACGCCACACTCTCTACGGAGCACCTGATGAACAGCGTGTATGAGCTGTGAAGCCAGGCTGCCCTGCTGGGAGCAGGGTGCTCTGTCTGCTAAGGATGTACATTGCTGTCTGCAGGTTTTGTCAGCAGGAGCCTTAAAAAAGCAAAATAAAATTCAACAGAGGTAATTCACAGGGGGGGTGCAAAATCCACACATCAGGAAAGTGGAGGTGGCAGAGCGTTTCAGCATCCATCAGGGAACAGTCTCAGAAAAAATGAAAATGCTACTTTGGATTGTAAGGAGCAGCATGGGGTGAACTCCACAAAGAGAGAAAATAACACAAATTGTCTACCTGTGGTAAACTAGTCAGGTTCCTGGAGTAGTGGTTTCAGAACATTCTCATTTCTTCCTTCTGGTCAATTGAATGTCTTTCAGGTGGGGTGATTCAGTGCAGGGGTTGTATTTATAGCAATCAAGTGTTTGAGGATAAAACATTTGAAAATGTATAATATCTAAGTAGTTTGGCCAGTGAACACTCACTTGGGCAAAAGAGTGGAAAAGAAACTATCTTCATATAGAAAGAAAGCATATTTTTACTCTTCTAGACCTTTAAAACATATGGCAAGCCATTTTGAGCAAATAAAAGAAAATTTTCAGAGCCTTATACAATGTGGCATTTTGAAAGGTTGACATTCACCCCAAAGAGATTATAATAGACTATAATAAAATGCAACCCCTCGCCCTACTTTTACATCCTGATATCTGGCAGTGCTTTTCAAATCAGCAAGGAATTTGATAATGCTCACATAATTATTGTGCTTAAAAGACAAGAATAGGAGCAAAGAAGCCAAAGGTGGAGTTTCCGTCTTATCTAATGAGTAGAAACTTGTTTCATTTTTTTGTTTTTATTTTTTTTAGCCTGGGTGGCTTCAGAAAAAGTAACAAATACAAACTACTGTTCCTTTTTACTTTTAAAAAAACAAGCGCTTCGTTATTCATGCATTCATTTAGTGCACACTACTGTGGATTTTGGTATTCTCTGTTTTGTGTGCCTCTAATGCAAAATCAAGTAAGAATGTCATTAAAATTTTAAAAAAGTATTATGAAACCTATCAACCACCTGACATTTAATTTAAATCAGACCTGCCATTCATTTTTAATAACATTTATGAATCTCTGAGGTGGAAGAAATCAATACACATTTTTAGAAAAACAAAATCAGCAGGAAGTAGAAGACCCTCAGCAATACTTTGATTTTCTTCTGGAAAAGCAACAAACGATGTTTTGTTGTCCCTGTTATCTAAACGCTGCTGAATTCCTTTAGTCATACAGCAGTGTGTTTTTAAAGAAACATTTTTACTAAAAAGCTGAAACCTTCAAAGTGATTGTTTACTCTGATCCTTTCACATACCTTCCTCCCTCTCTTTCTTTGTGCCTTCCATTACCTAAAAAGACAAACAAAATTGTATGAAAAAGACTCTACTTCTTTTGTTTTCCCAAGTCTACCAGAAATCAAGGGAGTGGAACATCACAGAGGGGAAGTAGCCGTTGCTGGAGGGAGAGGCGTGAGCCCACTATGCACACACACTGCAGTGACTTGAGGGAGGGAGATGTGTAGTGGAGAAAGTGGTTTTGAAATACGTTCTAAGGCCTGAGGGGGACATGGATTGGCACATCTGAGAAGAGAATTTTTACCTTAATTTGAGGATAAGGCTAGTTTCAGTGACTAAGGAAAGCATATTTCTGAAGAAAATGGAAAGTTTTCCAGAACAGAGGGAAGACACTCTCAAAGTTGACAGTAGAATGTTAATATACCAATTATCAAATGATAAATGTTTTGAAACCTCAGGGAGTTAATAAAACAGAGTTTAGATAGCCATCATAATGTAATACCTTTATAATTATCTATCGGGCTCTTTTGATGTGGATTGCAACCCAAATTCTTATCTGTAGACTCCACCACTCTTCCTATGTGCCCACTTTTCTAGTCCAGGGCTTCTCACGTCAGTACCACTGTTGTCTTGGGTTAGACACCCCTTTGCTGTGGGAAGCTGTCCTGTGAATAGGTGTTTAACTTCATGTCTGGCTTCTATGCACTAAATACTAGTAGCACCTTTCTATAGTTTAAAAAAATATCTGCAGACATTGCCATATATACCTTGCATTGCAGGGGGGGGAGCAAAATTGCTATCCATTGTAAACCCCTGCTCTAATCTTAGTGAACTATTGAATTACTTTTGAATTAATGAATTACACAATAGAATAGATTGGTGCCCAAGTATACTTCCTAAATTACTCATTTGCTCTAGAAAACTCTCAAAACTCCACAATTTTAATAACAAATTTGAAAGTAACAGGCTGGTTTTTTTTCAGCAGGAGAAGTCAAATAACATTTTATAAATGCATTTAGAGATTTGTTAAGATTCTTGTATTCTTCAAAGATCACCTCTGCAGAGAATTTTACTAAAAAACACAGCATTTTCAGGACATGCTCATATCTGTTTAAGTTTCAACTTGAAATTCTCAGCTTCTCTCACGCAGGCATCGATGGTTGGCACTATCACACTGAATCAGTCCCTTAGGTATCTCTGTTTGCCAATAACAAGATATATGGGAGTCAATGGAATCATGTTACATATGTGGAGTATATTAGAACTTCTTTGCAAGTATGGAAAAATATCAGACTTACCTTTTTCTGCAGCCATTTGAGAATAAGGTTATTCTTTGTAGTGTACTGAAATTTAACAAACTGAAGCAAGAATGTAAGCAGTGTCAAATTCATGTACATCATTAGTTGTCATTCTCTTGTTAATGGTAGAATCTAGTCATTCAGCTATTGCTAGCTTAGCAGTACCTTAATGTTTATTAAATATATATATATATACACACACACAAATGAAATGTTTCAATACCCAAACAACAAACAGTATGTTCTTTAAGGTACTACTAACTTCAAGGACAGATAAATCCTCCTCTCCTAAGTCAGTAGATTGATACTAGGTGTATTTGGAGCCTGTGTACTAGTCCAAACAGTTGTCTGCTTGGATAGCCTTCCATGTGGTAATTTAGTAAGCCAGGCACCTTTCACATTGTGTTTCTCCCTTTCCCTCCATCATCAAAATCCCCTATATTCAGTTAATGGGTGGAAAAGAGAATGAGAATCACTTAGAGAAGTATTTAAAGGCCTGAATTCACAAAGCTCATATTCCACAGGTCAAAACTCAATCGTATAGCAACCCCAAACTGTAAAAAGGACTAGAAAATGTAACATAGTTCTGAGACTGGACAAAGAAGGAATTGATAATCATACAAAATTCATAGTCAAAGATTTATGAACAAAAGTAGATGTACACATAATTATGTGTCTTATGTGTATAAACATATATAAAGCAATTAAAAATGTCTCTGAGATGTATTTCTCATTGTGACCACTGATCTTTCCCCCTCGAGTATTGATAATATTAACCTAGCCATGTTTCTGTATTTTCTTGTTTTTGTGTGTCTTACCCTGTGATGATCTTTCCTGCTTTTTTTGTGTGTCTCACAAGGTCTTCCTTTTCCAACTTATCAGTGGCATTTCCCATAACAATTGTATTTGTTAAGTAAACAAACTCCTCTCTCACTTTAGACTTGAAAAGGAATTCACTGGATCTCAAGACTAGCCCACTCAAGACTAGACACAGAAACCTTGGGAAGAGTAGAAAGACAGCTGGGCCTCAAGAACAAATGGTGCCCGTGACTCCAAATCCATCAGGGTTCTGTCCCTAATTCCCTTCTTTGTTTCGATCTGGGTGTCAGAAGCATTCTGTCTCTACAGAACAGATGCCAAACATTGATTTTACATCTTAGAAAAAAAACATCACTAGAGAGTAACTCTCAGTTTCAATTAAAAAATTCCACTTGGTTTTGTCACATGCCCAACTCTGGATCAGTCAGGGTTTCTGGGGGAATGTCACATAGGATGATGGCAGCTTCTTTGGGAGTGAGAGATTTGTAAGTATGCCAACAGTTTCTGGAGAGATGGGATGGGAAGACAAAGTGAGACTGGGGGACGGGAACTAAACTCTTGGTACTAGGAGGCAAAATAATACATCTACTTCTTCAGAACCTCAGATTCTCTCAGGAAAATTTTCAGTCCACTTACTGTACTACAAAGATTTATCAAACTTTCTGGAAATCTTCCTTCTTTTTATTAAGCTGACTGACTTTCTGTCTTCCTTTTTGCTCCTTATGGATCCTGACTTATTTCTAGTTTTCTTTTCTTATTCTTAACAATGTAATCTCTCTGAACCTCTATGAAGCAAACACCAGTGCACTGCCCTTAAATACCATCTACGGTCTTATATTCTCAGCGCACTTATCTGAGACCGCATTCTCTCTGCCACGTATTTCCTAAAAGTACAGTTTGGGACATGGCATCCTCAAGGGTAAGCCTTGCAACTTTTTTTATTGTGACCCAAATAAGAAATATTTTATAATCATGGCTTAACATAGACTCAAATATAGTTACACATATATGCTTATATAATGGCAACAAAAGTTTTATGAAAATATTTGTGTGAGGTACTCATATTTACTTTATATATTATTTTTGAAATTCTGGTTACAGACTACTGAATTTATTTCACAATGCTTGGCTCTAAGGTGGCTCACTCTGGGCATCTGACTTCTTAAAATATTGACTATCTGAGGTACACTGGCTAATGTCCTCCCCTGGTCCCACTGGCTGTCTGCTAAACATGCAGACATGGCATTGCCTGAATAACTGCTCTGGGATGCTATAAAGTGGCTGTGGCACCACCAACTGTAGGACAAACTAGAGCATTCCATATTAACGAATTGGAATGTTAAATTTCTTCATTATGCTCTATCTACAAAGGGCTAATGACAATAGCCAAAATAATAATAGTTCTGGAATGAAGAACCATTCTCTGAACCTGTATTTCCTGTTTATAAAATAGGAATAAAACAATACAGAACTTAACCATCTAAAATCCTAAAACAATCCGTAGATTCAACACAACCCCTATCAAAATACCAATGACATATTTCACAGATTTGTAAGAAATATTTGAACAATTTATATGGAATCATAAACAACCCTGAATAGCCACAGCAATTTTGAGAAAGAAGAACAATATAAGAGGGATCACAATATCTGATATCAAACTGCATTATAAGGTATGTAATCAAAACAGTCTGGTACTGGCATAAAAACAGACACATAGATAAGTGGAACAGAAATAAACCCATGTCTCTATGGTCAATTAATATTTGTCAAAGGGGGAAGGAGCATAAAATGGAGTAAAAATAGCCTCTTCAATAAATGGTGTTGGGAGATCTGAACAGCTACATGCAAAAAAATGAAATGAGACCACCAACTTATACCATACACCAAAATAAACTCAAGATGGATAAAAGACAAATAGAAGTCATAACACCATAAAAGTTCTAGAGGAGAACATAGGCAGGAAAATTTCAAATATCCCACAAAGCAATGTTTTCATTGACATATCTTCTAGGACAAAGGATATAAAGGAAAGAATAAACAAATGGGACTACATCAAATTAAAAGGCTTTTGCATGGCTAAAGAAACCATCCTCAAAATGAAAAGGGAACCAACCATATAGAAAAACGTATTTGCCAATGATACCTCGGACAAGGGTTTGATCTCCAAAATATATAAAGGACGTATAAATTCAACACCAGGAAGATAAAAACATCCAATTAAAAAATGGGCAAAGGACCTGAACAGACACTTCTCCAAGGAGGACATATAGAGGGCCCAGGGACATATGAAAAGATGCTCAATATCACTAGCCATCAGAGAGATGCAAATTAAAACCACAGTAAGACACCACGTCATAACTGTCAAAATGGCCATCATTAACAAATCAACACACAAATGCTGGCAAGGACATGGAGGAAAGGAAACCACACTGCATAGTGGGAATGCAGAGTGGTAGAGACACTGTGGAAAACAGTATGGAATTTCCTCAAAAAATTAAAAATGGAACTGCCTTTTGACCCAGCAACTCCACTGCTGGGACTATACCCTAAGAATCTTGAAACACCAACTCAAAAGAACCTGTGCACCCCAATGTTAATAGCAGCATTATTTACAATAGCCAAGTTCTGGAAACAGCTTAAGTGTCCATCAGTAAATGAGTGGATCAAAAAACTGTGGTACATTTACACGATGGAATTCTATGCAGCAGAAAGAAAAAAGGAGCTCCT